>JAIFGZ020000170.1:3600000-4265000 GCA_019925245.2 Oryza australiensis
ATGCTTGTTTGGCAAAAGAAAAAAAAATGAAAATTGCAGTTTGTTCGGTAAGGGGGAGGCGGAGGCCGCTGGCTATATAGGATACGGAGTACTAGTTAGTAGCGAGCAAAGCAAGCATTAGCAATAAGTTGTAATTTGTAACCAAATTGCGGTACAATTAGGCGGAGGCGATGATCTGCAGTGCTTGGCCGGCCGGCCGACAAAGGCAGTCAGCCAGCCAATTGACAACGCCAATCCATCCTCCTTGTCAAATAATGAGCTTTCTTTCACTACCAACGCCATCGCCATCGCCATTCCCCTCCTCGCGTTTCTCTTTACCTTATTTGACCACCGCACGCTTAATAATCACCAAGCTCACGATTCACCGCCCGTTGAATTGAAACACTAAGCACAGATGCACTGTACAACACACAGCCTCACGTTATTTTTAGTACAAGTACGTACAACTCGTTCGTATTAGCAAACTAACCTCTCATCATATTCATACATACTACTGTACAGTCGGTTACCAAACTTTCATCACCGCACCGGCACCTTATGCAAACCAGTCAACTCTTTTTCTTCCGTAAAAATAAACATAAACCTAATACTCTCTCTGTTCTGTTTCATAAAAACAAACATATAAGGAGAAGATGACGATCATAGTCCTATTATAAATCTGAATGAATATATCTTTCACATCATACTACTAAATATGTCACCTCCTGTCGTGAGTTTGTTTTTTTAATGAAAACTAGTGCTACCAACTGCTGCTAGGATTCATGAGTAGTAGTAGTAGTATATTCCACGCCGACTACTAATAATCATAATCACACAATTGTTTCATTACTAAACATAATCCATTATGACAAAAACAGACTCTGATTTAAACCAACCAGGGCGATGAATTGCTGCCGTTCATAAACTGGGCGACCAAAAACGAACGTACGTACAGCAACATTACACAGCCTTTATAATTAAGTCGTTTGTTACACACCTGCTTTTGAGTCCTTCCCGAGTTTAAGACCTTTTTCTTCCTTGCTCATCTAAACAAATAAAATGACACTTGGTCGCTACTAGATACTCACTAGTCACTACACATTTCTGTCGTGTGCCAATGCAAAACATCAAAACCGCACCACGCACGTCGTTTAGTTTAACCTTCAAACACATGACACGCTACAACCTTGTACCGCCGCATTGCTTCATCCCAGGACCAGGAGGCGTTTTTGTATCGCATGAGGACTCTCAGACATCTCCAGCTACCTGCTTCTGCAATGTTGTCCTCATAAAATCCGAGATCCGTGATGATGCAGCTAGACCCCGCTCTATGCAGCTGAAATAATCTTCCTCTGTACATAAAACAGAAAAGTGACACGTTTTAGGATCACAATACATGCATCCCTATATAATGTCTAAGAAAACACATCAAGCTGAGACACAATATAGAACCATACCGGACATCACTCCATGGGTGATGGAAGTTATCAATCCTCTCTCAGAATCCTCCTCTTTCCGGTTTGGTTCTTTTGAACTAGCAGACTTGCGCGAATTGGGGAACACCAAATGAGCAAATGATTTCAATTGCTGCAGGTGGTGGTAGACAGTAATATTTAGTTAATGCACTCATATATATATTCTCAGCATTAGCTTATTTTGATCCTGCAGGGTTAAGAGTACAAACAATTGACATAACATTTCAGAACATGATGCTTGCCAACTACACCCAAGTAGACGTAACAACTTTGGAATCGTTACGTTAACTTACCGCAGATCAGAGGGATAACAAATGTATGGTAAGAGAACATGAATCAGACAAACCCACTGAATTTTCCCCTATAGGCTATAACTCAAACAAACCTTATGCTACTTATAAGTACTTCAAAAGAAACCAAGATATGCTTGGCGCTCAGCAGTTTAAAAAGCACATTATCAGCCAGAAGTTCAAAAATGTTTCCCAAGGGGACAAACGAGATAAAAAAAATTTGTTCTTTCCTTTCCTAGGGCAGAGGAATTAATAAAATGAGATATTTCTACCTGCTCTTCAGCCTTGCTTGTGTCCAAAATCACTTCACCATCCTCCAATACTCCACAACCAATTGCAACTGCAGCACACAAGCTTGTGAGGTATGTTTCATCAACGAGCATACAAAGATTACTAACTTACCTGCAAGATGTTTCAAAGGGATGCCAGCAAACACAAGGGCAGCGCAGGAAGCATTAATTGCACATGGCAGAAGCTAGGCTTAGTCAAGGATCGTTCTTGATTGAAATCTTGAAGACCGAAATATTAAGAATCTGTTAATATTAGAAAGAACAAACTACATGTTGATATATCTATTGTAATAGGCCATGCCTATGCATATATAAGCATGCTGTGCACAGTATGTTGATTGGAAGAATACTCAGAAAAAGCATGGAACCAGGGACTTCCATCAATACTTGACATTTTCTCATCACAAGAGTCAGCTATATTAGCTGGCCCAAACAAACATTTTGCGAGGGGGCTGAAACAATGAACCACTTCTCCTAACCGTCAACAGCCAGCAGAAATCAGCAGTTAGCTTATGAGATACACAGAGAAACAGAAATTTCAATTCAAAAGCTAATCTACTGCAGCTACTAGCCAAACAAATTGAAGTCATTCCTGTGAACAAAGCATAATCCAAAAGGCACCAAGAAACATTACTACGCACTACATTACGGCAGAAGGATACAGAACCATCATTGCCCACAACCTGCAAAGAAAAGGATAACTGTAAAGGAAAAACAATATAAGGCAGTGGCATGATGTACTAAATTAAAGGCTCAACCAACAAAAGTAATCTCTGTGTGGCACGCTAGAAAATGAAGTTTGACAATAAGTCAGCAATAAAATAGCA
This sequence comes from Oryza australiensis, assembly GCA_019925245.2. Lineage (NCBI taxonomy): Eukaryota > Viridiplantae > Streptophyta > Magnoliopsida > Poales > Poaceae > Oryza > Oryza australiensis. The sequence continues at coordinate 3,602,862 of JAIFGZ020000170.1, forward strand.
AGCTTGAATCAGTAAACAGACTCAACGAAGATTTTGTAGCAATCAGCATATCCTGAAAGCAGGGACAACTAAGTGCAGAAAGTTGTAAATTTTTTTATGACAGGCAACTTGTGTGGCACAAGAGCAATAATTCTAACACAAACTGTACGGACTATGGAGTGAGCAAAACAAATGCAAGCCAGAGCAAGGATGGGACGCGGAGGGGGGGGGGGTAGATCATATACCTGAAGAATGACAGAGGTGGTGGTGTTTGGATGGACATTGAGCAAGCAGATGCTCTGCAAAGTCCTCTTGAGCGTCATCTCATACTCCTTGTCTTGCTTCCCTGTAGAAAAAGCATGACATGACATTTGAGCGCTACAATTGGGCGAGCAGCGATGGCGAGTGCGGAGAGCAGAGTAGTTACCAATCTGGCCGGTCATGGGCTTCCACACGACCTCAATGGAGGCCTTCTCGGGATTCTCCCCCTTCCTGGTGCCCGGCTTTGGCCCGTACACGGCGGCGAGCACGATGGTATCGCCCTGAGCCCACCGCGCGGAGCCATGGGCACGGTCGAGAGGGTTGCGGGTGCAGGAGAAGGGCCGGAGCTGGTTAGAGTTTCGCCCGTCCGCGCGGCTCTCCTCCATTCTCCCTCCGGCGGCGATCGGAACGAGCCGAGCGTGACGGCGGTGGCGGTGGCGGTGGCGGCGGCGGTGGTCGTGGAGCTCCAGAAACCCTAGTAAACCCTTCTTGTCCCATGCCACCCACCGCGGCGGAAGCCTGAAGCCAACGATACGGACTCATCCTAACCGTTCGATCTGAATCTAACGGTCGAGATCGCCCCCAGCCTGTTCCCAAATCCCACCTCAGGGCTCGGGCCTATTCTATTCTGGGACGAGTTCCTTCCAACGAAAATTTCCCCCCCGCGCCGCAACGCCGCAAACCGTCTCGCCCTCGCGTCGCCGGCGAGAATGGCCAAGAAGCACAAGGAGCCGGCGTCCAACGACGCCGCGGCCATCCGCTCCCTCTTCTCCGCCGACAACCCCTTCCGCCGCAAGCCCTCCGACGACGAGCCCGCTCCACCGGCCCCCGCCGTCACCGCCGCCGCTGAGCCGTCGGCGAAGAAGCGCAAGGATGAACCCCGGCGCAAGCGGAAGCGGGACGAGGTCGAGGCTGGCTACGAGCGCCGGAGGCTCGGCGCTGAGGAGCCCGCGCCTCCTCCTCCTCCGGTCGTTGGAGAGAAGAGGAAGGTGCCTGAAGAGGAGGCTCCGGCGGCGGGGCCAGGGGAAGAGGAGGAGGCGTTCGATGACGAGAGCAAGCTGCTCAGGACGGTCTTCGTGGGGAACCTGCCGCTCAAGACCAAGAGGAAGGCGCTCACCAAGGAGTTTGCGGCATTCGGCGAGGTCGAGTCCGTCAGGATACGCTCCGTGCCACTCACCGACGTGAGTATCATTGCCCTTGCTTCCTCTTCGTCCTCCTCATGCTTATCCGTGCTTATGTGTGCTTCTTGCAGACCAAGATTCCAAGGAAAGGAGCCGTCATAAAGGGCAAAATCAATGATTCCGTCGACAAGTGAGTGCATTCTTGCCTCAACTAGGATTGTTTATGCTATTGCTTAAGTAGGCGTGCAGAGATAGCGAGGAAATGAATTTTCTCCTCTCCTTTATGCTTGCAATTTCAAACGGATTACATAGGAACAGATTACAGCTGATTTGCATTAAAACATCAATCAAAACGGGGTTGCTCACATTTCTTTCTTTTCCTATCCTATCTCTTTCCCCTTTACTTATAGCTTTACAAATCGCTTCTATGCCTGCAACATCTTATTAAATTATCTGCCATTTGCTATACATGATCAGATGACCTGTTTTTCATTCTCTTTACCACATTTCACCTTTTAACAACTGTATTGATGTATACAGTTTTATTTGCTTTGCTAGTTGAATGTAATAATAGGAAACTACTGAATCTCCACACTGTCGATTGTGGCACAACTTCTATTTAGTGATATAACAAACAACTTCGGTTTAGTTTACGAGTTAATATTCTGCAACTTGTTGCTAAATAGGGCATGCTTTGTTGTTTTCATGAAATTATTGCTGAGTTCTTACCATACCGATGTGCCTAAGTAATTATTTCTGCGTGCATGGAAAACTTTCCTCGATCAACTAAAATCACCTCAGCCCTTTACTTTGTCATTTTGGTTTCTACCTTCTGTGCTTTTTGAAGCAAAGGAGGAGATAAGTGATGTGAATACCCAAATATATAATAGTGTACTGAGACCAAAAAGGGTGTGTTCTTCGTACAATTCCTTTAAGACTATATTGTTGATATTTCGCATGATCTTGATGCCATCAACTCTGATATTCAATATATGTCCCAGTTATTAGGCAGCCCATTCAATGCATAATGACTATATATTGGTTGTAAAATGTAGTTGATTGTGCTGAGCAGCTGCATATGTCAAACGTATTGTGTGCCTAATGTTTCTCAGGCTCATTTTGTCTGTGCCTTTTCACTCTTTGCAGTGTACATGCCTATATTGTGTTCAAAGATGAGCAGGGTGCACGTGGTGCTTTATCGCATAATATGGCCCTGGTGAGTTGGCTTTCTTAGAACTGAAAATATGATTAGTTTATATATCTTCTGGTATATAACTAAAAAACTTCTATGTTGTTCCTGATAAGATAGTTTATCTTTCTTAATTTTTATACTTTCTAGTTTGATGGCAATCATGTCCGTGTCGATATGGCATGTCCACCTCGTAAAAAACTTAAAGGTGAAGGACCTCTTTATGACAGAAAGCGGACAGTTTTCGTTGGTAATCTTCCGTTCGATATAAAGGTGAGTATCATGTGCTCAATATTGTATGGTCTCTGTAGTTCTTTTGAAGAAAAATAAAGTATCGTGTGTTTCAGTAACCAAGGTCAACTTTGTTTTTTACTGGCACGTCAGGATGAAGAGGTGTACCAAAAGTTCTGTGGTTCCAGTGGTTCAGAAGGTGATGTTGAAGCTATACGTGTTGTTCGAGATCCAGACACAAGTCTAGGAAAGGGGATCGCCTATGTTTTGTTCAAGACAAGGGTACAATCTTTTACCTTCTATTTCATCTGGTGCAGTGTGACCCATTCAATAAGTCAAAACCCAGAAGTCCATTTGTTTGTGGATAAATAGTTTTACTATGTACTACGTGATTTTGAGCATCATTTATTGTAGATGGCAGCATTAACCATGCCATACAATTAAATGCTAGTACTGGAGGAACATGATAACAGAAAGACTTCCATGCTGAATTATGTATTCAGAACCAAGATAGCCAGTTGACGACACAATCATACACTTTTATGCTGACCATTTTTAATATCTGCCATGCAGGAGGCTGCAAACACTGTTGTAAGAAAACGGGATCTCAAGATTAGAGATCGCCTTTTGAGGCTTGCCCATGCAAAAGCAGCTGATGCAACACCAAAGAAGATGGTGGATGCTGGCAAAACAAAGGGTGGATTGAAACACAAGACAGCTTTAACTCCAAGCAGCAAATCCCATGAAGGCAGTGACAAGACCAAACGGAAGGCGTCAACTCTGTCGTACCAAGGCCTTAGAGCAAGCAAATCTGGTGTCGTGAAGAAGGCGAAAGTGAGCCAGCGTCCAAGTTACCAAGGGAAGCAGCAAAGCAGGACTAGTGAGACAGGACATGATAGTAGTTCTCAAAAAACCAAGCGCCCTGCTGTTGCAGCAAGGAAGGCAAAGCAACTAGCCAAGAAACGCAAATTGGATGCTCAAACTCCTGAAAATACCCATCGGAGCAAAAAAGCAAAGAAGTAGCCATCCTTAACTTCAAGATTGTCATCTGTCTTTGTAGTGGGAGGTTAAAATTCAGATTTTGGACAAAGTGAGCTCCTGTTATTGTTACCCCCCATGCAATGTCTGCCTTTGCGTTGAAGAAATACAAGAGTGATCTTGAAATGCAAGGCTGATATGAACCCGTAGTACCTACTACTTGAATTAAAGTTCGCACTCATGTATACTAACATTAATGTTGTTTTTTCCCCTGTAACATGTTGCACTGGTATAATTCGTTTTGCTTTTGATTGAAATATTTGCATTCTAGCTTGTTTGCTGTATATGTGCAGCCTTGTCCACTGTGAGGGCACACATCATTTTGTGCCTAAGTGCGTGCTGCAAAATACTGCAAGTTTGGAACAGCAATTGCTTAACTAGCTTACGTGAAACCATTTTTTAAGCATCGGTGTATGACTCAATAGTAATTGATCCTGTCTTCGTTCTTCCTGAGATCTTGACGGACGGTGATGGCGGTGTCATCGTCGCCTTTCTTCCGGGAGACATTGTTTAGGATTAGAAGGCTCTTTGCCAAAACTTCTCTTCCTCTGTATGTCTTGTCCATTTCTCTTTATCTGTATGTTTTGTCCACTTATGACATCGTCCTACCTTATGTAAGCTGGTCATGTTGATAGGCCTTATAGATGAGAGCGAATCAATTCTTCTATCTTACCCTCTTCACCTCAATTTCAAAGGCGTGGTTATTGTGGAGTTCGGTGTTCGGATGTTAAGGTTTAGTTTTGGACGGTATCCGTTGTAGCTTTCTTTTTGTTCTAGCAGCGGCTAGAATTGTCAAAAGAGGCTCGAGGCTCACGAGCAGATCGAGCTTGAGCTCCAAACGAGCTAAGCCTGAGCCTGAGCAAAAGCTCGTGAGCTTTACCGAGCCGAGCACGAGCTTCTACCAATCTTGACTATGTATAGTTTATATCGTGTTGTTCACCTTATTGATTTAATAAATTAATAGATAAATATATATTAATATCTATTTACACAACAAATTAGCATGTGTTAGCATAATATATTTATCTTAGTACTTTTCTACTCTTTTATTAGTGTGATTAACTATAAAATAATTATACTTACCAAGAGATTATCATTAAAAAAATATATTATATTACTAATGGCCAAGATCGAGCTCGAATTGAGTTTGTCTAAAAGCTCGAAGGTGCAATAGGCTCGACTCAAGCCTGGACAGACGAGCTCGCTCAAGCTCGACTTGTTGACAGCCCGATCAATGGCTGGTCACGTTTAGCGACAGTCATCTGACATTAGTCTTCTCTTTGTTTGTATAGGTGTTGTTGATATGTGGTGATGTTTTTTTTAATTACTGAAAGCTTTCAGGATATTAGTCTTATAATTTTTTTACTATATTCGATGAATTATGGTAATGTTTGATACTGATCGTTAAAAAAATTAAATGCATAAACTCACAAAGATGGTGATTTTGGTGGAAGGAGGACCTCAATCCGGTTTTGGTAGGCGAAGCCGCGAAGGCATGAAGCTCACCGACATATCGCTTCGGGACTGACATAGGAGCATCACACTGCATGCGCATACATACTACAGTGCAATGTATCGATCACATGAGGCACATCTAGCTAGGTGCTATACTGCTAGCTAAGCATGTGTTTTTATTATCTGTTGGTTTCTACACCTCTTTCCCATCAAAATCAATTTTTTTTCTCGGCAAAGAAAATATAGTCATTTTAATATAAATATGAGCGATTATCTTGTTCAAACAAACAAACGGGATGGATGATATCAATATCTTCGACGATGACGCCAGCCATCGACGTTAGTTAGGTCGTAGCTTCAGGTGCAAGCCAAGCCATTTTTACACAAATGTCCATAGAAAATAAAATATGGATAATTATTGTTTTATCTCGTTTTGAAGCCTAACTATTAATTTGATCTTAATTTTTTAAAGTTTACTCATTTTACGTTTTTTAAATGAAATGACCGTCTAGCCCTATTGTAACCACATGAATAGAATTTGAAAAATAAATAGAAAACGAATTTAGAGAAAGAAAAAGATTGAATTGCTCACTAGTTGGCTCGGTTCCACCAGCACACGCACGCACACATGCGGCTAGGATTACACGGACCGCGACAAAAAGGTGCGTAGTGGCCGATGCGAGACACATAGAAATGCGCACAAAGCAAGGGCTCATCATCATGGGCGTGAGAGGTCATAGTCAGCCATGGAGGGAGCTATGGTAGGTTGCCGCTGCTGGGCACAGAAGGAGGGGCGCGACACAAGGGCTCGTCAGCGTAGGGCATGAGAGGTCGCGACCACCCGATGCGAAGGGAGGCGCTGAGCCTGCATATTGAGAGGAAGGCCAACGCTTGTGGAAGATAGAGGAAAGCCGACGAGCTGCCGAGACACAGAGAGAGGTCAGTTCGGCTCGGCTATATATTTTAAAAATTGTCAAATCAAGTTAAATTTGTCAAAGGTATACCAAATCTAATTAGAATCGATCAAAATATGTCAAATAGAACTCAAATCAGTCAAATCTATCAGATACATCTTAAAATTTAATGTTAAATGAGCATAAAATTGGGTTGATTAAAAAAATTAAAAAAAGGGGTTAAAATAAGTATTTTAGGTAACACGGTTATATTGTCTTGGAGGAAATAGGACCAAACATGCCAAATGTTTATTTTGTGAGCAAAGATTCACAAATGGGCAGTGAGGCAGGCTTAAATTAAAGAAAACAATTGTTGTGGGGTGGTTGGTTGGCTAAGGCTTTCCCCTCTCTCTACTCTCTACTCTCCTCCTCCTGCAAATGCAAAAGAGCAAACAGCCTTTGCAGCCACCAGCGAAGCGAGCCCCCAAAAACCTAAGCGCCGCAGCCGCAAGCCCCCCCAAAAAAATCCAAATTCCCCACCTCAAATCCCTCAAATCGCCTCCCCACGAATCGATCCCACGCCTCCCAACCCTACCTAGCCCCCGCCCCCATGGTTGCCGCGGCGTGCCTGAGCTGACCACCCCCTCGTACGGATCGGGTCATGGACGGCGCCGTTGCTGCTGCGGCCGCGGGGACGGTCACGACGGCGGTCGCGCCTCCGCATGCGCCCGCGGCCGCGGCCGGGCCCACGCGGCGGTCAGCAACGGGGTCAGCGCCGGTGTGGCGACCGCGCCGCCGCCTTTCCTCATGAAGACGTACGAGATGGTCGACGACCCGGCCACCGACGCCGTCGTCTCCTGGGGCCCCGGGAACAACAGCTTCGTTGTCTGGAACACGCCCGAGTTCGCGCGCGACCTCCTCCCAAAGTACTTCAAGCACAGCAACTTCTCCTCCTTCGTCAGGCAGCTCAACACCTACGTACGTGCCCGCCGCCCTCACGCCGATTTTTCTATCTGCTATTTTTTTTCTTCCTCAGAATTCATGCCCGTACTAAACAGTAGACAAGGATCGAGTGCGGTTTTTCTACTGTTGCTTTACCCGGATTTGCAAGTTACACCTATTTTGATACTCTTGTAGAATGCTGCTACTAGTTTTTTTTTTTTACTTCCCGCACGCTCAATCCACCACGGAGGTCATCAAATACTGCTTTCAGACTAGTTAGACCTCTTTGCTGCCAGACATATCTTGTGCCTTTCATACTTGCCCTATTGGCATTGCTAGATCTGCAAATCACCTAGGGAATCCACAACTCTAATCCGTTTTATACTCGATGCATCATAGTTTGGTCAGCCACTGTACCTTTGTCAGTACTTCAGTTCTAACTTTTAAGGTATTGTCCCCAAACAACCGGACTTACTCCCTCCGACGTTATTATATACAAAGAAAATAGTAAATTTCACATAACTCTAGGTATTAATGCCTTTCTTGCATGGAACCACAAGGATTTTGGCACGCTGCACATAACCTCGGATATTATGGCCTAAAGTTTCACAAAGCCATGCTGTTAATCAATTGTTCTTTGAATCACTATACTTATGAGTTCTAAAATCAAATCTCAAATATATGAATTATTTGATCCATCGTATACAACTTTTAGCCATCGAAGTTATGATTCTTTTTTGTTTTGCTACAATAGCAAGCCAAATTGATTGAAGATGTGGTTTTGGGAATCTATAAGGTCATAATACCTGGGGTTTTTTACTACATGCCAAAACCCTTGTGGTTTTGTGCAACTTGGTTTGTAATAACCTGGATTTTATGAAATTTACCCAACAAGAACAGAGGAACTATATATTTAATTAATAAACTTTGACAAACCAACTTGAGCCCACAGCTACGTCAGTTCTGTGGAGGCGTGCAAATATTTGACTTTCTTTTGCTCAACTACAACACGCACTTAATTGTTCACGTCTTCTTTTAGCAAGAATGAACAAATTATTTTTGGTATACACTATACAGAGTACACAGTATCCTCACATGAAGTAGGTATTAAATGTTAACGGGAAGGTCAGGGTTTTACGCATATATAGATATTCTTGTTTTGTCACCTGAATACTTCTAGGTCTTCAGATAGCTACAAGTGAAGCATGAAGCTGCATGCTTTAGAAAATGATATATAGGCTCTAAGTTCTGAGGCATTTAATCATATCCCAGGTAATGATTACTGATGTAGCCTGCTAAAATCAATATCTTGCTCCAACAAACTGTGTGCACTTCAACTCTATGTATATAGATGGTAAAAAAGTAGTTGTAAATGCAAGAACATAAACTAGATTGTGTTGTTTTAATATGCTTGCTTTTTTTAGCTTTTTTTCTGAACCAATGCTTGTGCAACTACCGCTGCTTCAGAATCACCATTTGTGATACCTCCTGTGAAGGATTGTCTATTTCAGGTAGACGGTTTTTATGTGATCGTTTGTAGCTTTTTTCTTATGATTGTTGAACCAGATGTAATTACATCTTACCGGATCGATGAGCCTATATGCGAGGAGTCAGAATTTTTTAAAACTTTATTTCCAGTCAAGATAGATAACTTTCTTCTTGGCCATTCAAGTTTTTTCAAGCTGAATTAGTGAGCACACGATCGATATGTAGTTTAGCAGCTAGCAATTTATTGGTTCTTCAACAAGACAACTTAATGACTGCCATCTGCTACTTTATACTTTAAATCTTGGGCCTTTGTGGCATTTGCAAATATATCTCTTACACCCACACTGTCACTGCTAGTGCATCCTGCGATAGTTTCCCGTTCTTCCCTAATGTGGACTACAATTGGTTTTAAGTGAATCGTAGACAGTTCCGACTTTTCTTGATCCTGCTAATTCTGCAACACTCAGAAGCACTTAAGCCAAACAGATACAATGTGCTATACACATTAAAATAATGTTGCTACTTCTGTAATCATATAACTCTCAAGCAACCAAGAAGATACACTGTGCCATGTACAAACTAGCCCTCTAACTATCTCATCGGTGCACTTATGAGCAGGGATTTAGGAAAGTTGATCCAGATAGGTGGGAGTTTGCAAACGAAGGTTTTCTTAGAGGACAAAAGCATCTACTGAAGACCATCAACAGAAGGAAACCAACTCATGGAAACAGCCAAGTTCAGCAGCCTCAGTTGCCCGCTGCTCCTGTACCTGCTTGCGTAGAAGTGGGGAAGTTTGGGATGGAAGAAGAGATTGAGATGCTCAAAAGGGATAAAAATGTTTTAATGCAGGAACTTGTCAGGCTGAGACAACAACAACAGACAACAGATCATCAGCTGCAGACTTTGGGCAAGCGTCTTCAAGGAATGGAGCAACGGCAACAACAAATGATGTCTTTCCTGGCTAAGGCAATGCATAGTCCTGGCTTCCTAGCACAATTCGTACAGCAAAACGAAAACAGCAGAAGAAGAATAGTTGCTAGTAACAAAAAGAGGAGGCTACCAAAGCAAGATGGTTCGTTGGACTCTGAAAGTGCTTCATTGGATGGACAAATAGTAAAATATCAACCTATGATCAATGAAGCAGCGAAAGCAATGCTAAGGAAGATCCTAAAGATAGATTCTTCACATAGATTTGAATCCATGGGCAATTCAGATAATTTCCTACTCGAGAATTATCTGCCAACTGGTCAAGGTTTTGACAGCTCTTCATCAACTCGGAATTCTGGTGTCACCCTTGCAGAGGTCCCAGCTAACTCAGGTTTGCCATATGTAGCTACGAGCTCTGGACTTTCAGCTATTTGTTCATCTTCAACTCCTCAGATCCAGTGCCCAGTTGGTTTGGACAACGGCATAGCCAAAGAACTTCCAAACATGAGTGCGGTGCCTTCTGTTCCAAAGGCTGTGGCTCCAGGTCCAAGTGATATCAATATTCCGGAATTCCCAGATTTGCAAGATATAGTAGCTGAAGAAAATGTTGATATTCCTGGAGGGGGCTTCGAAATGCCTGGTCCTGAGGGTGTATTCTCTTTGCCTGAAGAAGGTGATGATAGTATTCCCATCGAGACTGATGAGATTCTGTACAACGATGACACCCAGAAACTTCCTGGTATCATCGATTCTTTCTGGGAACAGTTCCTGGTGGCTAGCCCTCTATCTGTTGATAACGATGAAGTCGATTCAGGTGTATTAGAGCAAAAGGAAACACAACAGGGGAATGGATGGACCAAAGCTGAAAACATGGCTAACCTTACAGAACAAATGGGCCTCCTGTCATCACACCATACAGGATGATGAGGTACGATAGGACATAAGTAGCCACCATCTGTCAAGGTACCCTAGGATCTCGGTAATAAACTCCCACATCATCACCTACCCTTATGTCTATGTTATGTTCTATCATTTTGCCCAAAGAATACTGAAACGTCACCCTATATGCGGGAGGATACTAATCTTCCACCTATGAAACACGGTTTACCCGATGGGTTTACCTGCTTGTATCTAGGTTTGGCAGGCGTAAGAACGGATCAATGGTAACTTGTCAAATCTGTATGATAGCTACCTTATGTTGTAGCTACTGATAGCATTTTTTGTTCTGCCCAATCTGTATGATAGCTACCTTATGTTGTAGCTACTGATAGCTTTTTTTTTGTTCTGCCCTGCTTTATCTGATTGCAACTAACTTCTGGTAGTACTGGCAGTCCGCCACACTGTATTGATTCCAAAATTAAGTTATTTTGACTGTTTCAGATTCTGGCATTGATTGATTCCTGCCTCTGTAGTCATACGGGAAAGTGAGGGCACTTCTCATAACTTCACCGAACCCAGCAACTTATATATGATATGCTTAATATTCTCTTCATCTCAATATATATGAGATTTTTGTTGGATTAGACACATATCCAGATTCGTAATATTATGATGTCTCATCTAACCAAAGTTTTTTATATTTTGAGACGGAGGTTGTAATGAATCAACGGAAGTCCTTTTCACTAGTGTTATTTAAAAACTCATTTGCATTTATTGTGCTGTATTTCCCTCTTGTACAAGATAAGATTGATGCATTTTTTGCAACTGGTAATCTCATGTTTAAGTAATACATGACGTTCATCTGTGCACTGACCTGCTAGTATGGGGCCTATAGGCTGGGTTGAGGCCATGATGGTTGCGTTTTTCTTACTATCTGTGTAGTAATTAGAGTCCATATTCAGGATTTTGGTAAAATATTGGGAAAAGCAGCATGGACAATTAATTCATCAGGAGTTGCCTTTTGTTCTCAACGATGCTTTATTTCCTTTTTGACTTGCTAGGAGTAGAGAGAGCTTTGAGTAAGCCAATCTATTGGTAAGTAAAGCTGTGGGATATTTGTCTGGCACTGCAAAAATTTATTGAATGATTTGTGAAATGCTGGGCTGGTCTGATTTGTGTACTTGCGTCGCGAAATTGTAAGCAGTCGTAACATGCTCTTTGTTTTCGTCGTCTCTTTATTATTATTATTATTATTATTATTATTATTATTTGTTTTGTTAATAAAGGAAGTTTGTTAGGTGCCGACCCGGACAACATTTTTGTGCAGAGAGAAAGGAATGAACTTCACATGACTGTGTACTCTCTTTCTGTTCTTCACGCGGGACTTCAACGCGTAGTGTAGTTAACAGTACATATTTCGGTCTTAATTTCATCCTACACAAAGAGGGCTGGTAGAAATACTGGAACATGCTTTTGTAAGGCTATTTGGAATGCACGAAATTGCACATAAGTATAGTATGCGATGTGTTGTTAGGATAAATTAACGGGGATTGTCAATCTGTGAAAGAATTGGGCACATGACTAGACGTGACAGCTCATAAGTTTACAGGTCAACGACCACGTAAGGATTGCTATTCAGACTAGACACTGTCTAGAGACAGTGCTTTGAACAGGAAGCGGTTTTCAGATTTCTGTGTTTGTGACAAGGAATGCCTGCCTGCCAGCCTGTCTACTGGGACAGAGATTACACATCACATGTAGTACTCCTAGTAGAGTAGATTAGCTATCCTATCATCATTAATTCATTATAGAATCATCCTAGTATAAAGCACATATGTAATATAGAGTAAACCCTTCGTTAAAAATATCAAATTATAAATGTTCGTTTAAATCTATAGTTAGAATTTAAGTTTTTTTTTACGAAGAGAGTACTCGGGAAGCGATGGAATAATATGGTCGATCATGGGATTGATTTGATTGGGGAGATGAGGCAAGTGATGATCGATTAGTGAGTGCATTGGTTCGTATAAATAAGTACTCCATGTGTTGTCTTTATTTAATTAATCAGTGGCCTTGCAATGCGTGCTTTCGGTGCGCATAATACCCAAGTGAGTAATACATTACATTAGTTAGTGCTAGAGCCAAACAACACACAAGGAAAAAGGCGTTGGAAATGGGGGACAGCAAAGCACCAGCGCATGTATGTATGGTTGGATAAGGAGAAGGTTGCATCGCCAGCAGCAGAAGCTGGCTAATTACAGCTTAAAGCTGCCAATAATGAATTTGCATCATCATCATCATCATCATCATCATCTCCTCTACAGGGCAAGCTGACTGGAATCTCTATCTCTATGTATATATACTATCATCATCAACCACAAGAAGTACGTACTAACGTACTAGTGTCTGCATTTCGATAATCTGATCTGATCGAGTTGGATTGGATGGAAATATGGATGGCCCCAACGACCACCAGCTTGCAGGCTCAGTGTCAGTGAGGCTCACCTCAACTCCCACATGAACACTTACTTAACCACCACAATTAGTTGAGCTAGCTAACTAGCTGTTGCAAGTATCTGCATGCATGCAGATGCAGTGCAGCCTTACTAGCTACTTGATTGTATCAATCAGGGTAGGCAGATGAATTCATTATTAGTTGATGGTTAATTAAGACCACGGTTAAGTGTTGGTGGTAAAGAATGGAAGCAGCATATGCAGTAATAAACAATAAATTAAAATCTATAGAATTAATTGGTACTAACAATATATGCATGTGAAGCAGCAAGATAATTTGGATGGAGGTTGTTAGTCAGCTTGCTGCAAGGAGACGAGGACGGGGCGGCGCTTGGAGCGGTGGCCGGGGCGCGGGCGGACGCGTGGGCGGACAACCTTGGATTCCCCCCACTGCCAGTACATCTGCCGCTCCGCCATGTTGACGTCGCACTCCGGGAAGGGCTCCGGGTACCGGTTGGTGTCGTAGCACACCGTGTACAGCATCTGCCGCTGCCTGAACCGCCGCATCGCCATCCGCTTCCTCGCCGTCATGGTGGCGTACTCGGCGCCCATCAGCTCCTCCTCCTCGGCCGCGGCGCACCTGTCCTGGTCGTCGGCGCTGGCGAGGCGGATGTCGGAGCGGGCGGTGCAGCCGCGGAGGACGAGGTCGGAGAAGACGGCGGTGAAGGGCCCACGCTTGTAGTTGACCTTGTACTTGCCGTTGTCGGTGGCCCAGGTGGAGCCGTCCCAGATGGTGACGTAGAGCGCCATGGGCTTGGAGGGGTAGTCGGCGCCCATGGCGGCGGAGCGCGGGACCTCGCGGATGGGGACGCCGTCGACGTAGAAGACGATGAGGCGGGAGGACCAGAGGATGGAGAAGCGATGGGCGTCGGCGGTGGGGTCGAACGGCATCAGGTACCGCTCCTCCCGCCCACGGTCGGTGCTGCCATTGCCGTACACGTTCGTCTGCATCTTCCACTCGTGCCTGTACCGGTTGCCCAGGAACTCGAAGTCCAGCTCGTCGTGCGTCTTCTCGAACACATCTCCATTGGAGAGCTGCACGCACCATCACCATGCAAGAATCAATCGTCAATATATGCATCCATCGATGAGCTGCTAATTAAGAGAGGACAGCAGCTTGATCGATCGATTACGTACGTAGAAGGCGACGACTACGCCGGCGGTGTGGTCCTTGGGGAGCTTGATGGAGGCGCTGAAGAAGCCATGGTGGTAGTAGTCGGAGGAGATGAAGCCGGAGCCGGTGTAGCGGTTGAGGGTGATGCTCACGGTGCGCCCGTCGGGAGACTTGTCCATGTTGTCCTCCCCGAACAGCGGCGAGAACCCCTCGTCGAACGCGATCGTCGGCACGTCCTCCAACCCCGACGCCGCCGCCATGCTCATCATGCACGCCCACAACACCGCCAGCCACGCCGCGGCGCCCATCGATCGTGGAGGAGAATGCATAGGACGATCCATCGATCGAAGTAGAGCAGCTGAATGTTGTGGGTGGATGGAGTGGAGAGGAAAGTTAGCTAGCCTAGGGCCTAGGTAGCTAAGCAAACAAGAGTAGCTAGGTCGGTAGTGGCTGGCTGGCTGGCTGGCGGAAAGAGGAAGACGACGTCGCCAATCGGAGTTGGTCGGATGCCATCCATCTATCTATATATGCTGCCTGTGTGATGGCCAATTTTTCTGATTAACAATCAATGATCCAAATGGTATGATTAAGTCAAGTTGATCACACCGCACCATACATACGCACATATTCTTCCTCCAATTAAAGAATATATATATATATATATATATATATATATATACTTGATTGTGCTGCGTGCGTGCGGGTAAAGTCGAGGCGCGATACGGATGGGGACGGCACGAGAGGAGCGCGGGAGCTCCGAGCAGCGATGGGAGGGAGGAGCGCGATCGCGATGCTTGGGCGCGGCGCGAGATGGGGACGAGAGGAGGGGCGCGAGGAGGGAGGAGCGAAGGGTTTTTTTTCATCCAAGCCCTCCTTTTCTTTTCAGCATGGGATTGCGGGTAGGGCTGACGAAATACTCGTGGCTCGCTAGCTCGTTCGGCTCGTGGATGGCTCGACTCGGCTCGTTGAGAAATGCTAACGAGCTACACCAAGGGTTTAGCTCATTAGCTATAATGAGCCACTCAAATCGCCTCGCAAGCCGCTCGTGAGCTCAACGAGCCGATGCAATGTACAAAGTAGGGCATAATGTTTTGCTTGTTTTGCTATTCTTTTGCTTGTTTTGTTGTTGATGTGACAATAAATCAATAATTTTTATAATTTTGTGATGATCAATATGGATCTAATGCTTTAGATTATAATAGTAATAATATCTAATCTAGTTGCATCATTACATTTGCATGGATAATTATCGATGGACAAGTGTTATTACGTTAATTATGGACTTAATGTATCACTTTTTATTTTTTTCAATTGTATATTTGCATGTTTAATAGACTAAAAAATAAAATATAATTTGTACATAAATTGCACTATATTAAAGTGGCTCGCGAGCTAAACGAGCCGGCTCACGAGCCGAGCCTCCCGGCTCGGCTCTCTACCGAGCCGGTCGAACCGAGCCAAGCCGAGAGCCGAGCCTGGCTCGGCTCTCTACCGAGCCGAGCCGAGCTGGTATCCACCCCTAACTACGGGTTAATTTTGGAAAAAATCAAGGGGTTTTTTAAAATAGCTAGGTAGAATAAAATTTTAGATAGAAACACTATTTGCTTTATAGATAGCTAGCAAAATGTCCATGCGTTGCAACGGACGACGATGCAGGAGGAAGCAGTGGAGGACGAAGGTCCACGCGGCGGCGCGGGAGCTCTGAGCGGCGACGGGAGGGAGGGGCACAAGCGCAGTACGGATGGGAGCAGAAGAGAGGGACGTAGGATGTCTTTTTTTCATACAAGTCCTCTCTTTCTTTTTAACATTGGGACTGCAGGTTAATTTTATAAACAGTTAAGGGGTTTTCTGTAAAATAACATTTTTTTAATTAGGTTTTTTTAAATAGCCAGACGGACTGCGGGTTAATTTTAAAAAAACTCAAGGGATTTTCTACAAAATAGCCAGGCAAAACAAAATTTAGGTGAAAACACTACTTTGCTTTGTATATAGGTATAGATGAGGTTTATTCACTAGCTAGGAATTAGTAGTTGTATAATTGAATAACTACTTGGATACAGGCCATGTCTCTCGCTATCATATCATATCGTTTAATTTTGGGATTCAAACCGATCGATCAGAGATTACTAGTTCTGTCAATCGATCGATCGCCAGCGAGAGGCTTTTAAATACATATCCATCAATTTATTTGTTGTGTAGTCGCCGTCTTTCGTCTCTCCATCGCTCCCTGTCACGTACTTACGTGTACTGCTCATATATGGAGTATACTTCAATATTTAATTAGCTAGCTCCTCTCCTCTGCTTTTCTTTTCATCAAAAATCATTTATGAGAAAATACATATACACTACGTACAGGCCTGCTCATCGATCGATAAAAATATATATCCAAGCAGACAAGATAGTTGAAACTAATTAAAACTAAACACACAAAGATCATATGTTTAATTTCACCCATAGAGTTAGTAAGCTACCTATTGCTGTAGTCCTCATGGACTACTTAATTTAATTTGGACTAAACATATACTGGGTACGTGATTTTAATTAGCTGGACATATATATTATTGATAACCAATTAATTTGTAGCTGGGGCTTATATAATTCCCTAATAACTGAACTGTGTGATGAATTAGTTGGACAGATGGATTAAAGACAAGTGCTAGCAAAGTGTACATATTGGCCATTACTTGGATTCCCTGGATGAAAGGAAGCAAAGCAGTTCAAGTCATGGTGATTGATCGACAAGGAAAGAAAGGGAACCTTACCTACCGTCACGGGCCTCATCCTCACGTACTGACGTACTCCTACTCATCACCCATGGAACCAGCTTAATTTGCTTGATAGCTACATTATTATTAACAAGTAATTAGGTGGTGAATGGAACGTACGGCTGTGCGAAAACTACACATACAAGTTAATTAATCTTTCTTTCTTGCATTGTTCTTGCATTGACCCACCGCCATAGCAGCAACGCAAGGCGATTGATCACGATTTCAGAGTTGTTATCCATATATATGTCTGCAGTTTGTATATATGTCACGGCTATGAAACATATCTGTTGTCTGAACATGCCAAGTGATAATAATCTCTCATCCGTTGACGGCCGAGTTAGCAAACTGGAGAAGTAATTAACAAGCTGATGCTAGCTGCGCATTGAGCCAGCACATGCATGTGGACGACATGATTCGAGTAGTAGTTCAGAAGGTTAGCTGCCTGCCAAATATTGTTGTTGAGGCCCCAATGCAATGCAAGGACATTCAGGGTTCGGACAGAGAGACCCCCGTGTAACATGGGATCGGTGCTGCTGCTACTGTCCTTAAATTTTGATGATGAGATGTCTGTCTCTCTGTCTGCTTCTCCATATATACGTACCTGCAGGCTGCAGCTAACACACACACGTATATATATATACACACACACACACGACGGGGTTAAAGTGCACCTAGGTTGCACAGGAGCCACGTGAGCACAAGAGATCCTATGGACGCCCAAATCATATCATTACGAGCGCGCTTAAACCAGACAAAAATACCAGATCTCACTAAGTCAGCGGATCTCATTAAGATTCTAAAGTTAAGCGTGACTAAGGCAACAGATCCTATTAAAATTCTAAAGTTAAGTGTGTTTGGGTAAAAGTAGTACTATAATGGGTGATCTCATGGAAAATCCATTTACAACTTCATTTACATACAAATTGTAATTTGTTACATTAGTTACGATACACCAATATCACCAACCGTCCCGTTACAATTGGTTGCAACTTTTATCTAAACACCAGTTGTGACACACTAATATCATCGATCATCCAGTTGCAACTTTATCTAAACACCAATTACAACTCCAGCCACAGTTAGTTGTAACTTCATCTAGTTACAACTGACATCAATTACGACACACCAATATCACCAACCGTCCAGTTGTAATTGGTTGTAACTTTCATCTAAATACCAGTTGCGACACACTAATATCACCGACTACTCAGTTGTAACATCATCTAAACACTAATTGTGACTCCACCCACAACTGGTTGCAACTTCATCTAGTTGCAAAGTTGCAACTTCATCTAGTTCCAAAGTTGCAACTCCATCTAGTTGCAACTGGCGTGCAGCTCTGATAGTTGACCAGTTGCAACACACTTGTATGCTGGTTGTAACCTAATCTAAACATCAGTTGCAACTCCGTCAGATGCAACATAACACGAGGACTTCCTAGGAGGTCACATATCCTAGTACTATTTTCGTCCAAGCACACTAAACTTCAGAGTTCTAATGGGATCCGCTGCTTTAGTGTCAGTCACGACGAATTAGTCGATGGGTTTGCATGCGGAGTTATGCGTCTGATTGGTTGGATAGGTTGGCCCGTGTGCATTCTGTATATAAAATACACCCAAACACAATATAGACACACAGTATATATATATATACACTAACACCAAAATAATACAATAAAATAGATACTCCAGAAATCGTTGGTTAATGCATCTTTTGACCTATCCGATAAAATAGTAAATAATTTTAAAAAAATATAAAATTTTGTCTATAAGGAGATATTAATATGTAGAACAATTTGAACGGTTTAGATTTTCAATTTGAGTTTTCAAATTAGTGATTCGGCTATGCCACACGGAATGAGGTTGTGTAGCATACAACACAGTAATATATATATCCACAAAATTAATTACTCTCTTATTCCAAAATATAAATTTCGCTGCCGTTTAATTTTTATCTCAAAATATAACGATTTATGAAAACTCAACATGTCCAACCCCACGAGTACGTAGTTAATTTATTCCCCGGGCCTCACCTTATCAGTTGGTGCTAATCTAGGAGCATTTGGATGCAAACCTGCGCAATCAGATCAAAATTAAACCACTTATTCATGGCATGGATTAGTTAGCCAAACAACCAGTCAGCAATTAATAAGCCTTACAATGAGAGAACAAAATTGTTTTTTTGCTTTACCGATTAATTGGTCTTAAAATTGTCGGAAGTTCTTTTTTTTTAACTAAATGTTCTACATATAACCATCGTGCGCATGAGCATGACTAACTAGTGTCCCTCCGGCCAGCCATGGAAAGTATGGACAGCTTTTCTTTTCTTTTTTTCTCATTTATATGTATATGTAAGTATGGAACAAACTAATCATACACGCAGTGTAAATGCAGCCAGCTAGCTAAGCTAGTGCTTGCTTATCATTAAGCTGCATGTGCGATTAGTTCTTCCTTCGGTGTACGTGTATGAATTGTTGATCCAAGGTTCAGATTAATTAACTACTAACAAATTCAGTATATGTTTTAGTTTCCATCCCGGCGAGCGAGCATATAAATTATTTATTCCATGTACATATATCCACTTCAAATTTGGGGATAGAGGTTGTATAAATTAAAGGAGAAAGTAGAAGCCAGCATAGATAGATGACCTATATATGCAGCCGAGGCAACAACTGACAGTCGTACAGTAGAGGCCTATATATTCTGGCATTTCACATGCACAGGCTGTACATGTAGGAGAAGTTTGCATACGTACGTACGTACGGTGGCTGTATAATTACGGATGTGACGGTGCAACCATCGACCTGGTTAGCTGATCTGGTTAGGGTTAGGTATACCTGACTAGTAGCCTTGTAAGCTCTAGGTTGTCACACTGGTCCATATACATACATATATCTATAATCTATAATCTATAACTATCTATAAAGCAAGTAGTATTTTTACTCAAAATTTTCGTCCACCTGATTATTTTGTAAAAAACCCTTTGAGTGTTTATAAAATTAACCCGCAGTCCAATCCGAAAAGAAAGAAAGAGTTAGATAAAAAAACCTCCCGCACGCCTCCTCCCGTCCTCATCAGCGCCGCGCCCGCGCCCCGCGCCACGCCTGCGCCCCTCCCTCCTGTCGCTGCTCGGAGCTCCCGCGTCGCGCCTGCGCCCTTCCTTCCCGTCGCCGCTCGGGGCTCCCGCGTCGCCGCCTGCTTCCCTTTCTGCGTCGTCGTCCTGTTGCAACGCACGGACACTTTGCTAGTATATATATAGAGAGAGATGGGCTGCTGTGTGGCGCGCCGCACAGCCCCATCCCATGTGGCATGTCCGAATCTCTAATTTAAAAACTCAAATTGAAAATCCAAACCGTTCAAATTGTTTTACATATTAATATCGCCTTGTATACCAAATTTTACATTTTTTAAATTTTTTTACTATTTTATCTCATATATATATATATATATATATATATATATATATATATATATATATATATATATATATATATGCGCTAGGTGCTCCAGCGCAGAAACATTCCCCTGACATGCTCAAGCTGACAATATATAAATTCACATTTTGTTAGTTGGTTGCGGATGCGCATGTGCACTAGTTGTTCGGTTATATCCGTTATCCGTTAACAGACATCGTTGGATCAGTTGATAATTTATAAATGCCCGCGTCTTGAATTATATCAAACGGTCTTGAATTATATATATATCAACCCAAACTAATTAAGTTCGTTCCAGCTAATTTCCGTCTTCCGGAACGTGTGCTTTACGGCTGATAAAAGTCGCAGAAAAATAGATGAAGTAATTAAAATAATTTATTGATAAAACTTTTATATCAATATTCTTTGATCTGGTTCAAGTTAAAACACAGATTATAATTGTGAATTATCTACTTGATAATATAAATAAATTAAATATTTTAATAAATAGACTTGACAAATAATTTAAAACAAACAGTAGTAAAAAAGTTTCTAACAAAATTTAGGACTCATTTGGTTATGGTCAAGTTTTGTAAATACCAATGTTTTGGTAGAGTTGGGTTAAAGGAGTTGTATTTACCTTTGACAAATTTGGAAATTAATTCAAACATCTACTTCAATTCAAACATCTACGAGGTACTATTTAAAGTGCCAACTATTTGGTAGGGCAAGTTTTGGCATCTAACCAAAACAGCCCGTATTTTTCAAATGGTAAGGTAAATAATCCGTTTCAACAATCCGATAAATAATCTTAAAAAAAGTAAGCCTAATACTGAAAAATAAACCACAAAAAAGCCTTAAATTAACTCTAAATTTAAATTCTGATTGCAGCTAATAAGCCAAAAGACGTATGGGTAGCGTAAGATCAGCCCCTACAAGTTTTTGTAAGACTTCTGTTTGCTGTGGTAGGTACATGATCAAGGCTCAAGTTGTTGCTTCCATTTCATGGAACATCCTGCAACTACTACCTAGCATTACTAAGTTCCAACAAGCTCACACCAGGATGAGAATCAAGGCAAAGATGTACACAAGCTGCAATTGATGGGAACAAAATATCCACAGGAGATATTGATGAATTCAAGCCGCAGCTACATTTGACGGCGAAAAAGAACAACACTACAGCCGGTAGTCGACAATACCATGCATGGTTATACAACCAAACAACACAGGTTGTTATCAACATGGGAGTTTAGACTAGTTTTGTTTGTCAAGAGCTAATATAACTTTCAGTCTGTGCCCTAGAGCACAACCATTTTAAACACATATCCTTGAGCTCTCTTTGCTCAACCCGACTCCTCCATAGCTTGTTATGTCGGCAAAGTGTCGTTTGTAATTACTGACTAGCACCCCCTCCCCTTCCAGGTGCTTGTTCAGTTGCTGCCATGGGTGGCAACTGCAGCAGGCAACAATCGTCAGCACAAGCAAAGTTACAAGAACACAGCACAAGTTCGGATAATAGAGAGGAACTTATTAAACGGTAAACTCAAACATTAGACTGTAAGAAACAGTCCAGAGGATTTCATGCTGCATACTAAAGCATGATATGTGATCCTTTGGGAGAGAAAAAAAATCAATTAGCTGATTGCATAATTCCTTGGCTCGTGTACTATTTATGCTTCCTCAAATATACACAACAGGCTTCACATTGAGTGAGGATGGGGGACTTCAAATCCTAAGTGAACTATAAAAAGCAGTAAGCACGGACAGAAAGAAGTACCTTCTGCTGAAGTCTCACTACTGTAGAAACCAACAGCTTGTCACCAACAATCTGTCTCAGCTGCTTCACTAGGTCAGGCCTGCTTATCTTTCTCCTCTATTTTAACATCAAAAACCATACCATAATTAGCACGCCAGCAAATATAGAATGTAGCTGAAAATCTCGAAAGGAAGGACAAATAACCTTGAATTCTTCATAATATCTATGCACCAAATCCATGTCGGAACGGGGTACTTTAGCGGAAATGGCAGCAAAAAGCATTGAAAAGGGCATCCAAGGTGAACTAGGAGACCTTGGACTTGGAGTGCGCCCAAGCAGACATGCTTGTTGTTGATCAGCTGAAGACGCAATGGTCTGTAGACTGTCATCCTGCTCAAAAAAAGCAAGCAACAAATTGACAAGATGAAAACTTTCCTAAAACTGTCATATCAAAATCAAGGTCAACCTAAGCTCGCCCATTGAGTGTCAATTATCAATCATTCAGCTGTGAACCAGTTTTTCTTTAAGAAAATTCAACCAGACTAGTTTCTGCAAATTATGAAAAATAGGGGAATTGGGCTAACAGAATCTGAATCCATTTCAGTAATTCCCATTTACATCCAAAGAGCGTCGGCATGAAGCGAACACATAACTAAGCAAAGTTCTTTGATCTTCCCACCCCTATCCTACACCACCACCATATATGATCAGACATTAAAATGTTCTCTCATTAACAACCAAGATGAAGAAAATTATAAAAATTCCAGCACCATCAAGTCGAGAAATACAAGAGTTCAATTCAATAAGGAGCTGCCATAGGCCATAACAAAAATATCAAGAGATATAGTAATGGTCATCTTTATGTTTTTCCGATTAAAGAACACGACTAACTGCAGAAAGAGTAATAAATGGGAACCTATTTAAACGCCAAGGGAAAATTTTGCTAATAAAGCAAGCACATCCCCACAACCAGAAGCACAAAAACGCCTTTAAGTCTAAGCATCCATGCACCCTTTCCACTACACTACGTAATAGATCATTAAGCCTAGGTGAGACACACATTCAATTTTCCTGCAAAACATACTACATGACAGAACTGAGCTATGCTTCAGTGAACAACAGCACACCAGCTAAACCATAATATGCATACCTTGGTCGGATTGTCTAGTGCACCGGAATTTCTTATCTCAGAGATGTTGGATGCAGTATCACCTGTAACCAAATAGCCTACAGTAATATAAAATAAGTTATCTAGGGCAAATGGAAAATAACAACACAGAAGGTAAAAAGAGAGGGAAAAAAATCAAGAACAATATAGTATAGTACCATTGTTCATGGAAGGTACTTTGATAATAACAGCATATTCAGCATATATGTGCTTATGCACATTAGCATCCCATATGATGTAATGCTTTGGCTTTTGGAGATCATCCACGCCACTGTCAAAACTTTCACTTGTTGGCTGGGATTGATTTGATCCAGGGAAAACAACCTCAACATTCCCCATTATAACACGGCACAACATCATCCTTATGATTCCATTTTCGTCAATATCAGAATAACCAACACTGGGGACAAACTTCAAGTAAGACAGAGATAGGCTACTATACATCCAAAACAAAAAGCAACACCAGAGGCGTAACAGCACATAGAACAAAGAAGTCAGAAACAAATAATATTTACCAGACATTGGAGAAGTTTGCTGGAGCAAGATGAGCCCCAACACCATACATTGGCCCCTGCAGAGGTTTTGCAATCTCCAAGGCACCATGCATCATCATCTCCTCCATAGTATCCTTAGTGCAAGAGAGCCATGCATAACGCTCATTTGCATTTCCCCGTTGATTTTTTGTGACTTGTACCTCCTTCTGGAAGAGACTATAACGGGACCTCCCAAGTTGATCTAGCATTGGGGTTCTATAAATACCGATGATGTCTTTTTCAGTAAATAGATGGCCTGATCCTTGAAACAACAAATTCCGAACAGCTGAATCAGCACGCTGCTGGCCACTTTGATTATTACAAGGAGTTTGCATGGTCCCGTCAGCAGTTTCATTCAAACAGCTTAAATGGCCCTTTTTATTGTCCCCAGCAACTTCACCGCTTTCATTGAGTACCTTTTGTTTGTCCTCCACTACATTATTAACCTCCTGAACATCAGAAAGCACTGCATCAAAATACGCTGAACCTGAGCTTTCAGCTGCAGACATCCCATCATGTTCATGAGCTTCATAACTACTGCTTAGATCATGAGAACTTCTGCAGAAATCATTTTTTCCATGCTGCAGAGGTTCAGATGGTATCACTCCAGAACATGAATCCGGAGAGAAGAATTTACCACGATCATCGATCCAAGCAATTGGCTTGCTTATGGCCATAACAGAATCTAAACAAACCATCTGCATAAAGTCCAACAGGACGTGCCTGTTCTGGAATACTGCATTAGTAATTGGCCTCTTCAACTGGAAGCTCTGCTGTACCGGATTGACAACATCCTCTGGGAAGTCTCTCCATCCACCATGTTGGTAAGACAGAACACGAACAGGCATCCCACTTATCTTGAAGTTGTTGTACCTCTCCAGAATGTCATTGGTAGAGCACATCATCTTGGACGTCTTCTGTCCAGTCAAATCAGGAAATAAAGCGAGATTCTGTTGTGGACCATTCTGAGAGAGATTGGGGGTGCCATTGGCCTCAGCACATTGAGTACCACCCACACGCTTCCTCTTGCGGATAGTAGATTCTAGCACATGTTCATCCAGTGCAATTGCATTCTTTGGTTCCATTTTTTTTTACAAAAGACTCAACTAAGACCAGGTATTCATTTTCTTTACAGATTAACACCACTAAGCGAAAACAATTAAGTTAATCTAGCTAATGCCACCTAGACAATGTTAGCATAAAGGTAGTTCCGATATAAGCCACGGTATCCAAAAGAGCAAGTGAAATAGACCTGAGACCAAGAGGAAAAAAAGGAATAAAGATGGCATAAAGATGTATATATAAAGAGTACAAGAGACAGACAACATTTAATTTATGTGTTGTGTAATAGTCTGGCACATGATTTATTATATATTCTTGCACACATCATTCATAGCCAAACCACGAGATTCTAACTAGAAACCTTTGTACCACAGGTGAAGAAATTTGACGCAGGCCATACACCTCCTCAGATATTAACAGAAAAGTAAAGGTCGTTTATTTTCCAGAAAAGATACACCAAACTATGTTTGGGAGGCTAAAAAGCTGACTAATTAAAATAAAAAAGATGAGAAAATATATAAATCTTAGATCAATTATAGAAAAAGAATATGAGTCTTGTTATCAGAAAAAGAATAGAGATCAGAAAGCATTCCAGACAGCAATTAACATGGAAATGTTATCAGCCATAGCTCATTTTTTTGAAAAAAAAAGTTTCATGGATGGCTATTTTAACTGAAAAAATGTTTCTTCAGGATCCAACTCATCAAGAAATATGATAATAATGCATCAAGCGTTTTACATGGCAATCATGTTATATTTCTTAAAACATACATCCAGGTTGAGTAATGCCAACGTTAACTATCCTTCTAAAAATAAATTCCCATGGAGCGCATAAAATTAAACTCCTCTGTTAGTAACTCGCTATTAAAGGGGGCTATAGGATTAGCATGTATGGTACTCATCATTGTTGGCGGTAGGTCTAAATCTGAATAGGGGAAGAAGAATTTTTGGCATGCTCTGAAATCAAGGACATAATTGTGCTTCCCGCCATCAGTCCAACCACAACTTGTGCTGGTGTGGCTGGTGGGCACAGAAGAAGGCAGCAACAGAAAATAATGGAAGAAGATAACGCTGCAGTAGCAACAACAACATAATCCCATTGTTAGCCGTGGTTCCTCCCCACGGATATTGGTGGAGAAACCAAGATGACCATACGATCCCATATGGCACTGGAAGAACCTTAACCGACATCCATCACATGCACATGAGTTGTGAATATAGTAGCCGGATGATGACCGATGAGCCCTGACGCACAAAGCTTGTTATGCCAATTAGATAAGTACCATAACATTGAGTAAATACAACTCAGTTTCCAATGGTTTGTTTACCAAGTGATGAATGCGGCTTTGGTTTATTTATGGCACCAGCAATACAATAGTTGCAGTAAGATGGGGGAAAGATAAAATTTTTAGGACATGTAAGATGATTTTTAGTACATAAGAAGATTGCTTCCTAAACCGCCCAAATCAAATCAGACTAAGGATGAAGAGAGTAGCAACAACAGGGTAGCAGTTAACATCCACCAAGACAAGCAAATCAAGCACACCAGTAAGAATCAAAAGACGTAATCGGAGGTTAGATCCTAGATTCATACAAGAAATTAAATTTATACCTACAAGCTATTGGATGCATATGCCTCTAGAGTGTACAGCTTTTAGCCCCAATCAACATGGATCATTTCGGAGCACACAAAGAAGAGCAGGGAGGAGTTATAAATGAAAAGAAAAGGAGTGACCTAGAATAAAAATCGAAGGCCCGAAGATAATAGATAGATAGATAACAAGAGATGGAGGTGAATCAGCGCATAAAGAAGAGAGGAAGATGGGATCGGGATTAGCATGCAGTACCGGTAGGTGGTCATCGCGGGTAGATTTCGATGTGGTTGAATTGAATGGAGAGCAGATAGAGATAGGGGGGGTACTGGTAGTAGAGATTGTAAAGAGGCGAATCCAATCCCGTGGGCGGGGCCGGCCGGCGGGGTGGCGGCTATCCTTGATCCTTCCCTTCCCTAGGGGCGGCGCGGTGCGGTGGCGGTGGTGGGCGAGAGAGATTCCGGTGGGCGAGAGAGGAGGCGGCGGAAGCGGAAGCCCAAGCGTGGGGTACGTATAGCGAGTTAGCGAGTTGCGCCGAGTCGCGTTCGCACCGTCGGTTCCACGTCCTGTGGCTGTGGCCGACATCGGACGGTGTCGGACGCGTGTGGTGGGGTGCATCAAGCAATTTTGGCTTTTTCTTTCTCTTTCTTGCACAGGGGGCCGTGGACTTGCAGCTTGATGCTCTGCTCTTGTGACGTGCCGTCCGTTTGGCTTATCGCCTCTTTTCTTTTCTTTTCTTTTCTTTCTTTTTTTTCAGTCCCTGAAGTAAGCCCATTTTATGTGCGTCCCTCGTTTTATCTTGCTCTTGTCAAATTATCTCTCTCAACTACAAAAACATAATATAACATCTCTTCTATCTTCGGAAATCAGTGTAAATCGACTCTTTTTATGGTTTCGAAAATGATTTTACGGAGGACATGGTAGGTTGACCACGACTGACTCGCTGAGTCAGTGGTAGGACCCATATATCAGCGCTTGAAGACACTGGTGCTACCGTAGTTCTGGGGTGCCATCTCAGCCAAGAGGCATAGTGTCGCCGTCGTTGTCTGGGTCGTCGTCAGGCATGTTCGTGTGTGTCGTCAATGAGCTATTCACCTCGTCGCTCCTTCCAAGAAAGCACAAGACTCCAACAGTCATCCCTCTGTTGACGGGCAACGCAACAACGGGCCGACAAAAGCGAATCAGGATCCAACTCAACCCTCCAACGGATGCCCCTCTGGCGCCAACGTAGCTTGCCTCAAACCTCGATGACGACTTAGCTTTCATGGTAATCTCTAGCTGCGCCGATGAAGAGACCTCCGGCATGCAGCGAGCATGGTTCCTCATGCGGAGGCGATTCTTGATGCTGATGAGCTTGGATTCGAAGGGATGCATGATGAACTGGGCATTTGTTGGTATATCAACCGTGGTTTGAAGAGGGGTCGCTAGAGCTGCTGTCGGATGAGGCATGGGAGATACATGGCCAATGGTGGAGGGGTTTGGAGAGACGGTGGGGAAGGTGAGGAAGGTGATGATGAGGTGGATCCTGGGATAAGCAAGGCAAGCCGACCATCGATTTAGAGCTGGGGACGACGGATGACAAGGAGCATAGAGTGGTAGGATGGCTTGTACGCAGTGTCAGTAGGGATGATCTCTTCGGACGCCATTCCTAGGAGATCAAAGCATTGCCTCGTCTGGTTGACCATCCACCAGCATCCCCTCATCATCCCGCACCTCAACGTCCCCTTCCCGAGGCCCAAAGGTCAACGAAATCTCGTCGCCCCTGTGCTCATCCTCTCTTTGACGTGGTTGTCATCTCCAGCCACCCGTACATCCTCGCGTAGTGCACTGGCTTGTCGCGCCAACACCTTCGTCGACTCCGCGAGATATAGCTCCACCTTGACCTTGCCTTGACGTCACTCAAGAGAGGACGAAGAGGGAAGAAAGGAAAGAGAGAGAGAGGATGGGAAAAATATGAGATGAGGTGGAAGTCGCTGACACGTGGGTCTCATTTGCTGACTTAACGAGTCAACCGTGGTCACCCTGTCAATTCAGCAAAAACCTTTTCTCAAACCACCGAAGGAGTCGATTTACACCATTTTTGAAGATAGGAGATGCATTATACCTAATTTTGCAGTTGAAGGAGACGATTCAATTAGGAGCAAGAGATGAGGGAGGAAAGTAGACTTATTCCTTAGCAGATTGAAGGATTGTTGGGCCGGATCATCTCACACAAGAAATACGTTTACTTTAGGTTCCTCATCTTGACGTTGAGTTCAAATTACATCCTCAAGCTGCAATACCAGAAATGTTAAACCCCCATCTTTCAAAATCAGGTTAAATAAGGTCCTAAAATAGTATGGATAGATGTTTTGCCTGCCGTAACATCCTAGTTTGCGAATGACCCATATGTTAGAGGCCCTATCTTCTTCCTCATCTCTTCCCTCTTCCCTCTCCCTTCTCTTTTCCATCTTCTCTCCAAGTCTCTAGAGAGGCGAGTGACAAGGAGAGGGGCGATGGTTGCGGCGGTTGAGTAGAGCCAGAGTCTAGCATCCCTGTAGCCGCGTCCCACCCAAAGCAACACTTGAAGAGGAAGAAGTGCATGTTCTCGTCCACAACGCCACCACCGTTCGGATATGCTGTGACGCCACCGCCAGCATTTGTAGAACGGAAAGGGGGAGAAGAATCATGTGAGAGCAAATCCAAGCGACAATGGCGATGCAAAGAAAGGGACGAGGAGATGGGCGTGAGGAGAGTCACCGACAACAACCATTGGAGATGCAACACTGGGTGGTTTGGCAACAGACGGTGCCCGACCACTGCAACGCCAGCACGTAGTAGTCGAACCCGACACACCGCCGCTTCCTCCTGACCCCTCCTGCCGCCGACGCCCAACAACAGCGTCGCAGCTCCTCGGACAACACCATGATGGCGAGGCTGAGCGTCGAGGGTGGAAGGAGCACCCGCCACTTCTTATCCATCCTCCGCACCCCCGCATTTTCTTGGCTTGCTCCTAGTATATTGTACTAGTAGTTGTACTATCCACTAATGCATCAATCGCAACAATTTCGCAACTTGCAAAAAATACGGAGGAGCTTGGAGAGCATGGCAAAGTATGATTTGACTCGGATTATTAGCTTAACATCGCATCGGGTTAACATCTATGATCTATCTTGGCAGCCTTGCAGATGGCTTGGTTTGGTCGTGAAGTTTGCACTAAGCCTAAAGCTACCTGAAGGAGCAGTTGCCCTGTCATCTCATCTCATATCCGCGTGAGCACGGAGGCGATCTAGCATGAAGGTGGTGCGCAGGCACCCTCGCACGAGCGCTCCCTCTACAGGCCTCCATGCGCTCGAGGCTCGACATCTCCCTCTCTAAGCGCCCGCGCACGCGGAGCCACTCCGCGACGATGGTGTGTGCGAGCAGCGAGTCGGGTACCTCTCGACGAGCCGCGCCACGAGCCCAAGAGATAGCTGCGTCGACCGCCTCGGTGAACGTTGGGTCGCAATATGACCTGTCCCGGTTGCTCGGCGGCTTCCGGGCTTCGGTTGCTCCCTCACTCCGGTCATGGGATTGGGAAGGGTGACCCACTTACATGTGTATCTCACTATTTTTATCTTTTATTTGACTAACACATGTGCTCCACATTTTTTTTTATTTTTTAAAATTTTAATCTTGCTTCTAGTTCGTCATCGTCACATGGGACGATGACCAAGTCAAACCAGCCACATCGGCCAAAAATCATCGTCCAAACTGTCTCGAGACATTTTTGGCACCATCAATATGTTGGTATGTAGCATTCTAAGTAAGTGGGTTTGGACCAATACCAATTAGGAGCCAAAATTTATGTTACGGTGAAGTAAGTTCTAATCTATAACTATCTATAAAGTAAGTAAGTAGCGTTTCTACCCAAAATTTTGTTCTGTCTGGATATTTTGCAGAAAACCCCTTAAGTATTTATAAAATTAACCTGATCCACGGCTATTTTGCGAGAAAATCCCTTGAGTGTTTATAAAATTAACCCGTAGTCCACTTGGCTATTTTGAGAAAACCCCTTGAGTGTTTATAAAATTTTGTTACGTCTCGACTATTTTGCGAAAAAACCCTTGAGTGTTTATAAAATTAACCCATAGTTCACCTGACTATTTTGCAGAAAACTCCTTGAGTGTTTATAAAATTTTGTTCTGCCTGGCTATTTTGCAGAAAACCCCTTAAGTGTTTATAAAATTAACCCGCAGTCCACCTGGTTATTTTGCAGAAAACCCATTCAGTGTTTATAAAAGCGTCGTGCCTGCGTCCCTCCCTCCCCTCCCCATCCGCGCCGCGCCCCGACTTCACCCGTTGCAACGCACGGCAGAATTGCTAGTTATACCAAATTAAGCATGGGCGTTACCATCTATTTGGCTCCAAGCTAAACCATTATATTTACTATTCAAACTACTAAAAAATTGGTATGGCATATTTTGGCATCAATCCAAAATGGTCCGAAGTTGAGGGGTGCGTTATATTTGGTATTGTGGTTCAGATGAGGGAGCTAAAATGAACTTATTCCCTCAAACAAAGAAAGTCCAGCCCAGCTCGATCCAACCACCAACATATTGACCTGCCTGCCGGCCTGCTCAGTGTCTCTTCTGGACTCTGCTTGCCTGCTGTGCCTGCCAATCACCAAAATCAACAAAAGATAGGAGGGCTGGCTGCTGAACAATGTGAAGTGGATACTCGTTCAAAATGATTGGCTTCGCCAGTTTTGGGCATCTATGATTCTATGGTGTTGGTTGAATGAAAGCATTTGCATGACTATTATATGTATAGCGTCGGCTCTCTTTCGCCGATCTTAATTTTCTTGAAGATTCGTAGTATATCAAAGATGTTTTTCCTGTTCGCAACAGGAAAACCGTTAGAAGGCAAAATCTGTTGTAACGCATAGATATTATACTAGTAAGCATATATTCAGAATATCAATCTTCAATCAATAATAAAGTCCAACAATAACCTATGCATATACATATAGGAGTATGTATACATGTAACATTAGACAAGCAGGCTCGTTTCAATTAGTGAACCGGCCGGCCATACAATACCTACATTTAAAATTTGTATCGTAAATAATTCAAGCATTTTTTCCACATGCTTTCTCATTACAACCATATCTAACTTAATTATTATTTTTTTCATCTACTCTCTCATCTCAAACAAATAAAATCATTTTTAAACTTAATTTTAAATTCTGTAAAAACTCTAAAAATACTCATACTGAGTTTTAGAATGAAGGGAGTTTAGCTCATGGAAGTTGTTCGTGTGCATCTAACCCATGCATCGAGGTCCATGATTGCATACCTCTGATTGGATCTCTATCAGATATGACACAGGAGTAGATCTTTCAGGGATCGATATGAATTATATCCAAACAAACATATATGCATGATGAATGCGCGGATCGGTCATCAGTGGTCAGTAATCAAACTCTGCCACTTGCCAGCTGCTAGCTGCGCTGCATGCCTGACAACCAAAACCTAGCTTACAGTTTTTAATTAGATTGATGTATAATTATGGGCTGAGAAATTAAATAAAAGTTCTCTAGAAAAATAAATTAAATGAAAGACTGAAGGCATATATACCCTGATCGAAAAGCCGCTCTCCTAATTAAACTATACTATATCTCAGATCCAATGTGAAAATATCACTATATATAAGTAAATGCTCTCGCTAAGTAGATGCCAAATTATTAGTTGCGGCGCCATCTGCGTTGTGCTGGGGTTTACTGTTAAGTGGAAATCAAGTTGTTTTTGATAAATTTTGTATTAAATTATATATACAGGTACTTTAAAAGTGACCTCATTGACTTTGATGGTCTAGGGCCTGTTGCAAAGGTGTGAAAAGAACCAATATAAGACTCATGCCGTTTAGAGATAATGGTAATGTAAATTTTTGTCAATCATAGGTACAGATTTAATGATAGAATTTTTTTACTAATATCTTGTTACGAATTATGTCGGCATTGTTCTTAAAATTTGTGATGCAGAGGATATGACAGGGATTTTCACATTATTTTAAAAGAAAACTAGCTAGTATTAGCTAGCGTATGAAATGAGCCGACAACGCTAAGTGTTAATTACTTTCTCAATAGTAGTACGTATTGCGTGTGCATAGACGAAGTTGTCCTTGTACATCCTTTTATTAAAAAATTAAAGAACTTCCTGTAGAAACAGTAGTCGATCCCCCATGGTGTATTTTTAGCAAAAAGGATCCCCATGCATGGTGTGTAGATTGTGGCCATGCATTATTAACTTGGCACTGCAGACTTGCGTGTTGTCTCATACACATGATAGTGGAACAGTGTCATGTACTCGATATGCATTTTGTTTTATTTTTATCAACATGGCTCTCTATATATAATATACTATCTTCGTCATGATATATGACAAACTAAAAATTAAAAATTAAAATATTAAATGAGATACATCATAGTACGGATGAATCAAAATATGATATCTCCTATTCAATCATAGATTGTTATATATTTAGGACAAAAGAAATATAATATCTAGCTAAGAGAGATGATGGCTGCTACCGACGTCGAAATGATAGTAAAGCTGTGTATATATTAATTGTGATAAAAGAACTACTGGACATATGTTTGCAATAATATTGCTATAGTTCCAACAGGAAATGGTAGTGATCATGAGGGAAAACCTAGCTAGGCCCCCCTTGCTAATAGACGACCGATGATATCTGAATATCTGGTACATGCGTGATGCGTCACTTTTGAAGCACTCTCTTTCGTTCCTAAAAGATTTTATTTTTAAGCTAGTCTAAGGTGTGTATTAGAATGGATCAGATATAATTAAAAAAACAAATATGCCTTTCATTAAAACTGAATGGTTCTCCTAGGCTTCGATGTTCGGCTAGACTTTGACATGCCTAAGCTCTAACTAATGACGTTTACGCCTGACGTGCTCTCTAACCAATGGAAGATGAAACAAGGATAATAATTCTACATAAAAATAACAAATGCTTAAGGTATTCGTGGACCAGAGGGATCGTAGCACTACCTGCACTTACTTCAAGAAATTTAGAAAATATTGTTTTTTATTTAGATGTTTTCAGGCTATTTAACATGGTCCATCTCCTAAATCATTATTCGATGAAGCTAAAGCCAAACCCAACACTATAAATTTCTAATAATTTTTAAAGAGCGGAGCAAGTGAATCTACTCGAAAAAATTGCATGGAAAAAATATATCACTACTACCCAATATCTATTTTTTTTATTTAAAGCTCTACCAAATAGATCTTTATTTTAAATACAGAGCATGCAATACATACTCATTTTCATTGTACGAGGTTTTGGTAGCAAATTAAGAAAGAGAATAATTTTGAGTGATTAAGTATGGTAATATTTTTTAGTGGCAGGAGGGCTTCATATATATACACACATGGTATATCGCACACGGAGTGCGTTATAATTAAAACACATCTAGTATTACTAGTAAATTTTTACTAAAAGTGTAATCATCATAAACTCTCATATTAAACCTAACATTAAAATTTTTTACTGTATAAAAGATGTGTTTTAGCACATCCCCCAACACACACACACAAGTACCTTAAGCTAAAGATCCAAGCTCATCGATCAGTGAATGTGCTTTTGCAAATTGACAACAGCAAGGTTAGGTAGTTAGGTCCACTGCACATCCTTGAGTGGAACTATTGGTGCCTGGCCCATTTTCCTGAGCTGCCGTTGAATTAAATCTTGGTACCGCCAAGACGAAGCAAGACGATATGTTGTAGGCTAGCTAGCTCCTTCAATCTAGCCGCTACAGCCCAAGGTAGCCATTCCGTAGACTCAATGCGTGCAACACAATTTGCCTGAGATTGCTTGCATCAGCTTGAAGCTTCAATGAAAAGTAGGACATGTTTATTTATGTGTGGATTAACCGTTCACGAATTTCTTTATCCCTTAAAATAAGAAAGCCATGTAACGAAACAAAAGGGTCAGGTTTTAAGAAAAGCATGCCTCTAAACTAAAAACACATAAAGATCATAGGATAAGGACTTAACACTGACCGTCCAACTATATGGATAAGTTAAGTGTTTTTTTAAAAAATGACAACACTCTTTTTTATCAATAAAACAGTTGTGACAGCACACCTCGAAGACTTGAAAAGTTATTAATTGTGCTCACCTAACATGGACCACTGCTTCTCGTCGTTACGAACCCGTGTTCCTCGGAATAATGATTAATTCAATCAAACTAACTAGCGCTTCAAGAAGGTAAAAGTTTTCAATCCAATCGACCGGCTTTAAATTGAGAAACATTTCATTGTAGAGATCGAGAATAATGTGAAGTATGGCTCTGGCACAGTTCATTTCCCTGGGATGGCCACAGTAGGATGCTCTGGGATTTTGTTTGCTTTTGTGGGAAGTCTATGAAAAGCTGCCTGCATGCTGCTATCGGTGCAGCCAACGCCCACAGTAATAAGTAGTCTATCTCAGAAAGAGAGATAAAGATATATTGAGATATGTGTGTGTGTAGTTGTGGACCAATGGATGGACCAGCTGCATGCTGATCAATATAAATATGTATATATATATATATATATATATATATATATATATATATATATATATATATATATATATGGTCACGCATGCATTGTGCTAAGATATCTCTACATCGGCTAAATTAAATTGAACAACGTACGTGTACCCTCTCCTACCGTCCAAAGTTGCTTTGTCGCTTGATCCATCACATCAGCTAGCTAGCTCGCGATGGATCATGTCTCACAGTGACTTGGTGTCCATGCATGCGATCGAGATCGAGCCAGCCATGATAAACTAGTAACTTACCACTCGTTGATCGCACGCTTAATTAGTTAATCAATTAACTCCCTGAATCACAAAGAAAAACTTGCACTGCATGTCGTTGCATGTCTCTAGCTTTTTATATGGATAATGAAAGCATTATTTACCGTGTCTTTATCAACTATGAATATACACAATTATTTTAAGGTTTCTTTGGAACACAAAATTCTTAAAATACAAGAATGAAAAAACGTAGTAGAAATATCACAACTCACACCATGATAAATCCTATAAGAAATAATACTACATAAAATGCTTAAAACATACTCCCTCCATACATTCAAAAAGAATCAATTTATAGAAATAAATCCGAGATGAGCGACTAAAGTTGATTTCTAGATCCTGTCCGTTTATGCTATAGGAATTGGATGAAAATTTTTATCTTTGTGGTATGCTTTTCAAACTCCTAAATGATAAGTTTGTAAAATAAATTTTATATAAAAGTTGTTCTAAAATATCGTATAAATCTATTTTCAAGTTTATAATAATTAAAACTTAATTAATCATATCTCGCTTTACGTGAAAAACTTAATCTTCAACTTCATCTACACCATAAAAAACCACATGTGTTTGAATGTATCACAAGAAAAACACATCGCATTTAAGTTAACATGTTGATTTGTTAGAGAAATAACATAAAGAGAGAATGCATCACAAGTCTAGAAGTTGAAAACCTTTGGTTAGACTTCATGCTAGAATTCCTCCAAAATGTGGAGGAAACTTTCATATCATATATATATATTTACTTTGATGCAATCTTACAAATCAAATGGCATACATAGGAAGTTTCCCTTTGGATTGAGTTCCTCTCATGGGCGGATTTGTAGGGTGATCCGGGTGCTCCCCGGACCAAACAAAAAAAATGTCGGCCCAAGGACCATCTAAGTATAAATTTTGTAAAAAAGAAAAAAAAGAAAAAGAAAAGAAGCAAACCTGTAGCCAAAGCGATCTAAGGTAACCACGTCTCATGATCTCCTCGCTTTGTTTCCGCCATGAGATGCGATTGCGACTCGTCGTCGACTCCGCTTCTGGCTTCTCTCGTTCTCCATGGCTCCCTCTCTCGGTTGCCTACCTCGCGTGACCGGTTGGCGTTCGACTGTGAGTCCACAACTCCGTCTCTCTCTATCTCTCTCTTCGGCCTCTACTCCGGTTGCACTGTGAAGCGCAGGCGACCAGCGTGCCTCAACCAGCACAACAATGCACGTGTGCATGTGTGGGTGCAGCGGCTGACAACAACAGCGTGTGGGGTGGCGATCCACGGTTGGCAGGCGGCAGCGATGACGCCCACATGAAAGCATTAGCAAGGTATTTAGGGTTTTTTAGACTTTGTTGATGGAAAACACGGTAGCCTAGGAGATCTGCTTAGCTCCAGTACAGGTCTTGAATTTTGATGAGATACGAGCGTGCTAGTCAGTTTGATCCTGCAGGTGACAAGATAAAAATATGTTGATGACCAAAGTGCCGATCGGCCAACAAGCCAATGTAGCATACTAGCCGATGTCGATAGAGTTTTAAACAATCGGCTATATGTTCAATGTAGATTCTAACATTGGATAAATAATGATATAAAGGTAATCAATGAAGATAATGTGATAAGATAATGAATCAATCAACCAATGTAAATGTGACAAAGTAGATATCCAATGAACCAAACAGCTGATATAGATAATGAAGCAAATATTCAACAAACCAACCGGCCGATATTGACATAGAATATTAGATATAGACTCAATGGTTAAAACATACATCGGCTAGAAATTCGATGCTATTAAATAAATGATTAAGTAATCAATGAAACCTTTGTTGTAATAGGCTAAAAACTATCTTGTATATAATCCTTATAAGCTGATGCGACACTTAAATAATTTTTAGATAACTCATCGGCTGAAACTAAAGATGGCAACGGGTAAAATTCGCGCGGATAGTGATATCTCAAACCCGTACCCGCGAGATAAATTTTGTAGCCGTGCCCGCGCCCGCTACCCACCACGGGTAGCAACACCCGCCCGCACCCGCTACCCGCGGGCAGAACATGCCCGCGGGCATACCCGCAAAACATACCATATGAATAGTTCACATAAATAGTTCACCACATGACCACACATCTCACATGAATAGTTCACATAAATAATTTACCACATGACCACACATAGCACATAAATAGAAAAAACATATTGTTCAACAACAAAGTCTTCGAAGTGATGAAAATAAATAAGACATGAACAAGTTAATTAGTCGAAATCCGCTCTAGTGAAGCAAGATTCATCTTTGAGATCTTTTTCATTGTCTTCAAGGCATGACCAAAAGCTATTGAACCTTCCATCACCGTCATCTATATTCAAGTTCAAACATATAGTGCGAGTAGGCGGGTTTGCGGGTACGGGTATACTTAAGTTTTACCCGTATAAATATACCCGTCGGGCACAACCCTATGCCCATGCCCGTGCCAAGTTCACGCTCGTATCCGCGCTGGCCGGGTGGGGTACCCGCGGGTACATGGATTTTTCATGCCCGTTGCCATCTTTAGCTGAAACCCCGATTGTTGTATGGTAATCTTCTTCCATAGCCTAAACCCTAGATGCGCCAGTGGTTCCTCTACTTTTCTTCCAAAATTACTTCAATCCAAAGTTCTTAGTTTTAATTTTAAATGAAACTAGGGTCTAAATCATAGTAAGTAGAACCATGTAAAAAAATAGATATATGTACTCGTTATATATGATTGACACACGAATAGTACATGTTGTAAATTTCTGATTGAGTACGTACACGTACACGTTAAATTCACTAAACTAAAGAAAAAGTGGCACAACAATTAATATATTGTTAGTAAATTAAAGCCAAAAGTGCACCTGTGCTTATGCATTGCACATCGTCTTTGGTGCCTAGCGACACTAGAGACTGACACTAGCGAACGGTCCTAGCTCTCTCTATGCATATGTTCAATGCTTATTTGAACTTCTTATATAGTTTGGCATGCATATTTAGTGCTTTTCATGACATAAGTTTAGGAAAAATTTTGTAGTGATTCTCTTAATTAGTCCCAATGATATCTATCATATTTAATGTATTTTATTATTTAAGGTTATATAAAAACAAGGTTATGCAACTACTTAGGAAATGGACCGTTTGCCACAAAAATGTTGTTGCATTAGCGCCAAAAACGTTGAAATAGATATGTATTGCTATAATTTTAAAATCGTTGCAAGCCATAATAATAAATCTCATGGTATTAGGTTATTGCCACAATTTTAATTTTATGGTAACAAATATTTATATTGTTACAGAATAGATGTTGCAATAAAACATACGCCCCCCCATACACACATATATATATATTCACTGTGACAAAACGAAAAGTGTGATTGCAATATTTTCATGTTATGCTCCTACTAAGGATACACGTACATATACCATGTTTGTGAACACCAGGATATAAACCTTGGTGATAGGGCTCATGCATTCACTATTGCGCCACCACATCAATGGTGCACATATATAAATAATATATAATGTGGCTTCTTTCAAAAACTAAAAATCCGACAATTGATAAATGTTCATGAACCTTAACTGTACTTTTTCAATGAAATTAATGGGCATACTACAGAAAACCCTAACATTAGTGGTGGGGTAGTGTTGCTCAGCATCACTATCAATTCATGATAATACACATTCACTACGACAAAACCCGTAATAGAGACGCTCTCATATGTGTCGGTTCATTTAAAACCGACACATATAGGGTCTTTTTCATCCATCCAAACCTTCATAGAAGGCCACAATTAAAAACTGGCATCTAACAGTTATATTTGACGGTTCTTAATAAAAATTGGTATATATAAGGTTACCATGTTACATGCGTTGGTTTTTACAAAAATCGACACATCTATGCTTATTAGTAGTGATGGTGTTCATTCTCACATCACTCCTATCACTAATATCTGGGCTCCATAATCTATAGTATTACACAATCTTTCAATAAGTTCTTCCTCATTTCAATATGGCTCCTCCAAATTTCAAAATCACGAAAATCATAGCTTAGATTAAATAAATGCTTATTAATTGATTTAATAAGCTGAAACTCATTTTTTACAACATATGGGCTCTAGGCTAGTATAATAAATTTATAAATGTTGTTTTTAAAAAAACAACAGAAAACCTGATACCCTAAACCATTTGAGCCAAGCTAACCAAGCCTCATCAGTCATCCCCGTCCTTATCATCTCCCTCCATCTTTATCCTCTCTTCATTCTCCTCACCTTCTCCTCCCCCTCTCTCTCCCGACTTGATGCCTAGGCGGCACCATGCGGTGACGCTCGCCCCTCGACGACGACACCCTCTCCTCGCTCTCTTTCTCTCCCAGGCTTCTCACTCCCAAGAAGGCCTCCTCCTCCTCTCTCCATAGCCCCCAAGCAAAACGGCTGTCAACTCCTCTCTTTGCAACGACAACGGCTTGTGCGTGTGGATCCAGTTGTGACGGTGGCTCGCGCGCGGATCTGGCGACGGTGGGGTCTCTTGCATGGGTGTATTCGGCAGCGGTGGACGCCCTCCCCGGCGAGCTATGGTGGCGGCGGGCGCCCTCTCCAGCGAGCTACGGTGGCGGTGGAGTTCTCCACTCGAGTGGCGGCGAAATGTCATGATTATTGTATTATGTGATTGATTCCATGATTTTTTTTCTTAGACTGGTTGATTTTGTGATGTATGACAATCCTGGGATGTTTGGTTTTCTGTGATTGATTCTATGCTTTTTGTTCTTGAAGCTTGTGCCTTGGTTCTACGATATTGAGGATGAACGTTTGATTTTAGGATTTTTTTTATTTTTTGGTAGATTTGAAGCATCAACTCAAATTGAGCCGACGTTGCTGTTCTTTTTCAAGTCGTACCACCCATAGATACGATTCTTAAATCGGCACGCATAAGACCCCTCATCTATGTTGTCTGATTGGTGCCGGCTACGAATCCGGTACCTAAGGCCTGTTCCTAACCGGCACCAAAATCGATGTCGGTAATAGTGATTGTTTTGTTGATAGGGTTTTCTCTTGCGATGCATGAAGATTATTAGACAGGAAGAGAATAATTAAGTATAAAAAGGAATAATGGTGTAGAAAATAAATAATAATGCACGCATTAATGTGGAAAGCAGTCCTAATTAAGTTAATTGCCAAGAGACGCAACCGATATGATGGAAAACAAAAGGTGCTGAAAGAAGGGGATGAAAGCGAGATATCGGTCGACATGTAGCGAAAGAAACAGGCGAGCCAACAAATGAAGGCAAAGGCAGGTTGCCCTACGGCCTCTCTCTCTCTCTCTCTTCTCTCCTCTTCTCTCTCTCTATCATAAGTGCCACCATGTCTCTGTCCCCTCGTCGTTTTCCTCTAGCTAGCTATCCTCTCTCTCTCTCGTGCATACGGAGGAGGAAATATTGCAAGGAGAGAAGAGGAGAGGAGGGGAAAAGAAAAGCTAGTAGGTAGCAGAGGCAGCAGGAGGAGGAGGAATATACATCGATCAAGCAGCTTATAATTAGCTTGTTGCTGCATATCTGACTTGCTGTGTTGCAATAGGCTGGGGCATGCATCTACAGTTTGTGTGTGGGTGAACAGTTGCCTCGCCTGTTGCTGTGTGGTGGCCAAATAAATACTAGCTGGTCTCTGCGACGACCGACTGAAAAGACGACGCGTTTGCATATATACATTGCCACCTATATCTTCCTTGCTTGCTAGCTAGCTTGCATTCCTTTCCTTTGCTACTTGGATCGATCTCTAGCAAGTATATCCATCGATCCGACTCTGCATCCAATCCCACACCTATACATACATACATACCGGCCGATCATCGAACAATCGATCTCTCGTGCTTATATGTTCATGCTATCATGCATGTGAGAGAGAGAAAAAGAGATCGAGTAGCCGGCCAGTAGCATAGCTAGCAAGCACAGTGAGTGCTTGCAGCACTGCGAGTGCGAGTGAGTACTACTGCTCCTGCAGGCAAGGCTGGGTTGGCTGGACGGGAGTGGTCACCTGTGTGTGTGTACTAGTAGTAGCCAGCAGCAGCAGCAGCAGCAGCAGCTAAGCATCAGACAGAAACTAGAAAGAGCGAGCACGCCACTATGGATATGATGGAGGAGGACGCCGCCACTGCACAAGCTCAAGCTCAAGCTTCTGCTGCTGCTGCTGCTGGAGACCTCGCCGACGTCGTGGCCCGTGCCAATGCACGCGCATTCCTCGTCTCCTCCCATCACCACCACCACCACCACGAGTACTCGTCTCTGCATCCTCCTCCTCCTCTTCCCATGCCGCCTCATCAACACCAGTATCCCGCCGCC
The DNA here is from genome assembly GCA_019925245.2 of Oryza australiensis. NCBI lineage: Eukaryota > Viridiplantae > Streptophyta > Magnoliopsida > Poales > Poaceae > Oryza > Oryza australiensis. Next base: position 3,644,346 of record JAIFGZ020000170.1, read on the forward strand.
CAGATCACCTTCCCTTACCACCACCAGGGCGCCGCACCGGAGCTTCGCCGGCCTACGACCATCGCTTACGCCGATGCCGCTGCGGCGGTACCGTTCGAAACGGGCCCGCCATCCACGGTCGTCGACTCATACCACCACCTCACACCCGGCGGCGGCTACGGGATGCCGCAGCCGCTGGCCGTCCAGATCTCCCACCACACCCTCTGCAGCGGCGACGGCGCAGGTGCTGCCGATGATGGAGAAGACGCCATCCGGATCTCGCCACTGACGCAGTCTGCTCATCATCAAATGATGAAAAGGTTTGGCATGCTAGCTTAGCTCTTAACAAGCGATTTTCATTACTTCTCTGATTGGAATCATTTTTCGATCGCTTCTCTTCTTCCTTAATGTAGTACACACATCTCGGTTCCTTCCTTGAATTGATGATTTACATATATTCCCCTAATCGATCCCCTTAATTTGTGTTAATTGCCACCTGTTATCGCTTCTGTTTCTCGCTTTGATCTTTTTATTAGTTCATGCGTCTATGCAGATATCTTTGGCGCCCTCATTTCAGCATTCCTTTCGATCCAGTACATATACTGACAGGTTATATATATATATGACTCGTCATGATCTGACTTCATGACCTTTAAGCAAGCTAGCTAGCAGGATTTCATGGATTGGCATTTGATGCACCCCTACCCATCTAGTCAAATTAAGTTTTACTCTTCTCAGAGTTTTACTCCTCCTTGCATGGTTTTCTGTATTAATGCTAAAATATTGCTAATATCTAGCAAGCTAGCTAGCTAGCAACTGTGTATGTATATAACTCTTTGACAGGTTTGGAACTAAACCAAACTTGATTTCAGTTCCTCCTAATTTGCTTTCCGATCAGGTTTCTCTAATTAATATATATATATATGTATACATATATAACGAGCGAGGAATACTTATATCAATTGATTTCCAATTAATCAAAAGTCCTAACTATTTGGTGTTAGTTTATTTTCAAGCAATTATATATATTATTGTTGCATCCTTTTTGCATATATGCTACAGGAAGAATGAGGTGAAGAAGGTGGTGTGCATCCCGGCGCCGCCAGCGACGAGTGGGCGTGGAGGTGGAGGAGAGGTGATTCCGTCTGATCTATGGGCGTGGAGGAAGTATGGCCAGAAACCCATCAAAGGCTCTCCTTATCCACGGTAAACCGGCCATTTGCATTTGTTTCTTCCTCTCTCTCTTTTTTGACAATTAATCACCCACTTAATCTGTTCATATATATCTTATACCTAATGACTCGATTCATATGAATTTCATTGGCATAGAGATGTCATCAGATATCTTTCAATCATTCCTATTCCTCTCATTCTCGACAAACTAACTATTAATCACTTTGTGCATAAATATCTTATACTTAATTAATGATCGATCCGATCTTTTACAAGATTTACTGGAATCAAAATCTCATCAAATATATATCTTTCGTTCATTCCTATTGTGCGCTTAGTTATATTATGTTCCCACTAGGTATTAAATTCTGTAAGTTTTATTAATATTTATTGCTCATATATCTCCAGGTACTGTATCTGGCAAAAGCATCAAAATTCTGGCCATCCTTTTTCATAAGCTAACTAGCTAATAAGTAGCTTCTATATTTCTTGTTTAGACCATTTTAATTGGTTTGGCATAATTAAACAAGTTTTGGAATACATACTCTCCTATGATATATTCCAAGTATATCGTATCCTTTTTAAACTCTTTGCTAAATGTAAGTCGTTTCAGAATTTATATGCACCTTTTAACTTATTTTTATGGTTTCTCTTTGCCAAATAAAAGGTACTCTTCTCACAAATAAACGACCCACATTTTCCAATATAATATAAATAAAGGGTAACAAAGTCGCTTGATTTGTTTGTTAATTCTTACACAAAAGTTTAAAATGGCTTACATATGGAATAATAAAGTACATATATATCCATATTCCCCATTATTTTCAATTCAAACAACATTTTTTATTAGTAAGCCACAACTTTGGGTTAATTTCTTAGCTAGATTGCATTATGTTCATTATTTGCTTGTTGGCTTATAATCCATATATAGCCACAATTTGAATTCTAAACTTAATTTTAAATTACCCTAGGTTTTTCTATTGTTTTCTATTTTTAGCCTTGGCTTTTAAACCACGAATGGAAAAGTCCTAATAACCTAAAATTGTTTTTCATTGCCTCATTTATTTTTGTACATTATCAGCCAAAGCGAACCAATGTGAATAGATCCCAAAATTTAAGTTCACAATTTTACATGATGCTACACATTTAATATACCAAATTTCCCAATGACCCAAATTAAGTAAAACAACTTTTTTTTTGAGAAAAGCAGGTATCTAGTAGGGAGAGGAGGGTAGCATAGAATGATTCGACAACATCATAATACACAAACCTTGTCTATTACTGATTATATATTTGTGTAATGGTGGGTTTCAATTACTTGGACGTCGACCTATAATAAAGGCTTGGTTGGATATGTATGGATTAATCATACATAATCACTATTGTGTCGGAATTTTCAATACCATATCGGCAGAAGGGTTATATATATATACACCTACCCAAGCAATCCCTAAAATGTAAATATACCCTCAATGGATTAATTCTTTCATATATATCTAATAAGTGGTTAATCACAATTATGACCCAATGTACGTAGTATCATTTGTGAGAAATTAGATGTTGGTATATATGTAATAAAGTGAGTAAAATTTGATCTTTCAAAAACATTATACATTTAATTTACTTGCACATAATTTATTTTCTGCGTGCATTTGTTTATTTGATCTGCACTTATATAGTCTAAAAAGATTGTGGGGTTGAGAGGCAGTCTCTTGAACTAAACTGCATAGCATCTGAAACCCAAATTTAAAACAAGATTAGATTATGTTTTCTGTTTTATATATTATGAAAAAACGGTGGTAAACTGTATATTATTTCCAGATGTTTCATATATAGTGCATCACACACACACACACACTTGTTTGATCAAATAATTTAGGTATATATTACAGTGGGATATTTAACAAGAGAGATCGAAAAGAACTATGCTTCTAGTTTAGCAATATATAAACTGTGTTAGAGTGGTGCATAAATCAAACATCAATTATTAGTTGTTGAAATAGTCGATATTGCAAGACAGCCACAAATTAAGTTGTTTTCACTTCTGAGACAAAAATTGGAACAAAACAGCGAGGTTTGACCTTTTCGAACTCATTTTATTTTATATTATAAGTTCGAACTCATTCTATTTTATATTATAAGTCGTTTTGATTTTATTTTTAGTCACTAAATTTATATAGAAAAATTCAGCAATGTCTACAACACCAAATTAGTTTCATTAAATATAATATTAAGTAAATTTTAATAGTATATTTGTTTTGTGCTAAAAAGGTTGCTACATATTTCTATAAATTTAGTCAAACTTAAAAAGTTTAACTATAAAAAATTCAAAACGATTTATAGTATGATAAAATGGATGGAGTAAAAAATTCAAGTACAGGGATCAACAAGATTAATTTATTATATACAAAATAGATGTCAATAACTAATATAAAACCTATTTGCATATACGATGATTGTTCCACTCGGACTTAAGGAAATTTATTCTGAAATTCATCTGGAGTAATTCTGGATGTATACTTGCTATTTGTAGTTAAAAGTAACTTGCAAATTATTGTGCAATTCTAAGGGTACGTAGGCACCTGTGCGATTGATCAGAAAAAATAAAATAAAATACAATTCAGTAATTAATTACTTTTGTGCTGATGATGGATGCAGGGGTTACTACAGATGCAGCAGCTCAAAGGGATGTATGGCGAGGAAGCAGGTGGAGCGCAGCCGCAGCGACCCCAACATGCTGGTGATCACCTACACGGCGGAGCACAACCACCCATGGCCGATGCAACGCAATGTGCTCGCCGGATACGCCCGCTCTCATCACACTCATGCTACTGCTGCCTCCACCAGCAGGCACAAGCTGCAGCAGCAGCAGCAGCAGCAGCAGCAGGCCATATGCAACAACCAGCTGCCTGCACTGATCACAAGCTCATCATCTTCTTCCTCACCATGCAATCTCTATGCCGACGTGCTCGGTGGCCAACAGACCAACATGATGATGACGACGGAGGCCGGCGCCGGCTTTGGCAACGGCGGCATCCAACAACTTTCAGCAGCTGATGAGGTCTTTGCAGAGCTGGAGGAGTGGGAGCCTGATAATCCGACTATGATCAATGCAAACATGGTGTACTCCATGAACACCACCAGCAGCAGGCCTGGGGTAAGCAGCTATGATCATCAGTGGCACAAGTTCTAATAAACCGGTAACAATATATATCTATCTATCAGAACTTCAATATTCGAGAGAGGCCAGAAAGGAAATTGAGCTGAATTCTAGCACGTACAATTAATACATCATGACTATGCAAAATTTACATACATATATATATATGATGGTCGCCTGCGCGATTATTAGTGACCAAATTAAAGGTTGTCAGAGATATAGGCGTGTACTGGGGTTGTTTGCGCTTTATATATACCATGCTGAGGTATACTGTATTTACAAGAAGATAAATAAAATATGCATATCCCTCTGCTGATCCATATATATATGTGCAATATATTAGCTATTCATTAGTGCATGTGTGCTATATTAGATCGATGGCGAAAAGGAGAGCCACCGCATTTTTTTTTCCTGGATGGCTAGCTTAAAGATTATCACGTTAACAGGAGAAAAAGATCTATATATTTGCATCATTGGTTGTCATGCTAAGTGGGCTGGAAACACTAAAAAATCTATATTGGAGGGAACATAGTGTTAGTTATTTTTTTATTCAAAATTTGCTAGAGCTATAGTAAATTCAATGTAAAATTTCAAGACATCGGGACCGGAGGCCGAGTCGGCCCCTTCCTCCTGTCTCCGCCTTTAGGTCTAGATAGGATAGAGATGTATATACATGTAAACAAATAGAGATGTATATTATATACAATTTCTTTTAAATCTAGTTCTTCTGCACAAAATCTTGTATGGGAGAATCTGTTAGTTCAAAACACGTGTACATATATATGTGCATTCATGTTCAGATATTTGAAATATATATGTGTATATATATATGAACTGCATGCAGTCCATATTAGTGGTACTTAATTTGGGAGATAATTTGACTGGTGTTATATTCAATACAACGATTATGTAGATTTTTATCAATTACGGATGAAGATTTACAAATAAGCTCAAATAAATGTTGGTTCTTTGTTCTGTGTTGGTGGTCTTTAGTCTATTTTCACTTTAGAAATTTTGTGTGCTCATCGTGGGTAATGTTTTATGTTCTTTGTTAAGCGTATATTTGTAATAAGTGGTTGTAGCTTCTTCGAAATAAAGGTCAGGATTTATTCTATTATCTAAAAATATTTGATCTGATGCAAGTTTTCGTACTTTGCACATGAGAAAATGAATCAATTAGTCCGATGAAATATAAGATGACACACACATGACACTTAAGTGCTAGGTAAATGGCACCCACCCTTTCCCGATGACGGCAATTTTTTCACTCACCTTAATTCCCGCCCATCCTCTCATGAGTAATTCTTTTACTGCATTATTCAATTTTTTTCCTATTCTCCCATCCCACTGATCTGCTTCTCACTCGCTTACGCGTAAAAAAGTTACTGAATAGGTAGTACTAGCCGCCAACCTGTACGTTGCACAGTTTATTTTTTAAAAAAATATTTTAAGTAAAGTTAAACTGGTATTTTAATAATACATGTAACTTACAATGAGAAAAATTGATTAACCAAACTTAACCTATATCGTTGTTGCAAAAAATAAAATCGTAAATGGCGAAGATCATTTTATTCAGTGTTAAATAACAAAATAATGTTTTCAGATTACAATAATGGAAATCAATGATACTTATATTTTCACAATAGAGGATTAGAGGCTCACACTAATTAAGTTTTGTTCTCTGCTACCATTTGGTAAATATTGTAACTCAAACAATAGAAAAATAGAGATTCACCATACTACAAAAATACATACACACATATAAATCAACGGAATACCTGTATCAATCGTAGGGGCAACAACCATGGATGGATCTTCCTAGCTGCAAACATAACTTCTTATGTGGATCAACATCTCGATATCTGACATTTACAGGTCAGATGATAGCTAAGCAGAGATATCTAGATGTCATACAATTATATATGGTAATAAAAAAAAGCAATCAAATTAAACTGTATTTTGATGGCCGTATTCATCATTTCATCTCGAATAATGATGAATAAATTCCCTCTATGGAAATAAAACCATCGAGATTCGAAACTTTGTCCAAATCCAAACCTCGCCTCCTAGAGTTCACACTGCTACATAATTGCCTATAGGTGCCGGTTGGAAAATCCCTATAGGTGCCGGTTTTTTAACCGGCACCTATTTGCCATACCAAAGGTGCCGGTATAGGAACCGACACCTTTGAGGTATCCAGATTTTAAAAAAATGTGTCATGCGCCGTCGACGTCGGACGCCGGACCCGCCCGCTGCTGACGCGCGCTGCCGACGCCGCTCCTCCCCTCCGCCCGCTGCCGACACCGACTCCACCGGCCGTCAACGCCGCCTCCCTTCCACGCGTTGCCGACGCCCTTCCCTCCACCCGCTGTCGACGCCGCTCATCCCCTTCGTGCGCCGCCGACGCCGCCCTCCTCGCGCATTGCCGACGCCGCCCTTCCTCTCTCGCCACCGCCGCCGCCCTCCTCCGCCTCTCGCCAAATCCGCCGCCGTCGCGGGCCGGGCCGTCGTCGCGAGGGAAAGAGGGAGAGAGTGGATCGCGAGAGAGAGACGCCGATCCACCACCGTCCTCCCTCCGGCCGCCGCCGACGCCCTCCACCTCCGCCGATGCCCCTCCACCGCCGTCAACACCCTCCACCGCCGCCGATGCCCCTCCACCGTCGCCGACGCCGCCTCACCTTCGCCCGTGCGCGACCGCCGTCGCCGTTGGCCGGGCCACCATCGCCGAGGGAAAGAGGAGTGCGACGCTGATCCGCCGCCGCCCTCCCTCCGCTCGTTGCCGACGTCGCCCTTCCTCCGCCCGCTCTTGCCGCCGCCCTTCCTTCGTCTGGCCGCGATCCGGCTTGGGATAGCGACCTGTTTGCCAAGTGCCTGGGACACTCGGCGAAGGCTGTAAAACACTCAGCGAACACTTCGCCGAATGTTGCACTCGGCATAGCTCACACGGTGAACTTTGGATCGAAAGGGCTCTTTGCCGAGTGTTTTCTATTGGGCACTCGACAAAATCTTCGCCAAGTGTCCCTTCGACACTCGGCAAAAAAGTACACGTTAGGTTGGGTGCACGGTGACGGAAAATTTTGCCGAGTGCCGGCAAAAAAACACTCGGCGGACTTTTAATTTTGCCGGTGCCGTCAAAAAGCACTCGGCGAAAATTACCCATTTCGCCGAGTGTTTTTGCAAATGCTCTCGGCGAAGTTTGGGCACTCGGCAAAGAGGGTTCCCAGAATCCCCAATTGCCCTCTTTGCCGAGTGTTTTGGCCATTGCTCTCAGCAAAGGACCTCTTTGCCGAGTGTTACACTCGGCAAAGTGACAATTTTAACCCTGTTTTATTTGTTCAGTCGCATATTTCACAAATTTTCAAAATATACATCACATTCACAACCCCAATAATTCCACAACCCCATAAGCATCATTCCATATCCCCAATCACAACCCCAATCAGCATAACCACATCGACAACCACAATCACAACAACCTTAGCCATAATTCACAATCCACAAGACATAAATATAATCCATAATCGTAGTCACGGTCACAATCCACAAAATATAAACATAGTAGTTCAGCGAGTCCACAATTCGCAAACGAAATTCGAAGAAAACATAGTAGTTCACAGTAGGTAGTCCACAATTACAATTGTTCAAAGAAAATTACCAAGGTGGCCACGGCGCCCAACCTACGTGGTCATTACTAGGGTTATTTGATGCTGCCGACTGAGGCTGCACAAAAGAAAAATAGAATAGTATAGGTTGTCAAGACAGTAACATTCGCAAATAAGAAAATTAAATACGAGGTTAAGTGACTCACCGGAGTGCCTACAAATAGGATGTGGAGGAGTGAATACCACAGGCTGTGGTGGCGGTACGACAGGAATACCCATGTTCTGACTGATTGTTTGCACGTAGCTGTATATCTCAGTCATCCTTATCTTAATCTCCCGCCGTTTCCTTCTCTCCTCTTCGAACTCGTCCTACAATATTCTATTTTAATTTTACAAAGTGAAGCAAACAATCAGTAAATATTAATGAATTGAGAAAAAAAGAATTTTCTAACCCGATGTTTCCTTCTCTTCTCTTCCAACTCGTCCTACAATATATCCCAATGTTACAAAACGAAGCAAGCAATCAGTAATTATCAATGAATTGAGCACAAAACCAAAAATTTCTCACCCAGAGTTGCTGCACTTCGGTCAGTGAAGCGGTCGGCCGGGTGCGTATGGCCGGGCTTTCGCTCGTGCTCCTTGCTCGAAGCTGGGACAGAGTGGGTGTACTGGCTGTGTCGAGGAGGTTGTCACCAATCCAGTACCGCCCATTCTTCTTGCCTCCTCCCACCCTCATGATGACTTCTCCATCAATATCCTGGGTAGTAGGATCGAAATCCTCCCCATGGAGCTCCCTTGCCATCGTGGTGTACTGACTGAGGTGGCTGTGGACGGTCGCATTGGTGTACACCGAGGGCCCGTCCTCTGGGTTGTAGTCGACGTCGGACGTCGCCTTGCCCTTGTGGGCCAAAGCCCATGCCTTGAACTAGGAGATAGGTTGCCCATCATGCGACGCCGACTGCGAATAAAACAATAGTATGGTTAAGAACTATTGAGCATTGGTCGTTGAAATGAAAAATAGAATTCACGTACCCATCTAGCTGCATACTGGTTGAGGCTAAGGCTGCCTTGGTGGTGTGGTGCACCAGGCATCATCAAACGCCGCTCCCGGCAAGCGGAGTGCGTCTCCTGCCACTCGGCAGCGCACCACCTATCAACCAAGCGCTCCCAGCAATCGAGAAGCTGGCCGCACCACCAAACAAGCACCTACACGTCATCAAGTATAAGAGATATACCTAGATCAAATCAAATGTACTTAATCATTCAAAAATCCGATGTTATATTTACCAGCATGTATTGTTCCTTTGTCAGAGTCATGGTTCTTGCTTCGGTTTTGGTGACCTTCAGGTTGTTGTAAGCAGCGTTATATGCAATGATGGCCTGGATGCACGCCTCATAATGCATGTCAGTCACGAGTTTACAACAGGATTTGTCAGCCACCGCAGCCGCTCTTGCCTCGTATCCTGTCTGGCATCTAAAAGAATCCTGCATAAACACATGATGTATTGAGCCATTGTTTCAATAATGTGCAATGAATGTGATGTATTGAGGGACGTGGTTTGACAGAAGACTTACCCACAACTCGGCCTTCACCGCTCCGCCCTATTGTTGAAGATCCTTCCATCTCGATTAGGAAAATCAGGGACGGCGATGTAGTGGACAAACGTGTAGGCAGGCTCCGACCTTCCGACGTACTAAACAAGGCCAGGAAAGTGTACTCTGCACAGAAGACCCAGGATGCTGTTGACTTGGCGTTTGTGATCACCTCCTCTGATCACAGTCCAACACCTGCCAAGTGAAAATGCAATGAATTATTAGTTTTAATTGTGATTTTTAACAAATCAAATAAAAAAGTATTGACAACATCCAAGGTTACTTATCGAGTCCCTTCAGGCTGAATCAGCGGGCGTCTCTCGAAAGGTATCGGTCGCCGTGGGAGGGTCGAGGGACCTCGCAACCAAACGGTCGAGGCGGACCCCGCGGAGCGTAACCCCCACCGAGCCGGACCCCCGCCTCCTCGCTCCTCACTAGAGGCGTAGAACCCTCGGCCTCCCGCTCTGCCTGCTCCTCCTCCACCCGCTCCTCCTGCTCGTCGTCACTAGAGGACGCTACAGGGGAGGGTATCCTCCCTCGACCCCTGCCAGCACAAACCTTGCGTCGACTCCTGCCGCGACTCCTACCAGACCCCTTAGCTGCATTGGACCCTCGAATGGCATCGGCGGCTCTTCTGAACATCGACGCGCACTTCCTCAAACCACCCACCATATTTGTTCAATCACCTGCACGTAGAAAGAGTAAACCAATTAGCACAGATATACAAAAATACGAAGAGACAGATGCAAAATAAATAGAACATAGATGCAAAATAAATAGAACATAGTTAACGTAGTGCATACATGTATTAGAAATAGTCATCATGATCGGGATTAGCTGGATCATAATTTTCATCATCACTATCGGCCATGTCGATATAATCATTAGGTTCCTCCTCGGCAGGAGGAATGTTGTCGTCCCTCTTATTTTCTAAATGTAACCGCTGAAGCAATTATAAGTCCTTCACATTACGAACCTCTTCTCCAACGTCCTCATCAACAACCATTTCATTGCCTACATCCATCCCCATCGCTTCGGTTAAGTCTATCTCAAAACTTCCTTGTAGCCCATCTTCTTAAAAGAACTCTTCGTCATATGTGTTTGGGTCCATGTTGTAGTCTTCATTGTTTGGTACATGTAGTTTACCATGTGGTGATACCTTGTACACAACATCCCAACCCTGAAGACGATCGTCTGTTTGGCACGGATATGACAGATAATAAACTTGTGGCGCCTGTTGAGCAACGATATACACATCGTCTCCTGCCAGGATGGTTGACTGTCGAATTTCGACTAGGCCAAGATTAGGAGTCTGTCTCACTTGAGCATGATCAAACCAATGACATTTGAATATGACAGGATTAAGAGGTCTACAACCATGAAACTCGAGTTCATATATTTCTTCTATTCTTCCATAGTAATCAACCCCATCGAGCCCTCGAGTTGCCCTGGAGTAAAAACTCCAGTATCTGTGGTTCTTCGATTGGGTCAACTCTGCTCATGGCTTGTTGTGTGAAAGCAATATCCATCCACTCACGGTAATCCATCCTCTATCATATCGAACAATCATATAAATATTATTTCCATCTACCAAATGCCTCTAATGTCTAATAGGTAAAGATAGGTCCTAATCCCACCCGAGGATGTGTAGATGAGTTTACTTCCCATGCTCTAGTACTCCGCTCTGAGACAGAATTTCGGCAGCACCTCCCCGCTGTTCTCCAAATACACGTCTCGACAGGGAGATTGTGTATCCAGGGAACAACTGGAGATACTACCGAAATTCTGAGTCGGACCAGAATACTAGACCATGGAAACTAAACTCATCTACACATCCTCGGGTTGTCCAAAAAACATGGACAATTCGAAAAAGATACGGTTAAAGATATGCAAGAAGACGCATATTTTCATCCTATCTCTTTCGAACGAGAGACGCCTAAGGTTACGTCATACACAGACAAACGACGGTAAATACAGCGACACCTGCAAAATAGGAAAGCACGGCTCGATGGCCGGCACACAAGCGACGGCATGGCTGCGCGATGCTTCTCAATTCATCATCTCAAAAAAAAAGGCTTCGAACATATGTGCATACAATAAACTTCAAAAATATATACGTGCATATAGCATATATTTTCTACTCAAATCAAAGGAGTATAGATATGTATCTAATAAATACCATTGTTTTTACCATAGATTTGTTTCTAATAAATACCTAAATATCACTCATTTTAATAAACACCTAAATACATGATATTATTTTGATGTGTCAATAATAACCTAAATATTGTCATAGTTTGAACTAAATGTTTATATAATAACAAATCTACTTTTGTTTGAACTAAATGTTACAATAACAAAGAAATGTTGCAATAACTAAAAAATATGTTTACCGGAAAAATGCGGAGGTGGGTGGGGGCGTCGGCGGAGAGGAGGAGCGGCGTCATCCGTGGGCCGTCGGCCGGCGGGGAAGAGGGGCATCGGCCGGGGAGCGGGCGGCGTCGGCCGGGTGGGGAGGGGGGCGTCGGCGGGGAGGGCGTCGGCGGAGGAGGAGACCGTCGGCCGGCGGGGAGGCGGCGGCACGAGGGAGGGCGTCGGCCGGAGGAGGAGCCCGTCGGCTGCTCGGGGTGGCGGCCGGCACGGAGGTGGTGGCGGCGCGGGCGGTGGTCGGCGGGGCGGCGGTCGACGACGGGGCAGCGACGCCGTGGGAGGGGGCGAGACGGCGGCGGCGGTGCTGCGGCGACGGATGGGCGTGGGGAGGTGGCGGTCGCGTGTGCTTATTTTTCTAAGTTCGAAAGCGAGCGTGGCACGGGGAGGAGGCGGGCATATTAAAAACCTTTGCCGTATGCCGAAGCTTTACCGAGTGCCCCGATCCGGGCACTTGGCAAAAACAAGCTTTGCCGAGAGCTAGATCGGGGCACTCGGCAAAGACTAATGTCGCCGAGTGCTCTACTCTAGGCTCTCGGCAAAGTTTTGCGCATTAGGGTTTTGTAAAATTTTTGCCGTGTGTGATACTTTGCCGAGAGCTACACTCGGCAAAAAAAACTTTAGTTTTTATGCTTCTAATAATTTAAAAATTATCAAACGGATTCAAAAAATTACCAAATTTTTTCATAAACCAATATATGATATTTATTACCTAGGGAAAAGATTTGAAATGAAACGATAATTCGGCCGTCACTTTCTCTCTAAATCTAACCAATCCTTCTCAACACTTATAATCTTCTTCAGAGAATCTTCGGTTTTATGAGCGTCGTACCGATAAAATATTTGAAATCTTCTTGATTTTTTACCCTAGCCTCGACGTATGATATCATGACATCCTAACAAATTTTATGATTTTCTGACTTCGTTTGCTATTTTTACAATTTTGAAATCATTCGGTCAACACATTCCTAACCATGTTGCATGAAGAAAAACATCTCAATTTCTGTTTATTTACCACATAATGACTCAAAAGGGTCTAAATAACATGAATATAATTTTTGCACTAATTTTTTTATTTTTTTAACCACTTGCGTTCTAATTTGAGACTTGCCAAAAAAATTCATGAAAATACAATAAATCAAAGAAATATAGCAAAACCAATCAAAAAATTACCAAATTTGATAATTAGGAATTACATGTTGTATTTACATAATAGAGAAAGTTTGAAGAATAGATGAGGAAAAATTTTCACAAGTTTGCCGAGTGCCAGGGCAAGACACTCGGCAAAGGGGGCATTTTGCCGAGCGCCTAGCCCAGGCACTCGGCAAAGGTGGTATTTTGTCGAGCGCCTAGCCACGACACTCGGCAAAGAAGGTATTTTGCCGAGTGCCTAGCCCCGGCACTCGGCAAAGATGTTGACAAACGACTCGTTGGATGGTTCGTTGACGACGGTTCTTGTTTTGCCGAGTGTCTCTTATTAGCACTCGGCAAAATTATATTTTTGCCGAGGGTTCTGTGGAGGCACTCGACAAAAGGGCTTTTTTACCGAGTGTTTTTGTTCGCCGAGTGTAAACGCTTGGCAAAGTGTACTACACTTTTGCCGAGTGATTTTTTTTTTCCGAGAGCCCGCTCGGTAAATATATTGTTCACCGAGTGTCCGATATAAAATTCTCGGCAAACAATTTTATACTCGACAAACATGGGCTTTCCCGTAATGACGGCAGGTCTCGACCATAACACAGATGCATGCATCGTTTTGGTGATCGATCTCTCTGTTGTTCTAGTACATTTACGTTAATCTATCTGTCTGGCTTCCTCTTTCCACCTAACTGAATTAATTCTTCGTCTGGACCGCCTAGTTGCCACACAAATACACAATTCATCGATTGTTCACTCAAGGATCTGCCGCTGCCTAGATGCAACACAAATATGCACAATTCAAAACGATGGGTAATTCCAGGGGTTCCGCTAACCTTTGCCGTCCGTATATACAGCTACAGACCATGCTGTTTTTTGCTTCCGGAGTTTTGTCAATGGCGAGGGAGTTCGACATGGCAAGATCTCGAGTCTACCTCACGTCACAGGTGACGGAGATAAATTAGGGTACACTGGACAGGGATGATGTTTATGAATATAGATCGAAAGCTTGCATGATGAGATACGTATACGGTTATGGAATGGTTAGATGGGCCTTAAAATTGGATGGAGATTAGATCGCTTTAAAGGTGCGATGTGTGAATTGATTTTATGACCAATATTGGTGAAGATCGTTATGCTATCCATTTAATCAAAGGCCATATTTATTTTCCTCGTTAACGTGAGAGCTCGTAGATAGTAGACAGTAGAAAGTGTCCAATTAGTATAGGTATATAGATGGATATATTCTTGTCCCGTTTTTTTCTTTTTTTTTCTCTGATGCAGCTTCCACCTTTGCCTTTTATCTTTTTATTTCTTCCGCATTTTCCTCTTTTTCCCTCCGTTCTATTTCTGAATTTTCTTGTTGTTTATTCTTCCATTCTCGTTTTCCGAATTTACCTTCTATTCTACTAGTAAAAAAATTACTATCTTCTAACATGGCGAGTAAAAACAGTACGGACTTGGCTACTATTTCGCACGATCCATTTTTTCCCGAATTAAGCCGCACTGGCGTTATTTTCGGATCGAGACGGTGGAGTCCGTTCGTTATTCACGTCACTAGGAAGGTTCGCACGAATTAATTTCCTGTTTTCTGTAACCAAGCCTATTTAAAATATGCTACGATATCACGCAGATTCTAGTCCATTGAGTTCTTTTAACGATCACAATTTCTAACCATATCACAAGAAAATATATAGCTTGTGCCACCAAAACTCCCGATGTAACGATGGCATTGAGTAATCCTTTTACTTCGAACCCTGCATCTTATTTTATATATGTGTTCAGTATTTATTTAAATCCATGCATTACGTGATTTATTTTAGGCTGTGTTTTTTATCCTTCTCAACTCACCTCTCTCTCGTTTTACACGCACACACTTATCAAATTGCTAAACAGTATGTTTTTTTAAAAAAATTATACGAAAGTTATTTAAAAAATCATATTAATTTTTTTTCAAAAAAATGGATTATATTTAATTAATAATATAAAAAGATGGAGGTATATATATATATATATATATATATATATGGATTGGATAGATAATTCATGTAGGTAATATCTTTTTCTTCTGAAAAATACTTTCAACCATCTTATCGTTTTGTTGGTTGGTCCAAGCAAGATAATTTAGCTAGCTACAAGTAAGTGTGGTTATGGTTCTATACAAGCTGAACTAAGCTAGCATTTCGTTGAGACCTAGCTATAAATAATTTATTGACATAAAAATGTTCTCGAGGGCATTTACACATCATTCAAAAGTGGGCTTGGGCAGATGGCAGTTGTTTCTTTAGTTAAATATTAATGTGCCAATTAATTATGTACCAGAATCTTTTGTTTGATTGAACTTGCAAGTTAATAATGAATAATTTTTTCGGATGCAAGCTAGAACGAATGCCTGCCAGTACTGAAATTTCTTAGGGACGATCGAGAATAATCAATCCGTCCCAAATCTGATTAATTCTTCCATATTGCCATTGTGGCATGCGTTAGCCATTCTTTTATGCTCCTTCCTTTGAAAAATATAAGGTCTATTGTTTTGTTGTTTGGTTAGGACAAGACTTTGACAGCAATTACTTAGTAAGATATATTTTTTCAACACAAAATAAAGATTCATATTCAAAAGTACTTACTTATAATTGTAGTTTTTATCATAAAAACAATGGAATTTTTTAAGGTGCCCCAATTTTTTTTGACGTCCACTAGACTAGAATCCAATAATCCAATAGTGGATACAATCTATTAGGTAGGATCTCATAATAAGGAAAGAAATAATATTCTTTAAAGTGTCATTAAAATCCATAATGTTTAATAAGATAAGTGTAGTAATTTGTAAAATGATATCACATGTTTATGCTACTCCCTCCATTTCATATTATAATAATTTTTTTGCCAGTAAAATCTTTTTATATTTGATCAAGTTTATAGAAAAATATAGTAATTTTTAAAAAAACTATTAAAATTTATTCAATGTTATATTTAAAAAAACAATTTGGTGTGGTAGATGTTACTAATTTTTTTATAAATTTGGTCGAATCTAAAGAAGTTTGACTAAAAACTCAAAATGACTTATAATATGAAATGAAGGAAATATACAAAATGGAAATATAAATCACATACCAAACCATAAATACAAAAGTTCAAATCTGATTTGAAAACACACACACACACACACTCAGAAAACAACTGTGCAATCTTTAATTTATATCTACAATACAAGTTGTTTTGTGAAGTACCAATGTTTAAAATATGTTTAAGTTTGATTTCACACACAGTACAATTTTAAGAAATGAGGTTGACGTGCTCATATAGTCATATATTCATATCAATACAGGTAGGGTGCGAATTTATAATTCGTAATTTCTATCCTGTGTGTTGAGTTTAGAAAGGCAATTAATGAGTGTTGATATTTTGCTTATCTGCGGTGATATATTAAACTGAAAGGATGAATTTTATTCTTATTAAGAAAATTATACAAATAATCAATGGCTATGAAACCTAGCCTCTTATCTCCCTAGAGGTAAGTCAGAGTACGTACTGTAAAAGGACTCATAAATAATATATTTGTACTGTTGTTTTTAGAAACTGTAAAATAATTATTAGCCAAAGCGTTGATGTAACGAAATAAGCTAATGATAATAAAAAGAGAGTATAACACTAATACTATACCATCGTCCTATGTTATAGAGACTTTTGAATTCTTTTAGAGAGATTAAGGGAGAACGTGAAATTAAACTAGGAATGATTATAATTGATTGAGATAAAAAGTAGATGAAAAATTAGATGAAAGATGGACATGATTATTGGTTGAGATAATAAAGTATATGAAGAAGTAGCTAATGTATATGTGTTGAGGCAAAATCTAAACATTAGAAGTAGCTATGTACGAGACAGAGATAGTACAGTACATTAGCATATGTATAGTACTAGGATTAGACGATATCCTCGGTAGTAAATACCTGTAGGATTTTTTCTCCGTTTTCTGAATTACTTTTGGCTTAAAAGAGATTGACGCGGGGTAGTTATTTAAAAATTATATTTATTCTTTTAAAAAGATTTGTGTGTGTACGAAATGTATATTACTAGTTTATGGAATAATTGACCTTAATTAATTAAGTCGCCTGGCTGTATATATGCGTCGTTTTCTCCGGTGGATGCAGCAGAAAGCAAGCTATAGCAGAGATTTGTGGTGGAGATGCAAGCAAGAAGCTCAGAAGTAACACATGTCATACAGTGAATTAAGTCGCATCTAGCTTTGATTCCGTAGGTATGCCTGGGCGCTGGCATGAATACTTTTTTTAAGACTCCGCAAGAGCCTTACAATGTTTATATAAATGATCTGATCGTAACGGTCAAGGAAAGATTTTTGAGGCTAAAACGAAACTATAAATTAACGCATGTTTAAAATTTTAATTGTATGATTTTTAAGTATTCATATTAAAGTAAAACTTTTCTATAAAAGTTTTTTATAAAGTAAATATTATTTAGTAGTTTAGAAATTATCTAAATGTGTGAAAAGAATTAATATATATTAAAACATAATAAAGTATAACGGATATAGATAAATGGATAAATGTTTAGGTTGTTGTATCAGGATATGAGTTATATTCTGAGTTTTCAATGAAATGGAGGGAGACAATCAATCGATGTGACAAGTGAACAAAGCTGCACAAAGTACAGGGGGCAGCTTTTGCTGGGATCGGATTCGATCGTTGCATGCCAAGAAATATATGGAATCAATCGATGGACCAAACACTGCTGCATGCAGTACGAACTGTACTAGCTACTATAGTAATTTGTCTTATATTTTTTTATTTTTAATGGATTGACATTATAATATATTAAATTTTATTAAATAGAGAGAAGTAAAATATTTTTCTTACGATAAAAGATCATAAAGTCTTTTGCTCTCCTTAGGACTCAAGTCTTGATTTCTTCCTTATCTTGGCAACTAGGTTTGTCGCGAAGAGCTTTTTCATAAAGATTCTTTGATTTTGTTTCTTACAAACTTCATATTGTTATGAGCATTAGGATACACACCCCTTTTTTCGCACCCACTTGGTGGTGGCTAGCCCTGTCCACTATTCGTGGACCGTCACAGCAGGGCCTTAACTTTCTGGTTTGATTTGTTCTTGGGAGGTTCAAGCCAACGGTGTTTCCCCATTTCTCTTTACGTACCTACATTCCATGATGAGGTGAAAGGCCATCTTTGGGTATGCCTGCAGAGCGGGCACTAGGTGTTGTTCGGCCATTCGAGTGTTGCCAGCTGGTTAGTTTGTCCAAACTTTGTTTTGCATCACCAACCATGTGAAAATTTTGCATTTGTTAGGCACCCAAGGCTTCCAAATGATCACTCTATACTTTGTGTCAGTTGAGCAAAGGAATTGCTCTTTGTAAGCTGACGCCGCCGTGTATTCTCCATGGTATGTGAGCTTCCAAGTGACTTGATCCATCTCACCGTCAGTGAGCTGCACTCCTTGCATACCATAGGGTGACTAGCTGGTCCAAGAGCTCTCACATAACAATGCTCGCTGAGAGGTTGAGGTCTTGTATCCAAGTATCATCCTCGGAGGCCTGCTTCAAAGTTCTGTTCTTCCTTCTCGGGATTGTGTACACACTTGGTACTACATCTTTTAGTCTCTGTCCTTGTACCCACGCTGAGTCCCAGAAGCAAGTTGTGGATCCATCTCCTAGGGTGATTTTGGTAGCCACAGCCAAGAGGATCCTGTCCGTAGTGTCGCACGACGTGTCCATCCCTACCCATGTCTTTTTCGGAGCCTTTCTTTCCTGCCAGAGCCATATGACATGAAGTTATGTTGCGAACTTTCCTAGGTCTAACACACCAGGGCCACCGTTGTCCACTAGTGAGCACGTTTTGCCCAGTTAACCTTGCATTTTCCTCTCGTTAGATTTTTGGTTATTGCCCAAAGAAAGCGATTGGACTACTGGTCGATGATTTCCAGGGACTCTTTTGTGACCTTTAGCGTGGTTAGGAGGTAGACCGGTTGCGACGAGTACAGCCTTGACTAGCGTCGTGCGCCCCATAATTCCCATGTTCCTCCCTCTCCACGTAGCCATGCGACCTGCTGACTTATCAAAGAGCGGCTGAAGGTCAACCCTGCGTAGCCTTCCAATAGCAAGCGATAGCCCTAGGTACTTCATTGGGAAGGAAGCCCTTTGTCGTCGGTGTGTTCTCGAGGACATCTTCTAGGTCTATGTTTTTGCACCTGATGACTGCCACCTACAATTTCTGGATATTGGTGCATAGGCCGGCTGCCTGGCCAAAGTGTTGGAGGAGGTCGGTGAAGGCTTTGACATCATCCTTCTTTGGGTAGATGAACACGGTAGCATCGTCAGCGTAGATTGAGATGTGATCGTGATGTTCTTTCTTTAAGTTTGCTGATTAGCTTGAGTCCTGTGGTTTTTGATAGGAGACCTTGCAGTGGACCTATCGCTAGGATCAAGAGTAGCGGGGACAGGAGGGACAGGGGGTCTCCTTGGCTAAGGCCTCTTCCGTGAGATATTTTGTTCCCTGGCATGTCGTTTAGGAGAAATTTAGAGCAGGAGCTTGTGAAAAGTTCAGAGATCCAGTCGCACCACCATTGTGGGAATACTCATTGTTTTAGGAGTGCCAGTAGGTAATCCCATTGCACCAAGTCAAAAGCCTTGAAAATATCTAGTTTGAAGAGCAGTATCGGATGTTTGTTCTGGTGATATTTTCTCACCATGCTCTTGATGTTGAGGAAGTTGCCATGGATACTTTATCCCTGAATGAAGACGCTTTGATTTACTAAGATTAGCGATTGCATGATCGGCTGTAGTTATAGGGCAAATAGCTTCGAAATGATCTTTGCTGTGCTGTGGATGAGGCTAATTGATCTATAGTCCGTGATTTCGTCCGCTCCTTATTTTTTGAGAATTAGAACAACATTTGCTGGATTGAGCAGGTTGAGGTGACTACATCTCAGGATGTAGACTTTCTTAAGTGCTGCTACAATATCATTCTTAATAGTGCTCCAGGACACCTTGTAGAAGTTTCCAGCGAAGCCATCAGGGCCAGGGTTTTGTCCCCTGGCATCCGATCAATTGCCCTCTTGATTTCCTCCTCTGTGAAGGGGATGGCTCTAGGGCCCAAATCCATTGGCTCTATCCCCAACATTTGCCAGTTTAGATCCCGCTGCCTTGGATTGGGTCTTCTCATGAAAGACAAGAAGTGGTCGAAGACCACTGCCTCTTTTTCATTATGAGTCACCACACATCCATTTTGCTTGCGGATGCAGTGAATGTGATTCTTTCTTTGTCACACATTGACTTTCATATGGAAGAACTTGGTGTTCGCACCTCCTTCTCTTATATTTGTTATTCTAGAGGCTTGCCTCTTCCTTGCTCTTTCAATGACCGCTAATCCTAGAACTCGCCTCTTTAAGGTGACTCTTAGATTGAATTCCACCGAGGAAAGGGTACGTTGCTCCTATGCCACATCTAATCTGTGAATGACGTTGTTTTCCATGTGCTATTTGAATTTTGCTTCTGAGCTAATGATTTTGGCCCAACTTTTTAGTTCATTTGCCGCGTGTAGAAGTTTGTGAGCAAGTCGGTGTAGAGGTTCGATATGTGGTGTTGGCGTATTCCACGCTGTTGCCACCATTTCGTTGAAACCTATACTAGTAGTTTTGTCCAGAAGTCCTTGAACTTGAAAGTCCTCGGCTTTCGTGGGCCTGAAGGGTTGGTAAGAAGTAGTGCTCATTGGTCGGATGTGTCCGTAGTGAGGGCGTGAAGGATGTGCTAGCTGAAGGAGCGGTCCCAAGCTTCATTGCAAAAAAAACATGTTGAGTCGTACAAAGGTTGGTCCACGTCTTTATTTACTCCACGTGAATTTTCTATTTTGGAGATGGCTCTCTTTTAATTCACAGAAGTTTAGCGATGCCTGAAAACAACTCATGCGGGTTAGGTTGATGTTTCTATTGTTCTTGTCTCGCGCTCTGTAAATCATGTTGAAATCTCCTATGAATAGCCACCGTTCACCCACAGCTATTTTTTGTCTTCTTATGTGACGTAGGAAAGACTTCTTATCTCTATGTCTTCTGGGGCCATATACCGCCATGAGTGTGAAGCTTGTTCCGTAGTGAAGCATGGTTACTTCTGCCATGAGTGAAAAACAACAAACCCACAAGCCTTGAATGGAAACTGAACTATTGTTCCAAAGTAGCAGGATGCCTCCTCTCGTTCCTCTGGCTAATTTAACCGTGTGGTTGTCCAACATGTAGCCTCCTAGATATCGGGCCAGTTGGTCGTCTACTGCGCTTAGCTTTGTTTCTTGAAAGCATGCGATGTCATATGTCATGGCAACCATCAATTCGTGGAGTTGTACATTTGGTCCCTGAGTTGAGCCCCCTAACGTTCCAGCTGAAGAGTTTAATGATTGATGTCATTGTTGTCAAGAGACATTGTTGGCTTTCTGTGTAGAAGATAAAGCCGACGAACCATGAGACTTTGTAAGCGGGGCGTGCAAAGCAGGAGCACATGAAATAAGCCGGAGTCACAAAGTTGGTGTAGTGGCGAGACGAAACTCATCACGAAATAAGTTTGATGGTTACACAAACAACCGTGCAGCGGGGTTACATCGATGGCGAAAGCGTAGGTAGCATAGGAGGTTGAACGGCAAAGTGTGGGGCCATCCCACAACTTGATACAATACGAGTATTCTCCACTATAATTAATTTTAATTTTAAAGTGTGGGGCCTCACGTTTCTTCATATTATAATGTTAATGGTTTTACAAATAATATTGTGGGTCAAAGTTATATTAATTTGAAGATCTTCCTAATGTATATCCAGTCTACTACGTTGTTAATAACTTTTGGTTTAATCGCATGCACGAGTACTGTACATGAGTCATGAGTTGCTAGCTGACCATATATATTAATTGGTTTAAATTAATATGTGCATGCTCGATCAATCGGCACGAAGTAGCTAGTCGAGTAGCAACAGCGTAAGTGCATGTTGTCTCCTTGATAACAAGACTGATCAAACTATATATCCTACCCTAGTTTGTCTTGCCCCTCAAAAAAGACAAACTCTTATAGATATCTACACGGTATCAATTACATAGCAGGTCGGCCCATGCATTCATTAAAATTTAATCTTGACCCTTTTTATGAGTTTACTGTAGCACTAGAAATAGGTGTTTGGTTTATTTAAAAAAGATAGGATTTATGTTCTAACAAATAGTTTACAACCGTACTCACATCACACTCGCGCATCCGCCAACCATATGCAAATCTCTAGCCACAATAAATTAGATCTGCATACATGTGTTTGCATCATAATATTTGTGACGGAGGTATATGTTAGTGGTGGATGAAAGATTTTGAAAGTGGGGTACAATTTAAAAGGTAGCATCAATATATAACAAAACCTAAAGCTCTTTATATCGAAGGAAAATAACATGTGTTTGTTTTGAAAATTTATAAATTACACTAATAACTTATAATTAACTTTAGTTTTTTTTGTTATTTTGCAATTGTGAAATCAAATGCAACTGTTCTAACTTGAAAAACCATTTAATTTTAACTAATAGGAAATGATGTGAACATCACATAGCATTAAGCTAAAAGTCAATATTTGGTTGTTTTTACTATTCACAAGACAAATGTATAGCACTTTCGTGTTGAACAGGTAGCTTATTCGATGGTGCCATATAGTATAATGCATGTTGCAATATAATTGACCGATGAGGTGAGTTGTACCTAAACTTGTCAATGTCGTTCTCAGGCTCTCAGCGAAGAATATTGTTGCCCTCTTTCAGATCATCACATTATTCGTCATAATTATACACTTAATCTCCACCGGTAGGCTTTCTTTTCGTAATTATTTCGTTTTAGTCTAGAATGAAAGACCAATATTTTTATATAAGCGCGCATATATATATATATATATATATATAATTAAGTTCCTATCTTGGTTATATTTATTAAGTACTTCAATATAGTGCATTTTACATGAAGTATTTTACAGTGACATGATGCACGGAGATGATTAATAATTTGGACCAAATTAAATGATTAGAAATACGCATGGAACTCAAGATTAGCTAGGTGCTATGGTTGACTCTTCTCTTAAAAAAAGATTGACTCGTAATTCATATGTTTTAAAATAAATTAATATATATACACACATATACACACACGGATATACATTCATAATTCATCCGTTTTAAAATAAATTAATACATATACACACACGGACATACATAAGTAGATTAATTTATAAAAGTTGTGGAGGAGTAAACGTAAACGTAACACAGACCCTAGCTTGGAGGTGCTAGCTAGGTAGCTAAGCTAGGTGCACTGTAGCAAGTGACCTGAACAGAAAGATCCATGCATGCATTGACGACCACATGGAGTAACGGCTCTACTACCTCAGTTTTCACTTTTCTACCCGTGTGAACTTGACAGTCACCTGTGCAGATTCCAGTATAGAAATGAAGTTTTTTGACGGATGTATAGCATATTATAATTAAATTGATACGCCCCGTGTCAAAACGTTGGGAGTAGGCGGAAGCACTATACATGTTAAGGCCCTGTTTAGATACTCCAAAACTATATAAAGTTTTTGAATTTTAGGTATTTTTATGAATTTTAGAACTAAACAGTCATGTGTAAATTTGTCTCGTAAATTTTTGGATTTTTGGAAGGATTGAAGCCCAAAACTGTGTAAAAATTATTTTGAAAGATGAGGCGGACCCTTTACCCTAGCATGCAACATGTATTTGTAGGTATGACAGAAAAAAAATTTACACATACATCTAAACACATATTTTTATATAAAGTTCATGGCCAAAAATATTAGGGTGTAAAAATTTGGCATGCAAATGGAACTAAACATGGCCTAACAACGAAATGGTATAGCTGGTTTGAGTTGAAACATTTTCCCCTTATCCTATGTTCTTTTAATCCCGTAGAGGAAAAATTGGATGAGATTGAGGAACATTAATTAGTTTCACACCTAAATAGATGTGAATTTATTCCGCTCCTAATTTCCTTTCTATCCCCTTGTAGAAGGGATTATATAATGAACAATACCTTAACGATGGAATGGTGAAAGGCCAATACCAAATCGTCGATCGTCCAATGAAAGTTGTTAAGCTTTCTTCATGGTTAGATGGATCTGACACTAGCACAATCCTAGCTATATGTAACGGCTCAAAATTTCCATATGTAACAACTCAGCAAGCCGTTAGAAAGCATTGGTTACAGATGTGGCTAATCATTTGTAATGGCTGGAGAAGAGTTACAGATGAAAATTTTTTGTATCGGCTGCTAGTCTCGAGCCGTTACAGATGTCGATACAATTCTTTAAAAAAATCCAGTTACCACAGCCAATACAAACATCTAATGCAACAGTTTACAATCTACTTCACACGAAGTTTGGAACACAAGATGGACTCATGACACAACATGAACTCAAACTTGAACATGAACTCATCAACAAAGCATCAATACAATACGAACAAAACAAACACAAACAGTGATGTATATGGATTACCTAACAAATCAAAAGTCACCTTAAAAAATCACAAACATTTAGCGGCCAACCTCCACAAGCTCAAGAATAGCCCGGCCACCTACTCCTCAATGTCGCACCACCATGAGTCATTGTCCTGCCGTCCACCACCAACACGAGCTCGAGGGAGGAGACTCACCAGCGTCGAATTCTTGTGGTTGTGTGGTCGTTGTCCTTGCCTTCACCATCGTCGCCGAGCCCTTCGCCCATCGCCCGCTGTTCGCCGCCTCCAGATCTGGCAGTCTTGAGGCTTGTCGCGCCAGATTTGGTGATCCCGAGACTGGCTCGCCATTATCGTCGATGAAAGGAAGCTCTTGAGAAAGGAGCATGGTGGATCTGCCCATTGTTGTCGCGCCCATGTCGAGAGGGGAAGGGAGGAGGGAGCTGCCACCTGTGCCTGCCGCCTGCCGCCACGACCAAGAGGGGAAAGGGAGGAGGAAACTAGGGAGGCAGGGAGGTAGGGAGAGGAAAATGAGAAGGGATATGGGGAGGGGGA
Organism: Oryza australiensis; assembly: GCA_019925245.2. Lineage (NCBI taxonomy): Eukaryota > Viridiplantae > Streptophyta > Magnoliopsida > Poales > Poaceae > Oryza > Oryza australiensis. The sequence goes on from JAIFGZ020000170.1 coordinate 3,669,471, forward strand.
AGGAGAAGTGAGGCAGGGAGATGGAGAGGGGCCGGCCGGCTGGGATTTTTTTAAACTTAAGTTGAGTTGATATTATAGATTAGTTATTTGTAAGGATTCGCTTAGACCCGTCACAGATGATTCGTTATAGATGTGAGAATCTTTGCTAGTGTGATATAACTAGGAGTAGAGAAGTAGTAGCACAGTATATTCATATATAATGCTCCCTCTTTTCACAAATATATTTTAAAAAATACACAAAAATACTTAAATTTTAGAATGACGGGAGTAAGTACTTCTAGATTGTATTGATTAGATTAAGGATGTAAAAAAAGTATAACATGTTTTATCTATTGAGAATTGTTGGGAATGATAGTTTGGTTCAGATTGATAATAGATATAGAAATTTAAATAAGAGATAACTGATGCGACAAGTATAACTTTTAAAATACTTACTTTTACTTGTACTATTTTTACATTCGTATCAAAATAATCATTTTTTACTCATCCCACGTAACCAATACAAAACAATACAAAATTAAAAAGAACTACAACACCCTCATTTTATTAAATCTCAAAGCCATTATATCTTTTTTTATCTACTCCTGATATATTTATTTTATATTTTTATAAATTTTGATGTAACGATTATATAAAAATGAATTTGTTTTAGGATAAACGGGAGACGTTAAAAATGAAGGAGGGATCACGTGGTTACACTTGGAATGGTTACGTTCGTGGAAAGAGGGGGTACGAAGTTAGCTAGTGCCGTCGTGTAGTATCGTCGTCTGGTCTCATCTCTAGATATGATGGTTCTATGTGGTGCAATATGCAAGGCAATGCATGGTCAGATGCGGGTCTGGTCGATGCTGCAGTGGAGTGGACTACTGCGGTAGCTATGTTTGGCATGCATGCAACAATGGCTTTTGGTCAGAGCAACTGCCAGTGGAGACCATATGGCCCGGAGATCCATGGCTTCTGTAGCTTGCTTTTCCGGCCACCAGCAGCTAGCTTTACTGCATTAGCAAGCACCGCACTGTTAATAGTCGATCGCGTGATTGCTTCCATGCACGCCCATTGGGATGCATGGCAGGGAGCACGAACTAATAAGCCCATAAGGGTATTTTTGCTAGCCTTCAGATGACTGAAATCGCTTGTCTGGGCATTCATTCTTTCAGCGATTGGGAGTTCTTCCTCTTCTCCGATGCCAATTATATATGAAATAAGGGGAGAGGTGAGGAAAGATGGGTAAGTGATCAACAACGATGATGACAGCAATAGGTTAGGGGCTATTTGGTTAGGGGACTAAAATTTTAGTCGTTTGAATATTAATTTGAAGGACTAAATGTGAACTAATTATAAAAATAATTACAAAATCAGAGGATAATTCGCGAGACGAATTTATTAAGCCTGATTAATTCATGATTAGCAAATGTTTAATGTAGTATCATATTGTCAAATCATGACGTAATTAGACTCATTAGATTCGTCTCGGGAATTATCCTTCGATTACAAATAAGTTTTATAAATAGTCTATATTTAATACTCCAAAATAACATCTAAACACTCGATGTGACAGGGACTAAAATTTTAGTCCCAAATAGCCACTTAGGGAGAGTCTTTTCACCAGGCTGCAGGATCACGAAGGATTCGACTCCCTCGTCCTCCTTTTACCTGGTATCTGTGGTTGAAAAAAAATGCTCATGTCTTCGCCTAAATACTTTTTTATGGTGAAGACGGTGGTTTTATTGCACCTTGCAAGAAGAGAAGCTTAGGGTTGTGGCGTTACCTAGTCCCTTAGGAGTTCTTCTTAGCACTTAGACACAAGCTCTTTCTTCTTTCTCTCCATTGTTGTTTTCAGGAGTTCGGTTATCTTTTCTAGTTAGTCTAGCATGCGCCCTCTCTCCCTTGTAACCCCCATAACCTGCGCTAGCATGTCATAGTTATAAAATCTCCTTTTTTCTACTAAAAAATAGATGCGCAAGGCTTTTATGTTTCAAAAAAATGATAGCAATATTCTTTCGGCGGTTTACTGGAAGCTCTTCCTATCTTCTCCGATGCTGACGATGATCCTGTTGATGATGGTCACGCCCTAGATTAGGTTTCGAGGTGGTGGTTACGGTGGGAGGGTGGCCAGGGAAGAGGAGGGTTTTCCCCGAGCTTAGAGGGGTAGTAGTGGTGGGCAGTAGCTAGCGGGGAATGGAGAGCAGCCGGTGGCACCGTCGGAGTCATGGGGCTAGAGGTGGCGACGAGCAAGGTCGGCATCGGGAGACGTCAGCAACAAGAGTGGTTAGGATGGGAGTCACAGGAGACGAGGAAAGACCGACAGCGTAGAGGTTTCACATCGTTGGATTTAAACAAGAAGAACACCGGACAGAAGGGAAAGAAAGAGAGGAGGCTGGTCGGGTAGGCCTGGCCAACACCGGCAAGGCTAATGCGGAGCACGTGACGAGGGCACAAGCTTTCTCATTCTCAGCATACCATAAATGAGAGGGAGGAGAAGGAGATAAGGCTACTGTTTTTTCCTCTGTTAAAAATAAAAGTTAATTCCTAGCTAACGGTGTTTATTATTCAAAGGTAGGAGTTGTTTGTTTTTTACGTAGAAAGTATATACATGCAATCGAGCAGTTTGGTTAATTAACCACACAAATTACCACACTTCATGTGTTTTGGAGTAAATTACCCATTAGTTACCCATTAGTTTTTTTTAAGATAATACTACTTGCTAGAGTAATCGTCGTTTACCCATAGCACGCGCACGCAAGCTTGGTTGACAGGGGCTGTGGGTGTGGCTGGCCAGTCCTGTGTTAATTTGGTTTGGCCGGTGGCCGGTGGCCGGCCGGAGGTACGGATTGAACACAGCAGAGGATGAGGATGCCATGGCCGCCTTCCTTTTTCTTTTTCGTTTTTCTTTCTCTGGACTGGAAGTCTGGAACTGGATCATCCATGCCATGCCATGCGCTAGCTAGACGCCAATGCCATGCCTGCCTCTGCCTGCTGCCAACGAGAAAGATCGACAAATTAAGATGCCTTTGTCCACATAGGATTCCTGCTCCTGCACCATCTCTTTCATTCACTTATTTATTTATCTTACGATTAATTATTTCATGAAAAAAACACGGTTTGCCATGTAAACTTTTATAATTATTATTACTCGACAACAAATGAGACTAGCCATGAGATATATCATATCGTGTGTTTGATTTAATGCCCAAAGAAACCATACCAAAAAACTGCTGACGGCGAACTTCAGTGTTCATTTTGGGTTTTTGCAAAAAAAAAAAGTAGTAGTTTGGTAATGCCAATATGTTGGCAAGCTTAAATAAAAAAGCTTTGAAAGTAACATTGTCAAAACTCTGACTTTGCCAAAATTTTGGCTTTCCGGTTATTTTTTAAGGTAAGGTTAAGAATGGATGACATCCAAACAAGCCCATATAAAAGAACGCATGATGTTGTAGTAATTAGATGACTATAGTATTAATTAAAGGGGGAAAACTTTTTTAATTATTTGTCTCTTTGAGAGGAACATAAGAGGAAAATAACTCTTTGATATCAGGTCCTGTTGGTTATGTGCATAGAAAGACATCTAGCCACCACACGAGCAAAAAAAAAAAAACTGGAGCCCATATGTAAGGAGAGCAATCTAGCTAGCCAGCTTTCAGCCCAAGTGATAGTTTGATGAGGCCTACGGCCCACGGCCCATACAAGCAACCAGCATGTAACCTTCTTGCATTGACAGCCCAGGAAGATTGGAATCTGTATGGGCTCATGCTTTCCCTTCCCAATGAGCCATCTTTTTCCGGTTTTAAACTCCTCCACAAGGCGAAATCCCCAGTCTCACTCATTCTAGGAAGAGCAATTTCCCAATTGATTTCATCAAAGATCTCTATATTCCAAAGAGAATACATATATATTCTCCCATGGTTTCTTTCTCCAACAACTCATAATCACAGTCAAATATTCGGTAGCGGTAGGAGGAAGACCATGGAATACGAGGGCGTGGCGGCTGGCGGTGGTTGGTGGACGCGGGACGGTATAGCTGAAAAACGAGCCATGTTCATGTTTGGGGGCCGCCTATTGGGCTTTCTGTTTGATACGGCCCATGAAATTTTGCTGGGCCATAACGGTGGCCGTTGGTTGGTGGATGGGAAACCCAAGGTAAAGACGACGGCGACGACGAGGACGATTCCAACAAGGAGAGAACGCGAGGATAGGCGGCGGCGGCGGCGGCGGCGGCGACTGTCTCCTAGCCACCCAGCCTTGAAGCGATGAAGGCCACCGTGAAGGGCAGGTACGAGGGCGACAAGGCCACGGCCGCCGCCACCCTCGCCGTGACCCCCTCCGCCGCCGACCTCCGCTTCAAGGCCTCGGCCACCGATGCAGCCTTCGCCCGCGGACCCTCGCTGGAGGGCCTCACCCTCACCCTCGAGAAGCCTGGTTCCTTCCTCGTCGACCTCAAGCCCCACTCCAAGGTAAAACTACTGGAGTAGGAGTAGCTAGCTGTCTACGTCTTCTTCTTCGTCTCGCCTCTCGCGCACCCGAAATCGATGGGATCCCCATTTCTTTCTCTTCCTCCTGCAGGATGTGCGCTTCCAGTTCATGAACTCCGCGCTGCTGCTCGACCGCCGCGTCAGCCTCACCTACACGCACTCCACCAGCCTCTCCCCCGCTCCGCCCGCACGCACCACCCTCGACTGCTCCCTCACCTTCGATCCGGCCAACAAGCTCAACCTCACCCACACGCTCGGCTCCGCCGGCTGCCGCCTCAAGTACTCCTACGCGCACGGCCAAGACCGCCTCACCACCATCGAGCCCTGCTTCGACACCGCCAACAACGCCTGGGACTTCGCCGTCACCCGCAAGTTTCAAGGAGGGGATGCCATCAAGGGCACCTACCAAGCCTCCACCAAGCTGCTCGCCCTCCAGTGGACCAGGGACTCCAACATCGGTGCCTCCTTCAAGGTCACTCTGCACCTGTCCTTCTCCTCCCTTTATCTTTACCTCCATTGGTTATCCATGCAGTGCAATGTTCAATTACCTCTGTTTCGATTTGCAATCTTCAAAAACCTCAGTTTCGATTGCCAATGTTCAACACCTTAGTTTGGAACCAAAATTACAAATTTGAAAGGATCGCTGCTGAGCATGGAGATGAGCATCTTCTTGTCAGTCTAGCACTATAACCAAATCTGCGCTAGTATAGGCTTATTCCCGTTTCACTACTGTAACCATTGTTGCTCCCCACTCGAGGATGTGCAACTGCACAAGGACGAACGTCACCAACTAGTGAAGTGGCTGTGCGTATTTATCCATGGACCATGGGTGGTGCAAAATTTGTTGGGGACTTGCGGAATACAGCAAGATAGTTTGAATACATCCTCTTCTATCATTGCTAGAAATGTATGCATCTCATGCTCACTTCCCTTTGGAAGTCAAATTTAGTTTTTTTTGAACCTTTCTGTACTCACCCAAACAAATCGTGATTCTTTTCGTGTGAGGAACTTGAGAGTAAAACATTATTGTATAAAAATATTACTTTTAGTGAAGAAATTCATTGGAAAGGACGATGAGGTTTCAGATAATACATAGTTGTTTTGTTTTAGCCATTATTTCTTATATTGTTTTAGGAAAATGGGCACAGATCCCCAACAAAAGCTGAATCTATGTGAAAAAAGATTCATTGAACCTTTGAAATTCCAATTGACTTGTTCCATGAGTAAACAATTGACCAGTACTCAAATAGACAACGAATCAAGTGCTGCACCCTTTTCTGTCTTGGTGAATTAACTGATTATTTTTCGTTTTACTTTTACCTTTTTGGACATATTTGGATTTTCTTTGCATTCTGTGATAACTGTGGGAATAGACCTTACTACTTCTTGCCGTGGGATTTTTGTCTGTTGATATGACAAACTGGGTGTTTGGGATATTGATACATCATCAATGATAATTTTTTCTTTCTAGGAATGAACTATGTCTTATGCAATTGCATGTGGATACTATGGACTTAAAAAAGAAGCAGCATGCTATCTTCTCATCCACCAGTGATTGAACATCCTGTGGATTCATATGTTTCAGTATGCTACTTCACTGTATGTTTCACGGGGTACTTTCTAGGGTTTCGCAATGGTGGTTCTGAAGGGTTTGCTATGATCGGTTTATAAAAACCTTCTTTTGTTGCATAAAATTGGGATGCCTAGAGAACAAGTGTCTGGCTGTTTATTAAGCTGCCATTGTTGTTCTCTTTAGAGCTCCTTGTGAGCAATAGTTCTCAAATATCATATGGCTCACTTTAGGATGGATGATTCTAGTAGGATCTAGGTTGAAAGGATGGGGATAGAGCCTGAAGAAACATGAGGAAGCAAAATGGGTGGGTTGACTTGAAAGAACAGTGAGTTGTTGATCTCACAGGGATGTATGTGGAAGATTGGCTATAAAAACTGTGGTAGTTCTCTATACTATGTGCTTATTTATGCATCAAGTGAATAGAGATCTAAATATCTAGACCGTCTGTTTTCACTTTATACAACATATATTATTCTGACGTTTCCTAGGACCTCCAATATAAATGTGTTGTCAAGATGGCCTTTTGGCTTTTCATAGACGACGATAACTCTAAAATGGTTAGCTTTATAGTCTTGTCAGTTCCATTGCAGAAAAGTGACTTAGATATTTGTCGAAACTTGGTTTCGGCAATAGAAATTTGGGGGTGCAGTCAAGATCGTCAAGCTCGATGGGTTAAGTGGAAAACAAGGTTTAGACAGGTTTAGGCCCTCTCGTGAGGTAATAACCTACTCCTGTTTCGGGTATTCGATCCGCCGAGTGTTTATGATCTCAAGATCTGTTGCTCATAAAACTCATATGTCTCATATCCCTCAAGGGACGCCTCTTACCCCCCTTATATAGTCTTGAGGGGTGGGCTTACAAGTCGGAAACCCTATCTTACTCTAAGTCGGTTTCCTCAATCTTACCAAACCAACCGTGACTATGAGCCATTGCCTTATCTAATCGGCAACGCAATACCCAAGTCATAGCCGGTTTACATAATCAGAAGGCGTAACCTATCCCTATCTCCAGTTGGATAAGCTTGCCATGTGGGTATTCGATTGCCATAATCTCCACAATATTGCATACCATTTTTATGGAAAATGTCATTATGCATTCACATTTGTCAGTTCAAGTCCTAGTTTTAGACCCTCATATTAAACCCTGGAAAAGAGCTGAAGTAGATTGGTTCGTAAGGGCATGTACAATGCTCCAGCTCAGCCGACTCATGACCTCAGCCACATCGGACTCCAACTGAGGTGGAAGAGAGTTAATGCACCCGACAAAGCTTTATTCTTTGAGCTGTTGTTACATGCAGAGTCGACTCTTCACAGGGATTAGAGGGAGACTGAACTGTATATAGCCAATAACAGTGATTAGGGATGGGTCCCCCTAAATCAATATATCTAATGCCGCGGCAGTTCTACCACCATCTGAGTGGTCCGAATTTGGACCTACAAATCAGTGACACGTGGCGCTAGGAAAGAAGAAAACAAGAGGAGAAAGTATGAGCGTTGGAACTGAAACGTTCCCGACTCCTAGTACTTTATTTGGGCAAAGGCCCTCTGCCCAAACAGCACTTAGCTGGCTGGTGGGCCGAGCACGTCGTACTGGTCTGGCCTGCTATCAGCAGCTATGCCCAAGAACATCAGTTTATTTAGGAAATTTCAACCATACGTATCAATAGATACGTAAATGTCATGATGAATAAATCACTTCTTATGAATTAATGCAAGAAACCATCCAAATATAGATCCAAGTATAACTGCATCAATGCCATAGTGATATCAGTTTTAAGATTTAATTTTTTTCAAAGCACAAAAAGCTTTGTCCAGCTTTAATTTTATCTACAATTTTCTAATGAATTTGACAAAAATCAACTATAAAAAATAATGCAATTTTGGCGAGTTTACGTCATACATGGGTAACCACCTTCGAACAAGCACAAAAAGCTTTGTCCTGCCTTAATTTTATCTACAATTTTCTAATGAATTTAACAAAACTCAAATAAAAAAATACAAGACTTATATTTTTTGAACGAGTTTATGTTATGTACAGGTTATACATGGTCTCGCGTGCCAACTGGCATGCCTATTTTCTAGTATACTACTAAATATCGGAGAGAGTTTAACAGATAAATGCATTGTATGTGTTAGCTCATGCATCAACCCTTAATGATATGGATAGGTTTTGGGCCGGCTTAAGAGTCAGCCTTTATGACATGCCTAACTGATATGGAAGAGTGCCGTCTTTATTCTAACTTATCTAAAGAAAACTAATCTTCCTCTATCTCACTGTCTCACACAGAGAGACCACGATATGTGCCACGATGCAATATTGTAATTCTGTGACCATATTGTGCTATTGATGGCAAAGAAGAACAAATATTTGGCTAGTTATATTGATTTGCTGCCTGCTTGTTTGAGTTCATTTAATAAAGAATTCAATAGTACTTTTTGTTCAAAAAGGTGCCCATGCAGCCCTGCTTAAATCCGCAACAAGGCACTGGTGTGCTGCCTGACTAGCTCCTTCTGAACATTAAAAGCAACTTGCTATGCTATTTTCTTCACTATAGATGTTTGTAGAGAGAGGTTGTACTCTTATGGTTACTGACCATGCTTTTCATCTTGACCGTGTTATGCTTCTTTCTTCAGGTTGCAACGTCATTTGATCTGTCTGACCAAAGCAAAGCGCCAAAGCTAATAGCGGAGAGCACGTGGAATTATGAGATCTGATTGCCTCTTCCAGGAGGCAAGCAGCTCCTGCTTAAGAAGCACCCTTGTCATACTGGTTGTGTCTTGTACTTGGAAACTAATCTTTCTGGGTGCACCAATTTCAATACCGACTGCCCTTTGTTCATTTTTGGCTGCCCTATGATGGGAGTTGTCATGGCGATGCTGCGGCATTGACAATGAACACTGAATATCATTTATATGCACTAATACACATGATGTGATTGAAACAAAATGCCTTGGTCACGAGAATTCGAGCAATGGTGTTTTCTCCTTGTTCAGATATACGGTTGATGTTCTTCTTTCCTTCCTTCTTGAAGCATGTAAAGCGTTGAATTAGCGGACCACATTTTTGTTACTACATTTGTTTGGACTAGACAAGGTGGGCGTAAAGCAGAAGGAAGAGTAAGCTAACTTTGGTGTGGTAGTATATGTGCGGTGTAGTTACCGTGGATTGGACGATGCACTACTTACTGAATGCCTGTGGATGATGTTCTATACTTCTATCTATGCCTACTAATCGTACTTATATTATTAAGAGTGATTGAAAAGGAACAATAACTTTTTGTTTGTTATATTTGTGTGGACAAGACAAGGCGGGCATAAGGCAGAAGAAGCGTCAGCTAGCTTTGGCGTGTGGTACATATGCTGTATGATTACCATGGATTGGATTGCTGAATGTCTGTGGATGACTGAATATCTATCTATTTATATGAGAAAAGGAGAGACCTGTAAACTAGTACATTAATAAAAAGGAGAGAAATTTGGACCACTAAATCGTGGTGGTCTAGATTATAACAGTATAGATTAGTCGATCAAACTCAGCAATGGTTAGAAATCCTTTGGTCGCCCGGCTCCTCCCACTTGACCGTCAGAAATGAATGTTCCTGGTCCTGGGGCATGCAAGAGTTGAAAGAGCAAAGCTATTGCATCAGCAGGTGACTATGTGATTCTTCACCACTTGTATTAAAAAAAATAAAATAAAAATTGGCATCCATTTTATTCTAGAGGTGGATATGAAATTGGCAATAAGATGACCATAAAGCGAAGACCATCAAACCAAACTGTCCATAAAATTTAAGTTAATTTCTCTACACCCTGTAACTCACTAAAACAACGCCTGGTTGGATGACTGTAAATCTGATGAAAATTCACAAAATCCAGAAGAATTGCAGTGCAGTGCCGGCCGGTATCTCATCAATTTGGGACGCATCAGGTTCTTGAGAAAAAGTATTAAGGTACTGACTGACTGACTCATGGAGCTAGCTGCTACACTGCACTAATAAATAAAACTAATATGTATTATTTGTTCCACAGGATCCTTAGGAGAATATATAGCCACTAGTTATGGTCTTTCGAAAGGCATCATCATTACTACTACGTATATCTCGTCAGCTTCTAACTAGTAACTAAACTGTATGTACATTTGCTTCTTGTGTGACTGCGGCCCTGTTTAGATGCATCGCTAAAATTTTACACCCTGTCACGTCACATACGAGGACATATAAATGAAGTATTAAATGTAGACTAAAAAATAATTAATTGCACAGTTTACATATAATTTACGAGACGAATCTTTTAAGCCTAATTAGACTATGATTTGACAATAAAGTGATACAATAAACTTGTGCTAATGACGGATTAATTAGGCTTAATAAATTCGTCTCGTCTTTTACAGATGAATTCTGTAATTTATTTTTTTATTAGTCTATGTTTAATACTTCAAATGTGTGTCCAAAACATTGATAGCCAAAACTTTTTCAGGATCTAAACACACCCTAACATCTATTTGTTCAGCTATTCTCATGATGACACATGAACATGCCAGCAAAGTTTATTAGCCTTTGAGCCGCTCTGTATTTTTCATCACTAACACCACACCAGTGGCACTCCTAACTCCTCGTGTCAAATCGGAGTAAAGCAGAGACAACAGAGGCAGGAGGGAAACAAGACACATCGAATATCACATGGATTTCGTCGTCGATCTGTGCCATATAATAGTACCACATGATTCTTTCAAGTAAAAAGTCCATATGTGACCATTCAACTATTGCCGAAGTTTAATTTTGGTCATCCAATTATAAAACCGGGTATCAGACACCCTGAACTATTCAAACCGTTCACGTTCGGATAGCCTAGGCAGTTTTGACCGTTTGATCGCCACGTGGCGCCGACTCGTAATAGTTGGATGGTCAAATATGGACTTGATTAATTTAGAGAGAATAATTAGAAAAAAAATGATTTAGCATCAAGTCCATATTCCGGTACGCGTCGGACGTGCTGGCCGCCATGGACGCGGCCATCGCAGATGGCGTCGACGTCATCTCCATCTCGAGCGGCTTCGACGACGTGCCGCTGTACGAAGATCCCGTGGCGATCGCCGCGTTCGCCGCCATCGAGCGCGGCATCCTCGTCTCGGCCTCAACTGGCAACGACGGCCCGAGGCTTGGCTCCTTGCACAACGGCATTCCATGGCTTCTCACCGTCGCCGCCGGCATGGTGGACCGGCAAATGTTCGCCGGATCCATCTACTTCGGCGATGACACGCAGAGCACCATCACCGGCATCACGATGTACCTAGAGAACACGTGGATAAAGGACATGAACTTGGTGTACAATGACACCATATCAGCGTGCAACTGTCGACGTCGCTGGCAACCCTAGCACAAAGCATAGTTGTGTGCTATGACACTGGGGTTCTATTCAACCAGATGCGAATGACGGCGGAGGCCGGTGTCAGCGCCGCCATCTTCATCTCGAACACCACCTTGATAACCCTGAGCGATGTGACCTTCCCGACCATCGTCGTCAACCCGAACGACGCGGCGAGCCTACTGAGCTACATCAACTCCAACACGCGGCCGACGGCGACGATCAAGTTCCAGCAAACGATCATCGGGACACGGTCGGTGCCGGTGGTCACCGCGTACTCCTCGCGGGGGCCGTCACGGAGCTACGAGGGCGTGCTCAAGCCGAACATCATGGCGCCGGGGGACAGTATACTCGCGGCGTGGCCGCCCATTGTTCCGCTGGCGCAGGTAGGAAGCACCGCCTTGGGCAGTGACTTCGTCGTCGAGTCCGGGACGTCGATGGCGTGCCCGCACGCAGCGGGCGTGGTGGCATTGCTGCGGGCGGCGCACCCGGACTGGAGCCCGGCAATGATAAAGTCGGCAATGATGACCTCCGCGACCGCCGTGGACAACACGTTCCAGACTCCCTAAAAATGATTTAGCATTTAGGGACTCATTTTTTTCTAATTTTTCTCCCTAAATTAATCAAGTCCATATTTGACCATCCAACTATTACTGAGTCAGCAGCCACGTGGCAGTTAAAACGGTCAAAACCGCCTGGGCTGTCCGAACGTGAACGGTTTCAGTAGTTCAGGGTGTCCGATACCCGGTTTTGTAATTGGATGGCCAAAATTAAACTTCGACAATAGTTGGATTGTCAAATATGAAATATTTCCTTCTTTCTTTCAAAGATCTCGTTGAAACTTCAATGGACGTTGTTGTAACTCGAACTCGTACAAACTCATTTGTCTCCGTTACCTACCTTTGTCAAGACATACTACTGAGATACTTGTGTTTGTGGTACTTTTGAGAGATAAAATAATCTTATAATAGCGTAGATAAAATGTTTCAGACTAGCAAAATGTAAAATGTCTGTGTGCATTGTAGCGGCAAAAAAACAATTGCGGAAATCTCTTCATAGTAAATGGCTGAAGAAAGTTAGAATTGAACGTGATCTTGTAATGGAAACATAATAGGACTTGTCTGCACTGGGAGTAGAAACAGATCAATAGGACTTCCAAATTCATAAATGATTGTAGTAACCGAGAGATAACAGAGAGTATGAATTGATATGCAGCCTTTGAAAAAGCCTGGCCGTTTTGTATGATCTGTATTCTAATTGGACCAAAGTTGCATTGTAGTAGATTTATGGCTAGATCATATATGTTATCATATTCATATTGTTAAATTGTTTTTAGAAGTTTTCATAACTTTCGAAGGATATCCATCCTGCTCACCACAATTATTTTGAGGAATTAATTTCATGTTTTAGTGACCATTAAGAAATTAAGTTGACTTCCGAGGTGCCTATAACACAAATTTACAACTGAAACTATTTTTTCACGAACGCGCAAAAGAATTATACGTCAACATATTAGAAAAAAACACGGTTCGAATACACGACACCCTGCACAGGACTGGTAGGGTAGGGGGAAGAGAGGAAAGAAAAAGAACACGCAAGAGCACTTTTTAGGACAAAAACACAACGCCAAAAGACAGAAGTGGAGGCAGAAACCTCCTAATCTTCCAAAAAAAACTTCGAAAGTAGCAGAGCCTGCTAGGGACCACAACCGGGCATCCGCTCTGATGTAGTCCACCACTACCAGGATTGAGGAGAGGTCCGAGTCGAACACCCTGAAGTTACGCTCCTTTCATAGGCACCAGAAGACCAGGAGAACTAGGAAATCGAAACCTGCGCGTAGGTGGGTCTGGCAACCATGACCTAGAGTCTGGCCACCAATCCAGAAGACTGCTGCCACGCGGGGGCGAGAAGGACGCCCAACCAGAAGGAGACAGGACATGGAGCCAAACCTGCCTCGCGAAGACGCAGCCCAGAAGGATGTGGTCAGCCAACTCAAGCTCTTGCGCACAGAAGGGGCAGGCTGAGTGAGAGTCAAGGCCATGCTTGAGAAGGAGATCGGTCGTCCAATAGCGTTGCTAAAAAGCCAACCAGAGGAAGAACTTGCACTTAGCAGGACCTCTAGCGTGCCAAAGGAGAGACGCACAAGCCATGGGGTGTTGGCCAAGAAAGAACATCCGATAGGCCGAACGTGCCGAGTAGCGGTGGTCGCTCGCCAGACTCCAAACCAAACGATCAAGAGAGCCCAGCGACAGGTGAACCAGGCCGACCAAGCCTCAAAGAAGAAGAAATTAAGAAATAACCGGGACAGTGAGAGCGCCACAGACGTCCGAGACCCAGGCATTACCAGCCAGACCTGAAGCCACAGAGCATGATGCCCGGACTTGCTGTGGGACTGCAAAGAGAAGATCTGGAGCCAAGGAGGCTACCGAGCGACCGTCAAGCCAACGGTCAGTCCAGAAGAGGATGGATTCCCCATCACCCCACAAAAAAGAAGGAGGAGGCCGCGAACAAATCAGCCATAGTCTGCTCAACAGGGGCTTTCAGACCTTCCCAACAAGGGTGCCCAGAGCGCTGCAACCAAAGCCAGCGGACCCTCAGAGCGAACCCCGCCAACCCGAGGTCAAAAATACCTGCACCACCAAGCTCCTTGGGCCGACGACGTTGGACTGTGACACTCCTGCACCGCCCCCATGAACCGAATCTCGTGCTCCGTCCACAGAAAGCCCGTCGCTTCTTGTCGATAGCTTTAATCACCCAGGCTGGGAGATCGATAGCCAGGGAGACATGAATAGGAATAGAAGACAGAACAGGCTAGACGACAGTGGCACGGCCGGCCAAAGTAAGGAGACGCCCCTGCCAAGGTGGGAGGCGAGCGGAAACCTTGTCCACCAGCAGCTGTAGAGCCGCCTTGGGCAGCTTACGGACGGAAAGAGGGATACCGAGGTAGGTGCAGGGAAAATCAGAGATCACACAGGGGAAGCAAGACTACACTAGGTCGAGCTGCTCCGGCAAGCAACGGATCGGGGTAATCGAGCATTTGGCAAAGTTGGTGCGTAACTCCGAGGCCGCCCCAAAAACCGAGAGGATGCCTGGACAAACTCGAGGTCCTGACGAATAGGAGAGAGAACCAGGTCATCCACATACAGAGAAGCGTGATGCCGCAAGGCACGGTCGTTAAGAGGCAAGAAGCCGCCAGAGTCAAAGGCTTTGTGGATCATTGCGTTGAGCACCTTCATGACTAGAATGAAGAGCATTGAAAATAGAGGATCATCCTGTTGAAGGCCTCTCTGATGAGAAAAGCGAGGACCCGGCACCCCAGAATATGGTTGTGGGAAAAGGATCTGAGGTGAGTTTGCTTAAGTAAGCGTTTAAGACAGCACAAAGGTGCTCCAAGCTTGCCATGTTCAGAGATTGGACATATGCAGATAAAAACCATCACATCTAAAAGCTCTCATTTGATCAATTCAATTTTTCAATTTTTCTTCAAATTTAAAGCATCTATGCTAAATGTACACCAAACCAACAATATGTTTCATTATAAACGCACTGCATCAATTGCACATAATGACAACCCAGTTAGCCAACTCTACATCATCTTAAGATGCGAATCATCCCACTAACTAAAAACAAAAGCTCAGGGCAAAATAAAAGTTTTTTTTCCTTTCTCAATTCTCGAAATCCAACACCGATCCAAATGCAAGCCCATAAAAACCGATCGAATCCGTCCAGTGGAGCTTCATCACAGGCATGGACTTACCTCGTGCAGCTTCCGCAAGATCTTGGACACGCCGTCGGACACGAGCACGATGAGGTCGCCACTGGTGGCGTCGCCGATCGACGGATTTGCACGCCACCAACGAACTCGTCTCCATACAGCAGCGTCATTTACGCGATGCGCTCTTTTCTTTTTTTTTAAAGTAAATGGCATAAAACCATGATCACGGTTAAAAAAAACTACACATACTTCTATACTTGTCACTACTTATATTACACTGTCACAAAAAATTGTATAAATTCTTACACGTGGGGTTCACATGCTAGATGATATGACCATGTTCATGTTCATGTACTATGTCATCTGATAGATAAATCCGATGCGTAAAACATTGTATTTTTTTATGATGTAGTTTTATAAAATATTAATATCATAATACCTGTAGTTAAATCGTGTAGTTTTGTAACTTGACTATATAACATGCATGTGGTTTTATGCAATTTACTTTTTTTCCTATAACAAGAATTTTTTTATTGTGAACAAGCATGTACGTGATACGATCTAAGCGTGAGTGGCGCTATGATCTACTCTAACATGGGCTAGGCTTTTGTTTCGATTGGAAATTTCCAAAACCTCTTACGTATTCCTGAGTTGGATAATGCGCGCGCTGGGAGATGGACGCAAGATGGATCTCCTGAGAGAACGGATGTGCACTCGTGCGATCTAGGAAATCTCAGATGGCGGACGAAGGATCCGTGAGCGAGCGTTATGTGTATTGTGCGATTTGGAAAATCCAACGGTAAATGAAGGATCCACGTGTGATTGCTACTCGGACGATGAATGAAACAGAGATGACTCCAACTATGGACGAAACTTTTGAAAAAAAACACCTTAATTTTTTTTATAATAGTAAAGGTATATACTCCTATGTGAATGTTAACAGGACATCGTTGTCGATGATGGATAAGAAAAGACCAAAACCATCTTTTAAAGATAATAGATATCATTCAAGATAATGAATATCATTCAGGCCTCTGTATTTTACAGGAATACACGACCAACAAAAACGAGAGATGTTATCCTACAGGGTGTTTTGGTCCACAAACATACTTTGTGGGTCCAATATCAAGGTGGTCAAGGCTGTGGATATACACTAAATAGTCTCTATATATACATTTATGTATATTATTTAAAATTAGTTAGATAAAACATAGACGAGCGGTGAAAAATGAAGGCTCGGTGGAGATCAGCTAGCATATCATTTCATAGGCTCAATCTCACAATCACTACACATGCATATATAATATCCTAAAGGAATATGATCTACATATCACTAGTTGCAAATTCAGGCGAATGCATGCTTCATTTATATGTTCAAATGAAGCTAGCTAGCTAGCAACGGATCAATTCATCTTTATCGATCGAATGTTCTTTTGTGCCCATCGTTGAGCCAAAAGCTGGTGGTAGTTGATGTTTAATATCGTTCCTTTAGATATACCTTACAAATATAAAGATATATCGTTAGGCATAAAGGAAGGTTTGACGAAGTTTAGCCACAATATATATGTATTTTGCTTAGATGAAATGGATCCTGGCCTGCCGTGTACATACGTCATATGCCATGCCAAATTCGTACATGATTTGCTAACTAATCTTGTTTTTTAAGTGTGTGTGTGTGTATATATATATATATATATATATATATATATATATATATATATAACAAGGCAACATAGCACCGACATCAAGTTGGAAACGAAGATAAAGATTTTTTTTTAAAAAAACTCAAGATGACGATTGAATGATTGATCTAGCTAGCTAGCATTCTAATTTCAATGCCTCTGCCTTGCAAGTTTTTTGGAACCATTTCTTTTCATGTGTATACAGTATACTATCAAGAAGGGATGAACGGTGTAATGAAAAATAAAGAAATTAACTTCAATCCGGCCGGCTCCTTTTACCGAGTAGAGTTTTGCAGACAAATATGCGAGCTCTTCTCTTAATTAAGTCTGAACGTTTCTGTTTAAAAAGACAGGCGAAAATTACATGTAGCATTTTCAAACAAACGAATGGATTATTAACACTTTGTATAATATAAGCATTTCAATTAAATCAATTTAGGGCCCCTTTGAAGTGGAGGATTGGCCATGGAAATTTTGAAGGATTCAATTTCCTATAAAAATTACTGTTAAAAATTGAGAAGAGAATGGTACTATTCCTAGGTATTCCTATGTAGGTAGCTGTGCTGTGTCCGGTGATAGATTTGCTTGTTTTCTTGATTTGTACTATCTAACCTTGTGTGTCCGGACGGCCGGCTTCCGATGCGATGCATATATAGCTTTATTTTTCTTCTCTTTTTTTATTAACCGAGCGTACATGCGTCTCTTGCATTATTCGATCTCCAACAACAATTGGTACTACCGACTTTGACATTCATATCTATACTAATATAAATCCCAACAATTAACAATTAGCACACAGTAATTAACGAAATGATACTTGGCAGTTTAGAAGGCAGTTTAGGAGGATTTGCATGATGTTTTTATACTAATATAAAAAGTATCAGTTCGTCTCAACAATTAGCAATTAGCACACATCAATTAGTAGAATGACACTTGGAAATTTAGGAGGCAGTTTAGAAGGATTTGCATGATGTTTAATGGACTTTAATTTTCGTGTGTTCCCTGAATGATATTGGTAGAAAAGGAATTTTTCCTTTAGAATTTCTATGACATATTCGTGGAAACCAAAGCATAGTATAGTGATGCAATCAATAAGAATTCAAATCGCATACTTTTTTTTATTTGCTATAATCTAAAGGAGCCTTGATTTTAAATTTAAGTCCTAAATATAGCTTTGCGCTGAATTTATTTTCTTAACGGTGTATTTATTTTTTATTTCAGGGAAAAAAGAAAGAGAGGAACGTGAGGCCAGCGTGCTTACGTACGTCGGTGGTTATGTGTACGTAGATGTGATTTTTAGAGATAAATTTAATTGGTAGTTTTTTAAATAGATATAATGATTGAAAATAATGACACCGCCAAATTAAATAAAAATCAACGATTAGATGTTTTGCTTTTTTAAAAATTTTTAGGATTTATTATAGTGCCACATAATGGCGTAGGAGTATTTTATATGGTGTTATGTGACGATTTTAAAGTGTTTGTAGGAAGTTTAATAAACTTTTAGTATTAGTATATAATAGCTAATAGATAAATGATATTGCACTAGATCAGTGTATATATATAACTATCTAAACAATTAGTGTTTCTAATTAAAATTTTCGTCTGCCTGGTTATTTTGCATAAAACCCCTTGAGTGTTTATAAAATTAACCTGTAGTTCCAATGCTGAAAAAAAGAGAGGGCTTGGATAAAAAAACACCTCTTGTGTCCCTCCCTCCCGTCCCAATCCGCGTCGCGCCTGTGCCCCTCTCTTTCATCGCTGCTCGGAGCTCCCGCGTCACGCCTGCGCCCCTCCCTCCCGTCCACATCCGCGTCGCGCCCCGACTTCATCCGTTGCAACCGACGGACAAAGTTGTTAGTACTAATTAATATAGTAGTATAAAGCTAGTAAGTACTACATTCTGATTCATGCACGCATAACTGCAATTAGCGAAGACAAATTTAGGTAACTAATCCCTCCTAATTGGATCTAAGCTATAAATACAGCAGGCCGGCCGTCCCGTCCATGCAACACTTAACCATCCGGCCATCCATATGTGTCGAGGGTAGTGACACTGACTAACTGCGCAGCAGCACTACTGTTCTTCATTATTCGAAGGTAAGCAAGCAACATATCTATTGATGAGTACCATATATTTAATTTGCACATATTGTTTTCATCTTATAAAACAATTAATTTTTAGAGGCGAATCAAAAAGTTAATTTTTTAAGAGAGGAAGGATCGATGTAGCTGCTATAGTTTCAGTCGATATATATATATATACCATAAATTAATTTATTGTTATATATATTAACGAGATTTACGTACATACGTAGAGAGAGAGGGGGGCGAGCTGGTATGCGTACGTAGGTATAAGCGAGGTCGCTGATCGATCGGTCGATGGCGTCGTGGAGCGAGAGTGAAAACGCGAGGTTCGAGCAGGCGCTGGCGACGTACGACAGCGACACTCCCCACCGGTGGGAGCTCATCGCAGCGGCGGTCGGCGGCGGCAAGACGGCCGACGACGTCAGGCGCCACTACGAAGAGCTCGAAGACGACGTCAGCAGCATCGACTCGGAATCGGAAGGACACCACGCCGACGCCCTTCCCAACGGCAACAACGTTAACGGCGCCGGCACCACCGATAATATTACGTACGTATCTCTTTTCTATCTCTATCTTTACTATTATAAAATTTAAAGATATTTTTATCATAATTTTAATACATTATTCGTGTTTAATCATTCGCGTTTAAGTTGATTTTAAAACTGATTGTACATCATTCATATCCAATTTGCTGTGAGTCTAAAATAACTCTTATACACCTCTCCCAACCCAATATCCCCCCTCCCAACTTAACCCAATCCAATCGGCCCGTAACATTCCGCCACCCCGTCCGATACACCTTCACTCGAAACCGCGTACGTCCTCCCCCGATCGGTGTCTAATGGGCTTGCCATAATTCATAATTGGTTTCAGTTAGATCTAGGACCAACCATCTGATGAGCTCGTATCCGTACGTTCGTATATCGTCATCATAGACATCAGCATACCTTCGCTTTTTACCCTCTTCTCTTTTTTTCCCTTTGTTTCTTAGTCAACCTATATACCAACGTCAGCAATTAATATTTCATAGCATGACCTCATATACAGTGAATATTAGCATAATTATGAATGTAAGTATGAAAATTACAATATAGTTTTAAAAATTTACAATGTATTTTTAAAAATTACAATGTAATATTACAGTGTAAGTGTATGTAATTTATATTGAGTGTTTTTGGTAAAATTTATGGCACCATAAATATAGTATAGGTACTTTTTTTCTTTTTCAAATTTATCTCTTTATAGTAATTTTTCTTTTGAAATTTTCATCGTTTGAGGTGTATATGCGGTAAGTTTATTGTTTTGTGAATGTTTTTCATCTGTAGTTAAAAACTTTCACTAATTAAATAATCAAAATTTTAATGTTTGGTCGATGAGGTATAACAGAATACACATACATCAACTTATGAAATAGCTACCCAATTAATTTTTGAGGTTATGGAAAGATGTACACAAGAAATTGTCCGTGTGATAATGCATGAAACGAGCATGATCGGATTCAATGCTATATATAATTTCTGACTTTATTTTGTCATTGTGTTTGTCTTGTTTCTATTTGTCGTTTAAATTGACAGAGTTTTATTAATCGTGAAAATTGTCAACACATTTTTGTAGTACTATATTAATTCCTTCTTAATTTATTTATTATTCAAATACACTCATGTATATATAGATAGGGAAGTTTCCTATGCTCCATTATATATATCTTAATTATCGATGGATTATAAATATTTAATTTTCAGAGGAAACCGACACCAGACATGATCGATGTCGATCGATCGACGACGGCCGCCCGGTGATGGTGCACGCAATTACTTAAGCTAGCATACATACATATGCATGCTTTCATTCATGGTTAAATATTTTTTTCATATAAAAAATAAAAACATGATCGATCGGTCGTCCATATATTTTATGTCCGATCGACCGGACCAACGTGCATATTGGCGTAAATGTATATATGCGCCAATATCGCATCCATGTGTGTTATTATTAGTATTTGGTATTTGTACTGTACGTATATGACAACTTTGTGCTTGCATCACCATCAATATATGAAGAATAAATTAATGTGCATTCAGAGTATGATGCATGATCGTAATTAATTAATTAATAGCTGCATATATATATATATATTGTGTGCTTCGTTAATTACAAATTTATACGAGTTGACACCGCTACTACAGAAAAAAAATCGGTAACGATTAGAAATTGGCTATAAATACTTGATTTCCTAACCGACACCCAACAGACGACACATTTTATGAGCACTCAAAGATGTGGCGAAGATTGTTGGCACCATCAAGTAATGGGGTGATGTGTCGAAGATGTTCGTGGCAGAGGCGATCAGGTGGTTGATGGCGTTCGAGGAATCCTTGAAGGGTCAGCGCCGCAAACCGGAGGGTGAGCATTTGTTGCTCACATGAGCACAATGGGAGAATCCCTCTATCAAAGAGAAGAAGAATGGAGATGGGTCGGGTAGTAGGAACAAAAATGGAGGTCGTGGCAATGGTCGCGAGATGACGACGACAACGAGTCTAACAGTAGTGAGCGCAAAGTTGATAGGAAGAAGATAAAGTGTTACAATTGTGGCATAAGTGGTCATTTTGCTAACGAGTGTCGCAAGCCGAAGAAGGAAGAAGCATTGCTCGTTGGTGCCAACAATGTGAAGAAACTTATCGGAAACAACACTAAACAATTTCTTCACAACAACATTATCCTTTACCTTAGCACCGAGAGAATGCATCTTCCCCACTAGTATAGTGAGCTTCGGTGAGAATTCCATGATAGTTTTGGAATCCTCCATGTACAAGCGATCAAATCGCCTCTTCAATGTTTGCAGTCATGCCTTATTGATTTGATCCTCACCGATGTTCATCTTCTCTGTGGCCTCCCAAGCCTCCTTTGGCGTGTCCTTATCCGTGATGACCATCATCACGGCATCCAGCACAGCTTGAGAGAAGGCGGTGAGAGCTCTGATGTCCTTCTCTTCTTTGGCCGACGACCCTTTGCCAATTATTGCCACCCATAATTAGGAGGAGAGGAAGCGTGACTTCATGGGCTTCTTCAACGTCCCACTGGCCGAGAAGACGGCGTTTGCGCAGCGGGCGGAATGGATCGAGGGCCACGGCCAGGTGTTCGTCACATCGAAGGAGCAGACTCTGGACTCTACTTCCTCACCACGCAGCCGCCCAGCTACCGCGACCTTAGCTTCTGGCCACCGGAGCCATCCACTGCTACTCCGTCGAGACGCGGCGAGTGGCCACCGAGTTCCTCCGAGCCATGGCGCGCAACCTCGACATCCACGACGTCGACGAGATGATCGACCATGATCTCCGCGTTGCAGTTCATGCCCGGCCAAGGAGTGGGACAGGGTCCCGAGCGTGTTGCCGCACTCAGACGCCGTTGGGCTCATGCTGCCGCTACAGGTGAGCCTAGTGAAGGGGCTGCAGATCAGGAGGGGCCGCACACTAGTGGCGAACGTCGGCGACATCATCGATCGAGGTGCTGACCAACGGTAGGTACAAGAGCATCGAGTAGGGGTGAAAACGGTACGGATAATATCCGGATTCCATCCGAAAATCGGATACGGATAGTGTCATCCGGATAATTTTCGGATAATTTCGGATTCGAAAACGGAAATGGATATTTTTCTCGGATACGGATACGAATACGGTAGAAACATTATCCGCGGATAGCGGATACGGTCGGATAATATCCGGATACCTCAAAAATCGGATACGGATATTGTCAGTCGGATAATTTTCGGATAATTTCAGATTCGGAAACGGAAACGGATAATTTTTCTCGGATACGGATACGAATACGGTAGAGACATTATCCGGCAGATAGTGGATACGGTCGGATAATATCCGGATACCTCATCGGATAATATCCGGACCCTAGGTGTGAAGCCTTTGGTCAGCCGGCTCATGACCATAACTTCATAAGCCCAACAAAAAACACTATTTTGTGATAAACTATTTAAATTATGATATACACTTATGTGAGTGAATTATTTTTTATTATGAATGTCTAAAATTACTATGCTTGATTTATAATGATATTTGATATGAAAGATAATATGGTTATGAAATTAGTAAAACAATATTGATATGGATATTTAAAATTTATCATATATGTTGCTTAGCTGAAAAATTATAAATATTGATTAGTTTGAGAAGGTTTAATATTCCGATCAATATCCGTTACCGTATTTGTTTCGATTCGTATCCGTTCCGTATTTGTTTCCGATAGTATTTGTTTCTGTTTTCATATCTGAGGTTTCCGATTCTGAATTCGGTTCCGAAAAAAATATAAAAACAAATACGATATAGCTAGTTTCCGACCGTATCCGATCCGTTTTCATCCCTAGCATCGAGCACTGGGTGGTAGTGGACGCGACACAGGAGCGGGTGGCCGCGTTCCACACAGCCATGTTCGGGTCAACATACGGCCCACCAGAGGAGATGGTCGGAGGCGTCGAGGCGTGCTACCGAAGCATCACCATGGAGGACTACGTCAGGCTCATCGTCTCTAGCAAGCTTGAGGGCAAGAACATCTTGGACGCTATCAAGATTAATTCATCATCACATCTATCATGCGTGTTGATTAATCAATCAATCCCTCCATATATCCCTGCTTGGTGCCACTTCAATTTAGGTGAAAATTAAAGGATATATCATACTTTTTGTTTTTATTGAATAAGATCCCTACTTTGAATAAACAAAAAAACACGTCTACTTTGATGTAAAGATATTGATGGGGTTGTTAATTGATTGTACGCTACACTTTGTCAAACTTTTATGGTTGTGTTATGAGGTGGAGGTTGGGACACCTCCCCACACGTGACCTATTACCGATGTTGGAGAAATGAAAACTAGGGCATGCTTTTCTCCGGGTCTTAAGGTAACATTTGTTATGACAGACTCATGTTGACCTTAAGTAGAATTCATTGCCCGGTCAAAAAATTAACCTGACAGGCTGACAAAGCATGGGGGTTGGGGCTGGCTCCGATCGAAGCCCCTAGGCACTCATGCCCTTCAGGGTTACACACTTGTGTTAAGAAGGGTTACACACTCTTGTGTTAAGAAGATTGTGGAAACATACGAGGTTTATACTTATAAGGTGCAACGGGCCGGCTCCGGCCGAGGCCCTGGCTTGGAATCTACGACTTCGTCACCAAGCAAAGAGAATCGGTGGCGATTCTATCATGCCATGGCTTGGGCTCCAAGCTCGATTTTGAACAGATGGCAGGAGGAACAAGACACAGCAGTCCTGGGGCCTCCTGGCAGGGTGCTCGAGGCACGGTAAAAATAAGGTCGTCGTGGAAATTCTACCATTAAATCAAGAATGTCAGAGGAGACAATGACAAGACGTAGCATAAACATTCGCTAGGTGATAACGACATTGTAAACCTCTCCTTGGGCTATAAGAAAAAGGAGTGATGCCACTTAGAAGGGGATAAAAAAAAGGAGATCGATCGAAGCCCTGAAAACCCTAGAAAGAAGAACCCTAGCATAGACTATTCTTGTAAGCTGTCATTGTACACACTTGCATCCTCATAGTCCTAAACACAAGAGTAGATTATTACACTTTCGAGCAGCCTGAACCCGTATACGCATCATGTTTATCATTGTTACTTTCACGCACACATGTCACGAGCTCGATCCCTACTTGTCCCCTGGCCGAATCTTCAAAGAGGGGTCTTCTCTTCCCTGTTGTGGGAGTATCGCTCTCCGACAACCGCATTATTAACTACATGGGTATCCCGCACGTTGCTACGAGAGAATTATGTGATAAAATAGTAGATATGAGTTATAAAAAATTTCTTACTTGCTATATGATTTTATTTTATATGCTTATATATTTTGTATCTTGATCAATAATTATCTAAATGTTATAAATGATTGTGTTTTATGGTGTGATTTTTTTGAGAAGAGATACAATTTGCATCGTTAATGAATAAAAAACCTAAAAACAATTAAGATGATGCGGCTTCGTGAGATAAGAGAATTAATATTAGCTAAAATATATATTATTATGATATATACTATTAAGTATTAGCTAAAATAAAACAAAAAATAGATTATTATGAGTTTTAAAATAATTTTTTTATTTAATTTTTTTATAAAACTTATTGTTTCATAGTTTGGGGAGCGTTCGCGTGAGCGATATATATGGCCTATAGGTGTGTCGTGCGACAGTTTAATTTATGTGACTAAACAATTCGTGATCACAAGCTTTGGCAAAAGATGTGTGTAAATCATAAGTGGAGACATTTGCTAAAAATATGGTCTAACAGAAGTGTGACAATGAAACAAATCCTAAATCAAAACTGTAAAAAGCTCGATCCACCGTACCCAAGCGTCTACAAGGTCGGATCTGGTAGCTATGACGAAATCTCCGGCATAGCTCGATTTGTCGCTGGATTTGTGGCGCTAGCTTCGCCTGCTCCGCTGCTCCGAACATTGGTGCAGCTGCAAGATCCGCCGCGCCTGGCTGCCCACTGCTTTTAATCCTTCAGGCTTTTGACCATCGGTAGAGCTCGACCAGCTGCGAAGCACTCGCCGAGGAACAGTTACAAGGAAGACATGCGTGACTAAAACACACAAAGAAGAGTACATGCTGTTTTATCGTCAACAATAAGAAAGCTTATCGACAACTCCTGCTAGTAGAAGTAGCTCATGACCATTGTTTTTATCTAGACCATTGGTTTTATGATAAGGATTACTAAAATTTTTATGGAGTAGCATTGGCATGAATACGTTTACTTTGCCTTCTTACAAGTACCAATATTTAGTGACATCAAAAAAAAATTGAATGTGTTAAAAGGTGGTAACTTACCAGCAAATTAAACGTATTCTTGATATATCGAACTATTAAAAGACTGCTATTCTTAAAAGTAATATATGAGATTAGGTGATATGAGGTGAAGGAGAAAAGTGAAGAGAGAGCATGAGCCATCTCTTATGTAAATGACGATTTCTACACAATTATCAATAAAAGTGTAAAGAAAGATGAAATAGTGGGAGAGTAAATCAACTAAAGAAATAAAAAAAATAGAGTTTGTGACGTGTCTTAAATTAATTAGATGTAGCAATCACTTCACTTGCTCAAAAGCTTCAAAAGTTAGCTTGAACACATTGGAGCACCTCGCAATTGTCTTCCAAACTCACAAGTCGTGTCGTTGTTTACACCATAAACTTTGCAAGAAAAAAGAAGTTGTTTACACCATAAAATTCGCAAGAAAAGATCAACACTCTTCATCTTCAGTCGGAAAGTACACTTGTGTTGTGGCGATATTTTTGCAGATATTTTTGTTTGTTAAATAAACAGAGAGACGGAGATGTGAAAAGAGATGTAAGTGTAACCCAATCCAAAGCGGTAGGAGGCAAAATCACATCGCATCCATATCCATCCATTGGGCAATTTGGCATTGCCATTTGCCACCCATATGGCGCCACTCCCCACCGCCGCCGGCGCCGCCGCGCCGGCCTTCCTCTTCCTCTCCCCTCCCGGCAAGCTACCCGCCAAGCCCAGGCTCAAGACCTCCTGTGCCGCCTCCACGTCGTCCTCGTCACCGTCACACTCGCTCGCCGAGCAGCTGGAGCCCCTGTCCCGCACGCTCCTCCACGGGAAGCCCACGCCCAGCCAGCACGCGCCGGACCCAACCTGGGTGAACCCCTCCAAGCCCAAGCCCACCGTGCTCTCCCTCCGCCGCCACCGCCGCCGCTCCCCTTCCTCCCACCCGTCCTCCGCCCCTCTCCAGCCGCTCCTTCGCGCCATCCGCGCCCTCCCCGACGCCGCCGACCTCGCCCCCACCCTCCACGCCTTCTTCCCGCCGTCCTCCCCTCCCTCCGCCTCCGACGCGCTCCTCCTCCTCAACTACCTCCATCCCTCTTGGCGCAAGTCCCTCTCCCTCCTTTCCTGGCTCCGCGCCCTCCCAGCCGCCGTCTTCCCCCTTGACACCATCCTCTTCAATGTCGCCCTCAAGTCCCTCCGCGCCGCCCGCCAGTGGCCCCAGGCCGAGCGCCTCGCCCTCGACATGCTCGCGTCCGGTGTCCCCCTCGACAACATCACCTACTCCACCCTCATCACCGCCGCCCGCCGCTGCCGCCAGTTCGACAAGGCCGTCGAGTGGTTCGAGCGCATGTACGCCTCCGACGGCGTCCTTCCCGACGAGGTCACCTACTCCGCCATCCTCGACGTCTACGCGCAGCTCGGCATGAAGGAGGAGGTCCTCGCGCTCTTCGACCGCGCGCGCGGCAGCGGCTGGAAGCCCGACCACGTCGCTTTCGCCGTGCTCGCCAAGATGTTCGGCGAGGCCGGCGACTACGACGGCGTCCAGTTCGTCTTCAAGGAGATGCGCGAGGTCGGCATCAAGCCCAACATCTTCGTCTACAACGCGCTGCTGGAGGCGCTGGGCAAGACCGGCAAGCCCGGGCTGGCACGCAGCCTGTTCGAGGAAATGACAGCCGAGGGCGTCGAGCCCAACGCGCGCACGCTCACGGCGCTCGCCAAGATCTACGGGAGGGCGCGCTGGGGGCGCGACGCGCTGCAGCTCTGGGAGCAGATGCGGGAGAAGAAGCTGCCCGCCGACAACATCCTGTGCAACACGCTGCTGAGCATGTGTGCCGACGTGGGGCTAGTGGGCGAGGCCGAGCAGCTCTTCGGCGAGATGAAGGACCCAGACCTGGGCGACGTGCCGAAGCCAGACAAGTGGAGCTACACGGCCATGATCAACATCTACGGGAGCAGCGGCGACGCGGACCGCGCACTCCAGCTGTTTGCGGAAATGGTGGAAAGCGGAATCGAGCCCAACATCATGAGCTATACCATCGTGATCCAGTGCCTGGGAAAGGCGGGGAGGATACAAGATGCGGTGGAGGTGCTAGAGGCTGGGATGGCCAAGAACCTCAAGCCCGATGACCGACTCTGCGGGTGCCTGCTCTCTGTGGTCGCGCTGAGCAGCGGGGACGAGACGGAGATGGTTCTCGGTTGCCTGGAGAAGGTGAGAGGTAACCTGGTGAAGCTGATCAGAATGCTCGGGGATGCCCGGGTGGGAGTCGACGACCTCACGGTGGAGCTGAAGGGCACACTGAACGCCGTGGCCCCTGAGGTGCGGCGGCCCTACTGCAACTGCCTGATGGACATATGCCACAACCATGGGTACCCTTGTGAGAGGGCAGTGCAGCTGTTCCGCCTTGCCCGGCTCTATGGCCTCTACTCCAAGATCCACACGAGGAAGGAGGAGGAGTGGTCGCTGGACCTGCGGTCCTTGTCGGTGGGCGCGGCCAAGACGGCGTTCCATGACTGGATGAGGACCATCTCGGAGCACAGGGAGGAGGCTCTGCCACAGACGTTCCGCGTGGTCACCGGCTCCAGCACCCACAAATTCGCGCAGGGCCTGGCCACCGCCGTGGCCTCTCATCTCCACCAGGTGGGGGCGCCGTTCCATGGCAGCGAGTCCCAGCTGGGGAGCTTCATCAGCAGCAGGGATGATCTGCTCTCCTGGTTGCAGTTGCACACGACCATCTCAATCCCATCTCTCCACCACTGTTGATCGCCGTTTGGTTGTAGACAGCAGACCATTGTGAGATTTGCCTCATTTGTTTGGTTGGCTGCAAATTAAAATGCTCCCAATGGATGGATGGTTCTGTGCTGTACATTTGCACTCCAAGGGCGACTATTGTCATTTCTCTTTTCTTTTTTTTCTTTTTTACTACTCCAGTTTGTAGGAAGCTGGACAAGTGATAAGCTAATACCGACTTTTCTTTTACTTTTTAATCCTTTTTCAAAAGATGATCACAAATAGACCTTTCGTAGTTTTAATTTCGAAAATAGATCCTGAGCTCGGCGTCGTTGTTATTGGCGCCGAGGTCGACGTCACACCTCATGTACTTCTTTAGATATATTTTGGCATAATTGTTTATTAGTTCAGTTGGTTGTTGCGCATTGCTAATATCTTGAGGTCTTTGCAGGTTCGAATGTGCACCGGAGGCTTAGCCTTGATGAATAAGTTATTTGTTTTATTATAAATCGGCGCCGAGCTCGGCGTTAATAACAACGACGTCGAGCTCGGCTCCAATAGCGATGGCGTCGAGATGTGTAAGCTCGACGCATAATGACGTCGAGCTTGGGGTCTATTTTTCGAATTAAAATCGACAAGGGTCTATTTGTGATAATTTTTTTAGAAAAGAGACAAAAGTAAAAAATTGGGTAAGCTAATACAGCAGTAGTGGCTTCCTCGCCTCTCTTATACTTCCCAGAATACATTATATTAGAAACTTTTGGGGCGCAGCGCCCTGCCGTTTGTTTTAGACAATGTGAAATTAGAACTTATACGAGTAAATGTGAGAGCATGTAAAGCAAATCAAACGTTATAGTAGCCAACGTGTTTCTGGTAGTGTTTCAAGGTTTGTCAGCAAGCAAAAGGGGAACATATATTTGGCACGTTTCGTGGCAAACTAAGACTCTTTAGTTGTAAATTTTGGTGAATACTTTTCACGCAAAAAGTTTTGGGTGAAAATTTTTCATAAAAAAGGGTGTTTAATTGCATGTGAAAACTTTTTTGACTGTTATAAAAAGACAGATTTATCCTTATTAAATGCTTGAGTGAGAGAAAATGCTTAGGAGGGAAATGCTTAAAAAACAAAATATAAAGAGCTCTGTTGATCAACTAGGTGGGAAATGCTTAGCTAAATGATCATTCTAACAAAATCCTGCAAAAAATTCAGCGCAAGATCAAAATCACAAATCTCACAAGGGATTGCTCCGAACGCCACTGCATTGCAAGGACGCGAGATTGGGAGAACGAAAAGGTGGAAAAGATTGTTCTTGCGGGAAGAGAACCAACAAAAATCCGGTCTTTCCGCATCCAGAAAAAAGATCTCTACTTATCAGGAAGAACAACACAACAACAAAAATGGCAGCTCAAATTACAGAAACCGCTCAAAGGTCGGAGGCCGCGGTGGCCAAGCACTCGATTTACCCCTAGTCATCGTCATCCGTGACGGCCTCGGCGCGGTCGGAGTTGCACAGGCTAGGGACGTCGCGTGCATCCTCGGGGTAGGAATCGCTGGTTCGGCGCGTCACCGCCTTCGCGACGAGGAAGCGTCGGTGCTGCTGCGGCGGTGGCGGGAGGGCGACGAGCGCGGTGTAGAGCGCTCGGCGATCTTGTCCGGCGCGCGAAGGGCGTCCGGTGGTCGGCGGCGGCAACCCGCCTCCGTCGCCTCCCCCGTGCGTCGATGCATCCCCCGTGCGCCGCCGCCTCCCCGCGCGCCGCCGCCTCCCCCGCAGTCGTCGCCTCCGTAGGTGCCGCGATGCGAATAGGAGGAGAGGAGAAGGGGCGCACGGAAGGGCATCTGAGGGAGGAGTAGGTTTGCACAAAGCCCTAGAGAAAATTTCACCTTTTTTGGCCAAACTACTCCCAAATCCAAAATTATTTCATTCCAACTTTTCCATCCCCCTGTTTAGTTCCAAAAGGCCAAAAGTAGCCAAAATCCAAAATCTTTTCACTTTTCAAGTGCAACTAAACAGGGTCTAATGCTCATTATAGAGGGATTTTGATTAGCTTTGGACATAGGAATAAGTTTACTTTAGGTCCCTCAATTTGTCGTCCAGTCTGATTTTCGTCCTTATACCGTAAAAATAGATATAACCCGTCCCCCAATATACAAAACCAATGTAAACGAGGTCTCTTAGCAGTATTGTCCCCAGTTTTAGCTGACGTGACTCATTTGACTAGGTCTTTGTCCCACGTGACAATTTGATCTAAAAAATAATAAAAACCATGGGCCCACATGTTTGTTACACCAAAAAATAATTTAAAATGGTGGGGCCCACGTGAGCCTTACATGTCATTCTCACTCTCCTCCTCTTCTCTCTCCTCTCTCTCGGGCGGTCTTCTTCCTTCTCTCTCCCCTTCTCCCCTCTCTTCATCATATCCTCCCGGGTGTGGATGAGAAGGACGGACAGTGGACGGGCGGCAAGGAGAACAGTCAGGTGGAGAGGAGCGTCGATGGACGGAGCAAACCGATGGTGAGTGAGCACAATCTTCGATCACCGTCTCAGAGGCCACTGTCGCCACCAACCACCACCTGGAGACGTCCTCCTCGGAGCTCAAGCCCATGGGATCATTTACTTCCCCATCACCGACAAAACCTCAGAGCTGAGCGTGGAGGGCGCACCGAGGGGGAGGACGGCGTCGAAGGGGACGACGATGAGGAGGACATCAAGAAGCTGCTCGAGCCCCTATCGCAGGAGCAACTACTGGTGCTACTCTGCACGGCCACGGAGATGACCCTCGCGACAATGACGGCCATGCGACGCGCGGTGGAGGCCGACCTCGTGAGTAGGAAGCTCTTCGTCCATGGCCTCGGCTGGGGCACCAGAGTCGACCTTCGCTTCGTGTTTTCCCGCTTCGGTGAGCTCTAGGACTGCCATGTCATCTGCGACAAGCAGTCTAGCAGATCTAAGGGCTATGGGTTCGTCCTCTTTCGCTCCCATCGTTTTGTGCCCTTCACTGCCCAAATTCCAAAAAGGGGAAGGGAGAGAGGAGTGGGGAGCGGTGTCGACCCTCTCTTCCATCAACTCGCGCTTGGCAAGTCCCTGTGTTGTCTTCCTCTTCAGTCCAGCCCTCATAGTCCATCCGTTGGCTCTTCTCCTGCTCCGGTAGTGTCGAGACTAGCGATGAGCAGCCACCAGCGCCGACGTCATCATCGACGAAGCAGGGAGGCCTCCTTTGCCTCGGGGTTCCCTCCGCTTGCTTGTACCTTCACGCCCTTCCCTTCTCGTCCACTCTTGGGAGAAGATGATGAAGAGAGGGAAGAGGGGAGAGGGTGAGGAGAGAGAAGAGGAGAGCGAGAATGACATATGGGGCTTATGTGGGCCTCATTATTTTTAAATTTTTTTTGGTGTAACTGACATGTAGGGCCATGTTTTTATTATTTTTCAGATGAAATTATCACATAAGAGCCACGTCAATGCCACGTGGGACGAAGACCTAGGATATACTGTCGATGGACCTTGTTTCCACTGGCTTTGTAAGTTTGAGGACGAGTTGTATCTGATTTTTCAGTTTAAGGATGAAAATCAGATTGGGTGATAAATTGAGAAATCTAAAGTGAAATTATTTCATATAACATAGGAATATGGGATATGTTGTATCCGGTATCGTGGTTGAGGGAGGCACAATGGACTTATTCCTTGTTACATACACTTGGCCCATGCTTGATGCAGATGGGGTGCTCCACCCACTTGTCTCTTCTCTCTTCTTCTTCCGAATCAATCAAGGGGACCCGAATCGTCGCCGGTGAAGGCGAGAGGGCAGAAGGCGAGGTCGATCGACAAAGACAAGATGATACTGGCGGTGCTCTTCTCCAACTCCGACGGCAACATCCTCATCGAGCGGTACGGGGTGCCCCCCCTCCTCCTCCTCCTCCAAGATCTGTCTGTCATCTCCTGCCACAGCTTGAGGGATCTCTTCCTGAGTCAGATCTGCTATACATATATATAATTTTTTGCAGCTTCCATGGGGTTCCCGCAGAGGAAAGGCTTCACTGGCGTTCTTTCCTTGTCAAGCTTGGCGCCGACAACCTCAAAGGGGCCAAGAACGAGGAGCTCCTCGTTGCCTCTCACAAGTATGCTCATTTTTTCCCTCCTTCAGCTGCCTGATTATTCTACTATAGCTTAAGTTCTCCAGTAAGTTGGTACCACCAAAAGGATCTTAAAGGTTTACCATTTGTTTTTCATTCGATGCTACCATGATACTATGTCAATACTGAGTACCGTCCTATCCCTTCTCCTACACCATCTTATTAACATCAACACTATCTTATGGCCATAACTGCCCAGTAGCAATATTGTGTTAACATCGCTCCCTGATGCAGTAGCGGACCAAGCCTAAAATTTTAGCTATGGCAGAGTTGATCAGTGGATAGGAGTAAAATATCTTCAATCCATCCTTACCAAGCAAATTAATCACGTAATTAACATCTAATCTAAATTTTGAAGCAACTAGTAAAGAACCAAATTTCCCCAGAAGTAGTAAAGCATAATTGAAGCCGACGCATGAATGGCAGCTTGGGGTCCTAGGCAGCTCTGATATGAAGGACTATAGAGGGGCATCTACACTGTAGTACAGCTATGGCAGCTGCCACAGCATGCCACAAGGGAGGGTCCCCCCCTGACCTGCTGTGCCAATGTCAATCAAATTCCTGTCCCGTAGAAATCTATTTTCGGAAAGTTCATTCATTCATCTCCTAAGTTTGCTCTCCAGTTTGCCACCATTCTGAGCATCAACTTGATGCTTCTCAGTTTTTTTTTTTTGAACTAGCCTAGAGCCTGTGCGTTGCAACGGAAAACAAATTAACTTTCTACCTTATTAAATCAATTAATAAGCACTTATTTAGTCCAAGTGATACTATGATTTTCTTTATTGAACTGGTAGGTGATTTTTAATTTTGAAGAGTCAATAGTGAAACAGAAAAGGTCTTATTGAAAAACGGTGTAATAGTATAAATTGTAGGGCTTGCATGTCAGTGGTAGGGGTGATATGAGAATGGACACCACTACTAACATTTTAGTAGTATAGATAGATGAAACAGTAGGAGGACTGCTATTTGGTTAAATTGTTGAGGAAATAAACGTTCCAAAATTACAAAGAAAATGCCCAAGGGCCAAAAGAAAAAGAGAGACAACTTTACATTTATTTCTTACCAGTTATATTAGATAGTGAACCTGGAACTGCAGGTCGTGATGCTGAATGTGTAGAATTAACTTCCTTCAGTCATCCTTAGGATTGACATGTGTTATGCAGTAAGTGGAGTAGAGCATATCCACTGATCATTACTCAGATCCCATGGTTGCCTTGAGTTTAGTTTTTAGTGTATGATGTCCTTCTGAATTATGCTTGTCCTCTCCTATAAATCATTTGCTCATCTGAAACAGAACATTTCCCTCCATCGCTGCTATTTACTATCGGCACTTCTTTTTTCAGGTCCGTCTGTATTGTTTATACCATGATTGGGGATGTCTGCCTGTACATTGTTGGCAAGGATGAATATGATGAGCTTGCTCGTGAGTGTCAAGCTTATGAATCATGATATTCCTTTTGTTATGTAAAAGATATGTAATTTGAACGCCTACTACTTTCACATCATTTGCACTCATGGTTGGTGATTATTGTCTATAGTGGCCGAGGTGATATTTGCAATCACATCGGCAGTGAAGGATGTGTGTGGGAAACCGCCTACCGAGAGGCTCTTCCTCGACAAATACGGGAGGATCTGCTTGTGCCTTGATGAGATTGTTTGGAAGGTGCAGCTTGGGGTTGATCTTCTAGTGTGTGAAGTTGCCCCCATTTTCTGTGATCTGCTTGAGAGTTTGTTGATATATATTTCTTGTTGTTGATGCAGGGTCTGCTGGAGAACACGGAGAAGGACAGAGTCCGGAGGTTGATCAGGCTAAAGCCGCCCGTTGAGCCATGATCTTTTATCACTTTGGATGTGTGTATCCTTCTCGTCGTGTAATCAGATCTCTCGTAGTTTATTGTTGGCAGTTGTATTTTTCCCCGTTGGGGTGGATGATTCTGTATGTGTACCGTCCTAATACATTTTGCCACTGATGATTTGTACTACTACACTACTCTTTGTGTACATGGATGGAAGGATTGCAATTTGGCAACATGCTGCATTGCTGCTCCTCTTCTGGTTTCTCTCATTGCTACGCTATGCTCTCTCCTTTAAAGTGATTTATCGTTAAATTTGATGAAGCGGCAAGGTAATCTGTGCCTTGAGGAAAAAAAAGTCAAAGGCGATTGGCGACCCCGTCGCCTGGGCTCCTTCCAAAGCAAGCAGCAACACAAAATTTAACCAAATTTAAAAATACTGCAATAAATAAAATTTCAGGGCACTAAGAAATACCACATATATACTCGTATTCTTTAAAGTCAAATTCTAAAATTTAAAATAGCCTCTAAGACAATCTATTATGTGCACATAAGCTTTCTGCACATCCATTAACAAATTTCACGAAAAATATTGGATACGTCCTCCTGCACATCAATTAACAAATTTTAAATTTCACGAAAAATATTGGATACGTCCTCCTGACAGTATACGTACTCTTAATAGTACAACTAGACATATCTGTAAAATATTTAAATTTATTATATTTTAGCTAAAAATGAAAAACCTGAAAATTTGTCAAAATTGTGTCTTTTGTATTATGGTTAAAATATAATAAATTTAAAAATAAAAATCACATCTATGTGTAATACTACTAAAAATATGTATTTATTTTTTTCATGTGATATTTGCTAGTTGGTATGTGCATAACAGACCTTCCATCACAAAATTATTCCTATTCTTTAAAGTCAAATTTAAAAATTCAAAATAGCTAGTATTAAGTAAAGAGAGAGGTCCAATAGTGTCCAAATCTCTAATTTGTTTTGAAGGATTTTCTTTAAAAACTGTTTTGAATGATTTTCTTGTGAATAAATTGTAGGTTGTCTAAAATAAGATGTCGTGCTCAAAACTGAAAATAAAATAGAGTTTTGGTTCTCGCGCCACCGCGATGATTAATTTAACATAAGGCGCACGAAAAAAAATCTGTGCAGCGAAGCTTGTGCCTGTTGAACATCGGATAAGTTTTTTTTTTGAAAAAAATAGCTCCCTGCTTGTTGAACATTTTTTTTCGAATAACTTAAATAATTATTTATTTTGCTGCCGAATTGATTAGTTAATTTTTTTGCAACTCTCTGCTCTGCTCTACTGTGGTGTTGCCGCCCAACGCTCTGCTCTGCTGTGCTGTTGCGCTTTGGCTCTGCTGTGTGCTGCTGCCACGCTGCTGCCGCGCCCCACCTCCTAATTTCGTCACGTCACGTAAAAAATTACAGATTATATCTTAACGGTTGATGAATCTTTAATTAGTTAAAAAATAGAGGTTCGATTTTAAAAATCTATCGTATCAATTTTTATTTTATTTTCTAATTTTATTTTAGAATTTTTGAATTTTTTTAAATTGGTTTATAGAAAGGGTTGGCATGCTCTAAATCCCTCCCTTTCTTTTAAACAATTCAGTCTTCTCTATCTCTCCGCGCGGGCAACCGGTGCCGTCGCCGACGAGCGGAGCGCGGAAGTCGAGGGCCGCGAGCGGGAGGCGGCCGGCCGGTGAGCCCGGAAGTAGACGCACGTCTTCCTCAAGCTCCACCGCGTCCTCGACCTCGAGCCGAGCCCCGTCGCGTCGTCGTCGACCTCCTTCCCTCATGGCTCGCAACAAGGTAAGCCCGCCCCCTCGCTCGCACCTCCTCCTCCTCCTTCCATGATTCGCACTCCACCAACACCGCCCTTCCTCTAAACCCTATACCCTCCGTCCCCTTCCCCCCAAAAAAGAGGTTTTATCCCCCTTCCTAGGGTTTGTTTTTGGGACAGTAATAATTTACTTCGCATTCGATTGTGATCGATTTAGCTGTTTAGATCCATTTTCACGTTAACCTACCTGCATTCCTCTCCTTCCCGCTGCACTTATATATTGTATTACAACTTAAGCACATGTTTTCAACTACTATCATGCACTTGTTAGGAAGTACCCTGATTTTACATTTTCGACTTGCACACCATGATACCAAAACCTTAGCCCGGGAATGGCCATTGGATGTTAGATAATCCAATCAAATGAAAAATAACAAGGAATCAAACCCTGTGATTGCCCCCCTCCCTGTGATTCTGTGTGTTCGACAAAAAAGAAAAGAAAAGAAAAAAACTATTTTCAGCCGCCAATATGTAAGACAATTTCTGATAGTACTCTTTATTTCCAATCATTTATAATTATTTAATGTAGGAAGCATTGGTTTTGCTATTGGATGTTGGGCCATCCATGCATGGCGTGCTGCAACAAGTTGAGAACATCTGCTCCACCCTTGTGCATAAGAAGGCAAGCCCAGACTATTTCCATCGACAACCTTTTAAGTTCCCAAGTGCAAATGCTACTACCTGGCTACCTGCAATTCATCATAACCTGTAACCCATCAGCTTCAAGTTAATCACCCTGCTTTTTTCCCCCCTCTCTGCAGCTAGTTTATAATAGGAGTGATGAGATCGGTGTTGTCCTTTTTGGAACTAAAGGTATAGTTGCAACCAAATGTTTAACTAAACTTTTGCTTGCACTTCAAATGTTCTGTGTTGTTTTTTATTAGCTTCATTGAACAAGCATATGATTGACAATGGAAAAGGATAAAGACATAGTTATATTGAAAAAATCATGTGATTAACAACAGTGAAGGATCAGACAAGTTGATGTTTCTTCTCTCACACAGCTAGTCTAGTTAAACACTTCTTCTGAAGTCGTTATGAACGATAGATCTACTTAGACACCAATATTTGCATTCCTTTGCTGGAAATTTGAGAACCCTGCATGATCATTGTTCGGGTCATGTATTTCTTGCTTCAAAAGTTCCGTGGGCTTCTTGATTTATGTTTATTTGTGCAGAAACATGCAATGAACTCGCCAAGGAGCTTGGGGGCTATAAGCATGTGGTGGTTGCTCGTGATATTAAAGTTGTTGATGAAGAAACAACAAATGCTCTGCAAAACCTTCCAAGGGGAACCTCCCCTGGTGATTGTATCCACAAGTAGCACTGTATGCTGATGTTTGGTTTCTAGTTTATTGTTAACTAGACATCCGTTACTGCATTTGCCATAACTACTACTATCAGCACACTACACCTATTTGATCTTTCATTAATGAAGCTTTTTTTTTGTTTTGGACTGCTGCCTACATTTGCATGTTGCTAGATCACATCTATAGCGTAGGAGCTCAAATTAGTATTTCTCAGTCCATCATCCTTAAGTGTTTGCATTGTTCGGGACTTCCCTTTGTTGTGATACTGCCATCCATATTCAACATCCGGCTCTTCATATAGTAGCTCCTGCCTATGGATTTGTACTTGTTTCATCCTCTATTTTTTTTCTGTCTTAAGTCATCGTTTCTTGTTTTACATCATAATAGTGTTGTTTGAGCTTGCTCTGTACTCTTGTTGAGTTTGATCAAAATAAGATACTGGAATTCCTTGACTAAGGCAAGTTTTGGATGCTATTGTTGTTGGTTTGGATATGCTGATAAGAAAATTTGGAAATACCAAAAGAAAACAGCGTATGTGTCTAGTCACTGATGCGCAACATCCATTAAGAGATCCACCACAAGGGACAAAAAAGGATCAGGTGGACACTATTGCAGACCAGATGAAAAGACACGAAATCAAGATGGACTGCATTATTTTCAGAGAATCTGGAGTTCGTCACAATGCTATAATGGATGAAAACGACCAATTACTATACCACTTCAGAGAGAGGTCTGTAACAAAGGTAGTTCAGGTTGACAGCCCGACGTCACTCTTAGGTGCTCTCAGGACTAGAAATGTACTTCCAGTTACTGTCTTCAGGGGAGACTTGGAAGTAAGCTCTAACTTTAAAATAAAGGTGGGGTGTTGTTTTCTTAAACTCATGTAATGTTTTTCAGTTAGAGAAATTTATATTAATTCTGGTTCAGTTTGTGATTTGGTCTGACGCCTTTGTGAACAGGTGTGGGTCTATAAGAAAACATCTGAGGAGAAATTCCCCACTTTGAAAAAATATTCTGATAAGGCTCCTGCAAGTGATAAATTTGCATCTCATGAAGTCAAAGTGGACTATGAGTACAAGAGTGTTCTAGAACCAGACACAGTTGTTCCACCAGATCAAAGAATTAAAGGATATCTTTATGGTCCACAAGTTGTTCCTATATCATCTGCTGAATGGGAAGCTGTCAAGTTCAAACCTGAGAAAGGTGTGAAGCTTCTAGGTTTTACAGATAGATCCAGCATATCTCGGTAACCCATATCCTTTAACCTTTTATTTGGCATAAGATATTGTTCTTTGACCCTTGTTGTTTTGTATTCACTGATTCCATTTCTACATTTAATTTCACGATTATTTGAAGTTGTTTGAGGTAACTTGTTTGAAGACATAGCAAACCAATAAATCCATGTGATCATTCAAGCATGAACAGTTACTTTATGTACTTTATATCATTGGAGATTGAGCTGATACTATGAAACAATACAATATAAAAGAAATTCTTGCTCTAGCTGATAACCTGATCCTTGCAATTCTGACTAATATAAATGCTAGAAGAGTACATGTTCCGTGTTATGTGGTTGTATTTGAGTTTAAGCTGTAGGTTATCATTTATCTTGTTATAAAACCCCTTGGGATGAATATGTTGCAATCTGGAATTGGTGAATTGTTTCTGCATGAAAACAATACATGAATGCTGTGCTCTGATTCGATCAATCAATCATAAATCCTTGCACGTAAAGTATATGTTTATATGTGTAGATTACAGAACCCAGATCTGTACTGGGTCAAACTTCTGTTTATCCCGAAGGAATGCCAGGGGGCTCAGCTTATAACAAAGCTAATATAAATTTTATTTTCTGAAAGTATCTCATTTCCAAAGTTTGTAAAGATAAATTGCTGTAAACATGTTTATAAGTTTAATGGTAAATCTCTTTACTATATTGCAGTTTTAAGACCAGATGTTAGTAACGGTGACACAGTACACCTTTTTTTTACTTTAACAGGCACTATTTTATGAAAGATGTGTTCTCCTTTGTACCGGAACCAGGAAACGCAAAAGCAGTTGTTGCTGTTTCTGCCTTAGCTAGAGCAATGAGTGAAATGAACAAGGTTGCAATTTTACGATGTGTGTGGAGGCAAGGTCAAGGGAATGTTGCTTTGGGTGTATTGACACCAAACATTTCATCAGTGAAAAATGTTGTATGTACTTTATTTACTCACAGCTTATACCTGTAGGGTTTGTTTGATGATTGCATATGTTCAAGCAATTATTTTTTTTCCTTTCCCTGCAGCCGGATTCTTTTTGCTTCAATATACTTCCATTTGCTGAGGACATCAGAGAGTTTCAGTTTCGGTCCTTCAGCAGCCTGCCATCATCATCTCAGCCTACTGAGGAACAGCAGGAAGCTGCAGATAACCTGGTGAAGATGTTAGATCTTGCACCACCTGGAAGGGAAGAGATCCTTAAGCCTGATTTCACTCCAAATCCCATGTTGGAGGTGTTATTCTTCCTTCGGAATGTTGTTTATCAAAACCAATTTAGATATTCTGATATAATTCTTTCTTATATTATATACCTTAAGCTATTTTCCTCTTCTTTTCACCTTTTCACTGTAGTATGCTCCGTAAAGGTTTTTGTATGTATTTGTTTTGCTTCTAAGTTTTACTAATAAGTTCTAGATCACTCAACATTTGTCCTTTAATGCTCCTTTATTCTGTTGACAAAGGTTCACTTGCCACTTCCCCCTTCAGAGATTCTACAGGTACCTTGATCTCAAGTCAAAGCAGCCGGATACAAATGTCCCACCAGTCGACAAATGTCTAAAGAAGATAACTGAACCTGATCCTGATGTCATTGATTATCAAGCACAGCTAATAAAAAATTTAGGCAATGTATTTGAGCTGAAGGAGAACCCCAAGGTTAGAAATATTGCTACATATTTGTGTTGTTGACTGGATACTGTAATTTTGGGGAATCATAAATTTGCTTGGACTGATCACAGAAAAAGAAAGCACGGACACAGGACAGATTGACTTATACTGGCGCAGATGAGCAAGCTAAATTATTAGAAGAACATTCTGCAGAGAAGGTAGGGGTTTTGGAAGTCTTATATCCTCCAAAAGAGAAGGCTGGGGAGATTGGTGATCATAATCCTGTTCAAGATTTTGAAGCCATGCTGGCACAGAGATCTAGTTCAACGTGGGTTCAGAAGTCAATTGAAGAGATGCAGAAGTTCATAACCGCTTTAATACAGGATTCCCGTGATCGGGATAATCAGCAAAAGGCACTGGAGTGCCTTACTGCTCTACGGAAGGCCTGCATTATTGAACAGGTAATATCTCCTATGGTTTTTTTCATTTGATAGCATGGTAGTTAGACGTAATCCATGCCCTTTATTTTGTTGTGAGACCTCCCGTATAGTTTAAACATGCTTGCTCAGTTGTAACTTAGGTGTTGTTTTCCATTGTAGGAACCAAAGGAATACAATGGATTCCTAACAAAGCTCTGTCAGAAATTTAGGGTGGCTGATGATGCAAAGTTTTTTCAGCTTCTTTCGTCCAAGAATGTTTCGCTTATAAGCAAAGAAGAAGCACCTGATAGGTAAGGAAACCTCCATATATGCTGTAGAAAATTCTCTGAGCATGGTTTTCTTTCTCAATTTTTGCCATTTAATTACCCTATTCTATATGCATGTAGCGATGTGACGGAGGAGATGGCGAGAAACTTCTGTCTGAAACCCGAGCCGTCGTCACAGTAGCCGAGACTGCTGGCATATGGCTTTGAGTTCTGAAGGCCTGGAAGCTAGGTAAAAGAGGAACTGGAAGACATCAAACTGTCCTAGTACTAATTTCTAACGTACGTCAGTTTAGTTTAGTCTGGTTCAAAGTTATGTAGCTCGTTTTGTTGGAAAGCTGTGTCGTGGGTGTGATGAGCAACACGAGCTACTGTTGTTTTGGAATGGATACATGTTAAACTTTGTTTAGCATGGAAAAATCCCAGATCAAATGTAAAAGACTTGCAGTTGAGATGTCACAATTATCCAAGACTTTAATTCCTCGGCGAACTCAAGCGTTTCTGCGGCAGATATCATCATTCTTGCGTGACATAGGGAACACACTCTGGCGATCAGCCTCAGGGAAAGAACTTACTCATTCTCAGCCTTTATTTAAAATCTGTGAAACAAACAAAACACGCACAAATCCCTGCAGAGGCTCACTAAATTCAACAAGTGATTTATAGGCATGCATAGCCTGTAAACTACTACTGGTATTTGGATTTGTAGTAGTTCAACAAACTGAGCTTGGCAACAACTAATTAGGCGTCCTTCTCTGCCACAAGCTTGTCGATAAGCGCAGCAGCATCCTCCACTGTCTGAATCACTTGCGCACTCGATTCGTCCACGGTGATCTGAAATGCCTCCTCAAGGCCCATCACAATTTCAACCTACAACCAATGTTGTCAGTAGCCCAATCCGTATATTAGTATCTTATAATACTACAATTCTACTAAACCAAAACGATATCGAGGTATCCTAATTCTATGCTCCTACAAAATATTATTTAAAATAAGATGAATTGAAAATAATGTGAATAAATATGCACAAGTTTATAAAAACCAATTAAATTTATCAAAACCAATATTATATGCTTTAATTTATACAACATATTTTATATTTTATATCAAAATATATATTTTC
Organism: Oryza australiensis; assembly: GCA_019925245.2. NCBI lineage: Eukaryota > Viridiplantae > Streptophyta > Magnoliopsida > Poales > Poaceae > Oryza > Oryza australiensis. The sequence goes on from JAIFGZ020000170.1 coordinate 3,711,678, forward strand.
TAAAATCTGATAGTATCCTGGCCCTATACTAGTATCCTGATACTATGATACTACAAATAAAAAAACGATAGGCAGTATCTCGATAATGATTACCTTGCCTACAACCAATCAAAATACACATAAAGTCTAATAAGAGGCATCATGGCTGCAGGCAACAAATACTAAATTCCTGGATTTTCAAAAGAAAGAAAAAGGCACCACATTCCTGGGATAAAAGAGAACAATAAGCTAGATCCTGGGAAAAGCTAGATATGGAATTGATTCTTCATTCCACTATGAACGGAGAATAAATTCATTTATATAATGACTAAATAGAAAAGGTGTACAATTGCCGCATCTGCGAAAATGTATTGTTGAGAGCAACAACAACATGCCAGGAGAGATATTGACTAGAACCATTTTTAATACTAATAGAGTCATGAAAAATATCAGAGATCACTGTGGACTTTCGACAAGAAAGTTTGAGGTTAATAACCAAGAAAAGGGCTAGTTGAGAGGAGTCCTCTAGTCCCCTTTTTTTTTTAAAAGAACATCAATAAAGTAGTCCAGGTGATTTAGATGGTGTTGAATTATTACATTAGTCCAAGATTACCGTGTCAAGTGAATCAGCACCAAGGTCCACGAATTTTGTTTCTCCAGAAACAGTAGTGCCTTCATCTACTGCTAACTGATTCTTTACTATTTCGCAAACCTTATCAATAGTGTCTTGTTTGGCCTGTTCAATAATGTAAAATAAATCATCAAGCAATCTTTAAAAATATTTCCTGCATAAATTTTCAGGAACATATTGGGATAATTTTATTATAAACTGCTACCGGCAGCAATTACAGCATGACCAAAAATAGGCTCAATAAAGTGGTCATACTGCACGCTTTAAGTAAATATGAACAGGACTAAGCAATCAAGGTAGCAGGGTAACACACTGAAAATCTGCAAGCCGCCAAGCAGTTTGGAAAATTCATCAGAAGTTACCGATTCTATAGCCATAGTGATTGTCAGTTCTCTTGCAAGCTAGGATAATTTCACTGTCGAATGCATCTTTCTAGTTCTTAAAACTGATTGTGATTTTTTTAAAAAAACCATTCCTCCTGCCATAAAATTGTTTGCTATGCTGTCACTATAAATCTTTAACCAGCCAACATAGTTCTTTTTTATAAAAAAAAACTCAGACAACATAAAACATTGGCATCATAGTAAGTCTGGCCGCGGCAATCTCCATTTGCCGGAAACCATGTACTTTTCCCCATCAATCTTAAAAATTGGGCGGGTGTCTTATCTGTCCCAGCCAAAAAAAAGTAATGTACCAGACCGGCAGAATAGGAAAACTAATGAGGAACACTGTACACCATCACGGATAATTTCTTTATCCCCTTCGCACCCAGTAAAAGGAATGTAAAATGCAGTAGGTGATGGCATGGTACATCAAAACATAGTGAAAGGTGTCGGCATTGTATCGTGCGTGTGAGAATTTCTTATGGTGGTTTCAGCAAACTACTTTGTTGGTGAACGTATAAGAGAAGAACAAAGATTGCAGTGAAGCAATCATTTCATTGGTTGACTGAACTAACATGTATAATAACATCTGGAGTGGAAATTAAAAGTACATTTAGCAACAGAAAGTAATTCCAGTTCAGTTGATTATCCATATGGCAGAAATGTGCATTCCGAACATACCGAACAAGACAAGGCCTGAAAGCGATTTGGGACCGGCCGCAACCGAATCGACGGAAAGCTTGCTCTTTGCCTGGAGAAAGAAGCTGAGGTTCGATTAAGCATCGAGCACATCACCTGTATGTAAGGAATATGAACACAATGTCGCTCTTACTGCAATTAAAAAGGAACAACCTTGCTTCAAACGAAAAAAGAAAAGGAAGAGCGGCACAAATTGAGCAGGCAGCTAACTGGGAGCGGAACTCGAACTGAAGAATGATAATAGAGCAGGAAAGCTGTGGAAGCAGCAGCCAAGAAAGCTGGGGGTCACCTGAACCCGACACGCAGGGGAGACTGCCGATCTGGCGGCGGTGATGGGAGCAGCCATCGGTGGCGGGAGGACGATGCAGCTGGCCACTGACTGAACGTGAGCGACAGGGGGCGGCGGAGACTGCGAAGAAGATGGAGGAGAGATGCGGAGTCGAGGAGGATGATACAGGAGTATCTTATTGCGGCGGACGCTTTGCTTGCCTCGTTTGTATCGACGGCAGCGCAGTTGCAGGGGTGCAACTTAGGGATCACCATTCTCGCCCTAATCTGTCCCATTCCGACATTTATCATCGGAGATCCCACAAACAAAAATGGGATGCAAACGAGGAATACTCTGTCTTGTGATCACCATCACCACTACTCACCCGTCTTCGTTTCCACCACCGCATTATTGTGTTACTCATCATTTTTTTCTTCTATACTGTCCGTGACGAAACCAAAAAAAATTACTATCTAATTATTAACCGATATAATGTTAATACGATAGAATTTAGTTAGAATTAGATAACCTACCCGGGGTCATGTTATCCCAAGAAGTTATATGTAGGATCACCACTATTTGAAAGCATCCCTTCCTTCCATTCTGTATTTTTTTTACCGATAACATCAAACATACATAATGACATAGCTACGTCTAGGTCATCCTATAAAATTTGGAGGCCAGTGCGTAATCCTAACTGAGCCGTAAACTTAAGTGATGAAATAATAGTATAAATAGCAACAATTTATATGAGTCCATGATATATTTTATAGCTCCTTTCTAATATTTATTTACACATTCTATTCTCTCTATATTTCTACCTTTTCACAGCCAGTGTCATATTTTTCTAATCCAACCTATAGAAAAACATGGCTTGAAAGATGAAATATTAGATACAAGATAAAAATAATAAAATCTAAATTACCAAATAAAATTAGAATTTGGGAACAAAACTATACTTGGAAAAAAAAGGTTATGATGAGATGATGGTTAATAGAATGAGACTATATAAAAACTTATAGGCATGCAGATGGTGAGGGCTTAGGGCCACAGCAGTGCAACCTCACCTTCATACGACCAGAGCCAAGGGCAAGGCAGTAGGGCGTCAACCGACAACACAAAGCATTCTTCAAGCCGAAACAATAATGGGGCAGTAGTTCGAGCAAACGTAGGGCGTGAGATCGATCGAGATTCAAGAAAATAATAGTATGTTGTGGATGCCTACGTTTGTACTGTGTTTAAAAGAAACAACCAAACTAAATTTGAAAAGCTCTAATAGTTTACATTCGATCCTTAAAAGACATTGAATAAATAGTATTCTTTACCTTAAGGTATATATATGCGTATATATCTACAGTAGAGATATTACACTTTTTATTAACACTAAGGATGTGTTCTTTTTTCCCTTTTCTTAACTTCTACTCTCTCGGTTTTTCACATCCACTCTCTTTGAACATATGTGGTTTTCTTTAAAAAATCTATAGTAAAGTTGCTTTAGAAAATCATATTAATTTATTTTTTAAAGTTTTTTAAGCTAATACTTAATTAATCATGTACTAATCTATTGCTCTATTTTTTTGTCAAGAGAGAAGGGTTCCTAACCCCCTTAGAACATAGCCTAAAACTAAGGGCCCGTTTTGCTGCGAAAATTGGTTCCGATTCAGTGTGTTTCTTTGATAATCTGTACCAAACGGTTAAAAACGAGAAACGTTTCTTGGATAATCAGCAGAAACATTTATCGTTTTTGAACTAGAAATGAGAAACTCCATTTAGGTAGTTTTGCCGATTTCTGGAAGAAACTATTCTCCAAAAATCACCTATGAACATTTTTGCCCGTTTCTCCAAGAATCCGAAACCGTAGCAAACGCACCCTAACTCTAGTTCTTGACTAAAAAAATCATTTACCAGTCCTTTTGCGATAATATCTTAACATGGCTGATTGGCTTTCATACTACTAGTACTCTATCCTAATTTATCCTAATTTGATCATTCCTAAATAAAAGAGCATAAAAACCTAAGACACCAACACATTCATCACTTCAAATTAATCCTTATCTGTTAGGGTGCTCTATCAATTCGTGTTCCGTGGATTGCTCATGTTTTAAATATTGCATGTCATTGCAACAATAAAAATTAATTTTGGTTGATTACATGTAACGCATTTAATGATGTGCATTTACTGTTTGCACAAACAAACAAATAGATATTTGTTAGATGATGATTTTGGGAAGACCTCAAAACCCATAGGGAATGATCAAAATGGGATGGATGTAGTAAGTAGCAAACTCAACATATTGGTCCCCGCCGCTCTAACTTTCAAAAGCACAAAATAAAAAAATGATTCCATCATCATTTCTTTTTCCTTGTATATTTTCCTACACCTATAATACATGCTCTAGCACCATCATGGTTGATATGTTGTTTGGCCACGTCTTCTTTTTAATATGCGGTGTCCCTTGTATTTTTTCGCATGTTTTTTGTCCCATTAATCCCTTCCCGCCTATATATGTCTTTAAACTTGAGTAAAACGGACATGCTCTACTATATATTTAATAGATGTTATTTTTGCTAGTATAATTAAATACTTGTAATAATAACACGTCACCTATTTTGCCGCCCTGCATGCATGTCATACTATGGTCATTTATAGTCGATCCATTTTATTGCTCTTGCATACACGTGGTATACCACGATATCACTACTTATGTAAACAATTAGTAATTAGATTTATAGCGTATATACACACAATCTGCATGAAACTTTTGGTTGGAAACAATAGGAGTGGATGGAATATACAAGGGGTGGTATTGAAGGTGGCCGTGGCAGGCAGCACACAGGATGGTGTTGCGGGCGCAGAAGATCCGTAGATAGGCCTCATTTTCAACCCTCGGAAGGGAAGCCTCCCTTTTTTCTCTCTCTCTCTCTCTCTCTCTCTCTCGCTCCGGCCTTCGCCTCCTCCTCCCTCTTCTCGCATCGCGTTCGCGTCTCCATCTCCATCTCCTCCTCCTCCTCCTCCTCGCCACATTCGCATCTCCGTCCGGATCCCTCCTCTCGCCGCCGCCGCCGCCGCCTTCCTGCCATTACCGCTCACCCCCTTTGCCCCTCGATCTCTCCACTAGGGTAGACCCGCCCTGCCTGCCTCTCGATTCCGTACGGACACACCCACCTTTCTCACCTAGGGTAGGGTAGGGTAGGGTAGATAGAGAGAGATTCCGGGATGCCGGCCGGCGGGGGCTGCGCAGCCCGGCGCGGGTGATCCCTCTCACGCGGGGAACCCCTCTCGCGCTTCACGTGGGGGATCCCGTCGCGTCTGGACCCTATCCCTCGTCTCTTCTCTTCTCTTCTTCCCCTGCTTCCCCTTCTAGGGTTTTCTAGATTTTGATCTCCTCCTCTACCGCTCCCTTCCCTCGTCCCCTGGGCTTTTCCAGAGCTGGCGCAGATGTTTTCCCACGGCGCTGATTCCGCCCACGACGCCGCCGCCGTCAGCGTCAGCACCGGCGGTGCCTCGGGCGTCCCCACGCGCTTCGTTTGGCCCTACGGTGGCAAGAGGGTCTACCTCACCGGCTCCTTTACCAGGTTTCCATTTTTCCTTTTCATCTTCTTTACCTTATCTAAATCCTATGCCTGTGGGATTCCACTTGTGCTACTGTGTCTAGCGAGCAGACTGGGGATCGTTCAAAACCTCTTCCACTGTACTAGCTATAGCGCCCCATCGCATGTTGTTTCATCTCATTTCCTTTCCAACTATACTGCATTGATACATTTCCTGCTTTACATTTACTATGACTGTGTCTTTGTGTGCATACTTGTTGATGCCCTAAAGCCCATTCTTTTGTTTTCAACCCTGTAAATGGTGGGTATGCTATCATCATGATTTCTTTACTTGCTAAGTGCCCGTGCCTTTGTTTAGGAGAAACAGAAACCATGCGCTTACATGTTTCTAAAGACAAAGTGAATGCTGACTTCTCTTTATTTGCACATGGCCTTCATATATATATATATATATATATTAACATTTATCGTTTATAAGTTTTACATAGTTCTAACAGTAGTTAGCTTTACGCTATGTATATAGGCCATCTTGGAACTTTGGGTGTTAAAATTTTATTTTGGAGACTAAATAAGAAAGTAATAACATGTGTTAGGACTAACGTGTATTGAAAGAACTTCAGGCATTATTAGTTTAAAAATATGGTGTAAAGCTGGCGAGGGGTGGCAGATTCAATGCTACCATCATTGCCCTCTATTAAAAGTTGCTTGCTGTGATGTGTATAATGTATCCTCTGGTCAACATATGCATGATGTCTCTCGACGTCCTGCACTATAGGGTCCTAGCTATTACAGCTGCAATGCAGCTTCCTCACATGGTGGCATGCTAGCTTAGGTATTAGCTTGGATATGTTTAAACATGGTTTTTTTGGGTTTTATTTTCTGTTAAATACCTTTCATGTGTTCTTTTTATACAACTAACGTCCCTAATTTGTCTTAGGTGGACAGAACATCTGCCAATGTCTCCTGTTGAAGGTTGTCCCACCGTTTTTCAAGCCATCTGCAGTTTGTCCCCCGGGATTCATCAGGTGCCTTTTCTATCCCAAATTTTGTCATAGTTCTCTTATACTAACTTTGCTACTCAATGAATTACTGTTCTTGTGATGCCACATCTAATGTGATAACATTTTTTTTCTTTTTTATCATTGATATGCAGTACAAGTTTTGTGTGGATGGGGAATGGCGGCACGACGAGCGGCAACCTACTATAACAGGAGACTATGGGGTGGTTAACACTTTATGCTTGACAAGGGATTTTGACCAGATAAATACAATATTGAGCCCTAGTACACCTGGAAGTAGGATGAACATGGATGTGGACAATGACAATTTTCAACGTACTGTAAGTGCCACTTATCTTGTTCTGAAATTTGAAAATACTTGATAGGATAGCTACTATTTTTTGAGTTGCGAGCAAACAGTGACATTATGTAACATACCTGTTGCCGTAATTTATCTTTGGGTTGATAATAATGTAGGAGTCCGAGTAGTATATTTCTGAAGCATACCATGTTGGGCAGATACAATAATACAACACACTTTAATAGCATTACAAAGGTCACACAAATTGGAAAATAACATCTAGCCCCATGTTCCACCTGTCATCACATTTGATGCTACTTGCGAATTTATACATCTTTGCGGTGTTACCGCGCAAATTATCACGGTGCAACTATATATCAGTGTGATCATTGAATGCTGGGAGAAGAGGGTGGAGTCGTAATTATCAGCACCTGTGTGCAAAAGACAATTTTCCTCTCTTCTCTATTGAAAAATTATTTATAGGAAAGCGATACTAGCTGAGTAGCTGATACATTTCTTTTTCTCTTCACTCAAAAGTTCATGTGTGCCTGGAATGTTTCCCATTTGTTTAGTTTTGCCTTTTGTTTTTGTCACCTTTCTTTCTAGAAGCTAAATATAGTATTTGGTTATTGAACAGGGATGACAGTTAAGTATAAACAACTTTTCTTGTTTTCTTCAAGCAGGTTTCTTTGTCTGATGGCATTATTCAGGAAGGTCCCCAGAGAATTTCAGAGGCAGCTATACAGATCTCTAGGTGTCGTGTTTCGGATTTTCTGAATGGGCAAACTGGGTATGATTTACTCCCAGATTCTGGCAAGGTATGGAAAATGAGCTTGTCTTGTATGAATTTTAGTGCTCTAATGGTTATTCTTATTGCATTATATTTTCAATTCAGGTCATTGCTCTGGACGTTAATTTGCCTGTGAAGCAATCTTTTCATATTCTTCATGAACAGGTGACTGTACCTTCTTCTGCTAGTTACCCTCCAATCTTTCATTCTTCTTCTGCTCTATGCTAACCTGTTTCCCTCCAATCTTTCATTAGTTGTTCTGACTATACCTTGAAATTCAATGTCATTGAACTAGTGATGCTTTGCTTTGATCTGTAAATATAATGGAATAGGTACATACATTTTTAGTAAATATGTTGGCCTGTTGTGTACAATATTTGGTTTCATTGGCAGCTTCAATTCATCTGAGCATTGCATGAAAACAGAAAAACTGCAACCTGCCTTAAAAGTTACAGCTACTTCACGCTTCTTGTATCTTGTATAACCCAATGTTCCATCATTCCTCTTTTACACATCACCTAGAATGCATGCAGTCAACCTTTAAAAGCTTGGAGGATTGCAGCACTATATGCATAAAAACATTCACTTTTGTCACATTAAATGATATTAATCGACACATCATCAATGGGGTCTTCGTTTTGTTAAAATTTAATTAGAGCAAGTAATTGTCAAGGGTGATGATTGATGGGTCAGACGTCCAATACAACAATTAGAAGAGGTTGGAGGAAGTAGGTTCTATTCTGTTTGCACCCACAATTTCCATATAGGTTATAAGAAAGTTCAGTGTGGCGCTTTCTTAGCTGCTATCTTGATTCTGATTTAATTATTTCTGGCATCTTGATATAAGTGGAAATTTCATAGTTTCTTTAACCATATATTGAAGTACCAGAAATATTGGCTAGTTTTGGGAACATATATTAAATAGTGTACCTTGCAGGGAATTCCCGTGGCACCTCTTTGGGATTCATTCAGGGGCCAGTTTGTTGGCCTTTTGAGCCCACTGGATTTTATACTCATATTGAGAGAGGTAACTTATTCCGTCACTTGCTGTTTGGTGTTAGTATTCTTTAATATTTTTTTTCTGATGTGTCATTGTTGTGCTCTATTGTGTATTTTATATTGTTACATGTGATGGTCTAATGTTCATTTCAAATATGCTGCCAGTTTTAGTGGCTCTGCAAAATGAAATGGTGCAATTATTCTTTTTTATAAGCTGAAGCAGTGTAAAATCATTGTTTGCCAGTATTAAGTTATTGACCTAGAAGCTTATTTCAGATGAATTAAAAAAACGACTAGTATTAATGGAATATGGGAGTCTTGGCATTTGAACACAGCATATCCGCTTGTAATCCTGATTCTGCTGTATCACTTGGTAACCATGCATCTCATGGAACTTTGTTTGGATGACCTCAAGAAGTTCAGCTAAAATTTTACTGATACTAATACAGGTTCAGCCAAGATAGTGATACCATGTTGAACTGTTTTCCCTTAATTGGAAGTGTTCAGTTAGTAGAACCTCCAAAAATGTGAAATCACATATTTTTGGAAGGTGGACTCTTGAAAACAGAAATAAATATGCTAGTAATAGTGAGTGCATCATGACGCTTTATTGTTATGCTGTTTGAACTGTTTCTGCTTCCAGGTAGAGGATTATTAATCCTGACCATGTGATTTGTTATGTGAAACAATTTGTGAGCATATTCTAACCGAGTAACATTTAATATCTCTTTTTTTTGCAGTTGGAAACTCATGGCTCCAACCTGACAGAAGAGCAGCTTGAAACACATACTATATCTGCATGGAAGGAGGCCAAGCGTCAAACTTATGGCAGAAACGAGGGTCCTTGGAGGACAAATCACCATTTAGTTCATGTGAGTTGTCCATTCTTTGTGTTTGTGAACCAATTGCAAATCTGTATGCACTCACCACAATTATTGAGACTGCTGCCATTAACTTCTGTCTATATTTACTGGCCAATTACACTATAGTGAATTGTAGAATTCATGTGTTGCATTCGAAGGATAATATTTTACAATTTGATTTATTTGCACTTGACAAATTGTTGTCAACAATTGTTATGTGTGAGTTGGTCGTAACAGTTTTTGGCACACTATGACACATTTGGTCATAACAGTTTGTGGCACACTATGACACACATTTAGTGATAACAGTTTTTGGCACACTATGACACACATTTTACTTTTTGTGTTACAACTAAGTTATCCACCGGATGCTGAAATACATTTTGCTTAATTGGCTTTGTTTGCCATGCTCAAGTGAGTTATTTAGTGAACTGCAATTCAATCGTTTGGTGTGAAATTTCATTGGACCCCTTACATCAACTGTTCCTTACTTTTCATTTCCACCCTAGTATTCTATAACATGCTTAGTTTTATAATGATTATGTGTCTCATGCACTTATGCCGGAGTGGATCTATTGTTTAGGCCACCCCTTATGAATCCCTGAGGGACATTGCTATGAAGATACTGCAGAACGGTGTTTCTACTGTTCCAGTTATGTTCTCCTCATCACCAGATGGATCATATCCACAATTGTTGCATCTTGCTTCCCTTTCTGGAATTTTGAAATGTAAGTGTTCCTATGTATTTGCATGAAGAGTGTGCTATACACAAACATATTACATGATAGCTTAACAACATTCCATTTTCAGGTATTTGTAGATATTTTAAAAATTCTACAGGTAATTTACCTATTTTAAACCAACCTGTATGCACAATTCCTCTGGGTACCTGGGTTCCAAAAATTGGTGATCCAAATGGCCGTCCATTGGCTATGTTGCGCCCTAACACATCACTTAGCTCTGCCCTGCATTTGCTGGTTCAAGGTATGTTGTCTGTCCGTTTTACCATAACTGAACCAATGCCTGGGAAAGTACTTGCATTTCTGAAGATAGTTCTTGGTGCAATTAATGAAGTTTAATACTAATTCCACTGAGATCTCTTACCGCTTTCAACTATTTACTCTATCTTGTTGCCAAATTAATCTCTTATTACAATTACTCTGTACTCGAATTGTTTCATTCAGCTGGTGTGAGCTCAATACCAATTGTGGATGACAATGACTCGCTGCTTGACACATATTCCAGAAGGTATCCATTTGACCCGCACCATTCTTTGTGTAGTGCCGTTATGCTATTCTTGGTCCATGTATTCATTGTGTTTATTCCATTATGCAGTGACATCACAGCTCTTGCAAAAGACAAGGTGTACACACACATTCGCCTAGATGAGATGACCATTCATCAGGTATGCTAGTAAATATTTAATATGTGTGTTGATTCAGTTTTTGTCTGGAATTTTAGTTGGGATAACAGTTGTCCAATGATTTTTGCCGAGTTCTTTTTTGGTCTTGAAGACTTGTTAACTTAGAAAATAACTTTGCTGTTTTATGTATATGATGCGGAAATCTGTATCGGTACCTGCAGTACATATATATACTATGAGGACAGGCCTGTGTGGTTCTGGCAGTTTTTAGGCCTGTGTCTTTTGCATGCAGAGCATGAGCATAGCAGCCTGTAGGCTGTAGTTTGATGTGTTTTGTCCATTTATCACTCTTACTTTGCCATAACGGTGAAACAACATATACTATAATAGAACAAGTAGCCGTAATGCTGTTTAAAGCAGGCTTCCTCATGAATTCGTATATATGTTATCCATCCAGCTGGTGTGATTTTCGGTGTGAACTTACTCATTTGTTGTTATGTTCAGGCTCTGCAGCTTGGACAGGATGCAAATTCACCCTTTGGATTCTTTAACGGGCAAAGATGTCAGATGTGTCTCCGGTCTGACACTTTGTTGAAAGTGATGGAGCGATTAGCTAATCCTGGTAATCATCTTGTGCCTACGCATGCTGCCTGAAGGCATCTTTGGGTTTAACTTACTAATAAATTTTTGTTTTCTACATTGTTGGTAGGGGTGCGCCGTGTTTTCATTGTGGAAGCTGGTAGCAAACGTGTGGAGGGCATAATATCACTGAGTGATATTTTCAAGTTCTTGCTGAGCTAGCCAAAATGGCCGAGCCATCTATCTTTTGATCTCACAAGTGCCGGAGTTAACAATAGCAGAAAAAATTGTGAATCTCCAACATCGATCTCTCTGGCTTTTGGATAAGACAGGTGTCTTTTCCCGATAATGGCCAACCAGAGTCTGTAAAGTCTTTTTCTTTTTTCCCTTGCCCCTTTGTTACCCAAATGTCTGGTGATTTTTATTTATTGGATTGTTTTGCTGCTTGCTCGGTTTCTGAGCCCCCAAGGAGGTACAGTAGTAGCTCTCTTGATGGGTGGATGGGCACTTAAGAGAGACATATTTTGGCATGAATCATCAACTGAGAGGAAAGAGGGGATGCTCCGAAGCGAAGAAGGATGAATTCAATGTGTTGTTCTTGCTCAACAACCGTATTTTTTGGGCGGGCGGTGTTGCAAACATGAAAAGGAGAAATTACAGTCGGCTCCTTCCTTGTTAGGCCAAAGAAGCTATATTATATATATATATATTATATATCTGATGTAGTGACTCAGCAGGAGTGGAGTTGTGTAAAACCTGTACCACCTGATCTTTATGCCTAAACCGCAGCTTACTCATTTTCCTTCTTGTCCTTGGTGGATAGAGTATCATATGACACACCAGTAGATGATCGATCATTCTCTCTTGTAGTAGTAGTCACTAGTCAGGGTTTACTATATGGCTGCCGTATCGTCCTCCCTGGACGGTAGCGTTGTTTCACGAAAAACCCGAGTGAACATCGAGTGAACTTAAATAAAATTTAAATATATGTTGTGCTGCGGTTTTTTTCAAACTGCGAGGAAACGTTTTCGTGGCGGAAAGTCATGGTATTCGTGGAGGAAAAAGATTTATTTTTGTGACCTATTAAAAATTTAAAAAATACTAAAATTAATAAATATATCTTTTTGATAAAATAAATTTTTTTAAATTTTTGAATTCGTATAAAATTATTTAAACGAAATTATACGAAGACCGTATCGCATACCAACGATACTATCGAAAACCGTGGTTTTTATGGTTTTTTCGATAGTGTAAACCCCTGACTAGTAGTGGACTAGTAGTAGTATAGTAAGTTTTTTCATTCTCTGGTAGCGGCGCGACCGACTTGAGCCGCACGATGCATCTTCGTAGAGGAAGAGGACCAACTGGAAATCCGTTTGGATTCATTTCATTGACGCGTGCCTGTGGATGGAGTCACGGGCTCACGGCGACGGGCTTTGGCGTCGAGCGGAAAGATCTCGAGAGTGGGTGACAAACTGGATAAGACCAATCCACATCGCCACATTGCTCTTCCGAGACGCAGACGCGCTTGTCTGCTGCTCATCAGTGCCATTGCAAGATACATCCCATCGTTCGTTCGTTTTTTGTATTCATCCAGGATTCCTTCCAGATCCAGGCAGCCAATTCTCATCCCTTCTCTTGTTATTAGTTGTTCTTACTTCTTGCAGCAGCTGCAGCAGCACTAGGTGAAGTAGTAATTTGAGTGAGTTCCCTCCATTGTTTCTGTGGGTTGTGAAAGAAAGAGGGGAATGGCGCACGCCGCCGCAGCAATGGCGTGGCCCTCCACTTCCCGCGTCGCCCTCGCGCCTCCTCCTTCCGCTCTCCACCATCACCATGTCTCCGTGCCCCTCCACTCCGCCTTCCTCGGCCGCGCGCTCCCTGCTGCCCAGCCACAGCCACAGCCGGTGGTCGCCGCCGAGAGCCGCCGCACCGCCGTCTCCGTGCGGATGTCGTGGGACGGGCCCCTCTCCTCGGTGCGCCTCATTATGCAGGGCCGCAACGTCAAGGTACATTCCACTACTAGTAGAATTCGGTCCTAGAGATAACTTAAAAATTCGGTGTGCATGTGTACGTTAATGGTGATCGGTGATTGTGTTTTAAAATAATTTTGAAGATAGAGGGATTATTAATTGAAACACTCCTAATAGAAATCAACGAATAAAGAGGTTGTTCTTCTTTGCTTCACTAGAATTCGATCGAGATTAAAAAAAAATACTAGGACGGATGGCAATGAAATTTGTGCGTGCGTGCGTGCGTGCAGCTGAGTGACAAGGTGAAGGAGCACATCGAGGAGAAGGTGGGGAGAGCGGTGGCGAAGCACAGCCAGCTTGTCCGGGAGGTGGACGTCCGCCTCTCCGCCCGCGGTGGCGAGCTCAGCCGAGGTCCCAAGACTTGCAGGTGCGAGATCACGCTCTTCACCAAGCGCCACGGCGTCGTCCGCGCCGAGGAGGACGCCGACTCCACCTACGCCAGCATCGACCTCGCCGCCTCCATCATCAAGAGGAAGCTCAGGAAGATCAAGGAGAAGGAGACCGACGTCCGCCACCTCAAGGGGACCAAACCCGCCGCCGACTGGCCATCGCTCGAAGCCGCCATCGCCACCGTCGACAATGATGACGAGGCCGAGCTGCAGGATCTGGAGGAGGCCGTCGGCGCCGAGGACGAGGACACGGTGCTCACCAAGGTACACACCCGTAATTCATTCTTGTGCAATCTGCATGAATGCAAATCTCTATATTGTATTGCCATCAACCAAATGCATATATGCTACATGTGCATGCAGGTGGTGCGCACCAAGGTGTTCGAGATGCCGCCGCTGTCGGTGGAGGAGGCGATGGAGCAGCTACTGAACGTGGACCACAACTTCTACGCCTTCAGAGACGAGAAGACGGGGGAGATGAACGTCCTGTACAAGAGGGAGGAGGGAGGCTTCGGTCTCATCGTCCCCAAGGGAGATGGCCATCTCCACAAGGAGACCATCCCCAAGGACCACCAGGAGGAGCCCTCCCTTGCCGCCATGTCTCTCTCTCCCAAACCTGCAGCTTCTTCAAGTCCCCAATCTTGACAACTCTGTTTAACCAACTGTTTTCGATATTATTATACTAACGATTTTTCCAAGGTTTTCCACTCGGCTTTATTTCTGGAAGCTGCATGTATAGCCTGTGCTTTTGCTGTATATATCATTGCAAGTTAAAAAATATCCTACATTTCTGCCACCCGATCGAGAAATATTATTATAAAGCACAACACAATAGTATTAGGCTTTGGTCAAGTAACCTAAAGATATTAGTATCTGCCCCTAAAACGTATGAAAAGGAATTCTCGTGCCATATTTTTTCGTTCAAAAACAAATAAAATGGACTTGAGATGCATGAATGTTTTGTCTTTCGCCACCTTGTTGATCTTGAGCTTCTCCTCTCCTGCTGCCGCCTCGCGGAGTCTAGTGAGGTTAATGTGGCCTCGCCAGATTTTACCCTACGCTAATCCACAACGCCGCGTCCCTCATGACGCCATGCAACTTCATCTTGCCCGTGACGTCACCAGAATCCCCTTCTTCCGTTGTCATCACCTTCTCCGTAGCCCAAGAAGCCACCGTATAGACGAGTGCAGCCTCTGCCGAAACGAAGGAGAGAGAGGAGGAAGAAAGAAGAGAGGAAAGGAGAGAGATGCCATGATACATTATCGTCTCACTATATATTTTTAGTTGTTGTCTAAGAGACCTGCTGTGCGAGCTCAATGAGTTGATCGCGGTTAAATTGTCACATCCTAAATCACTCAAAAAATCAATTTGTACCAATTTTTGAAGATATGAGATATTATACTCAGTTTTATGGTTGAGGGAGTCGACTCAATTCGGAGCCAGAAATACGACAGGTAAAATAGACTTATTCCTCCATATGTAAGTTAATATGGCCATTAATGGGCCACCTATACGAGGCTTATTACGCTATAAACAGGCCGTCGTTACGATCACAACGGCCCATCGCCACGCATGCTAAGCAGGCTGATTATATGTCTTCCGTACGTTATGTTACTGGTCTGTTGATGAATCGTAGCCCTAGGTAAGATGAGTCTCTTTTTATGATGCGTATTATGAAGTTCATACGATGTTTACTGGGCTGTTTAATGAACTGACGATGCTTGATAACCCTTTATTTCCGCTTATTAGGCCGTAAATGGGATCCTGACCTTTATAAGCATTTCTGTCGACTTTTGAATCATGTTTTATGTAGAAAAATTTTATCGTTATTAAACAAATATATTAAGGTAAATAAATTTTATATTAAAAATTTTGATATAGAATACCTAAATATATCTTAATTTTATATTTAAAAAAATATAATACCTTTTGATATTTTTTTAAAGATGACAAAACTTCATGTATGTCTTGTTGGGCCTCCTGTATATATGTACGTCTTCGTGTTCATTCGGCTGTTCGTGGTTTTATATGTACCATGTATGTATTCTGATCCAACATTTTTTTTCATTTTATTTTTTGTCGGGTCTCTCCTTTAAACACCTCTTCCAGGGTATCAGGCATATGCAGCTGAGCGGCAACGGGCAACACATTACGTAGACCTTTTGACGAACTATAGATGGTGGACGAACCACAAACATGCATGTCTGCCAAGTGCTTCAATCAGACCCAATATTAATTGATACGTTTGTTGTTCTTCACAGTAATTAAGCTTTGACCACATCTTCCATTTTCTCCACAACACACATATATACACACACTACATATATGACGCGATAAAAGGTCATGTAATCATTTTGCGCCTGCCAGCGTCCACGTCCTTTTATTCTTCCTTGATCTTTGTGAAAAGGTACGTCGTGGTGGCTTTTTTTTTTTTGCTGAGAATAAGGATGCACAACCCTCCTTTCGAGACATGTGTTGTGTCTGCTAGCTTCGCCCACCAATCTTTAATGGTTTGGATTGTCTTCCATTGCTCAGGGTCAACTAGTAGGCTCCATATCATTTTGTGCATGCACTTAGCAACGAGATATAGAGCTATTTCATTCTCTTTGCGGCAGAGGGGGCATTGCCCGTTGTGTTGCCATCCTTTAGTCATGAGTCGGTCAGAAGTCCACACGGATGATAAGCCATGCATAAAATTTACATTTTTTCAGTGTCCAAACTCTCTAAATCAGTGAATCGAAGGTCAAGTTTAGTGCTCCTATGCACTACACCTGATAAGCCGACGACGCTGAGTATTGGCTGTGGCTTGTGAACTTCCACAATTTGGTCGGGCTCTTCCTCATCCAGATGGATGTCACATACAACAATCCATAAGGCAACTAGCTGGCCAACCATCGTTTTCCTTACCCTAGCATAGACTTCTCTTTTTTCTTTGAGATTGCATAGACGAACGACATGAGGTCTTTTGGCCTGCGCTCGTCAATCCATGCGGAATCCCAAAAGCGCGTTGTGTTTCGTCTTCAATGGTTATTTTTGTTGACACAGTAAAGAGGAGCTTGTCTACTTCATCAAAAGGCGTTTCAAGACCCACCAATGGTTTGTTTGGGTCCTTCCATTCATGCCATAGCCATCGCAGATGGAGAGCCCTCGTGAACTTATCAATATTTAACACCCCAAGACCTCCATGACCTATCGGCATGGATGTTTTTGTTCAATTGATCTTGCATTTTTCTCCCGTGATGTCTCCCGTTTCAACCCATAGGAAGTGCCACTGTTGCTTATGCAGTTGTCCCAAGGCTTTCTTTGTGACCTTTAGGACGGTTAGCAGGTAGATTGGCTACACTGTTAGCACTGACTTCACAAGTCTGGTCCTTCTTGTTGGACCAATGTTTTTCACCCTCCAGCATGCCACGCGTCTAGAAATTTTATCGAAGACAGGCTGCAAATCTATCTTCTGCATCTTTACTTGGACTAGAGGGAGTCCAAGGTATTTCAGTTCGAATTGTGCTCGTATTGCCGGAACTCACTCCAGGATCTCCTCCAGGTCTGTTCCCAAATCTGATGGCCGTAGCTTGGGATTTTGGAAGTTTATAACAAGCCCCGTGACCTTGCAGGAAAGGAATTCGATTTTGGCTACTTATATACCGATTGGATACAAAGAAATGGAGAACAATGATGAATATATACAACCAGAATTGAAGCCTACCATGATGAACTGGGAAGCTGTCCTACACGCTCACTTTAAACTTTTTATCAATCATCATAATTATATTTAGGCTTATCTCATACAAAATAAGAATGTTCAACATTACTCACTGATAATGTACTCAAAACACACGAGCACACACATGGTCAGTTGCGTGTTTGAAACATTACAATCAATCTGGAAATGTTTAACTATTATTCTCTACAATGAAGGCATTATTTATCATGAAAACAATAATCAAGACAAACACTTTATACCAGCACCGGCAGGGTGTGTAAAGATGTGACAATAGCTAAAGGTAACAATGCACTATTATCTCATGCAATGCATCCTATAAGGTTGGAACAGTGAGATGTGATATAGCAAAATGTTGGACTATGGACATGCCTGGGATATGGACAAACACATTCGGACCAGACCACGTGCACCCGAGTCGACCCATGCTATTTCTCTTCCTCTTCTCATCACATCCATCGACCGATCTCCATCCGAGTCCACGCAAGTAGATAGATCCAAACTTAGACGAGCATGTAGGATCGAATATAAGAACCAAACCTATTAGACACTAACACCTCTAGTCTAATCAACGCCTGTTGGAGTGCGGAGCCCCTTTAGCGGGGAAGTGAGCGGGTGCGCGAAAATGAAGCGATGGTTTGCGTGGATGAAAACAAGGGAGGCAACTAGTTTTTTAGACAGGTTCGGGCCTCTCAGAGACGTAATATCCTACTCCTGTGTTTTTTGGTGGATGGTGATGATGATATTTACACTGAGTTCTTGGATGGTGTTCTAAGTAAGGAGGAGAGGACCTTCCCTTAGCTAGGAGAAGGTGAACCCTGGCTCATTCTCCATATGGCTTCCTTTTTTCTCTATCGAGTGCCATGGTACTCCTTTTATAGTTAAAAGGTACCACAATGACCTATCTCTTACAAATTGGGCCCCAATACAGGTGATGCTTGGACCTGTTGTACACCAGCTCTCAGGACGTAGAGCGGTGTCTTTGCATCCCCTTGCTTCTTGCTTTGACGCGTGGCTTAGGGCGGATGACGAGGACAGTCTGTTGGTTGTTGGGCTTGACAATTGTCTTTAAATCGGGCGGAGTCCTCCAGGGAGAGCACGAGGCAGAAGGAGCGATCGGGTCACCCGGTGCGCCCAGGCACTTTGGAGCACTCAGGGCCGCTCTCATTGCTGAATGTAGATTTCTTGTTAGATTAGACGAGCTTGTAAAAGATGTCGATGATGAAGGAGTTCATGATGAATATGGCTTGAAGAAGTTATTGATGATTACATGCACCTGGTTTAGCATCTTAAAGATATAGATTTTGTAGGTCTCGAGCACAACCCATAGGGGACCGCGTCCGGAGACGATGCGCCTCGAGCACAACCCACGGGGTGCCACGCCCGGAGGGATGTGCCTTGAGAACAACCCACGAGAGGACGCACGCAGAGACGATGCGCCCCGAGCAGAGCTTATGGAGGGCCGCGCCTGGAGACGATGTGCCCCGAGCACAGCCCAGGGGGGTGCCCGAAGACGATGCGTCCTAAGCACAGCTCACGGGGGGCTGCGCCTGGAGACAGATGTGCCCCAAACATAGACCACGGGAAGTCGCGCCTAGGGGTGTGTGGTAGATGTGTCACAATCAGCTTAGCTGAAGATGGTAACTCTGGTTCCGTTTCTTCGACAGTGATCACTGCCTAGTGTCATCCAGAGATAAAACCCTACTCACTATAAAAAAACATTATTCATGGTATTTTCTATCAACATTTACCATTGATGATGATTCATCACAAAGATTAAATCATCATGATTTTCACATAGCAGTGAGCTCAAAGCCCCACGATGAACTCCCTTCCGATGAATTCATCCCGGCAACCAGGTTTGCCCCATCCTTCCCCATCTTTGGCAGCCATTGGTGTTCCCTTCCCTCCACTGCTATTTATCCTGCCTTACCTAACTGGTCTATCACTAGTGCTATCTTTTTAAATTATGGGAATGATTATCAGTGATATTATTTCCTTACCTGCATCTCCTCGTTCGTCTCCAGTGGTTTACTCCACCAGATAAGCTGCCGTCACACTTGCCTACTATCCACCGTGTCTCTCTCCTTCCATGGATCCGTCCATGCGGTCGACCCCGCCCAACGTCCTTCTCCATCCTCATGGCGTCTCTCTCCTTTCGCTCGACCCCATCCAATGTCCTTCTCCATCACACACAAGTGTCTTGTAGCCCGATCCGTCTCCGCCACCCATCACTAGTCAGATGCCACTTCTGCAACTGTGTTTAGCTCTAATTAAGCCCCGAAATCTTCGACTTGCATGCTTTCTTTCCAGGGCTCCCCTCTCGTAACCCGTTGTCTAGAACCCTAATCCGAATCTGAATCGGGCATTCGCGCGGGCGCTCGAACGCATGGGGGTTGGCACATTAGGCCTTGTTCCTCGTGTGATTAATTGACCACAGAACCAACACGTAGGCGCACGTACACAAGTTCCAAATTGAGTCCCTGCCTGCCACTACTTAATACGTAGTGGATTATTTATTATATACTATAATTGTAAATACAGATGGAAGGGTGTGTATACATGGCAGGTAGGGAGGCATGCATGCACATGGTGGGCAAGAGAAAAGAAACACTGACAATTGATAAGGCCCCTAGCTATATATATATATATATATATATATATATATATATATATATATATATATATATATATATATATATATATATATATATATATATATATATATATTTGCAGAAAACCCCTTAAATTTTTCTGAAATTAATCCATAGTCCACCTGGCTATTTAAAAAATCAGTTAAAGAAGAAAAATATGTTATTTTACAGAAACCCCTTGAGTGTTTATAAAATTAACCCGCAGTCCTAATGCTGAAAAGAAAAGGAGGGTTTGGATAAAAAAAGACCTCCTGCGTCCCTCTCTTCCGTCCCCATCTGTACCGCACATGCGCCCCTCCCTCCCGTCGCCGCTTGGAGCTCCCGCACCGTCGCTTGGACCTTCGCCCTCCGCCTGCTTCCTCCCTGCGTCGTCGTCCCGCTGTAACGTACGTGTATTTTGCTATATCTATAACTATCTATAAAGCAAGTAGTGTTTCCACAACAAATTTTGTTTTGCCTGGCTATTTTGCAGAAAACCTCCTGAGTTTTTTCGAAATTAACCCGTAGTCTACCTGACTATTTTTCTAAAAACACAATTAAAGAAGAAAAAGAGGTTATTTTGCAAAAACCCCTTGATTATTTATAAAATTAACCCATAATCCCAATGCTGAAAAGAAGAGAGGACTTGGATGAAAAAAGACCTCCGACATCTCTCTCTTCCGTCCCCATCCGCGCCGCGCCCCGTGCCACGCCTGCGCCCCTCCCTCCCGTCGCCGCTCGGATCTCCCGCGCCGCCGCCTGGACCTTCGCCCTTCGTCTGCTTCCCTCCCTGCATCGTCGTCCCGTTGCAACACACGAGCATTTTGCTAGTATATATATATATATATATACACACACACACTGTGCTTGTACATTGTAACGGATGAAGTCGAGGCGCGGCGCGGATGGGGATGGGAGGAAGGGACGCAGGCGTAGCGCGGGAGCTCCGAGCAACGATGGGAGGGAGGGACGCAGGCGCGACATGGATGGGGACGGGTGGGAGGGACGCAGGAGGTATTTTTTTCATCTAAGCTCTCCCTTTCTTTTTAGCATTGGAACTACATGTTAATTTTATAAACACTCAAGAGGTTTTCTGCAAAATAGTTAGACGAACAAAAATTTTGGGTAGAAATACTACTTGCTTTATAGATAGTTATAGATATAGATTATATATATACTTTGTATACGTACGTATCTATACAAAGTGTATATACATAGGTTGAATAGTAGGCCTGCTAAAAAGCCTGATTTGGTGTGTGTGAACGAATTGGGCTGGCCTGCTAAATAATAAAGCCCATAAAAAATTAAACAAAAGAGAAAGTCTGAAAATGTGCAGCCAGATTTGAAATGAGCCGAATTGATCGCATAGGCTAGACCGAAAAATTCCCAAAATAACCAAAGAGCCAAAAAGGAAGTGGTCGCATGCATAGTGGACCGTGCGCCTGATTGTCCATTAGGGATTTCGGGCCTGGTTCGTGTTGGGCACGAGATGGCCTCGGAATT
This sequence comes from Oryza australiensis, assembly GCA_019925245.2. Taxonomy (NCBI): domain Eukaryota; kingdom Viridiplantae; phylum Streptophyta; class Magnoliopsida; order Poales; family Poaceae; genus Oryza; species Oryza australiensis. The sequence goes on from JAIFGZ020000170.1 coordinate 3,733,359, forward strand.
AGATCAAATCCGAGGTGGATCACTGCTTAGGTTGTGACCCTCCATTTAAAAAAAACTTAAGGGATTTTTTACAGGATAGCCAGACAGTATATATATTCTCTTAGCTAGTAGCCTCTCTAGCTCAGCATACGTATCCATCCATCATGTAGATCGCCCATGGTATTAATATGTTGGTTGCTATTATCTAGCCAGTTCTTGTCCTATTGTTTCTCAACTCTTGTTGCGGGGACAATAATTAGCAGGCAAAAGCAGGGGAAGATCCAAGCTAGGCGGCCACTCCGGTATGGAGCATATTGGAATATGACATGGCATGGCATGGCATTAAGCATGCATATATACGATCGATATGCTTGCTTGCTAGTTGCATTCGCTAGCGAGACAGACCTTGATCCATCGATCATCTATGTATCAATGTATGCCTGCCAAACATGCACCTACCTTCAGATCTTCTATCCTTCCTTGTCTTATTTGTCGTCGTTTTTGTCACAGATATATCGATCGATGCTACTACTAATTAATATCTCTACCTAGCTAGTCGATCGATCGTTCTAGCTGCTGCAGAAGAGTTAATTTGCTTGTCAACAAATCAGTGGTAGTTTCAGGATCGGTAGGATGGGTATTCGGAGTTACAAAATATTTTTCTAGCTGTAAAATCAAAGTGTGTTTGATTATTATTTTGTGATAAACAATTGATTTGTGAAGATAATTGGTTTTGATATTTGAAAGTATTTTGTGAAATGGTTTAGAGATTTTCAAATGATGAATAGTGATCAGACGATAGACAGTAGTTTTGTCAGTTTGGGTTTGGTCAGACCGGACAGGTACTATCGGTCAGACCGTCGTGTGTTGAGCGATCAGACCGTCTAGCCTGATGGTCTGACCGGCCGACTCTGTGTCGGTTTCGGGTTTTTTCTTTGGATACTCGTGATTAATTCATGATTATAAACTTCTAGATAATTTTTATACATATGTAATACTGTTATGTGTTAATATTGAGTCAAGTTGATGAGAACTTGTATTCGAATATGGTTTTTCGGTTGATTCATGTGTAGGTGTGTCTTGATGCCTCGGAAGAGTGTTGTCAATGATGAATCGGGAGTCAACTTGGGAGAAGATGATGTCCGAATGATCATGATATCATGCGGGATGGTTAGGCTAAAGAACAATGCATGTGATTGGTGGTAGGGAGATTGTGTGCGTATGGGATAAGGAGTCAAATTTGAAAGGAGTTTAAATTTGGTATGATTGGAGTTTATAAAGTTTGTGTCTTGTACGGAAAGGTTTCCTAGGGGATTAGAATTTCTTGTACAAGTTGGATTCGTGACTTTAGGCTACTTATCTATACGTATAAATAGTAGAGGTGTTGAGGCCTCTAGATATCGATTTTATGGAAGTTTAATTTAGAAAAAAGTTAGGCTTTGAATTTAGTCGAGATTTATGAGAGGAGTTCTGTTGTTGCACTTTGTAAACATGAATAGAAGCAATAAAGTTTAATCTACTTTTGAGAGATCTTTGATTTATGTTTGCTCGGGTTCGACGGTCCAACAGGCGGGACACCGATGGTCAAACCGATGGCATCGCACCTGTTAGATCGGCAGCCCCAAGGCGGTCAGACCGACAGCGGCGATAGGCGACAGCGGCGCATCAGGATGGTCAGACCGAAGGTACAGCACCGGTCAAACTGACACATCTGCTCCGATAAGACCTATCGTAATAGATTTGAGGGTAACTTTTATATTCCGCTAAAAGTTTGGTTTTTGGTGATACAACCATTCACCCTCCCTCTGGTTGGCCTAGTTCTTGATATTCGATCCTATAATAACAATACCAATCGATACATTGATAATACAAAAGTACAGAACATAAAAAGAGGACGGTGTCAGAAATGGTAGAACCGACACCTATAGTGCTTTTCCAGTCCAAGTGTGCGCCCATGAGACACCATCTCGTAGAACCGACACCTATATATCGACATAGATGCCAGTTTTTAATGAAACCGACACCTATGAGTCCTGTACCAGTTCCTAATATCAACCAGGACCTTTGACCAATGATATGTATCGATTTTTTATTCTAGTTGGCACTTTAAAGGAGCCAAGCATCGTGCAGGGGGAGGGGTGGGATCCAAGCCAAGTCCGGCTATCCCTTGACCACTGATATATCTGGCTCTCCACCCACTCCATCTCCGAAAGCTCTCTTTGTCTCTCTCTCACACACAATCCCCTCCGGCTCTCCCTCTTCTCTCCGTCTATCCCACTCTCCCACATCTCCCCGTCTAGCTGACGGGTAGCGGCAGTGGCTCCATGTGGGATGGCGGCGGTGGCTCTGGGACGGGGGAACGGGATGTCGAAGCGAGCGGGAGGAGGCGGCATTGCCAAGGTGGTGTCCTCCTCACCTCCCCTCGGCACCGCCCCCTCATCTCCCCATGACGGCGACCCCTCGCCTCCACATGACAGTGGGCTCCCTCACCTTCCTTGGCAACGCCCCCTCACCTTCCCACGATGGTAGCGCCCTCCCCTCACCTTGGGGTCCTCCATGAGGCCAAGCGTGGCCGGATCTGACCGATGTGGCTCAAAGGTGGCCAAATCTGGCCCCACGGGCGCAAGGACGAGTAGATCCACCCTTTGTGATCTCAAGGGCAGCGGCAGTGGACTTCTCTCCTTCGACATCCTCGTTTTTACTTTCTTGGATTTTTTATGTGGATGTTGATTTTGTTTTTGAATGTTGATTGTGTGATTGTGTTTTTTGGATGTTGATCGATTCAAGGGTGATTGGTAGCTGATCAATGCATCGAGTCGATGCATCAAACAGCCTTTTTTTGGATTTTCTCATTAGTGCCACCTGCAAGGTACCGGTTAGGAAAACCGGAACCCAACCGGGACCTTTGCGGGGTTCCCAACCGACACCGATTTGTATTTCTGTAGTGTGGTATGTTACACCATTTTTATGCATTCTTTTTACTACGATTTTGTGGGAATGTATGATAAAATATATTGAGATTTTTGGGATTTGTTATAATTGGCATCAAATTATTTTTAAAATAAAATTTAGTAAGATATATTTTATGAGTAAATTTTACTTTGGGCCACCTTTTATTACTGATATTTCACTTTGGATCACTCTTCAACCAATATTTTCACTTTAGACTGGTATTTTGTCTTTGTGTTATTTTGGACTATCCTCAATTATTATATCCATCTACATCTAATTTATCATATGTCAAAGAAATTGTCTATATATAACTAAGGGAGTTTATTGACGAGTAGAAATCAACATACTCGAGGTTGTTTATATGTTTGAGAAGAAAGTCAGGGTGATCCAAAATAAAACAAATGCAAGATTATCGGTTAAAAATTAAAAATATTGATTAAAGGATGGTCCAAAATGAAAGATTGATAATAAAAGGTGGACTAAATAAAATTTATGTTTTTATATTGAACCTTTTGTTAAGTACTACGGTATAAATGAAACGTACGGAAGAATTTGAAAATTTGGGAGATTGTATAGCAATAGGTTGGTAGCTTTATGTAGCAAAAATATTTTGATTTCTTGCTAATGAAGAGAAAAAACTGATAAAACATTAGTAAACTACCGACAATTGAATATAGCTTTGTCCTACAGGATAATTGATATCAATTATAGGGCAAAAATATATAGAAAAATAACTGGTTACTACCGAGTTCTGTTTCTATGAACATAGGAAATATATAGATGCGTATACAAATAACAAGGCACTAATTGCTCATTAATTGTCAAAGCCAAAATATGGATAAGATAATCAAATTAGTATCAATTGCAAAAGAAAGGGAGGGACTAGGGAGAGAGATGAGCTTGCTGTTGATCTTGTGGGCCATCCGGCTATAAATTGTTAGGGTATAAATATCACAAATCTAGCTAGATTATGGTGGTAAATATGTATTATGAGCAATATATCGGTTTTATGTCCAAATTTATAGGAATTCAGCTGAATACACATGAATTACATTGGATCCACTAATGCAACAAATTAAACTAGAGCCTAGTATGCGACTATATATACTCCCTCCATTCAAAATACAAATATAGATACTTATTAGACACCACATAATACCATGAATCTCGATAGCCTATGTCCAAATTCATAATATTAATTATATGGTATTTAATTGAATAATAGATTCCTATATATTTTGAGACGGAAAGAGTACGTATTTTTAAAGTATATGTATACATATGTTACTCAAAATATCATTTCAGCTTTAATTTAAATTTTACTTAAAAATTTCAGGTCAGCTAGCATTTTTTAATATTTTAGGCAATTCCTCCTCTTCAATACATTTTCAGACTTGATTATTTGGATGGAATGTTTCCGTGACACTGCTATTATGAGATAAGAGTAGCGGGCCCTTTTGAGAAAAATCAACTGATGGAATTGATGGGTATGAAAGGGATAGAAAACAAAATATAGCTACATCGAGAATTGAATAAAATTTAGGGACATAAAAGGAATATAAAAGTTGAAATTTCGGGATTACACTGGAGTTTTCTCAATAAATACATACATGCCGTTGTGGGTCCGATCCGGTGGAGGTGATCAGTTACATATGAGTGGACATATGCTTACATATATGAGAAGTGATCATAATTTACTAAGTTCATGCAACTGCAGCTTGTTTATAATAATTTACTGGTAAGAGAGAGAGAATCGACGGAATTAAGGTTGTTAATTAGGTGTACAACAGATTTGGGGTTGTTTTGCATAGACGATTATGTCGTGCTATCACTAAACGTAGTAAAGCTGATCGATCTTACATGTCATCAACTTTGGACTTCAGCCGGTCCCTGCTGCCTAACTAACTAACTATAATTTAGTTAGTACTCTTAGTACTTGCAGCTAATTAGTTAATTGCTAGTGCTCTCGCTCTAAGGCTACAAGTCAATTGGGTCTTAAACTAACTACTCTCTTCGTTCTAAAATAAATTTATTTTTTATTCATCCTACACATTTCAATACAAAATCAATATCAAATCTCAATATAATTATTCCTATGTTTATCTATTATTAATATATTTATTTATTATTTTTATAATTTGATACCATAATAACTTAATAAATTTATTTTGAGATAAACAAAAGAGGTCACAATAATAATGCAAAAGTAAATTTATTTCGTGATCAACCAAAGGGTCGGAAATGAACTTACTCAGTTCCAGGACTGAGGCCCGTTTACTAAATTTTGGGTGTAAACTTTAGATTTTGGGTGTAAAGTTTACACCTAAGAGGTGTTTACTTTTATCGTGTAAAGATTTTAGGATGCTATAAAAATACAAATTTACCCTCTCTCTCCTCCTCCCCCGCACCTCATTCCTCTCTTTCGGAATACACCACCGGAATTAAATCGCCCCCAAGCAGCACGTCCTGGAAGTCGTCGGCGACGAGGTCCACCTGGAACAGATTCCTCACCGTCTCCCCCGCCAAGTTCCTGTCGGCGGCGGCCACGTCGGTTCCGCGTCGGCGATCCGTTCTCGGTGGTGCTCATGGAAGGCGGTTCCGCGGCGGAATCGTGTGTCGTGTCTGCCACGGCTCCCGCCGCGCCGCCCGCCGCCTCAGCAGCCCGACGACGGCGACAGTGGCTCCGACTCCGGTGGCACCGGCGCCGCGCGTTCAAGACCGAGGCCGCAGCCATCGGCCGCGTGCGCCATCTGGCGAGGTCAAGGAGGTCGTCTCCCGGCGAGGTCGAGGAGGTCGGCGGCGCGTCCACGGTGCCGTCGGCGAGGGTCGTCGACGGCGGCATTGATCCGAGCGGTGGCCAGATCCGAGCGGCGGGGGTATCGACGGCGATGGCGACATCCGTGACGGTGACGCGCGTGAGAGGAGGCAGCGGGGGCGTCGACGACGGCGGCCATGCGGCGGACGGCGGCGGCATTGCGGTGGCCGGACGGCGGACGGCGGACGGCGGGCGGTGGGGCGGCGGCCGGGGGGCCGTCCGTGGGGTGGGGTGGGGAGTACTGTTGGCACAGGGGTAAGGGTGGGTAGCACTTCTCTCAAGAAAATTTTGTATTTTTTGGCTCCCAAACCTCTCAAATTCAATTTTTATATGCCAACTTTACACCTATATGTTTACTTTTAAAATGTCAAAAAGTGACTAAAATTCTAAATTTTTATAAAATTTTACGGGAAGTAAAGACGGCCTGAGTAAGTTGTGGCCATCGTCGAATTAAATGACAAGACAGACTGATTGGCTAGAGCGCTAGCTTGTATTGTGCGCATTGATATAATGCGTGCAGTTATCTTGATCCACAAATGATTGCATCAGTACAAGTACCTGCGAGCTGGTTTCCTTAATTCCAAAACCAAAAGGGAATCCCAACCACAACTTGCTACTTTGCATACATATGCTTGTTTGCTCAAGAACATATTTAAAGAATTAAGGGGAAAAGAGAAAAAAGACAAATTGATCAGCTAGGTAGAGACTGCCGAGGAAAACCGACAAGCAAATTAAAGACAGCAAAATTTATTATAGGATACTTTAGTTTCGTGGCTTTGCTGCATTTACACTTTAGTCTTGTGGTTTTTTGCCAAAAGACTCAAAAGATATTCAGTCCATTATTTTAATATACTCCTTCAAATAGAGAGATAAAACTTTAGAAAAGAGGATTTTACCCTTGGTTCACTTAGCATGTTCAATCAAAATAATTTTTTTGCTAGTTCTAAATATTTGCAAAATTTAATAGCTGTCCCAAATAACAGAAATAAAAATATTTTAAAAATGTCAAATTCAGAAAATAATATTTCAAAATTTATTTTTTAAAAAAATTGAATGTATTTGATTTCAGTAATTCGGGGTAAGGTTTGAGTTTGCAAATATATATATATATATAAATTATGCCAAAATTATGTTTAGATTTGAATTATGCTAGGTTAACCAAGGGTAAAATTGTCTTTTGCAAAGTTTATCTTTCTATTTGGAGAAATATACTAAAATAATGGACTAAGTGTCTTTTGGCAAATAACCATAAAACTAGAGCGTCATGTGGCTATGCCGTAAAAAGTGTCCTAAAACAAATGCCACAAAATTAGAGTGTCTTAGAGTAAATTTTACCATTAAATACACACACGGAATTTTGCAAAGCTTATGCTAACTTTCTTCTCGAATTAAAGTTTATTGCAGGTTCCTATAGCAAAGCTAGTATTCTGGTTGGATGCAATGTACTTATTTTGCAAAGATTAATTGGGATTGATTTGAGCTTATAGCAGGCGTATATTCATACACACATACATATACATACATACATAAATATACATACAAACATATATATATATATAACTATTTATAAAGCAAGTATTATTTCTATTCAAAATTTTATGTCTGGCTATTTTGCAAAAAACTCCTTGAGTTTATCTAAAATGGAGGGCCACGGCCCAAGCAGCGATCCACTTCGGATTTGATTCAATTACGAGGCCATCTTACGTCCAACATGAATCAGTCCGAAATCCCTAATAGACGACCACGCGCACGACCCACTATGCGTGTGACCACTTCCATTTTCGGCTCATTGGATGTTTTGGGAATTTTATTTTTGGCCCAGCCTGTGCGATCAATTCGGCCCGTTACCAAATTTGGCTGCACATTTTCAGACTTTCTCTTTTATAATTTTTTATAGGCTTCATTACTTAGCAGGTCAGCACAATTAGTTCACACACATCAAATCGGGTTTTTTTAGCAGACATACCATTCAACCTATGTGTATACACTTTTGTATAGGTATATACGTATACAAAGTATATATATATAGTTATATCTATATATATTTATATCTATATCTATAATCTATAATCTATATCTATAATAACTATCTATAAAGCAAGTAGTGTTTCTACCCAAAATTTTCGTCCGTTTGACTATTTTGTAGAAAACCCTTGAGTGCTTATAAAATTAACCCGTAGTCCCAATGCCGAAAAGAAAGGGAGTGCTTGAATGAAAAAGACCTTCGCGCCCTCCCGCCCGTCTCCCATTCACGCGCGCCTACGCCGCGCCTACGCCCGTCCCTCCCATCGCCGCTCGAAGCTCCCGCGCTGCGCCTGCGCTCCTCCCTCCTGTCCTTATCCGTGCCACGCCCCGGCTTCACCCGTTGCAACGCACGAGCACAGTTGCTAGTATATATAAAGCAAGTAGTGTTTCTACCCAAAATTTTCGTCCATCCGGCTATTTGCGAAAACCCTTTTAATGTTTATAAAATTAATCCGCAAGTCCAATATCGAAAAAAGGAAGGCTTGGATGAAAAAAACCTCTTGCGCCTCTCCTCTCTCGCGCCCTCCTCCCGTCCCCATCTCGCTCACGCCCGACTTTATCCGTTTCAACGCACAGTACGATTATATATATATAAAACTATCTATAAAGCAAGTAGTGTTTTCACCCAAATTTTGTATTGCTGGCTATTTTGCGTAAAACCTTTTGAGTTTTTCCGAAATTAACCCGTAATCCGCCTTTGGCTATTTTTTTTAAAAACCCAGTTATGTTTTTGCCGGCTATTTTGCGAAAACCTCTTGAGTTTTTCCGAAATTAACCCGCAATCCGCCCGGCTATTTTTTAAAAAACCCAGTTATACGTAAGATAGAGCTTATCTTAACTACTTAAAAATCTATAACTTTTCGATCATCAAATCGTTTTTCTCCAAATCTATAAAATTTTCGATCCGTATAACCTATCGCTCCATTATTGCCTCACTTTCCTCACCTCCAACAAGCGAGCCCGACTTACGCGCTCTTGCGTCGCCATGCATTGCCCTCGGTGGCGGCGAGCACACGCCGCACGAGTGAGCTAGCACACCGTCGTTGATATACATGCAACTTATCATATTCATCAATATACTTTTCTAACTAATAATATCTAAGTCATAAATATTTTAAATTTTAACAAATTTCTAATCGGTTTAAAGTATCGTAAGTCAATATCTATTTTCATTATATTTTTGACTTAATTTGGTGAATAAATTAACTTAGACTAAATGTCTATCCGATACTATTTCTTAATCAAGGTCCAAGTGGTACATAAAGTTAAAGATACCCTTGCTTTCAAAGTTATATATATATATACATAACTATATATAAAGCAAGTAGTGTTTCTATCCAAAATTTTCATTCGTCTCGGTTATTTTGCGAAATCCCTTGAGTGTTTATAAAATTAACTCCGCAATCCCAATCTTAAAAGAAAGGAAGACTTGGATGAAAAAAGACCTCCTATGTCCCTCTCTTCCGTCCCCATCCACGCGCACCCCGCGCGCGCGCGCCCCTCCCCGTCGTTGCTCGGAGCCCCGCCGCCGCCCGTACCTTTACCTCCGCTCGCTTCCCTCCCTCGTCATCGTTCCAGCAACGCACGGGCATTTATATAACTATTTATAAAGCAATTAGTGTTTCCACCTAAAATTTGTTTTGCCCGACTATTTTGCAGAAAACCCCTTGGTTTTTCCAAAATTAATCGATCCATCGACTATTTTAAAAACCAGTTAAAGAAGAAAAAGGAGTTATTTTGCGAAAACCCTTGAGTGTATAAAATTAACCCGCAGCCAATGCCGAAAAGAAAGGGAGGGTTTAGATGAAAAGAAAGATCTCATGCATCTCTCTCATCCGTCCCATCCGCGCGCCGCGCCCGCCCGCGCTGCGTCCCTCCCTCCGTCGCCGCTCGGAGCTCCGTGCCGCCCCTGGACCTTCACCCTCCATCTACTTTCCTCCTGCATCGTCGTCCAAGTTATAACGCACGGACATTTTTAGTGTATATATATATATGTATATATATATATATACACATACATACACATATAGACACACAAAAAAACAAAAGCTGCTACTAGTAGTAGCATATATTGCTCTCTTAATTCCAAGCTTCTCTCTCACGGTTGTCGGATTGGATCCAATCCGGACCGTATGATCGATTATGGATTCCCTTGTTTCCACTCTACCTAGCAACTGTACTTTGCTAGCTGTACAGTACATATTGCAAGTCCTTAAAACATGCATAGTTGATATATACTTTATGTTAATCCTTCAATGCAAAATGATCGACGACGAAAATTCTGTCCAACTGCTAAGTAAATTAACACAGTTAGCTTACAGCGAAAGGAAAAAAAAACCCAAAAGGAATATTTTTTTTGTAATGACTGGAATAGTACATCTACATGAATGCTTGTGTCATGATAGCGAATGCTTTCGAGCAAACTAGCCAAATTGCTAGGCGGCACCAAGACATGAACATTACTGTACAGATTAATTAAGGAACAGCGAAAAATAAGAACCCTCACCACGACCCAATATTATCTCTCCGTGGGAAGTCACTTTGAAAACAAACAATGAAGATAGCTTAATATTTTCTCAAAATATATCAATATTTAAAAAATTTAGGACAACGAACCTTTTCTTTAAAAAAGGAAAAAAATTAAAAACTATAATCCTAAATACCCTACCATCAGTTTTTACGGGCTTGTGGTTGTGGTCTTCTGGTTACTGGGTCTTGGTCCATGTCCAGATATTCGATAATTTTTATGGATATTATTCAACCGATTTCAAAATCCAACAAATAATTTCTTTATCGTGTTTGTTTCTATTTTTAAAAATAATTATTTATTATTGGTTCTATTCGGATATTATTTAAAAATATCCGACCGACACTTTTTGAATCTGAATTTTCGTTCGAAAACCCGGATACTATTGTTTTCACCCATAGCTGCTGGGTGCGTCGTTTACGCGTGCGTGTGTGATGTATTAATTGCATGTATATGAGGATGTCTGGTCGACACGTATGCAATTTAAGTACTTGACCTGTTTATTTCGTCGTTATATGACTCTAAGCTACCTAGCAACATGTTACCTCGTCTTACAAATACAATGTCCATTTAAATCAAAAGATTTATGTAAAAATTTTATAGGATTCAAATTTTTTATAGGAATTTTTCTTATTTGATCTTGTGATATAAAGGATTGAAGCTTTTTAAATCTTATGAAAGTATATTTTAGAGAAAACAAAGCCTAAGCTCCAACCTTTTGAAAAAAAATTTTAAGTCTATCTTTCTCATCAATTCCTATATTTATTATAGAGGTAAACACACCATTAGTCCATAATCTTTGACGCTGATGTCACTTAGGTCCATCACCTTTGAAAAATGCACCATTAGTCCATAACTTTTGGCGTTGGTGTCACTTAGTTCCATCGCCTTTGAAACCAGGATTGGTAATAAGTCCCCGATGGTGATGGATCCAATCCGTGGTTTCAAAGATGATGGACCTAAGTGATATCAACGTCAAAGGTTATAGACTAATGGTGCATTTTTTAAAAGGTGGTGGATCTAAGTGATACCAGCGTCAAAAGTTATGGACTAATGGTGTATTTTTCAAAGGTGATGGACCTAAATAACATCAGCGCCAAAAGTTATGGACTAATGGTGCATTTAACTCTTTTATATAATCAAACGTTCATTTCTGTAATTTTACTATTTTATACTTTTGTATAATTACAGTTTTTTCTATTTTTCTATTTATTTTTTTTCTTTCCTACGATTTAAATGGGTCCTAAATGATTTTTTTATGTACATACATGTTTGTTATATAGTTTCAATGTTCTGTTCATCGATCGATCTACACCCGATGGCTATAGCCGCAATGCAAGCACGATCGACCGATCGATCGACTTGTTGAATTGCACTGTACGTACTCATATGCATCCATGTGCTAGCTGCTGTTGCCGAAGCAAACAAATAGTTGTCTGATTAATTAAGAAATTAATGACCCTCGCAGCTACGCCAAGAGCCAAGTGATCTGATCGATTTAGCTAGTAGCAACTTTTTGCTAGCTGCTAGCTAGCTAGCTGGCTAGCTTAATTTAGGTTTAACGTGGAACATGCCTATGATTGTGCAAATTGTCCTCCAAATTGTTTTGGATATTGCCAAATTAATATATTTCTATTTGAGAGATGATTAATATATAGATATGCAGATCATATACAGTGTAATTAAATATCATTTATATCTCGTAAAAATACCTTTTAATACCCGAACAAAAAACTCATAATTAAGCTATATATACGTGCAAGGTGCATAATCTTTTTAATTACCAAATGCATATCCTTGCACGTACATACATTTATACGCTCGATCGATCGCAGAGAACCTGTCGTTAATTATGAGTGGACGTACATGCTACGTGGATATATACATTAATTCCGTTTGATCCATATAGTAGCTGCACCCATTCGCTAATATATGCAAGTACATCGTGCTAATTAATCCGACAAGACGTCATCGTCACCTGTTAATTAATTGTTAGAGTAGTAATAATGGACAAGTGTGCTGTGTCAGTGGTGACAACAACATTAACAGTCCAGTCCGGGCTAGTGGGTGATAATGATATATATGATCCTATACATGCATATATAAAAATGTACGTATAAATATGGTATCTGCTGGACTATACTTATATACACATACATGAGGACGTACGTATCCGATGAAAACCATCAATAAAATAAATAAAACCCCAAAAATCAGACCTATTTTTTAAAAAGATTAATAAAAAAATTGTTAGAGATAGATGTACATATAAAATAAATTGTCATTAAATCTTTTAGTCCAAATTCCACTTTATTTAAGAAAAAAAATAAATTTCAGATAAAAAGCAACTAGACATTATTCGTCTTCATGCCTACAATTTACAATTTTTATGAATTTTCACTTATTTGATGATTTTCATTAGATATTTCCCCTACTTATATATACATGATAGCTAGCTACTACCTTTGTCCCATACTATAGATACTTTGATATGAACCTTTTTCTAAGATTTTGAGAAATTAGTGGGATAAAATTAAACAAGAGATGGTCTTCATTGGTTAATTAAGAGATCGAGGCTGAAAATGTAATCTATTTTTATTATCTTAAAATCTCTCAAATATTATTAGCCAGACTGGAAAGTGTACTTACTACGTACATTGCACCCACAATAACTAACAAAATAACATACATAATACTACTATTAATTATATTATGTACGGGGCAGGATGGAAGGTACAATGCAATCTTTGCGTAACAGAAGAAGAGCGATTTGGTGGGTCGCTAGCTATCTATCAATCTCATGCTGTTTTGTCTTGATTGCTGGACCACATGCATCAACGTGATGTTGGCCTGGCTCTGGCCTGGCTGCCTCTAATAGAGAGCTAGCGTCATGCATGATCGGTCACGACGCCCAAGGAAAGAGAAATTAACGCACGTATACTCTCCCATCCAAAATATAACCATTTTAACTTTAAATTTTGTTTTGAAATATAATAACTTTTATATCAACATTTTCCTTCTAACTAATCATTTAAATTTTTTTCTATATTCACTGCTCATTCAATCACACTCTTATTTTATTTTATTTTATTTACTTTTTAGTAATTTTGTTTAATCTTAAAAATTTTTGTATTACGAGACGAAGGTATTAGCTAGCTGTGTGTCGTCTTCTAGCTCGATCGATCGCTAATTCTAGTTTAGGATGTTAATTGCGTGGTTGACATGCGTACTGCCAAAACCATCCATCGGTGGCCCAGATTAATTAACAATCTCTAATTCCAAGATCGATCTACGCTGTAGCATGCAGTGTATGTATATAATTATATAATTAATTAATTAACTTATTATCTGACATGTATTTGTTTGGGAGCCAACAGACAACATACATGAAAGACAAATTAGTTGAGGCTAGCTAGCTGCTGCCTAGCTATATGCAATCGATCGATCGATCATATGGCACCAGCTAGCAGCTATCTTCGCCTCATTAAGTGTAAACCAACTGTTTGATATGAATATGCATGGAGAGAGCGCGCGCGTATATACATGTACACTCATACATACATACATACGTACGTACATACGTGCGTATATACATACGTACATACGTACGTACATAATATATATATATATATATATATATATATATATATATATATACACACACACATACATACATATATATATATACACACACGAGGGACATATCTGGTAAAAACCATCAAAAGGTGAAAACCCGTAAAAATCGAAACTAAAAGTTTTATATATTAATAAAAAAATTACTAAAGATAGGTGTAGACATAAAATACATTATTACCAAATCTTAAGTTTAAATTCAACTTAAAAACACAAATTTTGAATAAATAGCAACAGAACACTATTCATATTCATATGAAATTTGTTTTCTTTCTCAAATGAAATTGAGTTTGGACTTAAGATTTGATATGAATGTATTTCATGTCTTATACCTATCTTTAGTATTTTTTCATAAATTTATAAAATTTTTAGATATAGTTTTTACGAAATATTGCCTCATATATATATATATATATAACTATCTATAAGTAGTGTTTATACCCAAAATTTTCGTCTGTCTGCTATTTTGCGAAAACCCCTTAAGTGTTTATAAAATTAACCCATAGTCTATCGATTATTTTGTAGAAAACATCTTGAGTGTTTATAAAATTAACCCGCGGTTCCAATACCGAAATAGACCTCGGGTGAAAGACATAAAGAAAATCATAAATTAGAATTACATGAGATTTCAACTTTGAAATAATTATGATAAAATAAAATGACGTTATAACGCACAAGCATATTTACTAGTGTATATATATACTAGCAAAAATGCTCGTGCGTTGCAACTGGACAACGACGCAGGAGGAAGCGAGGTGGAGGGTGAAGGTGCGGCGACGGAGCTCCGAGCGGCGACGGGGAAGGCGCGCAGCGCGACGCGGGAGCTCCGAGTAGCGACGGGAGGAAGGGACGCAGGCAGCGCGTGGCGCGGATGGGGACGGGAGGAGAGGCGCAAGAGGTTTTTTCATCCAAACTCTCTTTTTTTCAGCATTGAGGCTGCGGGTTAATTTTATAAACACTCAAGGGTTTTACGCAAAATAAACAATTGGACAAAAATTTTAGGTAAAAATATTATATATATATATATACACTAACAAAAATGCCCATGCATTGCAACGGGACAACGACACGAAAGGAAGCAGGAGGTGGCGCGGAGCTCGGCAGCGACGGGCGCGGAAGCTTCGAGCGATGTGGGAGAGAGGGCGCAGCGCGCGCGCGGCGGCGCGGATGGGACGGGAGGAGGGGCGCAGAGGTCTTTTTTCCATCCAAGCCCTTTCTTTCTTTTTAGCATTGAGGCTGCGGGTTAATTTTATAAACATTCAAGGGGTTTTCGTAAAATAACCAGGTGAACGAAAATTTTGGATAGAAACACTACTTGTTTTATAGATAGTTATATATATATATATATATATATATATATATATATATGAAACACATAGGAAAAATCTAGCTAGTGCGATGGTTGAGATGATTAAAAAACACACAGAAGAAGCAAAAGTGTCGAGCAATAATCCATGTATGAGTAAATATGTAAGATGAAAAAAAATATTATCCAAAGATATGTACCCAAATTAATACGACAGTTCTCATCTTGTGTATGGCACCCAAAGGTCATCACCACGTTTTCCTAAACACACAATAGAAAGAGAGGAAGAAAAGTCCTGTTGTCCCAAACAAACTACCAGCTGAGTCTCGCCGGACGCAGCAAATACTGCCCCTCTTACAATTAAGATCTGTTCGACGATGCGAGCGTTTGCAAGGCCACCAATCTTGCCACCCAGCCTATCAAAGAAACAACCTGAAATGAGACCTGTCGAGTGAAGAATTAATTGTGATTTCCTGCTATTTCTGGCCTGCTCCTGGGCGTAGAACAGACATGCCAAGTGGTTGTCTAAATCTGGACGCAGCATCACTAGTCGGCTGTACAACAGCACTTCTGCAACGCTACCTAAACAAAAAAATGGAAGCCCTTGCGCGTGCTACATAAGATTGGCCTAGGCGAAAAGCTCACTACTACATAAATGATTTTCGCAAAACGGTCAAAATTCATTTTCATAGGCAGATGGAGCACCCGCTTGGCTCAGGTGCATGTGCAAATCGGTATTTTCCATGTACGGGCACCACAGCCGTATGCTAAAGAAAAAAAAACTTACACTTAGGAAGCCCTTGCGCGTGCTACAGGCGAAAAACTCACTACTAAAAAGTATTTTTTGCAAACGGTATATATATAGAGCGCGCGCTAAGCAAATACCGGGTTGTGCCACCATCCCTTTCACATTCACTCGCTCTTGATCTCTCTCTCATGGAAAAGAAGAGATAAGTAATTTTAATTGATGCGGAGGTCGATCGAGAGAGGGAGTTATTATTAAGAAGGTAGGGGAGGATGATGCCGTGATGGATGGATCGATCTGTTGGCGGGTATAAAAGGGCGGGAAGGGGAGTGAGAGAGAGCAGCCGCGGTCGGTCGATCCAGCAGCAACTACACCATACTATAGCTTATTATATAGTTAGTTAGTTAGTTGTTGCATCCATCGCTTAATTAATAATAATAGATAAATAACAATCATGGTGCAGCAGCAGCAGCAGCAGGAGGAGGAGGTGGTGTTCGACGCCGCCGTGCTGAGCGGGCAGACGGACATCCCTTCCCAGTTCATCTGGCCGCCGGACGAGAGCCCCGGCTCCGTGGCCGCCGAGGAGCTGGAGGTGGCGCTCATCGACGTGGGCGCGGGCGTGGACCGCCACGAGGTGGTCCGGCTGGTGGGCGAGGCGTGCCAGAGGCACGGCTTCTTCCTGGTGGTGAACCACGGCATCGAGGCGGCGGTGCTGGAGGAGGCGCACCGGTGCATGGACGCCTTCTTCACGCTGCCGCTGGCGGAGAAGCAGCGGGCGCAGCGCGGCGCCGGCGAGAGCTGCGGGTACGCGAGCAGCTTCACGGGGCGGTTTGCGTCGAAGCTGCCGTGGAAGGAGACGCTGTCGTTCCGGTACTCGGCCGCGGGCAGCGGCGAGGGCGTGGAGGAGTACCTGGTGAGGAAGGTGGGAGGGGAGCACGGGCGGCGGCTGGGCGAGGTGTACGCGCGGTACTGTGGCGAGATGAGCCGGCTGTCGCTGGAGCTGATGTCGGTGCTGGGGGAGAGCCTGGGCGTGGGTGAGCGGCACTACTTCCGGCGATTCTTCGAGCGGAACGACTCCATCATGCGCCTCAACTACTACCCGGCTTGCCAGAGGCCACTGGAGACGCTGGGAACGGGGCCGCACTGCGACCCGACGTCGCTGACCATCCTCCACCAGGACGACGTGGGCGGTCTGGAGGTGTGGGCGGAGGGGCGGTGGCGCCGCATCCGGCCGCGCGCGGGGGCGCTGGTGGTGAACGTTGGCGACACGTTCATGGCGCTGTCCAACGGCAGGTACCGGAGCTGCCTGCACCGGGCTGTGGTCAACAGCAGGGCGGCGCGCCGGTCGCTGGCCTTCTTCCTCTGCCCGGAGATGGACATGGTGGTGCGGCCGCCGGGGGAGCTGGTCGACGACGACCACCCGCGGGCGTACCCGGACTTCACGTGGCGGGCGCTGCTCGACTTCACGCAGCGCCACTACAGGGCTGACATGCGCACGCTTCAGGCCTTCTCCCACTGGCTTGCAACTCCAACGATACACTAGCTAGTAGCTACTACCTACCAGCTACCTCCCTCCATCTTAATTGCATCTTCCATATATCACCATTACTTAATTAATTCATATATACGCATACATTACTAGCTAGTTCATGCTTAATTAATTGGAAATGTATCAGGTAGCTAGTCCATGCTTAATTAATTAAAAACACAGGAGGTGAAAATCAGGTTATTAATGTATCAGTAGCTAGTCCATGTTTAATTAATTAAAAACATAAGAGGTGAAAATCAGGTTATTAATGTAATCTTTGAAACTCTTTATTAGAACCACACGATCCTTATATATTTAATTATTTTGTTAATTACTATGTTATTATATCTATCCGGATCCAGCCTGTTAATTAATTTGGTTTGCATATATATATATATATATATATGATTGTTGATTTGTTGGTATGATATATAGATCTAATAATGAAATATATTAATTACTACTCCTGTTCACTACAATTTCTTGTTGCTGTCACTCGATCACTCCATGGGATATGGAGATCGATCGGACGATATGCATGAAGGTGAAGGACGATAGGAATGATGCATGCATGTGTAGATGTGTTGTTGTTGCGTTTCTGGGTTTGGTTTCTGTTTTGTCGTTTTCCCTGTCCGTACGTCCGTCCGATCAGTCGCTCAGCTTTTTATATAGCTAGGTACAGAAAGAGAGAGAGAGATATGAATCGATTAAGATCAATCAAATCAAAGCAAAGCTAGGTGGTACGTACTGTATGTATATACTCTCCACTCTACATATATAGATCACACGCCGACGGCGGCAATTGGGACCTCCGGCAAGACGCAGCCCATCTTGACGTACGAACGCCGATCGATCCTCCGGCGGCTTTCCGCCGCTGGTGCCATCGTCCGTCTGCTCTGATCCTGTCGACGCCGTCCGAGACCTTGCGGCTTGCATAAACTAACTGTCGCGTCCATGCGTCCCGGCCATCGCCACCATCTCCGTCGTATGATCAGCCTGCATCGCCTATAGGAAACGAAGCCGAAGCCCTCCTCCACTCTCATAGTCTAATAACCCAATCAATTTTACAGGTTATCTTTGTTCCCTTTTTTAAGAATTTAATTTGAATGCCCAATCACGACGACGCGGCATCGTCTCTTCGGTTCGTTCAATTGGGCACGACCGCACGAGGTGTACCTCGCCCCACTTGTGCACGAGAGCGACAAGTATTTTAACCATTCATATGCTTTTTTAATTGAATTATCGTATCCTGGTAGTATACATAAATCTTTAACTTTACTTTCTGCTCGAATAAAGAGCAGGTTTATAAAACCATCAATAACTGGTTACCATAATAACCGTGTTTACCACGGATATACGGTAAGAATAAAACCACAATAACCCTATTAAATTTAAATAAATTTAAAAATAATTTAATTTTTTGATAAATTTTATATATCTTGTTATAATTTTTAACTCATGATAACCTCTTTTCCAACGGTAAAAAAATGTAGAAAACGTTGGAAACTGGTGATATATATATAACGCGCTTTCGGCGGCTGCGGCATGCAAATGCAATTCTCTCTGCCCGGTCACGGTCAGTACACCGCACTGGGTGTGCTACTGTTACTGAGCAATCTCCCTACGGCTTTTGATGCTTTAGGCGTCAGTGCGTACGGATAGAGATCTGGGAGAGATCAATCCGATCAGCTGATCAAATTAATAATTATTACGAATAGTACTGAGAAATATCATATACAAACTTGAAGATATTATATATATCAGAAAAAGCAAATTAATTAAGCAAATATAATTAATACTAAAGAGAATATATTCTATACCATTGAGTTTGTCTCAATTCAACGATTCACCACTCACATTATCTCTTTTTATAATATATCGGTGCCATTATCAATTATTCTATAATATATAATTGGACTGAACTTTTTAAAAAATATCCAAAATATCCTTAGACACGGTCTCTAAAATATATATCTTTGACTATATTATTATTATAATTATAATAATTATTACTATTATTATTATTTTACAATGAATTAATGTATTTTTATTTTATATTGTAGTATTTTGTAAGAAAGACAGACATACAATAAATTAATAAATACATTTTATTTATTATATATATTATTTTAGTGCTTTAAAAATTAAGAAAAAAATCTGAATTTTCCCTGAACTATTGTGACAGAACATAAAAGTAGACATCTTTCATTCTCAACTTAAAGTAGACATCTTTCATTCAACTTTTCTACATGACACACGTGACATTCCATTCAACATAATATATATTAAAATTAGTGGGACCTATATGTCAGTTTTAGTTTTTTATTTTTTTAAAAAAATATTTAAATCCATAATTCAGAAATGACATATGGGCCCATCACTTTTTAATTTTTTTATGCTGATTGGATGGTCACATGTGCGTCGCATAGGACCAAAACCGCTTTAGAGCGAGTCATGAGGTAATTCGTGTGGTATGAAAAGTTGAAAGTGGATGATGTCTGATTTTTTGATTCAGAAGATAATTCATACTAAAGTTATTAATAGTTATTAATAATTAAAGTTATCCAAGTTTGACATCAACTTTATTCAATTATGAATTTGGATCGATGGAGAACAATGCAAGAGTTGCTAGCTAGCTAGCTTTCTTATCTATCGAAAAGGGCATGGGAAGGGATGGGTATCAGCATGGCCGGATTAGATATAGTATCAATATAGTATCAACATTTTGAGAGATCAGTATGACTAGTCGTATATACTGTACTGTGCATATACCATGTTGCATGTATATGCTACCTTACTACCCAACAAATTGCAACTGCTCGATCTCGTTGCTGATGCAGCGTCAGCTAGCGCGCGGGAGCGCTCTCTCTCTCTCTCTCTCTCTCTCTCTCTCTCTCTCTCTCTCTCTCTCTCTCACACACACATATATCCCCATCAGATCAGGGCCGGTCGATCAGAGTGATGAAAATCATTTGATCGAGGCCGCATGTTGTCGCCTAGACCTACAACTAGCATAACAACGACAACTACTCCACCTATAGACAACGGCTTGGCTAAATCTCAAACATCTGATCTGATGGTTGGATTTCAATCCAATGCGCTTCTTTCCATGTATATATTCAACCTCTAGATGCTCTTAATCTCTCCACCGAACTCAATTCAGGTAATTATTACCCTCTTCTCCACTCTCCACCACTAGAGTAGGTTATAAGGCCCGTTTCATCGTGGCGTCACTAGAGCAACCTATTTCTAAAAGTCATACTCTTGATTATGGCCTGTGGTCTATGCCAAGGTCTCAGTCCCTCTCTCAGTGCCCAACTCAAATCCCGAGAAAATCCCAAATAAAAAATTCAAATCTAAATTCCAAATCTCCACCAAATCAAAATTCTTTGTGAAAGTCTAGTTCGCCTCCCTTTGTTTCCTTGGGTAGTCCTTTCCTCGGCCGGCCCATCTTCTTCCTGCATCCCCTCCCTCCTTCCTGGACCACGCTGGCCTGGTTGAGTCCGTCTCCGGCCCGCACCCCAGGCACGTGCGCCGCACGTGCCACGGTAGAGCGCTAGCTTCCTCGTGCTTGCATCTTGTATCTCCCTCTTGCCACTTAGCTCTCCTACCAGCGCCATTCGAAAACTTGTCGTCACCATTGGCTTCTCCCGCGTGCGCATTGCCGTGGTCGACCAGAAGGACGCCGCCATCACCCTCTCTGGCCGCCCGCCTACGGCGACGACTGTTGTGCCCCTGCTCGGCACCAAACCACCCATCACCGTCCACCGCCTCCTTTTGCCATCACCGTCGTCGTCACTTCTCGGGCTCGGCAGCTCCACACTGCGTGAGTCTAAGAATGGGAGCCAACGCTCGTCGTCCTCGCCTCCCTTTCTGTCAAAGCAGCCAGGACCGAACTTGCCCTTTTCCCCGTCCCTTTTGTTTTTCCTCCCTAAGACCAACGCCCATCTAACACAGCTTGTTTCCTAGCACCGGAGATAGTCACGCTGCTGACGCCGGCATGCCAGCTCTTTGTCCTCACCCCCTTGACCACGCAGCTACCCCTCCTCGGGTTCCCTTCTCCTCCAGGCAGCCAACATCTATCAAACTCCCAAATGCCCTTCCGCTTTGGATTCCATCTCCCCTTTCGTCACCTTGTCGTTCTTTGTCCGTCGTGAGAGCGCCGGAGGAGTTGGTGCGCTCGTGGACGCTAGATGAGGACTCCGGGCTCCCTCTTTCTCGGCCTGAGGCCGAAACGAGTACGTTTTGCATCGTCGGCCTCTCTTCACACGCCCCTCTCCTTAGCAGTACCTCCTTCCATTTCTCTCCATTCCTTCCCTCCTAAGGGTGATAGCTAGCTCGTTGCCACCGTCCTGTACGCGTAGATGTCGTCTTAGCCTCGCTGTCGTTCGCCGCGCGCGTTTGCTCTGTTCCGCGGTGTGTTCACCGTCGCCCTCGTACTCTGGTGTCGCTCGTGCTCTCTCATCTCTCGGAATAGGTTCGTGGACCCGCGTAGAAGCTCTGATCCCCGGGAATCAATCCCTCGCCACTCTGGCGAGGTTTTCCCCTTTTCTTGCCGGTGGTTGTCGCCGCCACGATTCACCGTCGCCGGCCATTCTTTGGTGAATCTGAGCCATTGGCCCATCTTCGTTCGCTCCGCCCATCGCTCCTGTGTGCTTCCCTTCACCGGAATCGCTGTGTGTCGTCCCGGTGACTAAAGGCTTTCTTTCTCGGCCAGCACTCCTTTGCTTACGTTGATCTGGCCCAACAGGCTAAAGGCCTTGCCAAATTCAACCTTTTCCTTTGGCTTGCGTTCCAGCAGCATTGCTGGATGGCCAACCTTCTACAAAAGCATGGTATTGACAACCACTCGGTCTATCCCTTTTGTGCCCAAGAACTAGAAACGATAAACCACATGCTCCTCGACTGTGTGTTCGTTCTTCAAGTTTGGCGCCATGTTCTGTCTCCTCCTAGTTGGCCTAACCTTGCTCCTTCCCGTGGCTGCTCACTTCAGGTATGGTGGTCGACTTCTGGGGCCTGCCTGCCAAAGCATCTTCGCAAGGGCTTCGAATCCCTTATTCTCCTGGTCTCCTGGCAACTATGGAAGGAGTGAAACTCCAAGGTGTTCGATTACTCTCTCGTTGGTTTTAGTAGTGCTGGAGTCCATCCTACAGAAAAACCATTTTGGTCATCTGCTAACGCTGCTGCTTTTTGGGAATTGTTGGGAGTTTAATGGGGTTGCTCCGCCTCCACCCTTCCTCTATATAGGAGCATTTTCTCTTTAGTAGCTTTTGTTCCTTAGCGGTCTTTTTCTCTTATACCCCGGCATTGCCTCCAGGATGATTTCTGTTGTGTAACAAACTTTGCTTCCTTTTAATATACTGACATGTAACTTCTTTGCGCGTTCGAGAAAACGAGACTAGATCAGGATGTTGGGGGTCGGGATGAGGATAGGTTTGACTAGTAATCAGGGGTATTTTGGTCACTTTGGGCTAGTAAATTTATTTTTTTTTCTAAATGAAGTCCTAACGGTGAAGCGTAAACAGGGTCAAACAAAAACTTCGATTTTCAAAAACAGGGTCAAATGAGCAAACCTAAAAAAGTACAATCAAATTTGTAGTTAGGCTTCTGAATAGCGTCAAATAAGCAATTGTACCTTTCTTTTTGTGTTGTTAGTTTTAGGAAGAACCCATTTTTTTATTATTGGGAGTCCATTTTTACATATCTCCTAGAGAAAGAAATATATTCCCACATAAAAATCTGACTAGGAATCCTAGCTAAAAGCATAATTTTAGGGATGATTTTTGTGTATCTGTTAATGATATTTTTAGATCGATCTTGAAGGATCTACTGATCGATCAAATTGCAATCATGGTCCAACCATGCATTAGACATGCATTTTCTTAGTATGAGCCATGTTTGCTAATTCATGACTAATTTTATTTTGAATTATATGATTATTATTAATTGTAAAATCCCTCCTTCAACACAAGAACTCCATCGTCTCCCTAGATATATCACAAAGGCTATATCAGCTCTGTCCAATTTGTCAATTATCATCATGTGAATTGCATATAGCTAGGCAGTTCTAGCGTCATCGGGAAGACTTACCCTCGAAGACACGCTTCCCTCCTCATTTCTGTCCATAAGTTCATAAGTTCTGCTTCTAGAGCATATGAACAAACCTCTACTGATCTATAGGTAGCCACTTGTACAGATCCTCATCTATGATGGTCTCTCACATGTCTGGGTTTTGCGGGTCGTCACAACGAAGTTATCTCAAACGGGCCTAAAAAGAGGCCGACAAAGATATACTCGCACAGACATACTAGATGTGCATAAAACGTTACGGATGATATCTATCGGTGATGGACACAAATCATGGCCCGGCAAAGATAACCTACGATATCTTTGTCGGGCCCCAACAAAATCCCGTCACCGATGACACTATTGAGATAACAATTAGGACCGTTACCGATGTGTGTCATCGGTAACAGGCTCCAACATGAGGACCGATTAAGATAACAATTAGGCCCATCATCGATGAGTGTCATCGGTGACAGACTTTTACTTAGGCCTTATTGTGCTGATGTCATCTCTATCAAGCTCTTAAACCCGTCACAGATATGCTTCGAAATCATTTAACCTAGCCCAAGCGCCGATTCAGATCTACACATGAGCATGAAAATTTTCTAAGTCCTCACATTTCAAACCCTAGCACCGCCGCCGTCCCTCGTGCCCTCCCGAGCCCGGCGCCGTCGTTCTCCCTCACTGCCACTGAGCGTCGCCATCCCCGAGTCCGGCCACCGAGCGTCGCCGTCCCTGAGCCCGACCACCGAGCACCACCATGCTCCAGGGAAATCCATCTCCCTCATGTGTTGTCGTGCTCCCTCATATATATATATATATATGAGATGAATGTCATGCCATGTATTAAATCGAGGTGAATGTCATGTCATGTATTGGTTGTATATTGGTCACTTGTTAATGGGACATGTATATATTCTCCTCTATTTCAAAAATAAATTGTATATATGAATGGATGCGTGAAATATGTGAATGTTATATGTGAGTTCTGAATTGGGTTTCTTGTAAATAATTGTATATATGAATGGAGATGCTGAGAATGAGAATACATATATCTGTTTCTCTAATTTTTCAGCGGACATGGCTAGCAAAGGCCTGAGGCTAGCCAAAAAAAATTTATTTCTTTGTTTGGAAAACACTCATAGGTGATGATCTTTAACTTAGGCCCGTTACAGATGACACCATCTGTGACGAGCTTAAGTTAAAGCCTGTCACTGATGTTAGTCATCCGTGATGGACATTAATTGGGGTATGTTTGAGATTATTTCATCGGTGACGGGCTGTGATTGACTGGACTTCTGGATCAAACCTATCGGTGATGGGGTTTTGCCCGATAGAGATGACTTCTCACATCACTGACCTTTGCACCGTGACGGGCGTTGTACCCTACACAGATGATGGTTGCCGTCCGATTGAGATGAGGGTTGCCGCCCGATTGAGATGAGGGTTCCCGTTGTAGTGAGCTCGTATGGCTCGGCGTTACTATTGCGAAGAACCACTTGCATTACAAGATCCATCAACGTTAAGTTTGGTCCATCCTAGGTTAGGACAGCTTCATCTTTTCATGCCAAGTTACTTCTTCAGCTTCTCACTCATCAATTTCTTTCCCGTGATAGTAGTTGAGTACCTTCTTAGTGTGTTGACATCCATCACTGATGTTTTGCGGACACACATTTTAGGCTTTTTAAAAGACGCGCAACTAGCAATATAAACTTACATGTGAATCCCTCACATATATAGTATATGTGAAGATTATGGCAATTGGGTATCTACATGGCAAGCTTATCCGACTGGAGGTAGGGATAGATTGCGCCTGCCATATCTGTAAACCAAACATGACTTGGGTGTTACGTTGCCGATTGAGATAAGGCAACGGCCTATAGTCACGGTTTGATAAGATTGAGGAAACCGACTTAGAGTGAGATAGAGTTTCTGATCTGTAAGCCCTCCTCCCAAGACTATATAATGGGGGTAAGGGATGTCCCTTGAGGGATATGCGATAGCAGATATCAGAAGTTAGATCAGCTTTTAGCTTCTAGCCTTAGATCACGAGATTAATAAAGACACTCAGCGGATCGAATCCACCGAAACGGAGTAGGGTATTACCTCACGAGAGGGCCCGAACCCGTCTAATCTTTGTTTTCCATCTAACCCATTGTGCTTGGTGATCTTGACGCACCCCAAAATTTCTATTGCCGAAACCGAGTTTCGACGGTTGGCGCGCTGTAGGGGGCCGCGCGTCAAGACCTCTTCAACAATCTCGCCGACAAGCGTGATGGGATCTCCTTCGGATTCGGCGACTTCGCCACCAACAACTTCGACGACTTCTCCTTCGACTCGGATTCGAACCGTCGGAAGGAAAGATCCACTCGGCGCCGTTCGGGCTCTCGAACAGTGCCAAGATCTACGACGACATCTTGAAGACCAAGATGCACTCCGCCCACTCCGACGAAGGAATTCACTCGGCACCATTCGGACTACCGAACGCCGCCAAAATCTGTACCGATCTCTTCGTCTCCCCAACAAATATGATCTACTCGGACGAAGACCTCTCGGCGCCGTTTGGGTTACCAAACGCCGCCGAGATCTATGGCAAACTCCTCTCCCCGAGTCGAGGTCGACCCACTCGGAGGAGCCCACTTCCCAAGCTCGACTCGGGCCGAAACGACATGCACCCGAGCCACCCAGGCAAGGGAGGTCGCCGTCATCCTCCCGGCCTGTTCGGCTCATGCTCATCTTCGAGCTCAACGAATACCTCGGCTCCGCCGGCTTTGACGACCTCTATGGCATCCCCTCGGATGAAGCCGACGACTCCGACCGTCATAAGGACTATGAGCCGAAGTGCTTGATGTCCTCATGGGCGAGCCGGACGAGTCCGACTCACCATGGCCCTGAGCTTGCGGAGGAAGAGCGAGCCAAGATCGAGCAAGAGCGCAAGCGGCTAAAGAGGAGAAGAAACGCAGGGAAGAGGCCGACAAGAGAAGGCAAGATCTACGGGCATGGACGATCCGCTCGGAGGCTATCCTTCAAACGCGGGTTCGCAACACCAACGTCTTCCGCACGCCACAGCAGAATGTCGTTGCGCCCTCACACTCTTGGACACCGTCATGGAGACGGCACCCCAACGTGACTCCAATATTAGATAAAATCAAGACCATCGTCGCAGCTACAGCCAACGGCCATCCCACCACCTCGGCACGAAGGCCGACTGAGTCCGTGGCCGAAACGCCCGACAAAAGCCGACTCCCGCCTCTAAGGTCAGGAGACTACAAGAGGCCCGAGCCAGACCGGTCGACGACTAGGCCAAGAGGCCCACGCCACGAGTCCACACGAAGTACCAGAGCAAACGGCCGACTCCGCAAACGACATGGACGTCCACCCGTCCACCACCGCGTCGGCCGCAACAACGGCTCCAACTACCCAACCAGCCAACCGAAGACCCCGTCGAGTGATATGCGGGAAGTCCTCGATCGCCGCTACCAGAATGAGACCGACGCACTCGGGAAGATCGGAGGATCATCCGATAGCGACGACGACGGAGTGCCGCTTTCACTCGGGAGCTTCGCCGAGTGCACCGGCCGAATGGTTTTAAGCCAACAGAATAGAGAAATATGACGGCAAGACCGACCCCGAGTCGTGGCTTACCGTGTATACTCGGCCATCCGCGCAGCAGCGGTGACAACAAGGCTATGGCCAACTATCGCCCGTGGCCCTTGCCAACTCAGCCGGAACCGGCTCACGAGCCCGCCAAGAGGCTCAATCGGCTCGTGGAGCGAGCCGAGGGACCACTTCATCGCCAACTTCCAGGCACCTTTGAGAGGCCCAGCACACACTTCGATTTATACAACGTCATCCAGCCGGACGAGCCTCTAAAGGATTACATTCGGCGCTTCTCCGAAAAGCGCAACAAGATCCCCAACATCACCGATGACATCATCATCGCCGCCTTCCGGAAGGGAGTCCGTGATGAGCGTTAATCGGGAAGTTCGGCGCAAGCCACCGAAGACGGTGAAACAGGATGTTCGAGACGGCGAACTCCTACGCCAAATCCAA
This sequence comes from Oryza australiensis, assembly GCA_019925245.2. Taxonomy (NCBI): domain Eukaryota; kingdom Viridiplantae; phylum Streptophyta; class Magnoliopsida; order Poales; family Poaceae; genus Oryza; species Oryza australiensis. The sequence continues at coordinate 3,760,988 of JAIFGZ020000170.1, forward strand.
CGATGCCATCAAGGCGCTCGTCAAGACCGGCCCGATAGGAGGGAAGACAAGCAAGGGAGGAAGCCGAAATCCTAAGAAGGATAACGACAACAACAACAACCGGGCCAAAAAGACCGTAAGCGCCGATCCGAAGACCTAGTGGCCGCAACCTCCAACTCTCAACGTCGCCCGAGTCGCCGCCTACGACGCCATCATGAACGCTCAATGCACTCATCATCCCAATCACAAGCACGCGGCTAAGGACTCCTTTATCTATAAGGTTCGCCGAGCAATATGCGGCGCAACTCAACAAGAAGCCGACCGATGAAGCCATCCATCGGGCGCCAAGAAAAACAACGCGAGAATGCCGAGCATTTCCAAGACCCCGTGGGAGAGCTCAATCACATCTTCTGGGGCCACTAGCCTATGAATCCAAGAGAAAACGAAGCTAATTGACCGAGAGGTCAACGCGGCTCAACCCGAAGTCCTTCAGCACTGCGATGGTCGGAAGTGGCCATCACTTTTGACCGCTTGATCACCCCGACCGAGTGGTTCACCCGGGCGCTATCCACTCGTCCCGGACCCCGTGGTCCGCAACATCGAGCTCAAGCGTGTCCTCATCGATGGGGCGGCGCCCTCAATATCCTGTTCGCTAAAACCATGGACGAAATGCATCCCGAGGGCCGAATTGAAGGCAAGCTCACCCCCTTTCATAGAGTCATCCCGGGGCTATCATCTACACCACTCGGGCACATCGCCCTCCCGGTCACCTTCGGGGCTCTAAGAACTTTCGAACGGAGAACGTCACTTTTGAGGTGGCCGACTTCAAACGGCCTACCACGCCATCATTGAAAGGCCTGCGCTTGCCAAATTCATGGTGATCCCACATTACACCTACCTCGCATGAAGATGCCGGTCCCAACGGTGTCATCACTCTTCGTAGCGATGTGAAGCAAGCCTTCACTCGCGACAAGGAGAGCTGCGACATGGCCCAATCTCGCGAGAGATTGCGTGGCGCAAGAAATCCGATTGGCTGCATCGACTTCGTCGAGGACGAGGTCCCCGCGAAGAAGATAGCCAAATCGGATCCGGCGACGCCAAGACCAAGAAGATCTCCCTTGATCCATCGGATCCCTCGAAAACCGCCGTAATCGGCGTTGAACTAGATCCCAAATAGGAAAGCGCGCTCGTCACCTTCCTCCAAAATAATAAAGATGTTTTTGCTTGGAAACCATCTCGTTATGCCTGGAATTCCTAGGGAGGTGATCGAGCACTCTTTGCACGTCAAAGATGACGCCAAACCGATAAAACAACGATTACGCAGATTCGCTCGGGATCGAAAAGACGCTATCAAGGAAGAGCTCACAAAGCTCTTGGCGCCGGCTTCATCAAAGAAGTCCTACATTCGACCGGTTAGCCAACCTGGCCCCGGTCCGCAAGAAGACGGGGCAATGGCGCATGTGCGTCGACTATACCGACCTCAACAAAGCCCGTCCCAAAGATCCATTCGGCCGCCTCGCATCGACCAAGTCATAGATTCAAGATGGCGCCAACTCCCGAGTTTCTTGGATTGTTACTCGGGCTATCACCGATCGTTTGAAAGAATCCGACCGCCTGAAAATATCATTCATCACGCCGTTCGGGGCCTACGTCTACATCACCATGCCTTTCGGCTGAAGAACGCCGGCGCCACATACCAACGCATGATCCAGAGATGTTTCCAGACGCGATCGGCAAGAACGTAGAAGCTTATGTCGACGATGTCGTCATCAAGACCAAGCGAAAGAAGACCGATCGCAGACTTAGAAGAAACCTTCGCAAACATCCGGGCTTTGAATGAAGTTGAACCCGAAAAAGTGCACTTTCGGCCCCTGTCGCAACCGCTTGGCTTCATGGTGTCACATCGCGGCATGAAGCCAATCTAGAGAATATCAACGCTATCTTGAGCATGAAGCCCCGAGTAACCGAAGGATGTCCGTAAGCTCATTGGCCGCATGGCGGCGCTAAGCCGTTTCATCTCTCGACTCGGCGAACGAGGCATGCCCTTCTTCGATTGCTAAAGAAAACGGACGACTTCCGTGGACCGTGGAAGCCCACAAGGCCTTTGAAGATTTCAAGGAATTCCTTACAACGCCGCCCATTCTGCCTCGCCTCGCCCCAGGAGCCCCCGTGGCAGACGTTTCAGCCACTTACCAAGTGGTTAGTACGGTCCTCGTGGTCGAGCGCGAAGAAGAGGGACGGGCTCGAAAATCCAGAGGCCGATCTACTTTGTTAGCGAAGTATTGGGGAGCCAAAATTCGCTACCCTGTAAAAACGCTTTATGGTGTCCCGATAACCGCGAGGAAATTGGCACACTATTTTCGTGGTCACTCGGTCATCGTCGTCACCTCCTTTCCACTCGGCGACGTCATCCACAACCGGAGGCAACCGGGCGCATCGCTAAGTGGGCTCTGGAACCGATGCCACCGGACTTGACTTTTAAGGCAAGGAAGTCCATAAAGTCACAAGCCCTAGCGGATTTCCGGCCGAGTGGACCGAGCAACAAGAAAACGTACCTCGGGAAGACCTCCAACACTGGACCATGCACTTCGACGGATCCAAGAGGATCACCGGCTTGGGAGCAGAGTTGTGCCGATCTCCCGACAGGAAAGGCTAAGATACGTCCTTCACCTCCACTTCTTCGCCTCACACAATGTCGCCGAGTACGAAGCCTTGCTACATGGATTGCGGCTCGCAGCTTCACTTGGGATACGTCGGCTCATCGTGAAAGACGACTCCCACCGGTCGTCAACCAAGTAATGAAGGACTCGGTCCTGTCTAAACGACACCATGGAGGCCTCACGACAAGAAGTCCGCAAACTTGAAGACAAGTTTGACGGACTCGAACTATCACATGTCTTGAGACACAACAACGAAGCCGACGAGTTGGCGCAGTTCGGGTCCAAGCGTGAAGCCGCCCCAACAGACGTCTTTGTCGAGCACCTTTATGAGCCAACCATCACGGCGAAGACAACTCCCAACGAACAAGCCGCAAACAAAGTCGCCATGATCGACGCCGACCGGAGGACGCCACTCATCAAATTCCTAACTCAAGAAGAGCCGAAGACGGATGAAGCGAAGCGCGTCCGACGTCGTTGCCAAGCATATGTCATGGTTGATTCCGAATTATACAAGAGAAGCCCTCCGAAGTCTTAATGAGATGCATCACACCCGAGGAAGGACGAGCAATGATCCATGACATCCATTCAGCATATGCGGAAGCCACGCGGCAAAGACGCACTCGGTAGGCAAAGCTTACGTACGAGTTTTTCCGGATTACCACGGTCTTTGACGCGGACGAGTCGTACGAACCCGTGAGGGTTGCCAATTTTTCGCCCGACAGAGCCATGTCCCACCCAGAGCTATAGACGATCCCACTATCCCGGCCGTTCGCGGTATGGGGCTTGGACATGGTCGGCCCTTTCAAGAAAGCTCCAGGAGGATTTACACATCTCTTCGTCGCAATCGACAAGTTCTCCAAGTGGATTGAAGCCAAGCCGGTTGCCACAATCACGCGACAAGGCACGGAATTTCTTCCTCAACATCGTGCATCGCTTCGGCGTCCCAAATGAATCATAACCGATAACATTCTCGCGAAGATTTCGGAATCAAAATCTGTTACGCATCGGCCGCACATCCCAAAAGCAACGGACAAGTCGAACGGGCCAACGGCATGGTCCTTCAAGGCATCAAGGCCCGCGTGTTCGATCGCCTAAGCCCTTACACAGCAAGTGGGTCCAAAAGCTTCCCTCGGTCCTATGGTCTCTGCGGACCACACCCCGGGCTACCGGTCAAACTCCTTTCTTTTTGGTCTACGACGCAAGCTATGTTGCCAAATGAGATGGAGTATGAATCCCTCCGAGTCCGCAGCCTTCAACGATGAACGCTATGACCCCGACCGAGTGGACGACGCACCCGACCGGAAGAGGCCCGAGAGGCAGCCCTCATCCAATCGGCAAAATATCTTCAAGGGCTCGACGATACCACGCCGCAACGTTCGAGCACGAGCTTTCATCGTTGGCAACTTAGTTCTCGCGCAAGATTCAAACCATCAAAGACCGTCACAAGTTATCCCCCTTATGGGAAGGACCATACATAATCGCCGAGGTGACTCGCCCGGTGCATACCGACTAAAGCGCGAAGACGGATCTATGGTGGAAAACTCCTGAACATCGAGCATCTTCGACGATTTTATTCTTAAATTGACCAAAGTTTCATGTTTTTCTTGATCGCCAACCTTAAGCAAGATGACTTCTTGAGTCAGCATGGGGCGTACATATGTCAATAAAGCATAGTTTTCCTCATCAACTTTTGTGCATGATTTGGTTTATCATTGTTCAATGTTCCTCGATTCGAGTTCGTGTTTAAAGACCGAGAATTTTCGACGGCCTAATCGAGCCTAGGTTCGGTGACAATGGACGAAAATTACTTAAGAAATTTCACATAAAAACTCGGATCGTGGCATTAACATAAATAGACCAAAAATTCGAAGCCTACATCGAGTGCCATAATCATACGACGTTTACAAAACAATGTCCACAAGGCGATTAAAGCCGGAAGTTATTCACTACATCGACGTAAATCTTCTTCGTCGACTCCGCGCTTCACTAGCATGTCCAGGGCCCGCTCATCCGAGGTCCCGTCGCAAGTTCCTCTCCGACCGAGTTGATATCCACTGGGTAGAGAGACTTGGTCTCGTGCAAGAGCGACCAGCCCCCATGTTGGCGGCCTCTGATCTTCGCCAAATATTGGTCGGGGCCTTCCGCAGCCTTGTCGAAGATTTCCAAGTGGCTCTAGCGAACCGGCCCCGACCCCGGTGAAACAAAGATTGCAAGATTGGCGTCGCCGTGTTAGCAACCTCCTCCCGACCTCTCCGCTCGTTTGACCCTCTCAAGAAGCACGTCGTATTGAGCTCGGGTCTTGACTTTGTAAGCCGCCAAAAGAATCTTATCACGCAAAGTACTCGAAATAAAGTAGCACAAAGAAGGTTACTTTGAAGAAGCCCACCTTCAAACTCGGCCTCCAACTCGGTCTTGCCGAGGCCGATCGCTCCACTGGACTCGGAGCGAGTGGACCTCCGTTGAATTTTCTACAAATACGGAAAGCTATCAGCAACCAAGCTCAAGACGTAACCCATAAAGAAATTGGGAAGAGTGGACTTACTCCCGACCGAACCGCGCAGTCAAGGTTCTCCTCCCGAGTTCGGCTATTTCCTTCCTCGGGCCGCCTCGCGACGCGGCCTCCTCTTGAGTGGTCTTCGGCTTCCGCCGGACGTCCTCCAAGGAGTTCGGATGAGGAACCAGCTTCTCCAAGACTCGGACTTCGCCATGGACCGGCAATACTCCTTCGCACGCGAGATCCAAGGTTGACCGATCAAGAGAAGCAATAATACAACAATAAGAAAGATCAAGGCTTACGTTGAGTAGCCGGGTCGCCTCGTTAAGGCTATTGACGAGAGCATCCCTTTCTTCGCTTCGGCTTGCTTGTCCAAGACGATGCCCCGCTCTCGGCCTTCCGAGTATCGCCACTCGATTTTTATCTGGGAACCTGTGTTTTAGAAGACCGTAACCTAGGGATTTTCTCCACCGTGGTTGGCAAATTAGGAAGAACAAATGAAGACACAAGAGATGTGAGTGAAGATTAAAGACAAAATTTGGGCTCGAGACTTACCGGCTTCGTGGCGGCACTTTTGGGTGGAGCGCCCGCTAGCCTCCTTCCTCGGCTTCGCCGACCGGTCCTCGCCGGAGCACTCGAGCCGCACTGGGCTTCTCCGCAGCCGACGGTTCCCCGGAGCGCCCCGGGTAGTCGGGGCTCCTCCCTGGGTGTCCTTCTTTGGAGGTGAGGGCTTCTGTCCAAAGCGCTATCGCTTGGGAGAGGGCTCCGAGGCCTTTGTTCCGCAGCCTAGGTGCCTCGTGCACTGAGTAGGTCCCTCGCCCTTCCCGCGGGATCTATGTCCCGGGGCCTCCCGCAACGACAAATGCGGTAAGAATGAAGACAAAGAAAGTTTTCAATGTAAAAGCTCGGACTTTAGTCATGAAGCATACTTGGACGACCGACGGATCTTCGGCCGCTTCGGCGACGGCCTTGGAGGTCACTGCTGGAGGAGCCGGGACATCGTCGTCCGAGTCATCGATGACGAGCCTCCTCTTGCTCGCCCGCTTGTTGGTGTCCTCACTTGGGGCCGCCCGTTTCCGACCGGATCGCTTTGAATCTTTATCCCGCCGCCGGCTTCTTGGCGGGCGAAGCGGCACGTCATCATGAGGCACCTTGTACGGTTTTGAAATAACGTAAGCATTTTCCTATGAGAGAAGTTCTCACAATACTAAGAGGTATGACATCAAGTTTGCAAGATAATACAAAGAAGTCGTGGCACTGGGAGGAGGAGGCCGATGGATGTTGAAGGAAGAACCGCGGAATGAGGCGCGCTCGACCGCAATTCCGCCGAGAAGATCTTGTACATCCGGATCTTCAAGATCTCAGAATCGAGTGGATCTTGATCTTCCCGAATGGGGTCCTTCCCGCCTTCGTACTCGAAGGCGGCTTCGACCGCTCTTTGATTGGCTCCGCCGGCACCTCATAAAGTGCCGAGTGATCGCTCGCCGCGAAGACCTTTCGCTTCATCGCCGGGATCTTCGCAAGCGCTTGTTGGCCTCGTCCCAATCTTGAGCTATCGGTATAGTGCTCCAAGTATGCTTGGGTGCGGGGAAGGCCGACAAAGGGCGGCAGGCGGGTTCGAGATTGCCGATGTAGAACCACCGCGTGCCATCCCTTATTGGAAGATTTCAAAGGGAGAGAGAAATACTCCTTGTGGAGGGATCCGCGGAGTTGGAAGCTTGCCCCGCCAACAACACAGGGCTGGTCCTTGTTGGGATGCGGCTTGAGATAGAACATGCGGCGGAAGAGATGGAAGTGAGGTAGGATGCCAAGGAAAGCTTCGCATACATGGATGAAAAGAGCGATGTGAAGCATGGCGTTGGGGTTCGATGGTAGAGTTGAAGCCCATAATAATCCAAAAGCCCCGAAGAACTCGGAAGTGGGAGGCTGAATCCGCAATAAAAGAAGGAAGTGAACACAACAAGCTCACCGGTGTTCGGGGTTGGGAAATCTTCACCCGCCGTCGGCGCAAGCCCACGATCTCCTTGGGGGAAGCACGCCGTGCTTCACCATCTCCTTGAGGATAGATTCTCTCACATCCGATGTGGCCCATTGGTCGAAGGGGATTTTCTTTTCATCCGCCATGAGAGTGGTTTGGGTGGGAAGTGGATCCGGTCGGAAAGGATGGGGCTTAAGCAAGGGATCTTGGGAGTTGGTCGGAAGCTGGTTTGTGGCAAGAAGCGAGCTCTTGGGTGGATGGATTCGGAGCGCGCGAGTCTAGGGTTTTCGGCAGAGCCGGTGAATAGCGCGCGAAAAGAGGAAATTTTTGGGAAGACGAAGTGGCGGGGATGACCTCGAGGCTTTATAGAAAGATTTGAGGGTTGCGCTAGGATTTTCTTGTGATTGGGCCAAGCCCATGAGAGAATCTGCGGCCCGGCCTAAGGTGTGGCCCGACGCGTGTCCTTAGGGACTTAAGCGGATGAGCTTAAGCGCATTTGCCTTGGCAATATGCACGTGTCCGAATGCCCCATACCTTTGGAAATCCTTTCATACCGCAGCTTGCCCGACTTCATGAGAAGCCGGCACGATGCAACTTGAGAGGTGACCAAACGCTAAGCTTTTTATAGCCGCCTTGATGACAAGGGTCGTTTGTTTTTTTAGCATTTGATTAAGTAATTATATCAATGCTATTTTCCACCCCGGTGAAGATCTTTATAGATTGAGACCGGTATTATGGCAAGAACTATTTAATAACTTGGTCATGTTTTTCATGCGATTGAAAAACTTATTTACCCATGAGGGATGATTAAAATGTTTGTTCCGGATGACTCGGCAGATCCACTTGGATAAGCATGAGCTTACCGAGTGCTTTTCACCCATAAGGGTTGATTGAATTATTTGTTTCGAGATGACTCGGGCAAATTCACTCGGATGAGTATGAACTTGCCGGGTAATGAGATTTTTATGATTGCTTTAGCATGAGCTAAGTATTTATATAAGAATGATTTTTTTATGGTTCTTGACTATATGATTAGTTTGATTTTGACTAACCATATAGTCGAGAGCTACACCTAATTAGGTGCATCGGAGATACACCTAGATATTTATTTTTTAGATATTTTTCAGTCCTTCACAGTCTTTGGAGCCACTCGGAAGATTCAGCAGAGATGATGGATCATCTCTGGCGCCAGCACTCGCCGAAGGGGTTTTTTGTTGCGTGTTGTTTTGGTTTGAAGCCGAGTTGTCTCGTCGATCGAAAGGACTCGGGGCTACTGTGGAGATTATAGCAATTGGGTATCTACATGGCAAGCTTATCCGACTGGAGGTAGGGATAGATTGCGCCTGCCATATCTGTAAACCAAACATGACTTGGGTGTTACGTTGCCGATTGAGATAAGACAACGGCCTATAGTCACGGTTTGGTAAGATTGAGGAAACCGACTTAGAGTGAGATAGGGTTTCGATCCGTAAGCCCTCCTTCCAAGACTATATAAGGGGTGTAATGGATGTCCCTTGAGGGATATGCGATAGCAGATATCAGAAGTTAGATCAGCTTTTAGCTTCTAGCCTTAGATCACGAGATTAATAAAGACACTCGGCGGATCGAATCCACCGAAACAGGAGTAGGGTATTATCTCACGAGAGGGCCTGAATCTGTCTAATCTTTGTTTTCCATCTGACCCATTGTGCTTGACGATCTTGATTACACCCCTAAATTTCTATTGCCGAAACCGAGTTTCGACAGTATAGTACTAGAAGCATAGAGAGACACGTGCACGTGTGCGGGGAGATGATGTGTTTGGGCTCGACAGTAGCGATTCCTATCACTGAAGATTGGCTTAATATGTATTCTTTAATATTAGTAATAATACTGATCGAATAACAAGATTGTAATAGTAGTAATAAGGATCGAGTACCAGCAAAGAGACTTTTCTATGATCGAATAACAAGCATTGTAATAGTAATAAAGAGACTTTTCTGATGTGTTGAATATGTTAATCATGAAGACTGACATGTCACATCATAAAATCAGAGAACAGTAAATTATCGGAGATATGCTTCTCAATCATTGGAGCAGCTAAACTTAGTTTGTCGCGACTTGAGATGCCTGTGCCATACTAGCTATATCGATCGGGTACCTAAACAGCCAGCAGGAGCAGGGCAGGGCAACTGGAATGTACTGGATTCCTTCGTCTTCGCTAGCTGCCGCGCCGGCTGCTTGTCTATTGTCGATCAGCCTGCCCGCCAACGTCATCCTACCGTCGATGTACTATTGTCCTGCTACATCACCGCTACTATACACCACGCGTGACACGTTCCTTTGTGTGTGTGTGTATATATATATATATTACTGGAATTAATAGTACAGTGTCGGTGTCTCTCTCTCACACTGATCTCTACATATATATCCCATTGCAACGGAATTTTAAGGAAAAAAATTATTGTTAACATGTTATTAATATATTTTATTAATCATATGTAATTTTGTTTCTTTTAGCTTCACATTATTTTTTTTATAAAAGATAAAAGTTAATAAGAACGTTGACGTACGAGAGGTTTCATATGCTTTTTTTAAAAAATAAAAAAATTAGAAGTTGGTTGTGAATATAACAGAATTATAAGAAGAAAAATTACATGTTTGTGTGTGTATACATGCACGCATGTTATTAAATTGATTCATTATTAGTTTGTACCGTACAACCGTGGTCACTGTGGATGCCACATCAGCCATCCAGCAAGAATAACCTGCAGCCACACGTACCAATCACCCCACCCAACCTGCGTTTCATGCTACTATATAGTAGTGTTGTCAGATTCTATTGTCCAGTGTACCACCTATGCATGCACGCTAGCTTCTTTCTTTCAGCCAAATCGTGCACAACTTAATTTAGTTTTGTTTTTTGTTTTTCGTCACTCGGCATTGGATAGCAAAGAATAGAACAGTAAATGTTGGTTTTTAGGTTGGATTTTGTTTTGTATCGGTAATGCAAATCCTAGACTTGTTTTTTTTTGGTATGAGTAGACTCATGACCTAAAGTTATGATTTTCATTGGGTATATTGTGAAGCAGACTCAATGTGAGCTAAGTGGCCCTTGGCCCATAATTAATAGGCCAGGTTACAGACTATAACAAGTAATTAATGATGGAGAACAAGACTTAAAAGGTGGAAGAAGTCCTCGTCCATTAAACTGTTTTTTGTTTCTATATAACTAGGACCTAAAGTTATGGCTTTGATTGGGCCTGTTATGAAGCATATCCAATACGACTTAAGCGACTCATGGTTAGTGTGTTTGGCTTCTCAGTCTAACAGTAAAAACTTTTAAGTTATTGCTTGGCAGCTTGGGTGAAATAAGGTTCTAGGAAAACAAGTTTTATTTTTTCTACTTCCAACAGAGTCAATTAGAATTAATAATGGTTAATCATATCCATTATTAACATCAATTAGTAACATCAATTGAGGTGATATAAGTCTATAAACAAACATACAATACTATATTTGTTCTACAACTAAGAAACAAAAATAACAAAATCAGGCAATAAAAAAGATAAAATTTGTTGTTTTTGTTTCACTGGTTCATCCAATTTAGACTTGCATGTTTGTGTAATGTCTTATATATCATAATCTATCTCATCAAATTTTATGAATTTTTTAAACAACTATTTAAATTTAAACTACGTGTATACACCTAGATGTCATAGCATCTTGATGTAGAAAATACTTTTCCTATCAAGGGTTAGGAAAAAAGATGAAGAAAACTTGATAACAATATAACGGTTTAAATTTGATTTAAATTTTGTAAAACTTAGGTGACACGTCATAACAAGTTTTCAGTTTCATAAATAATAATGATATTTTTATATAGTAAATTTTGTCGTGGATCCAATTAATAAAACGTCAGATCCAACGACACATCGGTCACATGGTTTTTTGGAAAGAGAAGAAAAAACGAAAAAGAGTGGGATATGATAGTCCAAAGAATGGTTGCATCCATCCGTGGTGATGTTTGGTGGGGAAATCTGATCGACGAGTAGATGGATTGGACACATGCGCATGCATGCAGGATCAAAAAAACCTATCTCTCTCCTATAATATAAAAATTTTTAAACTTAACAGGAGTAATAAAAAATAAATAAAATTAAATAAAAATATTATAATTAGTTGAGAAAAAATAGATAAAAAATTTGTATGATGAAAAATTACTATTGATTAAAAAGAAAATATAAATAAAAAAATTATTATATTTGGAAACACAGTAGATATCAATTGGGTCTTCAATATATGGAACAAATGCCCCCATCAGCTAGCGTCCTTCTTGTCCACCATGCACATATCTGTGGTCCCGCGCGCTCGAATGCCATCTAATCAAATACACTAGTATTGTAATAATATAATCTCCATGCAGGAGCAGATAGCTGCCCGCCTCCATCCGTCATTTTTATTTTGTTTACCTGACCCATATATTATATACTCCAACAGTCAAAAATATAATTAACAGCTGTGACCAACAGTCCCGTCACACCCTTCCTACCAAAATTTTTAGCTTTTGCGGAAATATATATATTAGCCTCCAATAATACACCTTCTCTTCCTACTTAAAAATCAGTATTCCCTTCTTCTTCTTCTTCTTTTTTTAAGTTCTCATTCTTCACAAGTTCGCCGACTCGTGCGTGGCGAACGGGAGGGCGCCGCCAAATCGTGCAATCTGACCTGCGGGTGGAGGAAGTCTGACTTCTGTTACTATTGGGCCCAGTATGGACTTAATTTATATTTTATGATATCTATCGGAAAGAAGTATTTTCTTATTCCTTAAATCCTCGTTACATAATCCGAAAAGAGATTCAGGAAGAGATTTTTATGCATGTCTTAGGTCATACTCTAATTAATTAATGCTCTTCATCCATAAATTTAAAGACTTTATGTTAAGATTTATGACGCTATGTTGCAGGTGATATGTGTAAAGTATGAAGATTGTTGGTATAAGAGGGTATATATAAGATTGAGATAAAACTTGTATGCATCGAGATATTTATCGAAAGAAATTTCATAGGATTCAATAGTTTTCAATGTTTCAAAGAGCCATATAGAAAAAAATCCTATAGGACTAGAATCCTACAAAATTTTATATATTTTTCCTTCAAATCAAAGGGCGATTTATGAAGGAATTTTATAGGATTCAAATCATATATAAAAAATTTTTATTGGCCTTTTGATATAGAGGCTCAGTGCATGCAGATTTTAGAAGAAACTTAGCAAGCAAGACTTCTAACCTTTTGAATTTTTTTTAAGTCTATCTCTCTTATTTAATTTCTATGTTTTTTTCCAGTCCAATCGTTTTACATATTACTGTTAAAAATTTATATTTTTTTATTTCATGCGATTCATTGAACCCTATAATATATGTCCATGATGTATGTATCGTCTTTAACGACCTCAGCTGCTGGCTAACGTACCAAACAACCAGCTGCAGTCCAAGTCAATCACATGAAGCTGATCTCGATCGATCGAATCCATCCGACATGCACGTACGCATCTTTAATTTATTCTCTATCCGGCGCGGCTGTCCATTAGTTATATTCCTTGGTTGGTCAGATGATGGTTATCCAAATTAATTTCAGTCGCTTCTCTAGCTATTATATATTACGTGTGCCAAATTTAATCATGTCTGAGTAGTAAAAAAACTGACATATATACCCCTATATATACAATTGTACTTGAGCAAAAGAAAATTAGTTCATTCAGTCTATATTTTTACTACGGTAGACATGCATGTATATATGATTTTAATTTTAATTTGTTATATTAGTTATGTAACAATATATAGCAAATTATAAAGAAAATTTAGGGCATCCTAGCATCTTATATATTTATACACACACATACTTGGCATTGAGTTATAGTTGGGGTGCAATGCAAGGAGGCCGACATGCACGCGTGCTTGCAAGCGACGGATGCATGATTGAGATAGATACATATATAGGAGCATGTGCCAAGAATTCAATTAGTAGCTAGCTAGTACTGTTTTTGTTTCAAAATACTTTTATTTGTAAACATATTTTTAGATATATTAACGATATCATAATAACCCTACATGTATAATATAAAACAAAGATTGAGACAAATCGAGATGGAAAGATGGAAGGGTAAAAGGCCTGATATCTTCATATAACTTAATTGGATGGGTACTATCTTATTAAAAATACAATTATTTTAGGGACAAAATTTAAAGTTAGAAATACAATTATATATTCTGAGAGACGGTAATGCTCTTTATAGTGAAACTTAATTAGGAACATATACATATACATCGATCTATAGAGATGTGATGCGTGCGGTGCATCCGAACAAGCAAACTCACGAGTGCCTGTTTCATTTCGATCGACCGGCCGGATATATATATATATATTCGATAATGACGACTGACGATATGATCGATTGATCAGGATTCAGGAATGCACATACCCAACACCAACTTAATTTGGCATCCACCGAATCGTATCGCATTGGAACCAAATTTATTTATTATTGGTATATTTGCATGATCTTGAAAAAGAAATGGCAGAGCAGACGCATTTTCTGGCTGCTTGCAAATCAAAACGGAGTGACAAAAAGAAGATGGGCCGGTATCTATCTATACAGGCCGCGAGCGTACGTTTTTGGGCTGACAGGGCCGGCCTGCTTCGTCTTTCCCTCGAAGAAGGGACAAAACACACTTCTTTTTTTCCTTTATTAAGAAAAAAAAAAGAAAAGGCTATCTCCAACACACACGTGTCTGTGTGTAGTATTTTTCAAACATTTACTATAAGCAAACATGTATGTACTACATGTTATAGACTGTACACAAACAGCGGTTAATAGCTAGTAGTATAGAAGAAGATCTACATTTCTTACTGTAGTATATATACACTCTGCATGCAATTTGTGAATACCCATCCGTTGCAATAAGCCAATAATTCCTTTTATTTGTTGTTTCCTACCTCACCTCCATGTTTGCATCTCTCCATCTGGCATCGTGCCTTCAAGAATTCACCTTTCATTGCGATGGTTCTGGAAGGGTGATGAGCCGAGATTTCGAGTCATATACCATCTCCGTGCTACAACTGCAAAACAGAGAGTTGCGCATTTTCAGCTGGATACAAACTGTAGTATTATATTTGTAACTCGAACACTACTATATTATTATTATTATTGTACAGAATCAACAATGACGGAGTATGTATATAAAAATATAGGATAATATACTACGTACTTTGCACATTTCACTTTGTTTGTTTCACCACCACTAGACACTGACAGGATAGTCCCGAAGAAGGAAAGGTTTTCAGCGCCACAATTCGGACATGGCCCCTGGATTGCCCAGAGAATAATCATCACTTCACTTGAACAAACAACCATATTTGATGACTAATGTTACTGCAAAAAAGCAGGCAAGCAGAAGAGGAGACTAAACATACCTTGAGGATTAAAAAGTCCTTCACGATGGCATTAGTTATCGACTGTGCTATGAACAATATTAGAGGCAAAGCAGCAAACCATGTGAAAATGAAACCGAAAGGCTCTGGCAGCTGCATTTGTTCATAAAGATTGCCGAGTGGGGGGAAACATGTCAAATAGTCAGTCGAATAATTAATTGGAAGAAAGGAAAAACAATTAACCTGGAATATGTTGATCTCAAAGCCAGTCAACTCATCAATGAAGAAGAACCTAAATGCATGCAAATCCAAATTAGAGTTGGCGGACATAAGTAAGTCTTCGTAAAGATAAAGGATGAATTCGTCCCAACCAGTTCAAATCCCACCAGGACAATGGACAGTAAAAGGTATACTGACAGTCCAATATTTATTTATAGGTAGGAGTATATTGGAAGGAAGCAAGAGTGAGATGAAAAGAACTCACAGTCCTAGAGCAAGAGTAGTTGCTGGAACATTTAGCAGGAACATCTTTAAGTAGTCGACGCTCAAATCACTGTACACCTGTGCCACGTAGCATAAATAAATAAATAGTCAGAAAAATGGCCCTTTTAATTTGTTAGTAAATTTAAATGAGCAAGATGCATGGTGATGAGTGTTGTATGTGTGTTTTGACAGGTTGTTGCATGAATGGTGGTGGTTTTGGTCACGAATTTGTTGTGCAGGATTATGTTTCCATATCTTTTTGCTCCAGAAAGGCCCTCTGCAAGCTGAGAATGTAGTGTTGTATCTCGTCAGTAGGAGGAATTTACCTTTCGGCTGCGTAGACTGCACCTGGGACCTTCAGTGACAATGTCACTTCCGTCTTTCTAGCATATATAGCAAGAGTATAGAATAGAGCAGCCAGTCAGGAAAGAAATTGAACTAGCAGATACTCGATGAGAAGTGAGAATGTATATATACAGTACAGCAGCAGTAGCACGGAAGGAAGGAAGGAAGGAAGCAATTAGTTAATTAACCTACCTTCAATCTGAGTTTGAGGTCGTCGAATTCAGCATCAGACATGATGGGGTTGCCGGCGGCATAGGCCATGGAGGCTTCGAGGAGGCGTTGTTCGTCAGGGCCTGAAAATTAGGCAAGATTACAGTGTATTTTGGTGTAGGGATGGAGCAGGAAGAAGAAATGAATATATACTTAGCATGACAACGCTGCTGCCTTCCCACATGAGCTCCTCCTTGAGGTTGTCGAACTCCTCGTTAGACATGATGGCCTTCTGGTCGTAGTAGAAGGCCTGAAGAGCCTGAAGGAACTCCTGCTCCATCTCACCTAGCGACCTCTTCTCGGCCTTGTTCCCCTTCCCGTCGATGCTGCAGTACTGGAGCACGTTGCTGTCCACCACCTCACCATCTTGTTCTTGTCCATTGCTAGCTTGCTGCTGCTGCTGATCGGTGGCGCCAAGGCGGCGGAGGCGACGCCGCCCCGTGGAGGTTGCCAGTGTACAGGAGGCGCGGCGAGGAAGGCGGGTGCACGTGGTGGCAGCGAAGAAGGTGGAGGAGCGGGGAGGTTGGGAGAGGGAGGAGGGGAGGCGGGAAGCCGGCGAGAGCCACGCCTCGGAGGCCATCAAGATTCTTCGTCTCTTCTCTTCGATCCGATCGAGGGGCAGTGCTGCAGTGGTAGAAGCGAGCGAGAGAGATGGCCAAATGGCAGGCAGCACAGCAGCACAAGGTATTTCGTGTGGACGGAGACGGAGGGAAATCCTTTGCTTCGCTCACATTCAGATAGATTTCCTCTCATCTTCTTAAAAAAAAACACAGACACAGGTCTCATCTTCTTACACCTGTCCTCTCTAGCTCTCTCAGTTGGCTTTGGCTCCTCCTCAGATTTTTCTTCCTCTCCTCCTCCACCCCTGTCTCATACTTACTTCTGGCTAAGCCCAGTTTCACATTGCACAAAACTGTAGCCCACACGAATTTCCCATACCAAATTGGATCGGGCTGTCTGAATCAGCCCTAAGGACAAAAAATATCTAGAGAAAATCCATTAGCCTTTTTTGTTTGAGGGTGAGTTCCATTCGTTTCCTAGGATTTTTTTTCTTTTTTTGTGCCATCCTAACACTCAACTGACTAGGGACAAAATGTTCCTCTACTCAAGGCGATGTGCTTGTACTAGTCCCCGTTTATTATTTGGTATCTTCCTCTATATGATCCACATAATTCATATTTTTCCCATATAAAATAGAATTTTTTTCTTCATCTTAATTAGTATGCTCTCGTTACATGGCCGTTCCAACATTCTCTTTTGACTCAGATTAGTATATAATTTAACTTGCGCAAGTTTGCAGTGGGTACTATGCCGTATATATGCAGCTCCACATCAATCCGAGCAAAGCACAAGTTTTACACCTAAAGCACCATGACGTAGCTTCTTTCAATGTATTAACGTTACCGTATATAGCTTACTCGCGCATGTCTTGAGTGTATACATTCATAGATGTATCAGTTTTTGCTGTTCACGTGTAATGTTGTTAGAGTTACGAACCAGGGGCCCGGCAATGATAGCCAACATTTGCTGCATGAACCAGCACTGATGCATTATACACTTGAACGAACTCCTAATTTGGACGTGCCAAACGGTAACAAAGTTGAAGAGAACCCAATGTTATAATACTAATATACACTGAGGCTAGGATATATATCATGCGTGGGAGAAAATGGTGTATAGTGTATACAACTTCTATCACCTATCTGGGAAAGAATTTGTGAATATTTAGTCTGCTTTACTTTACATAAAGTGAATCTTCTAATGGCATCACGTCAAAATGCTTGTGTTGTGTGTGTTGGTATATGATTATGTGCAAAAGGCCTACCAGTTTCTTCTTCAGCTCCTCTGTCTGGCATGATCATACATGTGCACGGTTCCCTTCATAGAAATATGAGGCAGCATGCCAGCATAATTTGCAGCCACCATGATATGGGGGATTGAGAATGTGCATGCCCTACCACCCCAGGAAAAAAAACAGATTGGAGAAATAAATACGGTGCTGAATGAATGACCATACAATAAAGTGTACCAGACTTAATGCGGTTTTATAGTTTTCTGCAAATCATCATGTCTCCACTGTATGTCGAAACCTGAAAGTTGTAAAAGTTTTGCAACATCTTGGGAACCATTGGTTTTCATTAACTCGATTATTATTTGACTTTCAATTTCACTCCACATCCTAGATTATTTTTCTTCGTATTTGTCCTTGCCTTGTTATGCACAATCGTTTTGATGCTGTCATTCTCAAACACAAACACAAACACAAGAAAGGGGACACTTTCAATTATGAAAAGCGCAATACACTAATGGTTATCCATACTCGTTGAATATGATGAAGTTGTACTGGGCTAAATTGGTAAATTTAATTATACCAAGCCAATTCAATAGTCATAAGAATGAGTGCTCCATGAACAGTTCACGGATAGAAACTAATAAGCAAAGTAGAACAAAAGGTGCGTAGTCTCTTAGCTATATCTCATAAAAGAAAAACAAGACAGAGAGAACTAGAGCGTGGAAGTACCATAGTTCAAATAGGCTTGAGCCAACATATGTCCAAGCTGGACTTGACCTTGGGTGCTAAGGTGCAGATGACCATCTTCTAGTGGCAAACCCTTTGCATCAACAAATCTCACGTTACGAAGTTTGATCCCTTTCTGAGCTTCCCTTACAATTTCAGTATATTGCCCAAGCCCTGATGCTAGTCCTACCTGAAACACCAAACACAGATCACAGAATGGGAGACATGATTCCTGTGTATATTGTGTGCATATTCCCTTACAATTTCAGTATATTGTGTGCATATCATGCATGATTGCGGTGGGTTTGACAACATAATGCAGAGCATCATCTGAGGCCATGAAGACCAACAAATCTAAAGTAAGATCGATCCATGGGAATGCCTTAAACTACAATTTTGGCATGTATACTTGAAGGAATGTCATGGTATATTATTACATTAGGACCAGAACAGACGAGACGGAATAGCTTGAAATGTTGTCTAGCTGAAATCTTAATGCAGACGCTACTAGCAACGCTCTATTCCGTATGCCCACCTTTCCACCTTCCACCTTCCACCTTCCTTTAATTATAATTGTGGAGGAGTATGTATTTATATTATATATGTATTAGCAGCAGCAGCAACAGCAGCAGGTGTAGGCTGTAGCAACAAGAAAAGAAGGCATTTTGAACAGAATACAAGGTAGGGGAATGACCTGGATGAGGAGTAGGTGTGGCATGGCGAGATCGGCGCGCAGGTTGCGGACGAGCATGGCCATCCGGCGGGCGTACTCGTTGGCGTCGGCCCAACGCACGGTGTCGCTCTCCCCCTGGTACCAGAGGACGGCGCCGATGCGGCCGCCGGTCTCGAGGGCGACCCTTGCGCGGCGGACGAGATCGGAGTAGAGGTCGGTGCCCTTGGCCCAGTCGGCCATCCTGGTGCCGCCGACGGCGCAGGGGACGAGGCCGAGGACGGGGGAGGGGCCCGCGCGGCCGGAGCGGAGGATGGCGTTGGCGAAGGCCATCCCGGGTCCCACCCCGCAGGTGCGGTTGGAGTCGATGCCGTCGTGGAGCGGCTCGTGGGCCTGCTCCCATCGGAGCTGCGGGGAGAGGCGGAGGATGGACGGGCTGGGGGCGCAGTCCGGGGGGACGATGCCGTCCCAGTGGGACCCCACCACGCCGCCGCGCCCGGCCATGTTGGACTGCCCGGCCAGGATGAAGACCACCTTGTTGGAGGGAGGGAGGTCGCCGGAGACCACCGTTAGCAGCAGCAGCAGCAGCAGCAGGACCCGCATTGCTGCTTGCTTGCTTGCTTGCTACCGCAAATTTGAAATCCTACCAGCAGCAGCAGCAGCAGCAGTATGTATGTTTTGTTTCACCCTGACGCACGCCTCACCCAACCAACCAAACCAACATCCAACCATGTCTCCTGCGCTGTTTTTTTTTTCTTTTTATTTCTTTTGCGCGAGTTATGGGCCTAGCTTGTTGGATGCCCATGGCCTCCTTGTCCTTATCCATTGCTACCCATTTATCATTTTATTTTATTTTATCAATAAGTCCATATAACACCCCTCAGCTACCAATACGGTCACGTTTACCCCTGAGTTTGACTGGTTCATTGCCTGATTTCGGTCCAGTAGGATGTCACGTGTAAAAATAAATAAATAAAAAAGCGGGCCCCATATGTCAGGGGGCACCTCTCACCTCCTCTCTCTCTCTGTGGCAATTGCTGCAAGCAGCGGCAAAGACAGAGCTGCAGGAAGCAGCAATTTAGGGATGTCCTATATCAGATTTTATAGTTTTGGGGTGCATTTTAGACAACACAATTTGACGGTAAAGAGGACTTCTCCCTTTATTTTTTGGTTAACTGGATCTATGTCATTTTAAATGTCAATTTTAAAAAATGCCACTATACATCTTCTAATTGAAATGATATCTTTACATTTTCATATGTATTTGAGATGCGCCGCTACTTACCCTCTTCCATGTTTATCACAACTGTTAAACCAAATTGTCCTCCTCCTCCTTCTTCTTCTTCATCTCTTTATTGTTGGCCTTGAGCTCAACCTCTGCTCCGTGGCGGCATGCACGTGTGTTTGCCTCATGCCTTTCTACAATGGTACGGCACAAGTGTGAGAGGACGCACGAGTGCTGGTGGAATGCCGGCTTGCCACGAAGGAGTGAGACAGACATGGCGACTATGGTGGCGAGCTCGCAGGTGACGGTGTTGGCCTGGGTGAGAAGGCGGCGACCTATCGAGCACGCATGAGAGCACACCGTAGCCTTCATGTAGGCTCGGTGTCGCTTCGGACTGAATCACTCATCTAGATGTCGATGTCAACCTCTACGTCGTCTCTCCGGTGATGACGCACGAGGACGACGACCTCCACCTCCCCCTCTTCTCCTAGCCATTGCATCTTCCCTCACAAGCATAAGCATGAGCAGAGTGGTGACGCTGGCGTCTTAAACCGGCAGCGAAACCATCTTCTCGCCCTACATACCATAAACACACATAAACACATGTAATAACCACCCAACCATCCTCACTTGTCCTCTCCTCGCTCTCCACTCAACAAGGTCACGCAAAAGGTAAGCTTAATTAGCCCGGAACATCGACCAATCACTGTACGGTCAACAAAATTTTAATACAATAGTGTACTACACTACTAGTTGGAGTACGTTACCCGATGGTTTTTACGGTCCTAGAGGGGAGGAGGTGCCATAATCCTAGCCGTCAATTACGCACCATCAATCGGTTGGAAAGGTTGGGTACCGCCAAGTATCAACTATTTCTCCCATTTTTTGAATTTGTGTTTGCCAATGATATTTTTTTAATTTTCTCTAAAAGTTGTAGTAGAAAGACATATACTCCCGCATGCACCTAAAGTACTCTAGATAGGAGTACTCTTTTTTGAATGAAAAACGGCGCGATAGTGCCTTTTCATTGAATAAAGCAGAAGCAAATACAGCCGTAAACCGTAGGGCAAAAAAGAAAAATTTAAAGGAGAACTGTACAAGAAAAAGCTAGGGTGTCAAAAAGGTAGTATTTCCCTTAGATGTTTAGCCCCCGCTAGACTCCACAGGCCTGCTTCCTCCTTGATTTTTTGCAACAGGAAGCTCGTTGGCGCCTCCTTGTGATCGAAAATCCTCCGGTTCCTTTCTTTCCATATATTCCGAAATGATCGAAGGACCAACGAGCGGAATCCTTTCTTTGGCATTCCTCCCAGATTTGCCATGTTTTTCCACCATTGGTGAACTGAACGGGCTTCGCCCCATAGGGTTGGCTCAACCTGCGGATACCCCAACCAGTTGGCCACTAAGAGCCATATTCTCCTCGTATATCTACAATCCGCCACGAGGTGCAGTATCGTCTCGGGTTTTGTACGACACAAAGGGCAAAGGCCATTATTCTCCCAACCTCTGTTTTGCCAGCCTGTCTGAGGTCCAAACTTTATTTTGTACGATGAGCCAAACATGAAATTTGCACTTTCCTGGAGCCCAAGCTTTCCAGATCAAGGCGTTGAAAGATGTGCTGGTTGCTCCGAAGCATTGCGCCCGATAAGCCAAGGAAGTTGTATATGCCCCATATGTTGTGAATTTCCAGCTGATGTGATCTTCTTCTTCTGTGTCCAATTGTACGCCCCGTACCGTCTCCCAAAGGGCGACTAGCTGGGTGACCAGGCTAATTGTTATGGGGGTACTTGACTGGAGGGACAGATCCTGAACCCATGCATCTCCTTCTTCCCCCTATCGAAGGGATTTATTTCTATCGAAGGGACAGATAGGAGTACTTTGAACAGAGAAGATAAGAGCATCTCCAATCCAACATCATCTTCAAATCTCACTTTTCAAATGTCTGTTTCGCCAGCTTACCAAACCAAATGAATAGTCTAATTCATATTTCACTCCACCAGCCTCCTTCACACTATCCAATTTAACCGTGGGTTCCACATGCCAGTCTCTCTACTATTTCACCCCTTCTTCACCCTCTCCTCTCTCTTTCTTCTTCTTCTCCCTCTCTCCTCTTCTCTGCCACGCCACCGACCAAATCCGATGGTGATGGAGGCCGCGCGGAGCGGGGCAATGGCGTTGGTCACCGCCGTCATCCTCGTCATCTCGGGCATAGGTGAAGCCCGTGCGTGGACGGGATGGCGACAAACAGGGGGCTTGATGTAGAGGCCGCGCGTGGACAGGACGATGGCAACGACGAGGTCTGTTGCTCGGGTTGACGACGGTGCGGGTTGGGGTGCCTTGCTGCTCAGATTGAGGAAGTGGTCGAGCGGGATCCCACAATGTTGGGCGCGGTGAGCTCGTCGGTTGCTCGGGACAGCGACGACGGCGACGACGCGAATTCCACATGATGGCTACGACGACGGAGGCCTTCCGGACGACGGCGGTGACACGCAACCTTGGAGTAGTGCTGGCCAAACGGGTCGCCCAACACGGCACAACCCATTAGGCATGGCTCCTGTAGCAGGCCATGTCGTGCCGGCCCACGGGGTGGAAGGGTCGTGTCGTGCCAGCACGGGCTCGTTAAATGGTCCATAGGCCGAGGTCGGTCTAGTGGCACTGTTTGGCACTATTTGGGCACTGCTTGGCCCATGAGCTGCAGTAATGAGGTACAATAACGTGCTACAAGAAATGGCCTTGCCGTGCCGCCCACGGCCGAAGCGCCGGCCTGTGCACGACACGGCAAACAGACCGTGGCCGGCATGGGCAAACGGGCTGTGCCGGCACAGCCCACAGGCCGGCGTGCAGGGCCGTGCGAGCCGAGCTACAGTACACCCGTGCTCGGGCTGGCCCGGCTAGGCACAACCCATTTGACCAGCACTACCTTGGAGGAACTCGATCTGACAACGGTGCACGAAACTCCATAAGATGGCGACGACAGCTGCAGCGAACTATCTCTCCAAATGACATCTGCGACGGGCGCGACATGATGGATGCGACAACGAACATGGCGACGCTCAATGAAGGAGAGATTGCGAAGAGAGAGGGGAGGAGACATGTGATTGATGGTGGGGGGGCCAACGGTTAGCAACCAGGTTTGGCCAGTCCTAGCGCCGATTTGGCCAACCGGATGGGTTGGCAAGGCTGTTGAAGGAGAATTTTTCTAATAGACTTGTCAAATTTTAACTTGGGTGGTCATTTAGCAAATTTGTTGGAGTTGGCTTATGTCGACGGTATGGTCGGCAATCCTCCCAATGTGCTGCCCGAGGAGGTGAAAGAGTGATCGGGATGTCTACCAATGGGTTTGATGGTCCACTCGAGTCGAGATGAGCTAAGGCTTTTAGACAGGTTCGGTCCTTCCGGAGGATAATAAACATACTCATGTGTTATGTGCTAGGATGATCCCAGATTAGGTTTGAGTACATGTGTAGAAGAGAGTTCTTGGATGCCCTCCTCGTGCCCGTGCGGTCTGTCTTTCCTTTTATAGTTCAAGGGAGGGCAAATACAAGGGGTTTAGGGCACAAAAAAGCTTGGTTGTAAAGCACAAAGCAAATACAAGCTAAAGCTGAAAAGCAAAATAAAATTATCTTGGGATCTGATCGTTGTGGGCGTCTTGCGCGCAGTCTTACCTCAAGATCTGCTTGCTGCAGACATCTTGTGTGTAGTCTTGTCGGGTGAGATCATACTCTGTCAGCTTGTCCCCTCTTTGTCTTGTATGCGAAGCTTGTCAAGAAAGCCTCCTTCCCGAGGAAAAAGACTTGTCCTTTCCAGGTAAGAGCCGTGCGTAAAGGTCGAGTTAGGGGCCGAGGTCGGGCTAACCATCCTCGCCCGAGATCTGGCTTTTGACCCCGACCCGAGGATCCTGGTCTGACTTGTCCGATCTTCTTTTCTTAGCGTGGAAAACCTCAAAAAGACATCCCACAGTTTAACATTAATTTTAATACAATACTCTTACACAAAAAAATTGTGGGATCGAAGGGAATAGATAAAATGGCCAGTATCACCGTATCGTACTACAGCGTGAAAATGGAGCATTGTCGTATCAAGACAAGAGAAATACTCCTACGATGAATGATGAGATTCCTGTATAGTAGTATTTATTGATTGAGGCGGCCTACCTATCCATGCACCGTGCAGTCCGTGCTGTGTTAAATGTGGTTTATAGTGTAGCAGATCCACCAACACATTTAGGCCTAGCAGCAGCAGCAGCAGTAAATCTCTCCTCCTCCTAGTGGCTGGTGACTGGTGAGCGTGAGGAGCACTGAGCTAGAGCTCCATGGCGTCGCCACAGCCACAGCTGCAGGTACTAGCGCTGCTGCTTGTCCTCGCCGCCACGGCGACGGCGACGGCGACGCCGACGCTGATATTCCTGCTGGGCGGGCAGTCCAACATGGGTGGGCGCGGCGGCGCCACCAACGGGACCTGGGACGGCGTGGTGCCGCCCGAGTGCGCCCCCTCCCCTCGCATCCTCCGGCTGTCCCCTGACCTCCGTTGGGAGGAGGCGAGGGAGCCGCTCCACGCCGGCATCGACGTCCACAACGTGCTCGGCGTCGGCCCCGGCATGCCCTTCGCCCACGCCGTCCGGGCCTCGCGCGCCATCCCGCCCTCCACCGTCATCGGGCTCGTCCCCTGCGCCCAGGGCGGCACGCCCATCGCCAACTGGACCAGGGGCACGGAGCTGTACGAGAGGATGGTGACGCGCGCCAGGGCCGCCATGGCCAGTGCTAGTGGAGGTAGAGGCGCCAGGATGGGCGCGCTGCTGTGGTACCAGGGGGAGGCGGACACGATCCGGCGTGAGGACGCGGAGGTGTACGCCGGGAAGATGGAGGCCATGGTGCGCGACATCCGGCGAGACCTGGCGTTGCCGGAGCTGCTGGTGATCCAGGTCGGGATCGCGACGGGGCAGGGCAAGTTCATCGAGCAGGTGAGGGAGGCGCAGAAGGCGGTCAGGCTTCCATGGCTCAAGTACGTGGACGCCAAGGGCCTCCCCATCGCCAGCGACTACACGCACCTCACCACGCCGGCGCAGATCAAGCTCGGCAAATTGCTCGCCAACGCCTACCTATCCACGCTCTAATCTATCTACTAGCACTAGTTCCTTCCTTCGGGATCAAAATGTTTCTACTACTGATTTCCTTCAATTCCTTTTCCCAATAATTAATTACTCGACTACTGCTCCACTTTGCTTATTACAGGCACGCACACAAACACATACCACATACTCCTATATGCATTCTGTCTAGTATTCCTGAAATGTGTACTGTCGGCAGCTGCAAATTGCAGCTAAGCAAGGCATGCTGTGATGAATGAGTTTGCAATGTAGCAGTACTCACTTTGATTCCTCCGAGCGGTACTCACTTTTGATTGGCCAACATACATATGCATGTTTCAGGCAGTCTCACAGACAAAAATAAAGCTGTTTTTCTGTCCGACACGCTGACTCGGGGTCAGAGATGTCTTATTCTCTTGTTTACCATAGATTCCATATCTTAATCAAATCTACTCGGAGTAGTACTAGTTTCATATTCCCCCTATTTCAAATCACTTGTCCTTCTAACAAATCTCACACAAACCAAACCAAACCAAGAGAGATGCTATTCTTTACATGATTATTACCCTCATTCAATACATCTCAATTATTTTTCCAAAGCAGATGAGCTACTAAAAATTGTGACTACATTGATGAAAAGTAGGGAGGGAAGGTCATCTCAAAAAATGCTTTGTAACAAAAGAACGGCAAGTATTTTTGATATAAAATTTAAATACTAGAACAACAAATTATATGAAAATGTAGGGCGTACTAACATGCATAGGTAAAAAAAAAATTTATATATTTTAAGAATAAGGTATTAGCTAGCAGTAGCAAGAAACCGTTGAGGGTAAGGGTCTGGGGAGTGGGGACCTATCTATCACGTGCTCATATCCTATCATAAAACGCAGACGATTCCCTTGGGTGGCCATATTCTTTGAATTGATTCAGGGGACCTTTGCTTCCATCATCCCACCAATTCAGCCTTGCCTGCCGGTCAGAGCCCTGAATTTCAGGGCTCCTTTGAAATGAAATAAAGGAATTTTAGATGGTTGGATTTGTATGGAAATAATTCCTACACGGTCATCTAGAAAAATTCCTCAGTATTGTCTCAATTCATAGGATTTTTGAAGGGTTCTCAATATGAGGCTCTACTCTTGAAAAAATTCCTTTATATGTTCATCTGATTCATATTTTGTTTATGTGCTCCATCCAAACAGTAATTCCTGCAAGTTCTCTATCCACAGGATTTGAGATGACAAAAGCACTTGAATTCTACGTTTTTCCAATCCTTGTGTTTTGAAAATATTGTATTTGAAAAGAGCCCTCCGGCTCCTGCTGATTCATCTGAAAAGGGGAAAGAGAAAGAGAGAGGGAGAGAGAAAAGAGTGGTGATGAAAATACAAATGGATCAATGAGGCCCAACCCACACACTACATATATATATTGCCCTTTTCTTTTTCTCAATCATCAACGTCAAGATCATCCCCACTAGCCTAGGAGTATCAATCTTGTTTTGACAAGAGGCCGTTGGTGGCCATGCGGACTAGCTAGCCAGTGATGCAGCGGTGTAATTAGTTTGTGCGAGTCGCAATCGTCATTGATCTCATATCGTCCATGGATATACAGCCTTCTCCTCTTCTTCCTTGTACTAGTACTAATCATTAACTTGAACTAGTGTTTGGGATTCATTTCAGATCCATGTCAGTCATTCATATCGGAAATTAAGTGGACTGAACAATTGATACTCATACATATAGTACTTAGTAGAAAGGAACCATCTCAATTGATTGATTGCTGATTATTAGTGAACTAGTACATGATGAGTAGATAGAGAAAGAAAGAGGAATACAGAATACAAGGCGGTGGTATACGTACACGGTAGGTAGGGTAGGCTAGGCATCGGCGTCGGCGTCGGCGTCGTCGTAGGAGACGTGGAAGTCGGTGGTGCAGCCGGCGGCGTCGGGGTCCTCGGCGCCGCAGCAGTCGTAGAACTTGGCGGCGTAGGGTGGGTCGCCGTCGCGAAGCTGGTAGTACCTCTTCTGGTCGTCGTGGCGCCGGCAGACGAAGTACGACGGGTGGAACCTGCAGGAGAGCGGCGTGTTGCCCGACGGCGCGTACGTCGCCTTGCAACGCCGGCACAGCTTCTCCTCTTCCTTGCCGCCGGTGGACTCCATCTTCTCCGATCTCATCTCATATCATTCCTTCGTCTCTTTACTTGCCTTTTTTATTTATTAATTAATTGGGCCGGGGCCTGCCTGCATCTTATCCGTCTCGCCGCCTGTTTGTATTTCTTGTGCTCTGCTAGCTTTCTTCAGCTACTGAAATTAAAATTAAAATTAAATTTATCAACACCGTACCTTCGTTTTTACATTTATTCTTACATCGCTTATTTATTTATTCTTTAGTCCCTTAACCTTTTTTTAAAAGTTTTTACACCAAGTAATCTATGACGTTTAATTACTCTACGAGACATGTATAATTTATAGGCTATACAGTGACGGAGAGCTCGGTAGGATTATGGTCCACGCCATACCTTGGCCTGCCGACCCCTATTAATCCCAGCGCTGCAAGCAGGAAAGAAAAACCACGTTTTGTTCTCTCCCAGCATATATTCATATTCCACGCCATGACGTTGTTGCTTGCGTCCTTTGTAAAGCCTGAAGACTGAAGATCCCCTCCATGGCTGCATCATGCAGGCTTCAAAATTTTAATCCAGCGCTACGATCATCACAATATGCCAGATTTTTTATTGATATGTTCCTGTGGATTTTTAGGTCTGCTGATTTTCATCAGGTTCCCCTCAACTCATCTTATGTTGTCTTCATTTTGATGCAGCTTCCATCATTAGCAGGATACTGACTAGCTGATTTTTGTTTTCAGGAAAACAATGGGGGATCTCCATCTTTGTTTGAAACTATTGGGAGCGGGTCATCGCTAACTCATCCTGTAGTAAGATCATTTCATTGCAGCTTCTGACATCTGCCGTTTGGTGTATTTGTGATGCCCTTTAACTACACCCATCAGTCTTCAAGTTGGACAGGAACTGGCAATGTATGTTGAGTCCATCGGCTCTGCAAATTAGTTCATCCCCACTCCCCCCAGCAAGTAGAAATGATTCAGGTGTTCTTCAGTCTGCCCGTTGGTCGTACCTTGATGATTTTGTTCCTTTATAATATTTAATATCAATTTTGCCATTCATGTTACATTATATCTATTTGCCGATGGAATTTATGCCAAATGCATGCTCCTCCCCTAATTGACAAGGTAATCGCGATCACTAATATCTATCTTCGTATTCAGTTATGTTATTATTTCTGAAGTGAATTCAGTTTTGTTCTGTAACAACAGTGATTTCTGAAAAATCCGAGGCTGCACTCATTTTCTACTTATTTCTTACTGCATTATAGTATTCTGAAAAATTGGAGCGACGTGTTGGAGATAGTTCAACATTCCTAAAAAAATTTCGTCCTCCGCTACTGGAGCTATGGGATGGATATTAAACATTTTCAAAGGCGTGCGGTAAAGCTTTGCCCGATTAACAGTTTCTACGACCAAAGTATATTTATTTTCCTTTTTCTTAAGTTACAGTATAACGTTACAAGCTATCCTTTGTAAATGACAACTTCAAGCAATGTTCATCTATATACTAAGGAAGAGTTCATATTTTTTCTTTAGTGTACCCACCAAAACCTACACAGAACACCTCCCAGTCATTACATCTCTTCATCCAACACACTACTACAGAATACTTAATTAGTGTCTAATGGGAACCTCACAACCGACATCTATTAGCGGCACTGATATGGATAATCAAATGTGTTAATATGGATAATCAAATGTGTTAGTTTAGAAACCAACATATTTGATATTCTAAAAATAAAAAAGATGGCTTGACGCATGAGCTCAAATTAAGCCGATGCTTCGAGCTAAGAACTAAATCTCGTTCAAATTAAGCTGATGCTTCGAGCTAAGAACTAAATCTCGTTCCAATCAGAAGCATAACAAATCTAAAAAAACTAAATTTTAATTGAATTAGAATCATCAAAAAATAATCACAGTAGAGAAGATGAGAAGAGAGGAGAGAGAGGGGCGAGAAGAGAGGAGAGAGAGGGGCGAGCGGGGATGCGGCCATTTGCATCGGGAGGACGCGGCCCTCGTATTAGGTTTTGGATGAACCGGCACATGTAAGGTCATCTCCAATATAGTAGTGACAGATGGATATCCTATTAGTAAATCTCTATTCAAAGTTGGCAAACATATATATGACCATTGTCTCCAAACCCCAGCATGCAACTATGATTTTTCTCCTCATTACACTTTTATACACAATCTAAAACCGCAGCCAATGAATTGGTCTAAAGTACTTGTATATAAAATTTAATTAGATATTTGTCAACACCGTATCATTTTGGGTAAGCCAAATAGCCTAACATAAAGCAGAAATGTCCATACTAAAATAAGCTTTTTGATTTTTTTTATTTTTAAGTCGATAATAGTACTAAGCTAACTGCCAAACAAATGTGAAACATTAAATATTACTTAATGTATAGCAAAATCCTAACCAATATATATGCATAGTTAATCCGCAACACAAGAATTTTGTGGTAATTGAACAACTATTATACTCCTCCATCCTAAAATATTAGTATTTTTGGATTTTTAGATTTTGATGGAGTTTTCGAGATTTTACTTTGACTAATCATATTTATAAAAATAAGTTGTTTCAAATAAAAGAGTTTCACATCATGATATTTTATTTAATGATAAATATAGTAATAACATTCTTGTGCGATAGATCTTTTTTATTTTCTCACTAGCTAGTCAAAGTTTAAAATATTTGACATAGCATTATTCTGAAAATGCTTATATTTAGGAAATAATACTCCCTCCATTTCAGAATATAAGTCATTTTGACAGGTTATACTCGTTACGATATTTATAGAATATAAGGATCGTTGGTATCATGATATATGTGTGAGATTGAGACAAAAAAGACGAAAGATAAGGATTTATATATATGTTTGGACCCTTTAATTGACAGGTAATAGCCCTGCTCCTGTTGGCCGAAGCCAATGTTACCTTTATATATCAATATCACACAAATATAATATTTGGGATGACCTTTACTTTCTCGAATATGAATTCAGCAAGACTAGAGTCATCTTATTTTGGATTATCTAGATCTGTATTGGCTTGTCTTCGCCTATGTTTGTATGTCCCCTTTTCTTCTGGAGATTCTTGTATTTATATCCTTAGATGGCCTCTTGTTCAAGTAGAACTAAGGAGTCAATTATGAATACGATCTGAATAATCCTTGTAGCGTTCGAGTAGGACTATTTTTCTCTTTCCTTATCCGAAATATCTTTCGTATATGACACATGATTTCGTATACTACTTGGTATATGGTAGGTTCCGCTAGGCCTAACACAAAATTATTATGTATGTGTTATCTATAACACTAACAAAACTTGTTTAGATTTGACAAATTTCATAACAAAATTTAGCAACATTTACAACACCAAATTAATTTTATTAAATATAACATTTTGTCCATGTAAAGGATAAGACATACCTCATATACTTGGGTTCATGATATATGACAATACCATATACCTAAAGATATACATGAAGGTATACTTTTACTAAGGAAATATGAAAAATATAGGAAAAAATGTCTTCTCGAAATAGGTGTCAGAGTCATATTCAGGGAAGACAAGGTCTTTTTAACCTGTATTATGTCCTAGTTCTCCGAGTTTTACTTAGAGGAGAAGGTAATCACCATTATAAATATAAGACCTTTAGGAAGAAAGAGGACAGATCAACACGAAAAAAAGAAGCCAATACAAGCCTAGACAAACCCAATCTAAAATCACAAAAGCCAACATGAAATATCTGGAGCTACTTTCAATTCAACCGAGTTCATGTTCGAGGAAGAAGACTACATTAGTCGTCGACTACGTGTGAGAGCTCCATGAGCCAAGCCGACAGAGACTAGATTAGGTAATCCCAAATACTATACTCGGTGATGGTGATATATAAAGACAACACCAGCTACAGTCAACAGGAATAGGGCTATTATCTGTCACTTAAGGAGCCTGAACCTGTATAAAAATCCTTGTCTTCTATCTCTTTTACCTCAATCTCGTGTATACCCTTTCAACGACCCCATACTCTATGACTATCATCTTTAGGTATACCCCGTCGACACATTTAATATATTTTTATAATATATTTCTTGTGTTGAAAATATTATTATATTTTTATATAAACTTAATTAAACTAAAAAATTGACTGAAAAATCAAAATAACTGTAATGTATATATATATATCTATAATCTATAAATATCTATAAAGCAAGTAGCGTTTTCATCCAAAATTTTGTTCGCTCGACTATTTCGCAAAAAACCCTTTGAGTTTTTTGAGATGGAGGGCCACGGCCCAAGCAACGATCTATCTCGGATTTAATCCAATTCCGAGGCCATCTCGTGCCCAACACGAACCAGGCCCGAAATCCTTAATGAACGAACAGGCGCACGACCCACTATGCGTGCGACCACTTCCATTTTTACCTCATTGGTTATTTTGGGATTTTTTTTCGGCCCAGCTTGTGCAATCAATTTGGCTTGTTACCAAATTTGGCCGCACGTTTTCAGACTTTCTCTTTTGTAATTTTTATGGGCTTCATTATTTAGCAGGCTGGCCCAATTCGTTCACACACACCAAATCGGGCTTTTTAGCACGTCTAATATTCAACCTATGTGTATACATTACGTATACGCATACAAAGTATATATATTTATATCTATATATATTTATATCTATATCTATAATTATCTATAAAACAAGTAGTGTTTTTACCTAAAATTTTCGTCCGCCTGACTATTTTGCAGAAAACCCATCGAGTGTTTATAAAATTAACCCGCAATCTCAATACTGAAAAGAAAGGGAGGGCTTGGATGATAAAAAGACCTCCTGCGTCCCTCCTGCCCGTCCCCATCCGGCCGCGCCCCGCGCTGCGCCTGCGCCCCTCCCTCCTATCGCTGCTCGGAGCTCTAGCGTTGTGCTTGTGCCCCTCCCTCCTGTCCCCATCCGCGTCGCGCCCCGACCCGTGCTTTGCAACGGACGTTATTTTATTTTATCATAATTATTTCAAAGTTAAAGTCTCATGTAATTTTAATTTATATTTTTTTTCCTTTATGTCTTCACCTGAGGCCTATTGTCCGACACACTTGGAATACTAAACATGCTCGAGTGATTTGGATTTAATTTAATTTAATTTGGATATCAAATGTGAGTTTGTTTTCTTTTTGTTCTATTGCAAAATACAAAATAAAGCTAGTATATAAACAACATCATATAAAAAAATCTAATGTGACTAACTCTAACTTTGCACATAACATTGCCACTTTTTAGCATTGGGACTGCGGGTTAATTTTATAAACACTCAAGGGATTTTCTGCAAAATAGTCAGGCACACTGCGGGTTAATTTTATAAACACTTAAGGGGTTTTGTGAAAAATAGCCAGGCGGACGAAAAATTTTGGATAGAAAATAGTTATATATATATATAACTATCTATAAAGCAAGTAGTGTTTCTACTCAAAATTTTATTTTGCCTAATTATTTTGCGAGAAACCCCTTGAGTGTTTATAAAATTACAAACATTAAGAATTACATGGCCTAGGAATTACATACATAGTCCAAAGATACAAATTAGATGACCGAGTAGGATACAAACATCTTTTGAACCTATATAAAAAACTGAAAGCACAAACAAAACTCATATATGCATCCAAAATTCTTGGATAGTGAGCAATCTCATGCTCGACGCAACTCATATATGCACCCAGATTTTTTTGAAACTGAGCAATTTCCCGTTCGATGTGATACTTAATCTGCGTTTATGATGAAGGAAGGTAATTCTTTAGCCCTTAATGATATATACACATTAACAATTGCATCTCTTCTTTTTTTTGGCATAAGCAATAAAATCAGGATATGCAATACCTTCTCCTTTGCATAAACTCCGTCATATTAAATGCACCAATTGCAAGAACATATCTCAGTTGATTATTTAAAACCAAGTTAATTTGTTAAATAGACTACTGCTCCACTATATGCAATGCAAACATATATATACTGTAGAAATAGAGACAAACAGTGGCATGCAAACTACTCATACATATGCGTCATGCATCCAGATCAAGTTGTGCTGAGATCACAACCATGATTGCGTGGTGGCACTCAAAATCACAGCTGATTTCAGTTCAGAGCATGTAAGAAGAACACATGGGAAGAGGGAACAACAGAATGAACATTATATATTTTTAGGACTTGATATCGGAGTAGATCACTATGAAATCAGACTCCTGCAGCTCATTTAAACGAATAAAATCACGTGAAAAAACATAAGACATCAATCAGCAATATACTTGAGAGCCACAAATTAAGTATGACAGTTACTAGCTTGTGACTGCAAATTTGAATGATTCATTTTTTTCTTCTCACCATTGTTTTCGAGAAGATACATCCTAATTTTGTTGTTAGGCCAAAATTTGTGTTCATGCAATTCAAGACACATTAATGTCAATTAATCAAAATCTGAGCTATCATATATTCAGATAGTCTATGTAATCTCATAGTCCTCTAGGTCATGAGTTGGGTCTTTAATATGCGATAACAAGTCATATCAGAGCGCGTGTGTACATATATATAATAACTATCTACAAAGCAAGTAGTGTTTTCATCCAAATTTTGTTTTGCCTGACTATTTTACAGAAAACCCCTTGAGTTTTTTCAAAATTAACCCGCAGTCCCCACTGCGCCACGTCGTGTGTATATATATATATATATAGAGTAGGTTAGCACTTAAGGTTAGTCGTCCGGCCCCTCCTGGATGGAAACACGTCCATGTCCAGCTTACGTCGACATCTCTGTTGTGTTGCAGGTGCTTAATTAATCAAGCTCTGTAACAAAAACCGGCGAGCTTCTCCTCCGCCGCCGACGGCGGCCTCTGCACCGACGGCGACGAGTCGAAGAGAGGTAGCGTCTCTCTTTAAAAAAGCTAAAAATACTATATATTTTAGACAACGGGAACACAAGGAACTATCTCCTGACAAAAATAAAAGAAGAGGCTAGGTTTTGAACTTTTACGGGTGTGCGAACTTTTACCACACCCTGTATAGACTTTAGAGTTTACTTTCGGTCTTTTTCCTTTTTCCCTAGAGCTATATTTTATCATGTTTTATTAAATGAAAAGGCACTATCTGTTTAACAAATAGCGGGTACAGTAGTTTTAGGTTCGCAAATATACGCCTCAAAATCTATGGAAAATTTGGTTTTTCATACCCCGGAGGATAGATTTAAGGCTGACTTCACCTCACAAGAGAAGAAAATAATCAATTAGACGGGAATTAATTATTAAACATGGAGTTGTTTAATTAGCAACTCTGTGACTACTACCTGTACAATTTAATTATGTACTAATCAATAAAATGATCCCCGTTGTGCAGTCTGCCTGGCTATTTTGTAAAAATCCCTTGAGTGTTTATAAAATTAACCCGCAGTTCGCCTAACTATTTTGCAGAAAACTCCTTAAATGTTATAAAATTAACTCATAGTCCTAATGTTAAAATAGACCTCAGGTGAAGGCATAAATATAAGTTAAAATTACATGAGACTTCAACTTTAAAATAATTATAATAAAATAAAATAATGTATGTTGCAACATTCGGACATACTTAGTGTGTATATATATATATATATATATATATATATATATATATATATATATGGGAGTATGATTTTTTCCGCGTTATTAAGTCAACTAGAACTTAGCTAGACTGTTGGATCACGTAGGCCACAACTGAACTAACAAATTCCCAACTAATAATTATGATCACTAACAAATTAAGGACAAGCTAGCTAGAGAATCTTTGACGAGAGCTAGCTATATATTTGGCATATATTAGCAAAGACAAAACAGTACTAGCTAGCGTGCATATAAAAGATCAATCAAGGATCATGCATATGCATATACATCCAGAAAACAAAATTAAGGGAAATTAAATTAGTTACAGCTCGAACGATCGTCTCCCATCTACCAACAAGGACCACACTAAGCTAGACGTTCCTTTATTTTCTTATGTTGTTGCACCATGTTAATTACAGATCAGATAGAGAGAGAACGCTATCGGCTGCTTCCTTGTGTTGGAGAAAATTAACTACTCGTATATATGTGTGTGTTGCTTCTGTCTCAAAATAAATTTATTATTCATCCATCTACCAATACAAACATCAAAAAATAATAGAATATCTCTATTGTATTTATTTTTTATTTTACCTATTTTCAATACAATTATCTTTTACTTTCTAAACTCTAATGCAACGATTACTCAAAGTAAATTTATTTGAAGACAAATAGAATAAAATAAAAATAAACTTATTATGAGATTATGTGACAAGAGAGTATACATTAGAATATGGGATTTTTAAAACATAAGGATATATTTATATAGTATTCATATAGACTCTAAAACACAAGCTAGAAAACTACAGGAGTTACCGTTTGGACGAAGCAAAAGAGAAACAAACACAAAGTCTCATCTCACGTTAAAAATTTACACCTATATCTATATATAAAGCAAAGCAAGTAGTTTTCCACTCAAATTTTATTTTGCCTGGCTATTTTATAGAAAACCTCTTGAGTTTTTCAAAATTAACATGTAGTCCGTCCGGCTATTTAAAAACCCAATTAAAAAAGAAAAAAAGTGTTATTTTACAGAAAACCCTTGACTGTTTATAAAATTAAACTGCAGTCCCAATGTTAAAAAGAAAGATAGGGCTTAGATGAAAAAAGACCTTCTACGTCCTCTCTTCGCTCCCATCCGCGCCTGCGTTT
The DNA here is from genome assembly GCA_019925245.2 of Oryza australiensis. Lineage (NCBI taxonomy): Eukaryota > Viridiplantae > Streptophyta > Magnoliopsida > Poales > Poaceae > Oryza > Oryza australiensis. Next base: position 3,796,927 of record JAIFGZ020000170.1, read on the forward strand.
GCGCCCTCCCTCCCGTCGCCGCCGAGCTTCCGCGCCGCCCGGACCTTCGTCCTCCACCCGCTTCCCTCCCGCATCGTTGTCCCGTTGCAACGCACGACATTTTGCTAGCTATCTATAAAGCAAGTAGTGTTTCTATCCAAAATTTTATTCTCGCCTAGCTATTTTGCCTAAAACCCCTTGATTTTTTCCAAAATTAACCCGCAGCTAGGGGTGGATACCGGCTCGGCTCGGCTCAGCAGAGAGCCGATCCAGAGGCTCGGCTCGGCTTGGCCTCGGTTCCGGCCGGCTCTGGCAGAGAGCCGAGCGAGAGGCTCGGCCGTGAGCCGCTCGTTTAGCTCGCGAGCAACTTTAATACAAAGTGCAATTTATGTACAAATTACATTTTATTTTTTAGTCTATTAAACATGCAAATATACAATTGAAAAAAAAATAAAAAGTGATACATTAAGTCCATAATTAACGTAATAACACTTGTCCATCGACAATTATCCATGCAAATGTAATGATGCAACTAGATTAGATATTATTACTATTATAATCTAAAGCATTAGATTCATATTGACCATCACAAAATTATAAAAATTATTGATTTATTATCACATCAACAACAAAACAAACAAAAGAATAGCAAAACAAGCAAAACATTAGGCCCTACTTTGTACATTGCATCTGGCTCGTTGAGCTCACGAGCAGCTTGCGAGCTGATTCGAGCTCGCTCATTATAGCTAACGAGCTAAACCCTTGGCGCAGCTCGTTAGCATTTCTCAACGAGCCGAGCCGAGCCATCCACGAGCCGAACGAGCTAGCGAGCCACGAGTATTTCGTCAGCCCTACCCGCAATCCTAATGCTGAAAAGAAAAGGACGACTTGGATGAAAAAAAGACCCCCTTCGCTCCTCCCTCCCTGCGCCCCTCCCTCTCGTCCCCATCTGTGCCGCGCCAAGCATCGCGACTGCGCTCCTCCCTCCCATCGCTGCTCGGAGCTCCCGCGCCCCTCTGTGCCGTCCCCATCCGTGTCACGCCTTTGACTTTATCCGTTGCAACGCACGGACACAATTGCTAGTCCTTTAAAATTTCTATAATTTAAGACAGCACTAACAAAGTTCAAATATATTCAGGAGAGCCATTTATCATTTCCAAAGGAATATATAGGAATTGAGTTCTTTTCGTAGGAATTTAATAATTTAAAATTTCTTTAGAATTATTTTGTTTTAAAGAGCCCTAAATATAATTAAGCAACGATGTGATTCACACGGTTGCTTAACCTGCATGGAGAATAATGTGTCGACATATATCCAACAGAGCATACAACAGAGTATACACATATACATATGCATCCGGTTAAGTAAGACTAGCGATTAATTAAGATGATGTCATTGAGTAATTAATTAGTGGGAGCTAGCAAAACCGCGTTGGCAGAGTTTAGTCTGCAGCTAGTCCACCCGATAATCCGGTAGTCAAACCGAGTGACCTCACAGCTTACGTATGTACGTAATAGTGGCCTACAGCCACTGGTGGTGGACACGTGTCGCTCTACATCCCTGTAAATCAGAAATCTGAATTTTGTCATGGAATTTTGGGGTTTGGATAATTCCCGTCTGATGCTCAAGGTAAAGCCGTTCCGCTGGCTGATGATCTGATCTGAACCCTAATTTCATTTTTCGTGGCTAACATTAATTCAACGCAATCTAGTAGCTAGATAGGAGTATATTGCGTGCGTGTGTGTATATATACACACATATATATATATATACATATATGTTGCTTTAATTAATTTACGTATTGTAGCTTGCTGCTGGATCACCTCCTGTCGCACATGTCCTTTTCCATCTCATAAATCCCTCTTGTCGTAATTGTTATGCTCAACCTGATGGTGAAATCAAACAGAAAGTAGTGCACTAGTTTCTATATTTATTTATACCACATGACTTTACTTTACTTGCGGGGCTGAAGCCTCTGAGCAATACTACATAGTTACATACACTTGCATGTTAGCTCACAATTATCTACTACTATATGTATACTTTGGCTTGCTTCATTTGCTATGTCATTTCTAGTGATAAAAAGTACTACAAATTAGTAGTTGCTTAATTTGCCATGTCATACATACTATAAAAGAAATGCTAAGGTCTAGTAGCTAGCTAAGCGTATTAGTATTAATTTGTACATTGTATATAAGGCCTAGATATATCGGTGGATGGCACTGTTTGATTAGATTGTTAAGTGGGTTATTGCCGCGGGATATCGATTTGATTACATGTGTAAATGAAAAATTGAAATATTTTAAGAAATAAACTTTATTGTAAAAGCGTAGGCCATGTTGAAAGATAGAGCCTGATATAAGCTTAATCAAAATAAGAGATCATCCTCGTACAACCGTTGAAATGATAAAAGACTAATAATTAATGCACCAAAATATTTTTCTATTATTTTTTTCCTTTTCTCCATTCTTATGCAACAAAGTTTTGTTTCATTGATGTTAAGCCGTATTGATGTTAAGCCCTTGTCATGCATAACAACCATTTTTATCTCTCTTTTCCTCTCTTCCATGTTAGTAAACTTATCTTTTTAATGACTATAAGAGCCTGCTAAAAGATTTATTTTTTGAAGCGTGGAGTAAATAATTTGATGATTAAGCAAAAATAACAAAGTCGATATTGTATTTATTTTTACAATACCAAATTGAGTTTGAAGTTACATCAATCCAGCCTAGTCAAGTGGGATGGATGGATCCATTTGTAAATAGATACTATCTTTGTCCTAAAATAAAATAAGACAATCTTTAACCATGTATTTAAATAGATCGAAGCAATAATTAGACCCTTTTTGTAGATATATATAGTGAACGGAGTAACTTGTAGAGTCTTAGAAGGAAATCAAATTAAAATCAGGCAAGTAAGGGTAAAATTTTATAAAGTACAGTAGTATAACTATTTAGTGTGTCGATCTGCTGTCTAGTAGGTGGCAGGGATGAGTTGAAGAGAAGCTGCAGATTGCAAGAACAGAGCAATCTGTAGTGTACTGTGAGTGTCAGCGAGGATCAGGGTATTACATTTCATACGAGCTAACCATATCGCCCCCTCGCGGTAGCGTGGTTTTTATGTGAAAATCATGAAAACCGTGGAGAAATGAACGTGTTGGCGTGTCACGGTTTTCGTAAAAACCGTGAAAAACCGCGCCAAAAACTGCGAAAACCGCGCTAAAACCACGACGAAAACCGTGAAAACCGTAATTTAAATTGGAACCAAATTCAAATCCGTGTCGTGCCGTGGTTTTCGTTCAAACCGCACGAAAACTGTGGTTTTCACGGCAGACCACACAAAATTTAATTTTATTTATAATATATATATTTCTGATAAAATAATTTTTTTAATTTTTTGAATTCATACGAAATTATTCAAATGAAATCGTGAGGATGTCATATCGTACTCCTGCGGTATGCGAAAAATCGTGGATTTTCGTGGTACTGAGAATTGTCTGCTGCTGCTGATGCAGTAGCAGATATTGATATATAGGTTCGGACTTCAGTCGCTGTTACTTATGATTACATGATCCTTTTCTTTTATCACTCTTCATGTATAGAGTAGAAATAATCACCCAACCTAGTGCCACTCGTGGTGAATGTGGATATACTCCTGCTCCCTAATATCCAGTGAATATATTACTGCTGCTCTGTTCCTCTCCTACTAGTTAGATGATACTGTTTCTCCGTTTACCGTTATAAAACGCTTTGATTTTTTAAAATTAAATTTTTATAAGTTTGATTAAATTTATAGAAACGAAGTAACTAACACGCATGTTTATTTGGCGTCAAAAATATTGGTATTGGTATGTTTTATTTAGAAATTTGGTAAAAAAACATTTTTAATAATATGAAACGGAGAAGGGAGGAGCTAGTGGTTAGCTAGTAGCTTGGTGGTAAACTATTAGTAAGTGGGGAAATTGAAGGGCGGAGGTTTGTTTGTATCGTTGGGAGCCTCTGCCTCGATCGGATTATCCTGCGTGCAGTGCAGATCAGCAGCAGCCAATAAGGTCGTCGTCGATCGTATATATGATGATGGAGAATTGCAGGGAGCAACCGGAGTCGCCGGCGAACAAGAACAACAACAGCAAGAAGAAGAAGAAGACGCCGTCGCGGTTCCGGCGTGTGTGCGTGTTCTGCGGCAGCAGCGCCGGCAAGAAGGCGTCTTACCACCTCGCCGCCGTCCAGCTCGGCCACCACCTGGTATCCATCCATCTCCATCTTGTTGACAAGATTTCTTATCAATTGCTGAATCATCATATCAATCGATCGAATTAGTAATAAACATTTGATACTCTATGATGCAGGTGGAGCGCGGCATCGACCTGGTGTATGGCGGCGGCAGCGTTGGGCTGATGGGCCTCGTCTCCCGCGCCGTCCACGGAGGCGGCGGCCACGTCCTCGGCGTCGTCCCCAAGGCCGTCCTGCCTCGCGAGCTCATCGGCGAGACGCTCGGCGAGCTCAAGCCGGTGGCCACCATGCACCAGCGGAAGGCCGAGATGGCGCGCCACTCCGACGCCTTCATCGCCCTCCCCGGCGGCTACGGCACGCTGGAGGAGCTCCTCGAGGTCATCACCTGGGCTCAGCTCCGCATCCACCACAAGCCCGTCGGCCTCCTCAACGTCGACGGCTACTACGACTCCCTGCTCGCCTTCATCGACAAGGCCGTCGACGAAGGCTTCGTCTCGCCGGCGGCGCGCCGCATCATCGTGGCCGCGCCCACCGCGTCGGACCTGCTCTGCAAGCTGGAGGAATACGTGCCGCCGCCGCACGACGCCGCCGCCCTGAAGCTCAGCTGGGAGATGTCGACGATATCGGAGCAGCAGATCGCCGGATCAGGCGGAAGCATCTACTCCCCTAAGCCCGACATGGCACGCTAGCTACTTCTTCATTTACTTATCTTGTTTTTTCTTTCTCACTACTCATATCTTATCTTGCTGCTAATCATCGCATATACATCCCACATGGTCGGCCCATCCATCGCTAATTCTTCCATTGACTTCCTATATACATATATCTACACCACCACCATCAATTACTTGTAATTTGAATCCTACATCGATCGATCGAGGCATATATATATACATATATACTTAGCTGCTGCTAGCATCATCTTAATTCCTCCTGTACTACAAGCTTACTTGTTAATTTTCTCTCTGATCCAAGTACAAGTGATCGAGGAGTTTGTTGTATGGAGTATTATTATGAGTTGTCCCTCGTGTACTACTGTATACGTACGTTGTTTGTTTGTTGTCATCGCATCGATCGATCTCTGTAGAGAGTGGAGAGTGTAGGGACCTAGAGACTAGAGGAAGTAGATCGATCCAACTATCAAGGGAGGAAGGCAAGCCGCACACTGAAGAAGAAGCAAACATGTGATTGGAGGCAGCAAATTTCTTCTCTCTTTTTTTAAAAAGGAAACCACAAATTAATTCTTCGACTTTAAAATATAGCAAACCTAATACTTCACTCATTAGACACCACCTCATATCTGATCGGTTCCTAGTTACAATCTAATACTAAATAGTCTAGACGAATAATCTAGATAGCCTCCCACTATAAATATAAATAACTTAGTGTTATAAATTGTGCCTAATCTGTACTATCTTTGCTATATGTTTGGTTGGAGTAAGAGAATACTTAGCCCTGTTTGTTTCATGGACCAAAGTTTTAGTCACTTATTTTGAAGTATTAAATGTAGATTATTTATAAAACCTAATCATAATCAATGGCTAATTCGAGAGACGAATCTAGTAAAGCTTAATTACGATGTGATGCTACAGTAAACATTTGCTTAATTGTGAATTAATTAGGCTCAATAGATTTATCTCGCGAATTAGCCACCGATTCTATAATTATTTTTATAATTAGTTCACATTTAATTCTTCAAATTGATTTTTGTAACATTTGATATGATACGGACTAAAATTTAGTCCCTAAATCTAAACACCACATGCTATCGAGAGTACTCTCCTGTGCATACATAGCAATCAAACAATCAACTTCCTTCCCGTGTCCTCTTTGCAACACAACAGGTCCTCCATCCATCTCACACGTGGAGAAATAGAGAGAGAAGCACAAACGGAGTATATCATATCGGTAACTTTTACCAACAAGGAAGAAAGAAAGGAAGAGGATGCGAGGCATCAACCGACCGAAAAAACCGACCAAACGAGGTCGACAAGCGTGCAAACAAAAGCCAGTCGTAGTCATCGTCGTCTTGTCCATCGAGTAACAAACAACGTACAACACCGGCAAGAGGCAACTTTCTTGAAGAGTAATAGAAGCAGATATAATTTGATATAGTTTTTAGTGAATTTGATTAAAGAAAGAAGCTAGATAAAAATTTATATAGATAAGACTGAATTTAAGAAGAAATTGTGATGACCATTCATAATTTTAGTAAATCTCTTAGGCAGGATTAATATTGTCTCATGTTTAATTTGGATTTGTATAATCCCAAAGGTATAAATATATACATCCGAAGTCTTGGTAAGCTATCATCCATATATCAATACAATTATATTTCGACGCGCTACGACGGGTTCTTATTTTCGAGCAGGATTGTATTGGTTAAGTTCGATCTCTGGCGAGGAAGTAAGCTCCATCACTTCATTTATATCGGCTCAGTTAGGACTTTTTGATTTGGTTCGATATTCTAATCGGGTTGTTATAAACGTTGCTTTTGTATCAGTTTGGCTAGAACTTTCTCGGTTATGTCTAATATTCTAAGTAAGTTGATGCAAACGTCACTTATCGTATTTGTATTGATTATATTTTTAACTACATCGCTATTTAGAATCATACCAGCTTAGTTAGTACTTTCTTGGTCATGTTTGATATTGTGACTAAATTGATATTTCTCTAATTATATAATTATTTTAGATTTATTAATATATCCATCCTGGTTGTGTAGATCTATCGTTTAAATAGGTTTTCTTATTATCTATGTTAACCGATAATACTAGATTGCTGCTAAAAAATTTAATTCTATTAAGCTGATAGGCTTTTTATGCAACATCTATTAAAGTTTTAGTCGATAAGTTATTATTATTATTATGGACTTTAACTATTAGATTTATCGGTTAGTTATCCTGTATAAATTTGAATCTACATGTATCGAATCTTCAGCCGATGTACGTTTTAACCATCAGACATGCATCTATCCCATTATATATCAGTATCGGTCGATTGGTTCATTGGTTCAATTCTGTCTATCACCCTTTATAGTTGTAGGATCAAACTAACTAGTATACCTTGAGCCCTAATACCTTGAGCCCTAAATTTAGGACCTCCACTAAAGTTAAGCATATCTTCGAGAATTCGTGTATTGGATAAATTTTTGTGCTAACAGTTTCCCATGAATTCTGATCATGACTGCAATGCTGATCAAGACTGAAAATGACAATTAATTGGAGTAAAATCCATGCATGTGACTAGTATCTCTCTCTCTCAGTCTCAGTCTCCTTCAATTAAGTCTCTCCTCTTCTCTTTCTGGACCAAAAATGAGAGGGTCTCATCTCTTCAGAAGAGAAGAGTACATACAACTGCTACTCTACTGCTGGTGGATGGATAAGAATATAGATAGGGATTGCAAGCTATCTTTCTGTTTGGCTGTCCAGGTAAATTAAATGTTGGATAAGAATTGTCTGGACATGTTTGGACTGTCCAGATAATAGTCCATACTCCCTTTAACTAAAAATTTAAGATATTTCTTTTGTCACTAATACCAAAAAAGTAATTAACCCATTTACCATGTGATAAAACCAATAAATTTATACAACCAATAAACCTTTTGGATTTTGATCAATAATTTAATTAAGCATATAAAGATTATAAATAGTTCTTAGACTTCTGAAAAAACCAAAAATAAAATAGGTTTTAGTCTTTTGGATGGAGTGAGGTAAAGTCAATTGCTGTTGAGTTCAATTTGGAATTTAGGCCTATGTATAATAATCCTCCTAAACAAAAACTAGACTAGTATCCCTTTCTACCTAATCATCTTGACTATAGCTCCGTTCGTTTATCGCCATAATTCAATTCAATTCTGTGTGTATATATACCTATTCCATGATGCAACGTGACTAGTCACAAGTATACTAGTAGTAGTAGTAGTAGACAGAAACAGGCGCCTACCCGCCAAGTGAAAATCTTTCAACTATTTGGTAGCTGTTTAACATACGTCCAAGTCAGATGATCAATAATAGGCAACAGGCATGCATAAGGTTAATAATGTATTTGTTCAGAATGACCATAAGGACTCTGATTACCTTAAATTGGAGTATTTGATTTGCTAATATATTTTTCTACAGGCTATCTTAGGTGTTGATATTTCAGGAGCTACCCTATATCATATCATCTGTACCTGGCTACGACTTGCGTCCTGCCGCAATCATGCATATGCATCCTCGTGAATTAATCGGCATCACATATTGCTCAATTGAAAGCTGGATGCTAGCTTGAATGCTTGATCATTCTTCTTTCCACCTAAGCTAGCTAAAGTATACTGTAAGCTGGAGTAGATAGCGAGGAAGCAAGCAGTTTTTCAAATCGATTTTGCGGCCCATGCGCGCGTCCTTTTCCTTGTCGGGTAATAATAATCCCTCAATTTGTCGCGGTAGTGCTTAATTTCCCAGAGTTGATCATCCGACACAGCAGCTTGGGGAAAGCATGGGCCATTCACCAGCTGCCTAAACAAGCTAGTACAAATTATACTCAAAACTATCTTTCAGGCGGTTGTGCTTCTACTGAGCTACGAACCGATGCATCCTCGCTCCAACACACACTGCATTGTAAAACAAAGGTTACAGTAGCAGACATCAAATAACAGCAGGGGGACTATAGGGTAGGCCGGGCAGACCCTGATATATCCTGGGACTCATATGTAAAAGGTATAATATATATATTATGTGTTAAAAAATTAAAAATGTGTGACAACGTATCTTCTCTCCAACACGAATCTCGTCCCGTCCGTCGCATTGCGTATGATATCGTTGATCTCTTAATTAAGTTTGTGCAAAACAAAAAAGACACAAAATATATAATATGGTCTATGAGCTTCTCAAATTGATATTGTTGCTACCTGTGGCAACGATAAGTGTTGAAAGAATATTTTTTACAATGGTTTTATTAAAAATAAAATACGAAATAAGATAAAAATAGTACTACTATTTTGGATGATTGTATATTCATTTTCATTGAGCGAGATTTTGTTTCAAATTAATAAAGATGATATAATTAAAACATTTATGTCCCTTAAAAACATGAAATAAATTAGTAAAAAATTACATTATAAGTCACTTGTACTCTTTTATGCCTATATTATTAATTATCAGTATATAATATTAATTATATTATTAATTATTAGTATTTGAACTATTTACATTACATTATATTCAGTGATCGTTCCTATTTAATAAAAGAATTAAAATTTTATCATATTACTTGATGCATGTATACTAATCACATTGTTAATTTTATAATTATTAAAAAAATTGAGTGATATACCCTATACTAAAATCTTGCCACTAAATAACTGCATGACACGCTTTCACACATTTCATAAAAAGTGAGAAAGAACTTCTCCAACTTCCGGTTCAGGAGGAAGGGGGAAACCGCACCAAAAATTTTATATAACCATCATCCAAACGAAAAATCTCCAAACTCCACTGGCAACAAACACCTTAGGGCTCGTTTTAGGAAACTGTAATTATCGAATCCAGAAAACCCAAGTTTCCCGGCTTCTAAGAATCTAAAGCTCCCCCAAACAAGCCCCTATACACACTTATTGGAGCCCAAACGTTCCTGAAGAATCAGGCTTGAATATGAAAACATAAATCAAATCGTGATTCGTTGAGAACTTGCGTTAATATAGAAAAAAGGGTGACGCCACAAGACTCACTCCATGCATGTGGGTCATTCCCTCGAATGTTCGAAAGAGTGTCTACTTTATAATACACACTGGTGACCCGACTTTGGTACAGACTAAACAAATCACAAAGGGTCAAAAAGAAACCAAACAGAAAATGCACATGTGCGGGCAAGGTTAAAAAAAACACATTTCACAAAATAGTACACTACGAATATAAGTTTCTATCCTGAATCATGTCCACAATACAGAATGCGGCCGATCTATAAACTAAACTAAAATCATGATACAATGTTGTACCGTGATCATACTATATGATGGCCCCGCACACGCAGCAATGTTAGCAAAATACAAAAGCACAAGAGCTGCTGTCATCACATTAACCTGACAGCTCACATACTGCAAACCAATGGCAGTCCAAAACAGCTCTTGCGACAAAATTGAGTTGGCCTTTCCTATTAACTAGCAGAAATCTCGCAATCAGCACCAAGTGGAGGTAACCAAAAATAAAATTACAGCAGGCACCTTCTTTCACCACCCTGGAAGAGAACTCGGGCAATGGGATGTTGAGGGCTCCAGAGGTTTGGAGGCTTGCAAGAAATGGAACTGGATTAGCAGCGGAATCACAGAATTATGAATCAACCATCTCATCTTGTAATTCGCTTGGGGCAATGAGCCCTGGAATAGCAAGCATTCGTTGACGCTCCCTTTCTCTTTGTGCAGCAGCCTCTTCAGCATACAAATCCTTATTATCCTAAGCAAACGAACAAGAAACAACTCATCAGAAGAGCTCAAAAGAACAAGCATAAAGTAACTTGAAAACAAATAAAAAACAGGGATTTATGCATTGTAAAGGTCCTAACATTAACGCTATACTTGGCACATGATTCCATATCTATCATTTTCTTAAGTTGGTACCATACTGTACCAGGTGGCTAGAAAACATCCACTCTGATAATGAGCAACTATTGGTTTCCGATAAGCTATGTTTTTACTACCTCCGTATTTTAATATATGACGTCGTTGACTTTTTGACAAATGTTTGATATTTCGTGTTATTCAATTATTTTTTACAAATATAAAAAAAATTAAGTCATGCTCAAAGAACATTTGATGATAATCAAGTCACAATAAAATAAATGATAATTATATAATTTTTTAAATAAGACGAATGGTCAAACATATCTTAAAAAGTCAACAGCGTCATATACTAACAAATGGAGGAAGTACTATTTTTGGTATAGTGAAGTATTGGTTTCTCTAATTCCTTTGAATTGTTAAAAATCAGGTCCATGCCAGTGTCAAGGGGTAGGGGCAAATTACCTGAGCCGAGAACTCCTTTGATTGCACCAGGAAATCCCTAATATGGTTTTTGAAGCTTGGAAGGTCATGTTTTGAACTAAGAAGCCCATCAACAAACTTTGTAACCTGTGTGGGAAAAGTTGTTAGGTCTATGATGGCCACAGGAGCACAGGATAGCCGCAAAAGAAGGATCAAACCTCAGTAGGTGTCATGTTTGGAAATGATGAACCTAAAAGTTTTATTGTGTAATCTCGGACAAACATAGCGTTGTCAGTATATTGGTACGGTACTGAGGATGCATCCCAGAGAGGCTCCGTCAGACCATCAACCTACAAATTAGGAAAATTAATAATCAAGTGTATCCACACAAACAGAAGAGAACAGATAAAAATGAATATTGACATACCACACAAAATAAGTGCTGCAGCACTAAAACATGAAGCTTGAAACCAGGCTTGTGGAATGTGTCTGTCAGAACTGCAAAGATCTCTTGTTCAATATTCAAAAAATAAGTTTTGTAGAATTGATTTTGAAATCCTGAGGCCTGCAAGTGAATCATGTAAAAAACATAAGCTTCCAGAATATTATGCAACGGTGACAAATTGTGGATTGTATTTTCTACCTGGAAGTTCTTTAAAATTTCCAGCAATAGACTGAGACCAGTCTCTGCGATGTTTCTCTCTGTATGTCTAAATGCCCAGTTGATTGAGTCAATCACAAGTTTCAATTGCTGGATAAGATAACAGTCCAATAATCAGATAAAACATAATAGAAGATAATAAGTTGATGTCTCTGAACTCAACAGTAAATTTACATCAACAAGGAAGAATGATGTTTTAAATAGTTGGAACGAACCTGACTTGACAGCTGAATTAATGCTTGGAAGCAATGGGTGCCAATAGCACGAAGCAAAGAGAAAAATTTGAGGCGATGCTCCGGATAATCTTCAAAGTTTTTAGTTATCATCTGACAGGACAGAACAAATTATTAACGCAATCTAAAAATATTACCTATGAAAAAAGGAAGCTTAATAGGTATTCCTACCTCAAGAGTGCACTGGAAAACAGCCTCAAATATGCGAGGCACGTCTTCAAGCATTTCACCTTTGTATCTACAATGAACATTAAAATGATGATTACTGGAAAGGAAGATCTGAACAGACAGTGCAACAAGATGTACAGTTAGAAGAAATTTCCTACAAACTGAAATAATAAAATCACATTTTAATTTACATCTACAAAAAAAAAGGGCATTATCAGGTTGGAGGCATACTTGTTTATGATCGTTGCAAACAGGGACAGAACTTCAGATTCCCTAGCATCGGGAACATTTCTAGCATAGTCACCAAGGACAGGATCCATCATAGGAGGAACAAACTGTTTCCCGATGTGTGGTAGATCTTCGGCTTTGTCCACAAAAGTCTCAATCAATTTCAATGTTTCCCTCTTAACAGATCTGTCACATATAGAGCATAGTATAGTAAAACAACAATTCATACCTAAGGAGTTTTACAAGAAGGTCCTTGATAAAAAGAAATCATCAATTCATACCGAAGGAGTTTTACAAAGGAGGTCCTTGAGGCAAAAGGTCCCCCTTCAGCAATGGTGCTTGATACAAGCTCACTGTACATTCTGATGTGAAAACAATGCACAACAGAACAAAAAAGAAGATGGTATTAGCAAATGAAGTATTAAAGGCATAACAAGAAGAAATCAACCTTGACCACAAGAGTAATCAGAACAACATGGGTAGGCACAACGACAAAAACACAATTCTAACTAGTGGATTGGAGCAAATTTAGCATGATCGCTTGCTTTCAGGGCCAAATTCTGCAGGCCCCAGAAAGTTGTGGTTGTTTGCCAATTGCCATACAAGACAGACCAAGTTTTACATGGGCAGGCACCAGGCAGGAGAACGGTTCATCTGAGACCTTGATCTAACTTCGGAAGGTGTTATGTAGCACAATACTGAGATTTAGCAATAGAATGCGTATCAAGATGTGGTTTTTCCATCAATTGCTTTAGTCGGTTGCTTCAATTTATTTACCCCGCTGGGTGCCCAAATTTGTAATAACTGACTGGCTTTGTACTTCCAAGAAAATGCTGTTCCATTATCTAAAAGAGTTAACATAATACTGCTATAAAACACAGTAAGCGGTGATAAACAAAATACCTGTAAACTGTCAACATGTCAAGGAAGATTAGGGAAATTTGCGGGAAAAAGTGTGGTCCAAGTGAGCTAGCCACACTTGTGTTTGTCTGCAAGCACATATAACAACATTTATTACACCAGGACAAATAACAAAAAAACAACAGTATCTAAGACCAAGGAGGGAAGTTGTGCAAAAAGTAAAGGAAACCGAAAACTAAACAGCTTGCTGTCACCTTAGAACACACCAAAAACAGCACACTGTACACAAAGAATAATGTTTAACTCAACTGACAGCAAAACGCACAGAGGAACCAAAAGCAAGCAAGTGCAGTTGCTGGCTAAAATACCTGGAGGTAACACACAAACAACATTTGCAAAATATTTTTCTAGAATGTATGATATCTACAGTTTTACACAGCGAATTGACCCTAAGTATTTTGAAAGTTTCCAAGCACAATCTCACAAGAAAAAACATGCTCTATAAATGGTTTCGGTGGGCTTCAGATAATGTACAAAAATGTCCCTACCAGTTAGCGACTTTGCGTATGACACCTGGCCACACAGTTCAGTTCCTACTAGGTGGATGATCTAACTTTGAACCTTTACAAATTATTAAAAAAATAAAAAGAACATCAAGAAAAAACAAAAACAACGAAAGAAAGAAAACAATACCATAGTTCACACCAGCGAATATAAAACAATAGACAAATGTAATTATCAGGCTCCATTAAATTACCTGCAGGATGTTAAGAACTGATCTAATAACATCCTGGTTCTTCAGGATATCAATGCTTTGGCTTGCCTGTCCAATTATCTCGGCCCATTTCTGTTCAATGATAGGAAAAGCTGTCAAAACTACATTTTCCAGGAAAGGCAAAAAGGCATACTAAGAATGCACAATAAGGAACCTGATTAGGGAGGCTCATCAGTCTTTTGAGGTATTCATCTCTCTTAGTGTTATCAGATTCAGCTTGAATCATGTGGCCAACCTGAGCAGCAAAAACAGATAGCACAACATAATATTAATGATAAACTATTCTGATTGAAACTGTGTTTTACTCATTTGGTTTTTAAGCATACCGATTCATAAAACGTATGGATCTGGTGCGGCTCAAGATCACCAATTGTTGTAGCAAGGCTGGACAACAGTTCAGAAACAAATGGTTCGTTCTCGCCCACCTAGATAACAAAGAAACATGAAAGTTGGTGTGCCACCGGTGCATATTAGCATAATTAGATGCATGTGCTTAAATTAAATTCAGCACATGCTTTAGGTAACACATAATTTGTAATGAAATAGCAGCAAAGCATCCACATAGAGTTTGATATATCAAGCAATGTGATTGAATTTACCTGTTGTGTGACAAATTTGCGCTTGCATTTCTGAACAATTTTCAGAAAAGTATCGCATGCCATATCCTGCAATCAGCAGTGCAAGGCAAACATTACATACAACCTGTTGAGGCACTAAACTCTTTGCACAAACTGGAGATAGCAGCAAACAGCGTGTGTGATGATCAAACAACAGAAACATGAGGAGTAACTTGTTAAGATCAGGGAAGGAAAGATGGCTGCAAGCTGTTCCAATCTAAGTTCCACACTACAAGGGCTGCAAAACAGTGATTCTGCACCAACACAACAGACTACATGTGAATGCACACTGACCTGAACTCCAGGATGCATCTCATGCATGAACTCAAATAATTTGTTAACCACCGTTTTCAAGAACTTCCAATGAGCCCTGAGAAATCTTGGGTACTGACCAACAACATACCTAACAAAGCAATCATCAGATCAGTCAAACCATAATTTTGTTAGTATAAACATGGGATAGTTGAGAAAAATTCTTACATGATGTTACTGGCAATCACAGCTTTATTATCCTTCCCCTTTGTGATTTCACAGAGATTTAATAAATCGCGAATGACCATTACCAAGAACCTATTTTCCTGCAAAAGATCCAGAAACCATTAAGGATTTCAGCACAATGCATGCAATGGTCGAAATTATCACAAAGCTAAATATTAGTCCTCCTTAACGTTTGCCAAAGACAAAGAATGGAACAGTGTATGATTATTCGAACCTGTTCCTCTACCATAGAACCAGATATTGATCCGATTGCCCAGCAGAGAGTATTGAGGTTATTCCAACTCCAGTCTTCTCCATTTAATTGCTTACTCAATTTCTTCAGCATCTGAATCCCAAAACAAATTTATAGGTGGTTTAACTTCGTACAAAGCACTAAACCAGGTGGAGAAATTGTGCAACAATTATATCGAAAAAATAGACATTTTTAATTGCTCTTGGGCTACACACAAAGTGAGCTTGTCATAACTTTCCTAGGTTACACAGAATTGAGCTTTGACCAACATACTAGCTTACTAACTACTAATATTATAGTAGGCACTTTCAAACTAAAGCCATGTGTTGTCATCATTTGTATTCAGGTTTAAGCCACAACTGCTATCTCCACATAGAAAATGGAACAAATTCAATGGATATCACATAGCATGAACAAAGCATAATATTGATAGCATGTGTTTCTTTTAATGAAAGAAATATCTGTAGACAAGACATACTTGCTGCTCTGTATCCTCATGATCAAGATGAGACAAGTAGATCAGTGTTTCCCTCATAATCTGCCAAAACAATTAATTAAAGAAAGGAGGCATCACATAAGTTTGACAATTAAACAGGTGAAGCATGGAGTATGTGACACAATTTCGGTAGAGGGATGGAAAACAGCTACACATTCTGTTACTAACCTTATACTGGACAAGAACATCATTGTCTTTCATTGTTTCACGTACAATATTTCCATTTTCATCTTCCACAATCAGTACCTCCTCTGGCTTTGCCATCCGACAAATCATCAACATTCGTAATTTTGACAGTGGGCCTGAGTAAAGCTGACGCCTCTGCTGAACAGCTGTGATGGTGCCATCAACTCCAGGGAGCATCTGGGCCTACGGATTATTCATATGTGCAATGAGTTGACGATGTAGTAGAAGAGTGCAGCACTTCTAAAGCAAGAAATAACAAGTGAAATAGAAGGAAAAGTTTGCAAAAAGTGCATGAATTGCAAAGGTGAATATATCAAAGCCATTGAATTCATGTAAAAAAATCCAAAGAGGAACACCTGAAGTCCCATCATGTTTACAGATGCTGCAGGCTCCATTTGATTATGTGCTTCAAATAGCTCTAAAACAAACACATTCCAGTAATCCAAACACACCTGCAAATCGGCGAACATTATAAGGACCATTCATATATGTACCGAATCTAGCTATAAAATTCTTACCTTAAAAACCTCTGTGTCATCAACATATGAAATTCCAATGAGGTACTCAAGGCCCAGAAGTAATGCAGCTCTATTTTCTGGAGATGCCTCCAATATACGCATGTGATTCTAAATGTATCACCAAATGAAGGGATCAGAGCATACTGAGACTAAATCATGATTTCGTACAGCGTAACTAGCATTTATGTTATTTTTTCAGTGTAAAAAGGGACAAGGCCAAGACAAGAACAAATCAGCTTTTTTGTCACAACTGGGAATACGACATCAAAAGAGTAGGTCAATCAGTTACAGCATCTCAAAGAAAATTTCATATATTTTAAGTGAGCAATTTTATTATCTCAAAAATAAGATAGTTAGGCATACCGAGGATGTGAGAAATCCTACCTTGAAGAAAGAAGTGAAAAAAAGGGCTAGATTTTGTATGAATGCCTGCATCAAGGAAAATACATTTTATCAATATGGTACCTCAATGGTATTTATAAGATGAGAAATCAACTAGACTCCTATGGCTGCCTGTTATTGAAGTAATCACTACCATACCTGTTCTTCACTGGAGCCATTAGCATAAGCATCAGGAATTGTTCCAGGAGGAAGAATAGCCTATACATGTTATGGAAGAACCCTTCATAAGTGAATATTTAAAAGGAGGGGAAGGGCAAGGATACTTTAGAAAGAAGGGAACAACAGATATCTGAATTCTGAAGGCATTCTTTACCTGCAACTGCATCATGAAAATCGTATACATCTTCACATACTGCACATTATAAAAATCACCAAACTGAAGAGCAGCGACCTGCAAGCTCCACATATACAAAAGATCAATAAGGCATTAAACCAACAAGGTTACATGTTTCTTTAATGCAATAGGGCTGATTTACTGCCCCCATTCATGTAAAAGGATATATATGGAAAAAAAACTGCTAACCAAACTAATGGATATGGTCCATTTTTTACTACCCCATTAGGAACATACGCAGTTACAAACATTGCTAAATTAGACACAGCAGGAAATACATGACCAATTTACCTCTGTAAGGCACTGGAGTGTAAGGTTCCGATAAGCAGCCATAGGAAAGAACTTCAGTAATGTCTCCAGCTAACAGCCATAAGAAGAAAAATAAGTCATGATTTGATATATTCTGTGTAGGATCTTTCCTGATGAGTTTAGAAATAAGCTACATACCAAAGGTGACTCGAATATGAAGCCCACAGGTATCCATGATAAGAAAGCATGAAGTGTAGCCAGTGTAGCACGGATGAGCTCAGGTCTTTGTGTTGCAGATAGGACATATAAACATAGCTCATGAATAAGACGAAATTCACTGTTCAACAATAAGGAAAATTGTGTTACATCAGTTCAAAAAGCAGTCGCAATAAAGTATATGTCAAAACAATTGAGTGTGGTCTAATATATAGAGATACAAAGCACCCAAAAAGGATTAAGATGGTAACAAGAACCAACCTGTTAAGTGAAGACTTCAGTTCTTTAATCTTCTGTTGTGTCATTTCACCTCTTGAAAAATCAAAAATTTCTTCGCTTAAAAGCTGCAAATCGCAGAGTCAGTAGTTGGTTCTGCGTTGTTAAACAGATACAGGTGATAACTCAACTTGCCTTCAATATAGCCATGCAATTTTCGCATATGGTTTCACTACTCTTTGCAGCTGCAACAAGGTCAGGAACGAAAGATGACCACCTAGCTGGCCACTCATGCTTCAGGACCTATTATATTGCAACAATTAATAATACAAGTCAGTTGACTTGCCAGACAAAAAAATAGATAACAACAAGCAGTGTTATAACTTAAAAGGCGACTGAAACAGTACAGCTTACCTGCACCAGTATAATGTTGAGTTTATTAACATAAAGTCTCTCTTGCCGAAAAGAAGCCTCGTTACTGGAGAGCTGATAGAGTGACGAAAGAGCACATAAAAGGCATACAAGAATGAGACTTGTTCTCATGGGCCAGATGAAATAAAAGATTTGTCACAGGTATTGGTCCTTACCTGGACAATAACATCAGATATGTAATTCTTGATGCCATCACGTTGTTCAGTTGGCAAAGCATTCCACCTATACTTTATAACACTTTCAAGTACCTAAAATGTGTAGCAAAATCAGGAAAGGACACAGAATGAACTTAGCAGCTACAAGTGAAGATGTAGCGCTAGCATGCATGCGCAGAGACATCCCAGGTTAAAATCTCCTAATTTAAAATGAACATGGAGCAAGCATCAGCATCATGTTGAAAACTAGCTTGTAGATGCAGAAAACCCGGGTTTTATTTATGGCTGTTGCACATAACTATGGGTTACATGATCATATCATATGGCCCCTAAACAATTTCTGCGGTTCTACCAAAATGAAAAGGGTGATGATGGAATCATGGCAAAAAAGAGATGAGCCCTATTTGAATAGTGAGAGAGATTAGAGGTTCTAAAAGTGACAAAATAAAAGTTCTTTTCTTTTCTGTTGGTGAAACAATGGAACCAACATGTCACCTTTCACTGCTCTAAATAGAGGCCATTACAGACCATGTTTGTTCAGCATCTTAAAAAATAAGCATAGCACAGAAACTGCAAACTGATATTTAGAAACTTAGGTCTCCATCTAGTTCTGTAAGAAAGGAAGCATCCCCTTTTACTGGAAACAGGGTTCTGTACAAAATTCATGCTAGCATCCTGTGTTTAAACTTTCAAGCATGGCCTATGTATTCAATCTAGCCTATGCACTAAACCTGTGAAGGCCAATAAGCAACATGTGTTTCCCCTCGGATAGTTTCATCCCTATAAAGTGGTAGTACATCAACGATAAAACACTCAACACTGTTGAACAATCTGATTGCTCAAATATGGATATGACTAACAGAGCCTCTCCTAATACACTACAATCACATAACGTATAATGTAAAGTGCAGATATTACGGGATGAAAATATTTCTTGGTACAATCTTAATCATTAAGAGAAATAACAGCCATGGCATCAATCTTTCTTGAGTTGCAAACAAACCCAACATGCCTAACTAGTGAGGTGCGGAAACTTACTTGGAGGGCAAAGAACTTGGTGTTCAAGTTGTGAGAATTCTGCAGAATGTGGACCACCTGCAGCCACATATCTGGATTATTCTGTAGATCCCGTAGAATCTGATCAGCAGCATTCCTCTGAAACAAAAAAAAAGGCACATAAGGTTATGGATGCATGCATGACATTGCTTAATCAAAATTGGTAGGAAGAAACACAATAAACGTGATAATGACATTGTATATTGCATAACAGGGGTACACGTAATGGGTAGATACATACATATAGATTGGCACAAGCTTAAAATAAAAGGATAAACGAATATGCGGCAGCCCAGCAACAGCAAGCACTGAGCGTGAAGGGGCAAACAGAGGGCTCATATACGGTGCTATTATAGCAAGCTTCACGCGTAGTAAATATTACTAGCACTCTACTTAGTCCGAAACCCTAAGGATGAAAAACAGTATGGCTGAGAGGGCGAAGCGGCATTGGCGGCTGGTGCATAGAGAGCGGATAGGGTCGGAAGCGCAAAGGAGAAGAAAGCGCGTAAACCCTAAGTCTCGGCAGCTGTCCGCCGCCGGCGAAGAAGCACGCACGCGAATAGGAGGGGGCGGGGGCGGGGCAGGAGGAAGGCGCGAGCGAGCGGGCGGAGAAGTAGAATACCTCTTCCTTAGATCCGGTGCCGTAGAAGGCGGCGACAGTGGCGTCCAGCAGCGGGACGTCTATGGGCTGGCTCAGATCCTCAGCTTGTCCGCCATGGCGGCGGCGGGTGAAGCGAACAGGGGAGGAGGGACTTGGTCGAAGCGAGGGGAGGTTCGGGGAGGGGCCGGAACCCTAGGAGCGGCGGCCGTGGCGGCGGCGGCGGCGGGAGGGAGGGAGGGATTTTTATCGGGGAAGGGAAGGGAAGGCCGAAGGGGAGGGAAGCGGAGGATTTTTATTTTGGTTTTTCGGGGTTTAAGAGAGGAGCGTCTTCCTTCTTCTTGGGGTTGCTGGGAAAGTACGCGATGCTTGCTTCCTTTTCACTCTGCCCCCTTTACAAACCCGTATTCATATTTTACCCCGATACATTCCAATACGACACTTTGTTTTCTGATGATGATGCTCCCAGCTCCCCGTGTTGTTTAGTAATTATACTTGGCGCGTCTTCGTTTGCTTACCTACATTACATATTCTTGCTTGACTTAAATTATTACTTGTTTGTTTATTTACATATATTATACTACTTTCATTAATTTATATTGCGAGAGCATTTTTTAGTTACAAAAATATGCCTCTGTTGTGCAGCACACAGCGTGCTAAATAAAAGGATATGCAATATGGGACCAACCCCCCTACGTATAGATATTAAAAAAATAGTTATTACAAGAGTATTTATAATGATAGTTTTAATGATGTATTCTTCTTAAAAAATGATATAGTTTTCATTTCACAAATTCAACAGCTTAAACATATTAGTAAACCAAATTAAGGGACGGCTAATACCATAGATTCTATGACGTCAGTTGAAAAACTAACAACAATAGTACAATGATCACTATCCAAGTCGATATTGTCGGAAAAATGGGAACTAGCTAGGTTCCCCAACATCTACTGCACGAGATGCCCATGGACACATTATCAGTACCATATAATCTACGTCGCAGTCAATCAGATTCAATCGATACATAAGAAGAGGAATACTCCAAAAGCCTCGGGGCACGGCCCCCCGTAGACTATGTTTGGGGCACATCTACAACCAGCACCCGAAGCATGGCCCCTTGTGGGTTGTGCTCGGGCACATCTGTTCCTGAGTGCTCGGGGGGAGCAGCAACGCATGAAGCCCATCAAGCCTTGCATTAAATGCGAGACAACATATATTAACCTGACATGCGACTGGGACAACACGTGACAAGACATCACACGCCAACCCTAAAACAAACATTCATCACCCTTTATGTGAAAAGGCGTTAGGCGGCACAATTAACTGCCATGTTGTGCGTCCGCCACATATATTCCGCACTATTTCTGATAGTTGGCGTGTGGTTTGATGGATGGGCTCACTTGCCAAGAAGCAACAAGACCAACACATACTTAACCCCTTGTGCTGGGGCTCATTTGTAAGAAACAAACCACTGTGAACTCCCCTTCGCGTATAAAATAAGGATTCATGTCACAAAGGAGGGTTTTGAAAAATTGGTTTCAACTCCCAGAAGTAGATTAAGTTAGATCTAACTCTCGTGAAGAAGGGTTCTTCATCTTTCACTGAGCACATCACCTCATTATCCATCGTATAATTGCTCGTCTTCACATATAGTAAGACACACAAAAATAAGGTATTACGTTCTCTAATTCACGCATTTCATTCACGGACTCAGAACTCGCACCCTAGCCAAACTCTGAATGAAGGGTATCTTGCCTTCCTGTTAGAAGTGTTTTGTACTCTGGCAAATATAACTTAAGATTCAAATATTTATAAGTTTTAGTTGACGTTGAATGGTTATTGCTATAAAATAAAGCCATATTAATAGTGTTGATTAGATTTAGTTATAGTAGAAAACTTGGATATAGTAGTCAAGAACCATGTGCAAAGGAAAAAAACAAAACCCAAGCAGTTTCTAGCTAAAGACAAAGGAATAGAAGATGAAGAAGATTGGTGAATTAGAAACAAGGAATAGCCATAAAAAATATAAGACGGCCATGGATGTCAACGTCTTTCAAGTCAAAGTACGGTTGACTATTGTTATAACTAGTGGACTACCACGGTAATGGTTTCACGACTGTAAATTAAAAATGGAAATTGAATCTTATTTACTGTAACATATTCATATATATAGGCTACACATGTAAAGTGTTCTTTTGGTGCACAATGTCTGAACAATTTTTCAGTACAATTTCTTTTGAAGCAGTTAATATGTAGTAACATGAGCAAAAACTGGCTAACCTTAACATAGAGCAGAACTGAAGACACATATTATACAGATGCAATTAATCCTGCTAATAATGCTAGGTGCTAATAATTAATAACTATTACTACTAGCAAGACGGCTATATATAAGTAGGAGTATCATACATTGTGTAACAGATGTATATATGAGAGATCAAATAAGACGGCATATATATATTACATAAATTATACTACTATGTTGTATAGATGGATGGATTCCTGTGTAGATAGATAGATAGATAGATGAGTAAAGTATAGCTAGTAATCAGAATCCCAGAGAGGCCTGAACCAGATGGAATGGACCGAGGATTGGAACGACAGCATGAGCAGCAACAGCAGCAGCAGCAGCGCCACCACCCACGGCGACGAGCTCCCTGACCCTGCACCTGCAGCAGGGTAGTAGTAGTGGTGTTGTCGCCGCAGCGTCCAGTAGCGGCGGCGATGCTGGAGGACGAGGAAGAGGACGAAGAGGGTGACGGCGGCGAGAGGCGCGGCGAAGACGCGGACGCCGATCTCTGCACGGCGCTCGATGGCCTTGTAGTCGACGTAGGAGGAGACGGAGAGGAAGAAGACGACGATGGCGAAGAAGACGAGCAGGCGAGGCGGCGGGAGCGAGGCGGAGGACAGCAGCCGCGCCGTCCACGACCTCCTGTGGTCGGAGTAGCGCAGCCACGACATGATCGATCGATATGAGCTACCTATCGTTGATTGATTAGCTAGCAGGAGAGATCGATATCAAAATTCGTGGACAAATAGCTACCTACAACTTGTGGGAGATGGATGGATCGATCAAGATGCATGCGGTGGAGGGAGGGAGAGGCTAGCTTGATGCATGCCAGTGTTGCCAGCAGCCGATCGACATAAAGGTGACTGAATTCGATCAAGACAAGATGCTGCTGTGCTGATGAGAAGAAATTAATGGGCGGGGCGGTCGAATCGAATATATGCTTGCTAGCTTAGCAGCCTATCACCTGCTCCTGCGGGAATAAGCTTGCTGCTTTCCAATCACTACAGGATGTCTGCCTACTGCTGGATCAATTCCATTCAGAGAGGCTTAATTAGCTTGTGCACAAATGCAATCATGATTCATTAATTTAATTTAACTATATTTGCATATATAATAGCATCTGAGGAGGTAGCCTATCCGATCCGTGTGGATCAATGGGCTGGGAATTAATCTGAACCAAACCTTTGGCCCATCCCCATGTGTGTGAGGGAGGAAACTAACACATCCATCGTTTTCTCCACGGTGGGCAGTGGCCATTTTGTGATAGGGCTTTAACTTCTAAATTTAACAAAAACTTTGTTAGTTTGATTAAAGTGAAGTTGTAAAGCATCCTAAATCCAATTTTGAAAAAGGTGAAGTTGAAATTGAACAAAGCAACGAAAACTAATTTACATGTAAAACTTTTATATATATATGTGTTTTCAATCTAAAAATCAATGCTACAAAATAAATCATAAAAAATTGAATGAGGCAATAAAACTTAATTTACGGGTAAAACTTTTATATATATATATATATATATATATATATTACCCTGAAGAGGACGGAGAAGAGAGAAAGAAAGGAGGAGGAAAGAAACGGTCGTGAGGGTCGTGTGGTTCCACGCTAATCACAGTCAAAATCGAATATAATATTGTCCTGACTTTTCGAATAATTTCGAATAATTTGGTTTTATAAGTTAAGAGACGTGCTATATTTGATATTGTGATTGTGGTTCGAGGATGTCATTCAAACTCTCGACGTGAACATGAGGGATCGAAAATGAACTTATTCCATTGACAAAAGCGAGCGAGAGGCCCAAAACAAGAGGACGCGACGCGGCCCATACCAAGTACAACTAGTACTAGTACATGTACAGAAGCGTTGGTGGGGCCGGGGCGGCTGTGAGGAGCACAAGCACAAGCAGGAGTAGAGTTTCAGTAGCACACCAAACCCAAACCCGAGAGAGAGAGAGAGAGAGAGAGATCGTACGGTTCGGCGCGGCCATGGCGACGGCGGCGACCCTCCTGACCTCGCTCTCCCTGCCCCTCCTCTCCGCCATCTTCGGCGCCGTCATCGCCCTCCTCTTCCTCTCCGGATACCTCCGCCGCAAGCGCGCCGCCGTTGCCCACCTCCCCCCTTCCGCCGCCGCCCCGGAGCAGCCCAAGCAAATTCGACCCTCCAACCAGCCTAAGAAGGGACACCAACGATCCCACCACCACCACGCCGTCGATAAGGTGATTCATTCATTCCTCATGCCCCTATCTCAATCCCCTCTCTCTCTCCCTCCCTCTAGTACCCAGTACTGGTAGTATTATAACATGATGATGATACCACTACTAGTATTGTATTTAGGTCTCTCTTTCCGAGATCCGATCCGTCCGTTGTCGACCATGCCAATTGTTACTATTACTTACTTATAGTTAAACTAGTATTCATCTCTTACCTAGTACCCGCTCCCAATCAACTAGGTAATGGTGTCACACTTAGCCTAGCCATATAACGTTTAATTACAGTCAATCTGCCACATATTTCCTTTTTTTTTTGTTATTATTACTACCTATATACTATCTTCCACCCACGATATTTGCCGCTTGCAAATTCCTTAAATTGAATGCTCGGCTAAAGTTACCGAAATTTGAGAGCTTTATCCATTCCATTTTAGGAATTACACGCACAGAAATAACTGCCGCCTTACTATTTCATTCCTGTCCGAAAATGTCATATTACCGTATTTCTTTCTTGTCGGAAAATGTCATATTACCGTGATTGATCTCAACGTGATTTTTGTAGGACGCCACAAAAAAGCACCACCATCTTGATGTCAACACTTTGAGGGGGCATACTGATTCAGTCACAGCACTTCATTTCTCCAATGATGGCTGCAACCTAGTCACCGGTGAGCTTTTTTCCGCTCTGCTTTCTCAACACCATATTACCAGGAGGCAGGAGCTCCCTTTGTTTCGCATGCTGCCTTTTTTATGTTTCTCATGTTATATCATGCCACGTGTTTTATTGTGCCAGATGGTTTGTCATTGCTAACAAATCAAAGTTGGCACCACAGATACAGTTTACCATTTTTCACTTCATCAGCCAAGTGTGATTGCTACTCCAAATTCTAATGTCTATAACTTTCTGCTTCCTGTTGCAGTATGTGCGGATGGAGCTGTCAGAGTATTCAGGGTTGATGATGTCTCAAGCAAGAGCTTTAAGTAAGATATTTTAATTCTGCACAAATTGTTCTCTTATTACTTCCTTATGCTGGAGTATGAGATCGTGGGGGTTTTGCAGAATTCTGAGGATCAACTTGCCTGCCGGGGCACATCCTACAGCCATTGCTTTCTCACAAGGGGCATCATCAGTTGTTGTGGCAGCGCAAGCACTTTTAGGCTCATCTCTCTATATGTATGCGGATGTTGGTGCTCCTCCAACTGGGGGAAACAAACAGCAGGGCAAGCTTTCTCCCCCTGAGATAAAGTGGGAACACCGTAAGATTCACGGCAAGGAGTCAGTGCTGAATCTTGCGGCAGCTTGTGCAACCTATGGGACTGGTGATGGCAGCACAATATTGATTTCTTGCTCTGAAGGTATATGATTAAGTTGGGCATGCTACATGGATTTCCTTTTATCTCACACTAAGATTAATATTTTGAGTTGTCATGCAGCAACTGATATCAAAATTTGGCATGGGAAAACTGGAAAGGAGTTGGGAACAGTTGACACCAATCAATTGAAAAATAATATGGCTGATATATCCCCAAATGGCCGTTTCATAGCTGCTGCAGCTTTTACAGCTGATGTCAAGGTTAGTTTTGCTGTTATTATGAAGAAATATAGCATATCCCTGCCAAGATATCCGGGCAACATAACTCCTCCCATTTATTTGAGTAGGTGTGGGAGATTGTTTATTCAAAGGATAGTTCCGTGAAGGAGGTCAATAAAGTTATGCAACTTAAGGGTCACAAAGTAAGAATCCCCCCTCCCCCTGTGTGTCTTGTTGGACGTGTTACGATTTCTTTTTGCATGTTGTGAATCATATGAGAAACTGACGGGCTCCTTTTTTCAGAGCGCTGTTACTTGCCTGTGTTTTGCTCCGAATTCTGAGCAGGTTATTACAGCTTCCAAAGATGGTACAATTCGAGTATGGAACATTAATGGTATGATTTTTTTTATCAAAATGTTATGCTCTACATCGCTTACCTTCATATCCTTGATGTCTTGAAGCCATAAGTTGGGATTGGGTTCATAAATTGTAACAGTAAAAACTTGTTTACTTGAATTCTGAAAGTGATCACGGCAACAACTCCTATACTTTTGTTTTTTTTTCACTTCCACTTATTGAATGCTCGGTATGCCAAAGTGCATTTATAGTTGTCTTTGTGCCTTACTTCACAATAGTTGAGAGGAGCTTTCATTTTTTTAAAAGTATCAAACCTGGTTACGCAATCCTTGATCTTTCATTTTTTTTAAAGTATCAAACCTGGTTACGCAATCCTTTCTGTAATGAAGTATTCAAGTTGCTTCCCAGTTATTCTCATGCCGTTCCTTTCTGTTAGATGTTGTGCTGGTTGATCACTACCAAATGTTTATACAGAATGCACTTATGAATTTATACAAATGTCCTGATGAAAATAAATTTGTTCTTAGTATTGCCATTATAGAAGTCTATGCACACCTTATACTGTTTTCTTTTTCTCAAATGCTCTCTTTTCTCACAAGTTGATATTCTGTCAATTTTGTAGTAAGGTATCACCTTGATGAAGACCCGAAAACCTTGAGAGTTTTGCCAATTCCGCTCCATGATTCAAAAGGTTCTGTTTGCCAGTATGATCACATGAGTGTATCTCCTGATGGGAAAGTTCTGGCCACAACAAGTGGATCAACGTTGCAATGGTTATGTGTGCAAACTGGTGCAGTTCTTGATATAGCTGAGCAAGCACATGAAGGTATGTGCCCTCTTCTTTCTTGATTTGCCAGATTCGACACTGTTTTTACTACTAAATAGACTAATAAATTGTTAGGGAGACGGCAGTAATTAAGATCTGAATCACAGCAGATTTGACACTTTGTATTTTTCTTGTGAACCTTTTGTGTTTGAGTCACATCCTATCCTTTTCAGCAATAGTCCCGAGTTGTTAAGAACTGACTACCATGGGCCAATACATCATACTCTGTACTCTGTGGTCAATGTCCATTTGTTATTTTCCTTTTCAATGGTCCTGCAGACTACTTGTAGATCATGGCCATGAAGTCCATGGCTTATAGCCAATACTTACTTGCATAACAGATGGTCTCAACTTTGTGTTGTCTTCAGAAAATTGATCATAATTTAGTATTTAGAATTCAATTACTTTTCACTCGATAAAGTTATGCAGTGCTGATACATTAGGCAATAATTTACGCCTTTTCCTGTTATGATCTTTGCTAGATATGTGCTGCAATCTTACAGTGATATGTTTCTTTATGTAATCAGGTGATATAACTGGCATTGCCTGGGCTCCACGAACAATTCCAAATGGTAAGAAGTATGCAAACCGCACGAATGAAATGTACATGTGAAATTCTTTGAAATCCAAAACGTTTTCCTTTGAAGCTAGCCCTTTTTAGCCATATGCAAATGTAATTCATATTTTAGAGCTGGTGCACTGTCATGTCTCGTGTCAACCTGTCACTTGTCACCATTTATAAACATGTGTGTTGCTTTTTTCTGGAAGATTTCCAGGCTGAGGATACTAGGATAAAGCTATTGTTGGTCTGAGGGAAGACGTGTTTACAGATTCTAAACTGATCGCTGGTAATCTTTTCTTTTAGGTGGAACTCTTGCTTTTGTTTTAGCGACTGCTGGAGTGGACAAAAAGGTGAAGCTGTGGTTAGCTCCTAAGGCTATTTCAACCTGAATGAGTGGTTGGATCCTGGTCACCCTCTACAGGGCAGATTCGGCGTGGGCACTGAAGGAAGAGAAACGATGAAAGATACTGCAAATATGTTGCTTGATATGCACCGAAGCTTAAGTATGGAACCCGTTTTGCTTGAGGGTTAGTTGCTGAGTCCTGATTGACGGGAGTCGTCAAACATAACATGCAGAGAGTTTGTGTAGGGGAGGCCGGCCTTGATCATGGCACCACACTTTTTCTCTTCATACATATCTGTCAACATTTTGGAAATAGGTTGCCTGCTGCTCACAATTTTCCCCTTTCTTGTTAAAAAGAAACTAGAATGCAACTTTTGTGCCTTGCCGCTTAATTGGAACTTGGAAGTAACTTATCGAGTTCTCTTGGATTCAGTATGCATATGTTAGTTACTACTCCACTTTGTTGACGTTGGCTGTATGGAACGTTTGACAACTTGTGCCGGTGCCGGTGGCTTTGTCGGCGAGCGTCAGTGTCACCGGAGAGGAGAATGACGCGCGGCGTTGCTGCCACGCATGTTCTGCATGTGGCATGCGACAAACGTCGATAGACTACACGATAAACAACAAACCAAAGATCTCATAAAGGTAGATGATAAACAAAGAAAGTATTTAGAGGATCGAAGAACGTTTGAGAATGTCGAATAAAGCTATACCATACCAGCCATGGTTGAACCATACGTACGTTTTGCACCATGCCTTCTTAGTTTATACTATCACGAAGAAATTAAACAATTGCCAAAAGAGCACTAGGCGCATATATAGGCTCACTCATAGTCATAGAGGCCATCATATATAATATTCCTCTTTATGTGTTTGGCGTTTCTGTGGAATTATCAAGGAAACTATTTTGATTCCTTAGGGGATATCTCTTTGTTTATTTAAAAATCATCCAAACGGTTATAAAAAATTTTAAAAAAATTTGACAACAATCATATAACATGTCTATATAACTTCATAAAAATATTATATATAAACTCAAATCACACGTCGAGATATAAAAAACAAATTCAACGTATAAATAGTAGTACATTGACTTACATAAATTACTATACTCTACATTGTTATTTTTTTTAAAATTTTTTATAATTATTTATATCAAATTTAAAAGAAAAAGGTATACGAGTGAACACCCCTCGAGGGACTAGATAGAATCCATTCCAAATTATCAAGTGCTGATCCCGGATAGTTGTTGTTGTTTTACCTTAATGACATTAATACCCTCTTACAGACAGTTATATGATAAGAAAGTTCAAATCATTGAATACTTCGTCTTTAATATATATGAGTGAGGTGAGTAAATAATTCCTACGTCTCAAAATACAAAATATTGTAACCTAAGATAGAATATCTTAGTACTACGATAGAGATAGGATGGAATATCTTAGTACTATGATAGAGACAATAGAATCACGTAGAGATAGGTTACAACATTTTAGGGGCAGAGAGAGTAGTAATTAAGATAGCCAAAGGCACTACACTAGTACAGTATGTATCTCTGTGTCATCTCTGTGAACTGGACAGTTTTCAGAAAACCAATCTGATCGACCCTAACTTCACGCTCAGTTTACCACCTGGATGGGAACATTTGGAACCCACATTCTTGTTCAGTTTAGTCAATGAGTCATCAGCTACCTATAATTATATTATATACCTGCCAAGAATAATGTTGCTCGCCATAGGCACAGCCATGGATAGATATCCTGGAGCTATTTATGCATTCATCCATCTGGTCCTGTACTAATCTGTAGCCAGGCACACGATCGAGCATCTTTCTTTCGTTTAGGGATGGCCATGGCCTAGCTCTAATTAATTAGTTAGAGAATTAACAATTCGGCCGGGCACTATTAATTCTAGACTAATTTGTTCTTCTTTTTAGCAAAAAAAAAAGAGGTCCATATCTATGCTATATATATGGTTTCCTTTTGAGAAAGCAAAATCTGGTAGGTTCCTTTTGGAATTTGGAGGTCCCTCTCCCCTCTCCACTGCACTCGAGCTCATCTACTACTATATAGCAGCAGCAACCTGACATATAGTTGAGTGTTTTCAAGTCAAAGGTGTCTCTGACCAATCATGAACGACTTGATTTTGGCTTGTAATATATTGCTACTTAATTGTGCGTCTCTCTCTTTTCTTTAGTTTTCGCTGGAACAGCAACAACTTGATATACCACTTTAGAGAAAGCTAGCTTAGTGCTGAGATAGGGAGAAAGTAGAAGCAACTAATTAGCTAGTATGTAGCTACCCACAGATTCAGCTTCATCTCCAATTAATCGTCGGCACATGTATTTCTAGTTGTGCAGTACTATTCTGAATAAGAGGTTGCGTCAAGTTTAAAGCAACAACTGCTGGCTATATAAGCAATTCCAGATTACAAATATAAATCTCTGTTGGCCTGGCCTTTGTTCCAATTAACATATATATGTGGACGATGATTTGCTTCATTCACTATATATATAAATCATGCACACCTACCCTATTTTAATACTATAGCACCATACAAATATACCATATGCATGTGTTTGTTTGTTGTGTTTTGTATATGCAGAACGAAGATGGTAGGTACATGAATTGAGTATCTATCTATATATATAATCTCTATTTTTGAGAGGATTAATTGGGGTCCCTATGCTTTGGAAGAACTATACCACAGGAGATTATATTGGTGGCTCCTACGTACTATGCATAATTGCAAAGGTTGGGAGGTAATATTAACCAGCTGGCGACTGTGGTTGTTAATTAGCTTACCTCCCTTATCTCCCCTGTTAATTTGGCACTACTGATTAAAGTATTTAGCTGGTTTTTTATTTAGTTGCTTTAAAGTTTGTAGTTTGAAAAGAAAAAGGCACCTTTTGTTTCTTACGTATCCCTTCCTGATTAGATTAAGTTGGGGTTTTCAGTAAGATAAGATGGCGCTTCCTCTGCACCACACATACTTTCATGTTACAAGATGTGATGTTTTAGTCCCTTCATGATTAGTTTTTGATTCACTAACATCTATATATAAATTTTAGACACATACAAAAGATACATACATATATAGATATACATATAAATCTATTTAAAATCTAAAACGTTTTATTATGTGAAACAGAGAAAATGTATATAATTAATCAAGATAATCGATCCGTTCCTGTTGAGCTCGATCTTCAAGCTAACTAAGTCACCCACTAACTGTAAGTCTGTAACTGCTTCAGAGATACTACATCATAAAAGCATATATTTTGTGAATGGTTAAGGGCAATGTTTACTTTCTTATCATTTCGATCCTATCAAATTTCAGTGTGACCAAATTTTGGTATCGTAGAGAACTAACATAGCCTTATCATTATCACTCTAGCAAATATTGATAATTCGAGAAGTTTCCTCTCATAAAAATACCATGCATCAAATTTTAGCAAGGCTCCAAACCAAACACACCCAACAATACCAAAATTTGATATCATCAAAATATGCCAAAATTTAACATTATCAAACGTAGATTATATTGAAAATGGCAACAAAGTAGTAGCTTAATTTCTCAGACATCTGGACTCCAGCTAGCTAGCTTGTGAAAGAACATTTTCAATGGAGGACGACCTGACCTACTACCCTATAACTGGCACCGATTAATATGGACAAGCTAGCTAGCTGCTGAAAGAACACTAGTCCGGCCGGTTGTACTGAAAATAAAATGAAAGAAAAATAAGTTTGGTTTGGATGACATATATAGGGAGGGAGGGAGTAGATACAATAATTAAGAAATAGGAACCGGCCAATGGATTGCATCCTGCCTGCCTGCCTGCAGGTTAATCACTCCACACCGGCCAGTAAGTACGTGAGTGTTTTGGCTGTTTGCATCGACCGACCTGAAAGCTAGGGGTTGCAACGACTGCAACTAACTAAAACTGATTCCTGATGTATGATCCAGGGCAGGAGCAGCATGCATAAGAATAAGCATAAGCATGTGATCGATGCAGATGTATGTATGGATGGAATCCTCATGCATGATACTCTATATCTATTGACTCAACCAACTTCCCCATGTGTCATCCCGGCCGGGCTGCCTATTAGCTACTTGCTTTGTTAACTGCATGTAAACAATTAATTACTATATGATTCATTAAACAAACAAGTTGCCATTAATTAATTAGCAAGTTGCTCGTATATACGATGGGATGGAAACTAGATAGATAGAAAGGGAGGTGGTAAAGTACATGAGCAAAGATAGATACATTATACATAGGAGCAAATCTAAACTTGGATTTACAGTCCCAGCTATTGCCTCCCATGGAGCGGACACATCACACTTAATTAATTCACATACGTATGCATCATTCCTGTTTCTACTTTACTTTCTATGCATCCTCGTTAATTTACTGCTACCTATGCATGCAGCATTATACTACTACTATACTATATAGCATCGATGCATCATTACCCTCATCGGATGGATGGATGGATGGATACCGTATATATGCGCATGTGCATTCACACACATACTGCGTTTGCTTGTTCAACTTGGTAGGATCGAGATCGACGCAGCTAGCTGAATTCGATCTTTCTTTCTTTCTTTCTCTGCCACCATCCGTAGTTTGTGTGAATCAGGTTTGTACGTAATTACCTCACCTGCAAAAGAAAGACAAAACTATATTGAGTGTCAGGGAAGTGCCTTAATCATGACGGCGATTCAAAGCTAAACCATTGATTTCAGAAGTAAATATATATATAATCTCAGTCCGCCCATTTGCCTCCAGCATGCAATTGGGTACTGAATTAATTGTTTTTTTGGTACCAAAACGATCATCGATCTAAAAATATGTTGCGTGTTAATTTGAATGTACCTTAATTATGAGTAAATTTTCTATTCGTCGTCTGTATGCTTTCATTTCCAACCCATGCTTATAAAATTCAGTCTTAAAAACCAGTCTCATTCCTATATAAGCGCATGTTGCATGAAGAAAAGCTAGCACATGTGGCGTAGTGACGATATATTGAGTTATGGATACGTGACTTTTTCATTAGGAATTTAACGATTCTAGATAATGAAAGGGGTATTAGGGGACGTATTTGCGGTGGATAAGTGTGCGTCTTTCAACGTGATGATCGGGGGGAGAAAAGGGAATATGTTTTATTGTACTGCGACTGCCATCGCTGCACACAACTTCAACATCAACACGCAAAAGCAGGTTGAGAGAGACGCACCATGGACGATGCACACAACCTGACTCTTAACAAGTATTTTGTCAGCCTTAAGACTCGTTGATGCCAACCTGTATTTATGTAATAATAAATATATATAAAAGTGTGTACTTGCTTTTGCTCGAGATGTGTATGTGTACATATCAGTGGTACAACTAGAGAGGGTTAATCACTCACAGCTGTTGGTTTGCATTTCTGTATATATAAATGAAGCAAGGTTCCATCCTGCTCCGATTATCAGAAAACTGCATTCTGATCAATCAACTTAAAACTAGCGGAGTACTACTCCAGATCACCCAGATGCCAGCCAAGCCATCCAGCCACTTGGGTACTTGAGCTCCCAAAAAAACAAAAACAAAAACAAAAGCTAGTAAAAACGAAAGCTAGTAACAATAATTGATGGCAGCCAGTTCCTCGATCGATCTGCGTTTTGGATGCATGGGTGAATTTACTGTTCCATTGCCACTTGCTCTGCGTGGCAATCGTCGTCTTGAACTGGAAGGTCGCCGGCAGCGCCATGGCCGGCGTCCAACAGGTGGTTGGTCAGCAGCATGTCGTGGTGCTGGTGCATCGCAAAGAGCGCACGGCAGGTCATCTCCTTGTCAAAGCGCCAGAGGTAGTTGAGCCCCACTAGCAGCTCCGCCACGGCGGCCTCCACCTTGCGGCGATCCGCCATTTGCAGCGTCTGCAGCAGCAGCACCACGTTACTCCCAGATGTGCCTGCCGCCGTCCTCGTCTTCCTCGTCTGCTCCAAGCTTCGCTCCGCCTGCCACCGCACCGTCGCGTGCGCCATCGGCGCCAGCCACTCCAAGATCCCGCCCAGCGCCGCGCGCCACTGCCCGGCCAGCCCAAGGTCCGCCGCTGCCACCGTCCCACGCAGCCTCGCGCGAAGCTGCGCGCGCACGCTCGCCGTCAGCATGCCGTACAGCTCGTCCCGCTCCCCGGCCCCCACCAGCCGCGGCGACCGCGCCATCCTCTCGATCGAGATGATCAGCCCGGCGTAACGCGGCGCCAACGCTGCGGCGCCCAGCGTCCCTGGCGGGGGCACCAGCGCCGCCGCGCTGTGCTCGAAGAACCCGCGCCGTTTCGCGACGACGCTCTGTTGGTCGAACAGCGCCTCCTCCATTGACATGGACTTGCGCGACAGCGGCGGCGGGGACTGCGCATCGACGGACGGGTGGACGGCCGAGGAGAGAGTGAGGCTCCGGTGCAGCGGTGTCGGCCGGTGACAGTGGCCGGCGCCGAAGACGAGCTTGATGCGCGCGAGGATGGTGAACGCCGCCCGCGCCAGCGAGGAGACGACGGCGTCGAAGGTGCAGCCCCAGAGGGAGGTCTGCTTGAGGTGCTTCACCTCCTGCTTCTTGGCGAATATGAGCTGCTGCTGCTCCGCCGCCACGGAGATCTTGCTCGCGGAGAGGCTACGGCGATGGCATCCGCCGGTGCTGCTGCTCTGGAGGAGCTTCCGGAGTCCGTGCTCGGCCTCGGCCAGGTCCTCCATGGCTCTCCGGAGCGCGGCGGTGGCGGCGACTTGCTTGTCCATCTTGTGCGCCCTGGCGTCCATGTCCTTCCACGTGGCCACCCACCGGTGAGGTGGGTCGCGGCCAGTGTCGGCGAACTCAGCGAAGGCGTCCCCGAAGTCGCGGAGGAAGGGATCCGCGCAGCGCGTGGCCAGCGAGGCGACGGAGTCGGCGGCGACACGTAGCGCGTCGGCGAGCTCAGCGCAGGCGAGGCCGAGGAGGACGGCGTCGTCGTCGGAGACGACCTTGCGGACGCCGTCAAGGTTGATGAGATGGTGGCGGAGGCGCGCGACGGCGGCGTCGGCGAGGGCTCGCCAGATGTGGAGAAGCTTGGACATGAGGGTGGCGACCTCGAAGGCGAGGATGCCGACGTTGGTCCTGCTGGTGGGCGGCCAACTCGAAGACGGCTTGGAGGACATAGCGGAGCGGAGCTTGGTGAGCCATGAGTCGATGGCCATGGCCATGCTTGGTCTGGTGTCCGGTGTCCGGTGTCCGGTGGACGCCAGTATATATGGAATTGAGTAAATGTATATCATGGTGTCCAATGGACGACTGCAAATTAAGGTTTAAGGTTTAGTGCAAATCAAAGAAAGAAAGTTGAGCGAGCAGTCAGTGAATCCATTTGAATTAGGTGTGGTGTGGATGCGATGCGACAATCCAAGGTGGGATGCTGCCCTGCCCCTGCCTCTACTCTATAGTCTATATCCCATCCATCATCTTCTTCTTCCTTTTCCATTGGTTGACCTACATACAACAACACATACACACTCTCACCTCACCTAGTGACCCTGTACATACATGCTGTGTGTATCATCACACTATTAGTACTACTGTTTATGCACGATGTACTCCTTAATTTTGTTACTTACGGATCGAGGGATGCATTGACTTTGCCAGGCCAAATCAAAAGCCGTACGTAGCGTACCATCTTAATTAGATAGGAGTATATAATACTCCATAAAGATACAGGTGAAAACTCTTTTAATCACCTTCACTCGTTTATTGCATTTGCATGTTTACTAATAGTTGTTATTTTTTTACAAAAATAGTAATATAGATTAATATGTAATATGTAAAAAAAAGTTTAAATTCGACTTTTATATATTATAAAAACAAATTAAACCTTAATTAGCATAGGTATATTTACAATTCAATGTGTGTATATATGTATATGTATGCGTGTATATGTATATGTGTGTATATGTATATGTATGAGTACAATCATCACAAATTTTTCCGTGTGTTTGTGTGTGTATATATATAATTTTTTTATGTGAAATACATTCTCAAAATCTCAAGTTCAACCTTCGTAATAAAAGAATAAATTTTGGATGAATAGTAACAAAATACTAATTATCCAAAATTTGTTTTTTTCAAATGAAATTGAGTTTGAACTTAAGATATATGTATTTCATGTCTATACCTATCTCTATTTTTAGTAATTTTTATATAAATTTATAAATTTTTAGATATGGTTTTACTTATTCGATAGTTTTCATTGAATATTTTTTCATATATCTATACTACTTAAAAATAATGTTGTTAGTAATAATGGTGTCTATTTTTACACCACCTCTATCACTGATATCTGATTCATAGTCTATACTATTACACCACCTGCCAACAAGTTCTCACTAATTTTATTACATATGCACGTGCGTTGCAACGAGCGTCATTTTATTTTATCATAATTATTCCAAAGTTAAAGTATCATGTAATTCTAATTTTTTTTTGTCTTCACCTGATGCCTATTTCAGCATTGAGACTGCGGGTTAATTTTATAAACACTTAAAGGGTTTTCTGCAAAATAGCCGGACGGAATGCGGGTTAATTTTATAAACACTCAGGAGGTTTTCTGCAAAATAGCTAGGCGGGTTGCGGGTTAATTTTATAAACACTCAAGGGGTTTTCTACAAAATAGTCAAGCGGACTGCATGTTAATTTTATAAAAGAGGTTTTCTACAAAATAGACAGGCAGAACAAAATTTTGGTG
This sequence comes from Oryza australiensis, assembly GCA_019925245.2. Classification (NCBI taxonomy): domain Eukaryota; kingdom Viridiplantae; phylum Streptophyta; class Magnoliopsida; order Poales; family Poaceae; genus Oryza; species Oryza australiensis. Next base: position 3,834,096 of record JAIFGZ020000170.1, read on the forward strand.
AAAACACTACTTTACTTGCTTTATAGACAGTTATAGATTGACTCTCCTCAAATTTCAAAAATCATCTATTTATTTAATAAAAAATTTATAGTATTACTTGAACTAAATAAATGCTTATTAATTAATTCAATAAGCTAAAAACTCAATTTCCGTTGCAACACCGGGCCATAGCCTAGTACGTATATGTGTGTGCAGACAAACAGACAGAGCGAGGATAAAAACTACTAGTATTAAGGTGAGAACTCATCATGGGGCACTAGCAATATATAGCTGCATTCACCTTCATACATGTACAGGGAAGGCACCAGCTGATGATCACAATGCATTTCAAGCCTGCACTATACTCACTATCAATATAGCTTAGCTTGCTGTCTAGTTTGACTCCGGAACCAGAAATGGACTAATGCCCATGTTTATATGTCACTATATATTGCCCCTCTCTCTCTCTCTAGTCCTTTTTGACTTTCTTCTTTCTGCTGCATGCCTGCCTGCCTTTATAGACAATGTCAATGGAGTAGTGCGCCTGGGCTGGGGAAAGCACGACCGACTAGCTAGCTAGTGCTCAAACAAATGTCAACACTTACCTATATTGATAGCCACCGGCACAGCAGGAATGCACGTTTTCACATCCTAGCTGACCAGAGAAATGAAATTATAACAAACTATGAATGGATATGCAACACAAATACACAATCTAGATTCTAGAGAGAGAGAGAGGGTCAGATGCATGCCACTAACTACTGGAGTATATACAGTAGTAAGCTTTAGCCTTGCATGTGACTTACTTGATGTAATGTGTTCCTCCTAGATCTAATCTCATCTGTTTGCAATGCAAACATGGGCCGATTAGGATCCCACTTTGCGTGGCCAGCACCCAAAGCTTTTGATAGTTAGTAGACCAAGCAGGGAATTCATATATCGATGGGCCAGAGCAATTCCCCCCTCAAAATTCGCAAACATCGGCCTCGCCCTCATACAAGTGTGTCATGATCGATGCGCTAAATTATTGACAACCAGTATTTTTTTCTAGCTGTGCTAATTAATTAGCATCTTCTACATATATATCTCAGAGAACATGACAGGCAGAGAAGAAAACCCTCCTGCCTCTGTTTTCTTGGGTGCCATTGCCACAGCTAGTTGGCTTGTATCTATCGGCTGGACATCATTCATATGTAGGAGTAGTACTAGTGTTCAGCCTGTCAAATAGCATGACGGTCCAAAGTTTGAGAGCACGACTATACTAGGTTTGTTGATTCTCTTGTATATCAAGGTCTACTAATCCATGAAGGAGAGGGGATTAATTAAAAGCGCTAGGAAGGAAGAGTGCCTGTACCAGCCAATCGGTCAGTCAGTTTGCATGCCAGATATATATTACTCCAGTCCAGAGGGCTTGGCTTCCTTGAGGTTCAGTTCAGATGGTGCTTTCTGAAGCCCAGCCTTTGTTTTCCAGTGCCAACCTAAGCGCCTGCAGCAATGGAAAGATGGATCGAACAGGGATGCATGAGACATCGACCAACACAATGATAGATGCTACTAGAAATGATCGACATTGGGTGGGTGGGCGCGTGCCTTGACTCTTTTCTTGTTGGCGTTGAAGTCAATGAATCCTGATCGAGATGCTGATCGGTACTGAACAATGGACTTGTTGCCAGGAGGGAACCAGAACTCCACATCATCTACAAACTGCATGCATGCAGTTCATATCGATCAATTATATTAACTACAGGCTAGAAGATGGCTGAATGAAGAGCAAGAATGTGTTAGAATATATGTATATCATACAATACCCCGAATATAGGGCTCTCGTATTCAACTCGAACATAGTCATCTGTTTTCTCTACTAGGCGAGGAGTGAAGTTGTCAGGCTTTGTCTGTGTGACCTGCCGATTGTCACCATCCATAAACATATATATATTTGAAGATTAATTCCCACGAGGATACTATTATTACTAGTTAGATGTGGAAACAAAAAAATAAATATGATGGATGACTTACGACTTGAATGAGCTGGTTCATGGCTTCATGTTTGGTGATGGGTTTGTCCCTGCGGCCGTGCTTGGGGTTATAGTTCCTAAAATTAATACTAGCATATAAATGAATGCATGTTGGAAGTGAAATGTACAACTAGTGTGAGGGAAAGGGGAGAGAAAGACCAAGAGACGACCATACCATGGGGGAGCGTAGTGATTGGAGTCAGTGATGTCCTCACAAGTGGAAACGCAATTGTTGGTGGCAGGGCACAAAGCCAGCGATGGATGACTCTTCTGCACGCCCAGGTACCTCGGCTTCGTGCCACTGAATGTTGAACAGTTATTTAACCATCGCAATTAGCGAGGTAATTAATCCTTGAATTGAAGCGGACATATCTAATACCTGAAGTGGAAGATGGCAGCAAGCGTGGCGAGCTCACTGCTCCTCAGCACAAACTCTCTTCATTTAGACATTTAATCAGTCGCAGTCGCCGTCGCAGAGAGAAGAAGAAGAAGAAGGAAGAAGAAACAAATCCCAATCCAAATCTCAATCACTCCAGTAAGTAGTAGCAGTAGTTGTATTAACAAGGGAGGCGCGCGGAGAGACAGACAGGGATATATACCTTCTGGCGATTCTGGTTGGAGTGGGAGTGGGAGTGGGAGTGGATCTGGGCGGCGGCGAAGGGAGGGATCCGGAACAGCAGCCTACCACACACCACGCCGCCGGCGGCGCCATCGCGGTTTCCTTCCTTCTTCTTCTTGTGTAGACTGTACACTCCGACGACCACTCCGTCCGACGATGAGATATAGTAGATAGATGGATAGATTTGATTGACGACAATCCGGCCCAACCCAATAACTCTTTCCTTCTTCTTCCTTTCATGCAGCTACAAGCCCACACATAGTATTATAGGCCCGCCTGATTCCAAGGCCCAAAACACACACATATTACAATAGAATTTTTTGTATTTTTAATTTTTTTAAAGATTTAAAAATAACTTGTGAGTTTGAAAAATTTCAAAACTAATCTCCTCCCGCCCTCCGGGAGGGCGTGAAGGAAAAACGCCCTCCCAGAGGGCGAAAAATCCGACGTGGAGACGGCCCCGCACGGCCGTGCGCCGCGCGGGTGGCATTTTTGCGGCGGCCCTTCCCGCCCTTGGGAAGGCGTTTTCACGTGCACGAGGGCCGCTGCAAAAATGCCGGGAGGCGGCCTTTTGCGGCGGCCTTCCCGCCCTTGGTAAGGGCGTTTTTCACCGTGCACGGGGCGCTGCAAGGCGCACGGCGCATTTTGCGGCGCTCCTTCCCGCCCTTACCAAGGGCGTTTTTCACTGTGCTTACAACTTATTATTGGTCATTTAAGTTGAAGATATTTTATAATTTTTTGAAATGATTGAATGACTTTAAATATTATTAAAACTTATTATTGGTCATTTGTAATCCAAATAAATTCTCCTCAAGCAAAAATAATAATAATTGGTTCAGAATATATTTTTGCATCTAAATAAAATCATTACCGTGGACCAAAATATATGTAGGCTCCAGATATTACAATGTGAACCTAACATATTTGAATAATATTTTAGTTCAGTTATAAAATTTAGAAATTCAAACAAACAGCGCATGGCTATAATCACATTTTAATTTTGAAAATTATCAATTAGTTCAAACAATTCGTAGAAGTTCTCAACTACATATTAATTTCTTGAGACCTACTACACCGTTGGGCTATTTTAAGAACTCACTGTTTTTAAACTTTTCTTAAATAACTAAATTGTTGTGTAACTTTGACCATTAGTTTCGTCATTAGTATTTTTCTACCTATATGATTTTTCATGTTTTCAAACCAAACACATTGAGATTTATCGATGGTTAACGTTTTAAGAGTTTGATCATCAATAAATCTCAAAATATGGAGGAGCATATGTTGTTTGCATTACTGTGAACATATTATTTTAACCAAGTTAACTTAGTTGCAATGGTTAAGCGGTTGTTTGTCACGGTGTTACATAACCCATTAGGTACGGATGATGCAATACAACTAACTCATCCCCCACGAGTGAAGGCTCGGCTACCTACGGAACCGTTCAAGGGCGATAAGCTTGTCATCAATTTTCTCTTTCCTTCTCGGCGTTGTACTCCTTTTGAGTTTCACATTCGGTTACTTTTAAGCCGTTATATTGGGGAATGACATTGTCGATCCACCTAGTGAATCCACACCTTCTTTGAATGCCCCGGTAAAGAAACACATGTAATCGGTTAGAGAGCCACTAGAGCGAAGACGTTTGCATAATTGATAAAATGAAAGACGTACAACGAAGTCGTTGTCTAAGTTGGGGCAAATGAAATATCTCCGACCATATGTTCGTGGTTCAAATGAGGTAGCCATCTTGCAACGATCCCTACAACCGCACATAGGACACTCCGACCATTTAGGGAAACCCAGGTGGGTTGTTCCTCCATGCTAAGCTTGCGATTTCGACGCGACGTTCATACTCCATCCAAGCCTGAATGAATTGTTCGGTGGACTCGGGTTGTGTTACCGTCGACCGATCGAAGCGGAGTTTAACCGTATCGATCCAATCTTTGTATGGACACCGACGTACATCCTCCCGGTTGCACATTTTTTATGGTCGGAGTTAAAAAATGGAACAAGCGAAAAGGTTAAAGAAAGAAAAATTATACTCACGACAAAATCGTCATCCGCAATCTCGGGACACACGAAGCATCTTTGTCCTCTAGTTTCTTGTCTTATGGATCTTACCACTTGGCAACGTAGACCACAGTGGCATTCTGGACGTTCCCGCCATGTGGGTAGTGCCAGCTGATCCATAAGCCAGTCCAAAGCTTCAGCGCGAACTCGACGTTGGTACTCAGCCTTCCGTTGAAGGTAGTCTGACCTTGTTTCGCTAAGTGGGTAGTAACGTGTTCCGTCGGTTCGTGGGTTCTCCGTATCTATCCACTCAACGAAGTTGCACACCCGACGATATGCCCGCATGAGGTGTTAACACGATGTACAATCAAGTTAGCGTTTTTGCGTGAAGATTTTGTAGATGAAAGCGGTGCGGATAAGCCATACCGATCAATGTTGGCGCATTGGAAAAATCGTCTCCCCCGGTTTCGGCGAGGAGGGACGACGTAAGTATGCAGCCATCTCCACAATGGCATAAACGGACGGCACACCATGGTGGAATAAAACCGCTCAAAGGATGGAGTCGTCAGTGGAGACGCTCAAGGAATGGATGACATGAAGATCTCATTGCATGAGTAAATGTAGAAAAGAGAATGCAGATTTGAAGAGCTCGTATTCGGATCTAGGCAATATATAGTGCAGGGAGGTGACGGTTCACATCTATGTATCGTTTATGTCTGTCAAGGGGCAGCAGCTGATCGAGACGTATCATGTAGGATTGTCACGGGGCAAAAGTTGATAGCGACGTATCGTGCGGGACTATCACGGGGCAAAAGTTGATAGCGACGTATCGTGCGGGACTATCACGGGCGGAGCGATAGCGATGTCTCGTGCAGTCTAATCGGGCCGAAAGTTTTTTGTCGTTAGTAAGAGTATCATGCAGCGAACGATACGGAAGGATCTCGTGACATGTGAGTGCGACGAAGTACATAGATATATACAAACATCAAACACAAAATAAATATTTACAATTTGTACAAACTGTTGCACACAGGCAGCCATCGACGAGGCCTCTTACCCCTATCCCTCCTAGGCTGTGCTCTGACGTGCCCCTGAGAGTACGTTAGCCTGTCTAGGGGCACGCCACGACTAGCACGGACATCCGGCGTGGGCGTCTCCTATGGCGGGTCCTGGCTCTGTGGTAGAGGTGCTCCACCGAGCCGAGAGGAGGCGAGTACGTCCCGATCCGGGTCCTCCAGGTCGTCGAAGCCGTCGCCCGTACTCGACCCCCTCGTCGCCTCCTCGGACCCGCCCGCCGCGCCGACGAAGTCCCCGACCGGAAGATCCCCGCCGAGTAGAATCCTCCTGTATGTAAGCAATGTGAAGCATCAATGACTTAAACTAACACGTGTGAAGTAATCATCGGACGACGCTTGCTCACCTCCGCTGACGAGGGGAGGAACGGAGGATCCGCTTGCTCCACAAAGCTCGCGATCTTGGGCCGAGTAGCGAAAGGCCGAGGGATCGACGATCCACTCGCGCGCCGTATCCCCGCTCGGTAGCGTCGGACCTAGGCGACATTCGGTTTGTTAGATCACGTTGTAGGGTTGACACAATGAAAATGAGCGGAACTAACTCGTGGAAGGACCGGCGCGTGTGGTGACCATCCGGTCGAACCGCGTGGACGAGGACTGTAACACCCGTGGAGGAACCGCGTCGACGGCGAACGGCACGAGAAGATCCGCAAGATCTTCCGTGCCGTCGTCTCGCATCCGCTCGAAGGTCATCCTCTGTTCCACCTCGTTCGGTGAATGCTGCGTCCGGCCTCGGCATCACCGAGTCGATTTCGGCATTCAATGCCCGTGCGGCGTCGGCCTACAAAAATCAAAACAAGTTAGGTTTTTCGCTCCAATAAAAAAACATAATGACGTACAAAGGCTTTAATGCAGACAAATCATGACGTACCCCAACGAAGTAGTCCTGGTCTCGGTGCCTGGGGTAGGTGTCCGTGACTGCTGCCTGGTGTTGCTGCTGCGTGGCTGGTGTGAAGGTCACTCGCGGGCGCGTCCGTGGTAGGTACCACCGAAGGTAGGCGGTGTAGTTCTCCTCGGAGTGGGCGTAGATCTCGCCGATCACCTCCTCGGTGGCTATCGGCCCGTCCGCCACGTATTGCTGCATACGTGGTTCCCGGAGGAGCCTCCCTGCTGTCCCCGTCGAGACAACTGCGTACACAGCAAAGGTCGACTATAGTTCCATTTAATTTGACACAATAGTACTACATTTGAAATAGAAATACTCACCGGTGATCTGGTGAGGAACGGCAACCGGTACGTCTACCGGGAATCCCTGGCGCAGTCCGAACTGCCTCATCACTCGGCCTGGGCAGTGAGGCTCGACGGTGATGTCGTACACCATCGGGATCAACGTCATCCAGAGGCCGAGTCGCGCGTGCACAACGTCGAGAGGCCTAGAGGCGCCCGAGCTGCGACCGCCGCTGCGTGTATGGCTCCCAGGACAACGTCGTACGGTGGAGACGGTCCAACTCGAACACGAAGTCCGGGTAGCTCCGTCTCACCCGAGCGTGGGCGTAACGACGCCGCGACAATAAAAAATCAAGTGGTTACAAGTTTTGTTCAACACAATTTAAATATTTGAAAGAAATATGACTTTGTACTTACGTTGCGTCGAAACCAAGACGAACCCATCGTAGGCCCGTCGGCCGGGTTCTCGAAAGCGGCGCTACGTCGTACGGAGAGGTGTCGACGCCGGTCGGCCGATCGCGAACCGCTCCGCAGCCACATTGTAAGAGAAGGGACGACTGTGAAGATCGCTCCGGATCTGTCTTCGTGCACGTGTCGCACACCCACGGTAGGTGGCTGCGAGCACGGCCGAACCCCAACTCCACCGAGGCACGCCGCCTATCTCCGCGTCCGCTATCGACCGGGCGTAGTGGATCGGCCCCTCTCTGCAGTGTTCCCGACGTGTTGGTGAACATCACCCCCGAACAACCAAAACAGTACGCCTCCAACGAGCGTCGCACGGAGTACTCGTCGGCGTCGGGGTGGAGCTTGTCGGCCTACAAAGGACAAAACCATGTTAACAAACATCGATGTAATGAAAAATACCAAAGTCTTGAAGTTAACTTACCGTGAACCGCATAATCCAAGTCTTCGTAGGCCCGGTGGTCGCGAAGGGTAGATCGACTGAACAGCTGGGAGCCCCGGTAGCCTCATCACCTGAGCAAAGCGCGCAGTGATGTCCTCCCTCCATCCACCAACACCGTCCACAGGCCCGACAGCCTCTCCGGCTAGTGGTAGCCCTAGCAGGTAGGAGACGTCCTGCGTCGGAGCCATCTCCCCACAAGGAAGATGGAAGGTGTGCGTCTCAAGACGCCACCGATCCACCAAAGCAGCTATCAGGGACCGGTCCGCATCGAACCGTCTGGCCTGGTCGTGATCGTGGGCACGCGCCTCAACGAGTCTGCAGAGAGCGATCAGGCCAGACTCACGTAACCTGCATATCATACAGATAGTGCAATATTAGTATCAAGCACAGTGTTCCTGCAATAAGTGATAAGAGTTTGAACGTACCGCTCGACGTGTCGCGGATCGACACGCAACAACTCGCGCGACGGCCGTGGACGAAAGGTGGTCAGCTGAGCACCCTGCACTGCCGACAAGTACGACCTGTGCGCCCTGTCCACCTGTCTGCTGAAAAGCGCTGGTGTATCGTCCGCCATACCTGCATGAATACATGAAGCACACAATAAGCAATTTATAAGAAAAATCAAAACAACATGAATACATGACATAAATGGTCCATTATATCTCAACATAAAAAGGTTCACGTCTTAATTCAAACTAACAAACACAACATATAAGTATCACAACAACAATAAACCGTTTACGTCTCACAATGATAAAAATTACACGCACGACATATGGCAACAACATGACAAATAGTACAAATATCAGATCACCACTACATTGAAAAGGAGCAAACAAAATAATCAAGCCATTGCATCTCCAGTGGACGACGTAGTCGCTGCACAAGCACGTCTAGGACGTGGTCGTCTCGTTGTTGTTCCTTCTCCCGAAGGACGGCTACCATCGGAGGGCTGTCCGGAAAGTCCCGAACCTTCGACGGTTGAATTTTCGAATTCTTCGGACATTTTTGTATGTATGTCCGCGCTCATCGCATTTGCTGCAACGTAGGGTCCTTCCCCGGCCTCGGACTCGTCCATGTCGTTTCGATGCGTCTCGGCGACGACGTCCCTTTTTCATCCTTAACTTCGATGGATCCGGAATGTAGAACACTTGTGGCCGCAGTGTTGTGTACGATCCAGATATCCCAAAATCATATATCTCCTCCTTCCACGTATGAAAAATTGATTCTTTCTGTAGTACGGTGACACATAAATATTCGGAACTATGCCGCAGTCCCTGCGGCAAGGACGTGTGAGCAAGGCGGATGTCTAAGCTTCGGCTTCATACGTGCAGCTACAACCACCATCCGCATGAAGCACACATTCCCGCATAGCTTGAACACGGTTGATGCCTCGCCTTCTCCCGTCGACACACATGATCTCGATCGAAGAACTTGGGTTCCTTGGGGATTACTCGTGCTTCATAGCCTTTGAATTTTGTCTTGCATATATTTCGTCACCACGTTGCCAAATACAATTTTGTTATCGACCATTAAAGGGGATATTTTCTTAAATCTATCCCTAAAATATGCTGCGTGCCATGAAGGATAAATTCCACAATACCCACCAATGGAAGCCCCCAACTCCTCGCATCACCCGGTTGTACACCTCGGCCGGGTTCGTTGTCATTATACCATATCGAGCTCCGTCGGTGTCATACAACGAGACCACTTTTCTTTCGGTTCATTCTCTATCCAAGTGGGAGAAATTACGTATTGATGGTGCGAGACCTCCTTCTCATTGTTGGCGGGTCATTATGCAATGGACCAAGAGGTACAAGCAGGCTCGTCAACTGTGGCAAACGAGATTGCTCGTCGGTTTGCTTCGTTGTCGCTCATCCAACCTTCTCCACATCTCATTGAATTTTTCTCTTGATTTTGACCACATAGCCTCTTGAATAGATCCATCGGTGCTTGTTCTTGAATTGTTTGTAGAAATTGGCTCCCATATGACGCATGCACCACCTACTCCGAACATCATGCCATCTAGCCGGAAGTCCCCTCTCGGCCAACCATTCGAAGGTAGTCGATTGCCCTCGGCATGCCGGCATGACGATCATGTATGAGACAAACATTGGGCCTCATACGAACGACTTGGCATCGAACTCTCTCCAAGAACCAATACCGCTTTCGGTGTTCTCACTCTCGACAAATGCAAACGCCATAGGTAACACCTGGTTGTTCCCATCTGCTCCAATCGCCGTCGCATCGACCTCTCGTATTTCCAGTCGAAAGGTTCCATCTATGCACAGCAGGGCGACGGTGAACAAATGCGTTGATGCAAGCACCAATCGAGAAAAAGGCTCTTTGCAGACGCTCTTGCTCGAATCAGTAGATGATGGAAATGTCCGAATGTCGTAGTAGGTATTGGGGTTTCTCGAGCAATGGTGGCTAATAGACGAGGTAAATTGTCATACGATGCTTCAAATGTGCCATACCTCATCTCCAATATCTTTTGTTTCGCCCTCCAAGCCTTCGCATAGCTAATAGTATACTTGAATTTGTTCTCAATGTGCTTAATAATGGATCCTGGTTCAAAATCCGTGTTTTTAACAACATGGTGTACATCTCACCGCAACAAACGCCGAGGTGATGTTGCGGTGGTACTTATCTACCCCAGGCAATGAGACATGTGTGCTCACCAACAATGCTCACTTTCCAATAGTCATTCCATTTTCCCTTGTATGCATGAACGCGCCACGGACAATCATCCTTCATACACTTCACATCATACACATAGTTCGTAGACTTCACCACCCTAAACTCTCTATGCAAAGACACCGCCCAATGCTTCACTGCCTCTTTCATGTCTTCCTTATGAGCATACCTAGCACCCTGGATGACCTCGTTATCTTTGTATTCAAATAAAACATGCTGCCCTTCCGAGATAACAAGCTGAGAGAAATCAGCTTGTTCCCAATCGACGGGCATGACATCTTCTTCCTCGTCCGATGATTCATCGCCCTCCGCCTGCTCATTTTCAGAATCCTCCCTCTCCATTTCTTCAACAATTGCTTCGATTCTCTCTCCCTCGTCCGCCACGCCAATCGCCTCCTCTAAGCTTGCTTCATTGCTTGGACCTTCGCCATACTCTGTTTGCATTGTATTACTGCTATCGATTTCGTGCAGTGCCACAAAAATAACAAGGGGCCACGACCTTTCAAGTGCCATGTCCACATAACGTCTCCACGACTCAGTGTTATCAATAGGCATAAATTCCCAATAATATCCTTCTGTTGCACGACTAACTACAACGGATAGAGACATTGTGTTCACTCTTGTATCCACTTTAAATCCACGTCGCAACCAACTATACATTGACTCAAATGTTTTCTCGCCCGGCCTATCGATGCCCTTTGATTTCATCCTAAATTCGACAAATCTACACCTTACGGACCGTATCTAACGTTGCCTTCACCGTGAACTATCCGAAATATGATCTTACTTGCCATAGTGCCGACAAACAAATTGAAACCGAGTTTATTCCATACTACGAATATATTTCCTAGATGATTCTCGTGCCTAACTTAATTTCTTTAACAATATGTTCTCTCGGTCTACATCTTAAATTTTCCCAAATCGATTTGTTCGTTCCATCTACCGCCAATCGTAACTCGTTCATTTCAGTTTGCCAAAATTTATAAACTAAATTTAATTAACTTGTAGTTTATATCTAAACATATTTTGATCATCAACAAAATTATACGTACGATTTTCTATAGTGCTTACCATCTACTCACATAATTTACACTTACATCCAAACACATTCTACCTAAGTTGATCTATCTATTCTACCTATGTTAATGTCCATTAAATATCCTTGTTGATCTATCTATTCTTCCTATGTTACTGTCGATTAGATTATCTACATTGATCTAAATTAAACCATCTGTTTTACAAATCTATAACAAATTATTCAATACCTATTCAAATATTACAAATTTTTATTTTTCCTAATATTTCATTTACATACTAGCTAACAAACAAAATAATGACGAGATATTGCATTTACCTCCAATGAAGTACGCAATCCAGCAGGGCTTCGCCGCGCTCCTCCTCTTCCTCACCTCTCTCTCTGTTCTTTTTCTGGATTTGGAAAGGTGTAAATGAGGTTGAAATGATTGAGAGTCGGTTTATATACTGGCCTGGGTAAAAAACGCCCTTGCAGAGGGCGGGAAGGGGCCGCCGCAAAATTGCCGGGCGGCCGTGGCAATTTTGGGCGGCCCCCGTAAGCACGGTGAAAAACGCCCTTGGTAAGGGCGGGAAGGGGGCCGCTGCAAAAATGCGCGCCGGCCCTTTGCGGGCGGCCCCCGTGCACGTGAAAAACGCCCTTACCAAGGGTGGGAAGGGGCCGCCGCAAAAAGGCCGGCCTCCCGACATTTTGCGGCGGCCCCGTGCACGGTGAAAAACGCCCTTCCCAAGGGCGGGAAGGGCCGCCCGCAAAAATGCCACCGCGCGCCAGACGGCCGTGCGGGGCCGTCTGCCACGTCGGATTTTTCGCCCTCTCGGGAGGGCGTTTTTCCTTCACGCCTCCCGGAGGGCGGGAGGAGATTAGTTTTGAAATTTTTCAAACTCGCAAGTTATTTTTGTAAATCTTTAAAAAAATTAAAAATGCAAAAAAATTCTATTACAATATACCCTCATAACCCCACCACCTTACATTTGGCCACTTCCTTCCTCCCTCCTCTCACTAGCGAGTCGCGCTTACTCTATTTGAGTTGAAGCTAATCTTTTATCTTATCCCATTTTTAGCAACTTCAATAGTAATGTGCATATGTTTGGTTTGATGCCAAATCTTACATACACTAGTATAGGTTTTACTATAATAAATTTGGTAGTACCAAAACATGATAAGGTTTGGCTTCGAACAAAATTAGTGTTGTACAACAAATTGATTAGATGCATTTAATTTTGTTCCTCAAAGTTTCGAGTAATACTCACTTCATTCTCAAATATAAAGTATTACTACTACCTTTTCCTCCAACCACCACTCATTTAAATTTCCTCTCATCTTTTCTCCCCACAATCCATCCACTGCTCACATACCCTCTCTCAGCTCTCTCTCTTCGAGCTCGCGACGGATCGACGGTGGCCAGAGGGGAGGAGATGGCGGGGACGGGGCGGAGGCGGGGGCACGACGACTCTCCCCATCTCTCTCTCCCTCTCTCAGCTCTCTCTCCGGCGGCGAGCCCTCTCCCTCTTCGAGCTCGCGATGACAGTGAGAGAGGAGGAGATGGCGGCGACGGGATGGGAGCACGGCAGCTCTCCCTCTCTCAGCTCTCTCTCTCCGACGACGAGCCCTCTCCCTCTCCGAGCTCGCGATGGCGGTGGGAGGGGAGGAGATGGCGGCGATGGGACGGGGGCACGGCGGCTCTCCCTCTCTCAGCTCTCTCTCTCTCTCCGGCGACGAGACCTCTCCCTCTCCGAGCTCACGACGGCGGTGGGAGGGAAGGTGGCGGGGAGGTGGCGGCGAGGGCGCGGTGGCTCTCCCTCTTTCTCCCTCTCTCAGCTCTCTCTCTCCGGCGACGAGCCTTCTCCCTCTTCGAGCTCACGATGACAGCGGCTGGGCAAGGGCGGCAGCGGCGGTGTCCCCTCCGCCGGATCCGACCTCCCCTCCGTCGGATCCGACATTGTAAATTTTTTATAAAAAAATTGTGATGTTCATTACTCTTTGTGATATATGTGTATATGTGAATATGTGATATGTGTGTATATGTGTATATGTGGATATGTGATCTGTGTATATATGTTCATTACTATTTTTTATGTGAATTTGTGATGTTTGATTTTGGCATTTGTGAATTTGATTTCGACAGAAAAAACAATGAAAAAAACCAAAAAAACAAAATATGGGGATGTCGGGAGGGCACCTATATCTTTAGTCCCGGTTGGTGTTACCAACCGGGACTAAAATCTGGTCATTCTTTAGTTCTTTTTTATTGTCCCGCTTTGTAATCCGAGACTAAAAATGGTTGTAAACCGGGACTAAAAATGGTTTTTCTAGCAGTATATATACACAAATTTGTATGTCATGTAAATTGGCTATACAAAAAATCATAATATTTTGAAACTTCTAGTGTGGTTAATCAATCGTCAACTCCTATATGCAAAAGTATTCAGTCCATGACATATTGTAGAAACAACTGATAAACTCAATGACATATTATAGAAAGGGAAAAGTCGAAGGCAAAATTTTGAACCAGTGCATAGTCAATGTCATAGAGTAGATTCTCTCTTTATTTATCTACTCCTTACCTAGTGCAAGTTCTAAAATGACCTACTTGGAGCAAGTGCAATAAGATTTTGGATATTGTTCATAAGAGTACCACATAAAGATTGAGTGATAAGGTGAAAGAAAGAAGTGAGGTGAGAGGGGACAAGTCACTCCTCATGCAAGATGTAACATGTTTCTACAAATTAAAAAATATATTATATTTTAGTTACTGTGGAGCCTTACTGTCAGTTTGGTCTTTACAAAATAATTTTAGAAATAATTTTGGAATATACAAAACAGACATGTATAGTACATGATAGATAGATAGATAGATAGATAGAGGTTAGACTTGTCTAGTTCAAATGGTTTCTTTAGTACCCAAAATTCATACAATGTCAAAGCTTTGAATTAAAATTTGGTTTGGTTTGGCATGGCGGATGGATCTACTGTTTGCAATCTTGCGAGAAATGTTGATTGGTTTTCGATTTTTGTGACCATTTTGACCGTATCATGAACAGGGAGGTGCAGTTGCTCATCATGCAAGTAATCCCACAAACCAAATCGATTTGCAAAAACTAATTACCCTATCATATGAACAATCCATTCTTTCTGATGGAGTACGTACATGTCTATATGTATGATGACGATGTACACCAACGTCTGCTTGGAGTAAATGCATGCTTTAGCAAGCCTCGACCTCGTCGGCCACGGCGCCGGCGCCGGCGCCGGTTCTCCTCCGCGCCTTGTGGGCCTCGGCCGCCCAATCCATGCGCGCGATGACCGTGACGAGCACCGCCAAGCTCGCCGCCGCGCCCACCAGGAACCCCCAAAGGAGGCCTTGGATCCCGAGGCCGGCCTTGAAGCCCAGCGCCACGCCCACCGGCAGCGCCACCAGGTAGAAGCCGCCCACCACCGCGTACATTCCCACCGCCGGCCTCGCCGTCCCACGCACTATGCCTCCGCACACGTTCAGCGGGAAGTTCACCACCTCCAGCGCCGCCATCACCTTCATCGCCCTGCGAACCCCCTCCCGGACCCCCGCGTCGTGGCTGTATATGTAACCCCACGGCCGCCGCGCCGCCAGCATCAGCAGCCCGCCCGCCACGCCGCCCACCGCGCCGCCCACGATCGACACCATGCCCGCGCGCCTTGCCGCCGACGCCTCGCCCGCGCCGAGCTCGTTCGACACGCGCACCGACGCGCTCACCGACAGGGACAGCATCCCCGCGAACAGCAGGTAGTCGAAGTTGAGCGTCACGGCGATCACCGCCACCATGCGCCGGGCGTCCGGGAGGCGGCCCGTCAGGAGGACCAGGATCTCGTAGCACCACCACTCCAGGCAGGTGTTGAGGCAGCTGGGAACTGCCAGCCGGAGGAGGCGGAGCCAGTCGCCCGTCGTCTGCTCCAGCCATCCCCATCCGCCGGTGTGCGCCTTCCGCCGTCGCTCCGAGGCGAGCACGTAGGCGGCGAGCATGACGGCGACGGCCAGGTCGCTGAGCCAGACGGCGGTGGCGACGCCCTGGATGCCCTTGGTCCTGGCCATCCACATGGTGAGGGGGACGTGGAGCGCGAGGGCGAGGGCGGAGGCGAAGAGAGTGGGGAGCGTGACCCCCTGCGCGCTGAGGTAGGACTTGAGCGGGTTGAGGAAGGAGGTGACGGCGAGGTCCGGGAGGAGGCACACCACGTAGCTTCGGGCGTTGGTGGTGATGTCCGGCTGCTGGCCGAATCGGCGGAGCACGGCGTCGACGTGCAGCCAGAGAAAGGCGACGGGGATGGAGGCGGCGAGCAGGAGGATGGTGGCCATGAGCAGCGTCTTGCGGAGGAGCTTGACGTTGCTGGCACCGTGCGCCTGGCCACAGATGGGGTCCATGGCGGCGCAGAGGCCGGTGAGGACGGCGAAGCCGGTGACATTGGCGAAGCTGAAGGCGAGGGTGCCGGCGGCGAGCTGGAGGTCGCCGAGGCGGCCGAGGAAGGCGGTGGTGACGGCCAGCTTGGCGAACCAGGTGAGGTTCATGGCGATGAGAGGGAGCGCGATGCCGCGCTGCGCCCGAAACTCGGTGGCCACCGACTCCGGCCACGTTTTGGTCTCATGCAGCGGCGGCGGCGGCGGCGACGGCGGCGGCGTCATGGGTGCCAAACTCGATGGATTGAATGAGCAAATGCCTCTGCACTCCTAGAGTAGACTCTGCTTTGCAAATACTCAAGCCACAGTACTAGTACGTACACGTGGATCATCAGCTTATAAAAACACAACAGACTTAGTGTTATTTAATTTAATTTAATTTAATTAATTGGATGGATTGATGCCGCCCGGGAATCAACTAATCTAAGTACAAAGATTTGTTGTCTTAATTGGCGTCAACTTAATTTATTGCTGACACACACACTGACAGATAGATAAGAAGAAACTTGATTTTCTGGAGGTAGTGACCATCATCTAATCAATCTTTGTGCTAGTAATTATATATATATTCCTTCATTCCTGAAGGAATATATAACACCAACTGCGCCATCAGATCTCACTCCGTTTTGTCTATCTGAAATGGATTATCATGGTATTAGTGGAGGAACAACTTACTCTATAGTACTACTACAAACACAACCGCCTGGCTACGCCCAACATTGATCAGTAAAAAAAAAAAAACAAGATCCATCCATTCATCGATCGATCGACTGACAATCTAGTATTTTTTTTCAAGATAATTAAGGAATCTCGCTAGCAACTAACCTTAGCTTTATTTGGGATCGATCGACCAAGAGGCAGGAATGAATGCCACCTCTTTACTTAATTATTCAATCAATGGATTATTATAACCAAGCTGTACATTCGTTACTAAATAAGGAGGCTAATTTTAGCGCCATCCCATCTAGAAGTAATATATATAAGAACAAGTTAACAGTGGTGATTGAGAGCATCAGATTCACACGTAGGAGTGCTATCTCTTCCATATTCCACCTACCAGCTACATACTATACTAACTATAGGTGGTTAAATCAGCATAAACATGGTATATAGTAGTATATGCACAACCAAAAAAAACAATTAATCAATTAATCCGCTAGCTAGGGATTTGGTCAGTTTTGCATGCCAATCATGTGAAACGCTAAAAAGAGGAGCCAGACGTGGATCCGTTTTGCATGAATGAAGGAAGAAGGAAGTTGTTGCTGCCACTGCACGTATACACACCAACTTCCCTGTCCCTCACGGTTATCTATCTATCCGGATTCCGGGCTCCAGGCCAGGCCAGGCCAACAATTCATATCTTCTTCTTCCGTTGTTGATGATGATATATGATGATGCCACTCGATTGGTAGCCCGCCCACAACAAACAAATTCATCAATTTTATTTCCTTTTTCTTTTACACAGGATTACTCCTAGTTCTATAATATCGTTAAATTTAAGAAATCTTATATTGTTACATTGATCAGTTTCTCCCTTAAAACGTCATACTGCAACAACTAGATTAGCCATCTGTAAAAACATTTTTTTAGCTCATGTATGATGCTCTCTACTAGTAATAAAAATTTGATCTTTTTTTATTCAATGGACTAGATTTTTTTATACTCGTCAATAGAATTATAGGTGTCGAGGGAGATATGGTGTTTTGCTTCGTGTTGGAGAAAATCACAGGAATTTCACCTGGGCTGCCCGCGATACTAGCGTGAACATGCATCCTATTCAAACTTGAATAGGCAAAAAGCAAAAACATATTGCTTCTACGTTTAATTCTTTTCTCGATTTACAGCCGCCGCGGGCAGCCGGCTTTCCCCTACCCGTGTGACGGTCACAGTAGTCGCGGCCATCTCACTCTCACAGCCAACCAGTAGAGACTATGGGCCCGTTTTGTATGGCTTCTGATTCTCTGATTCTAGATTCTGATTCTCCTAAAGTAAATTCTGAAAAGAATCAGAATCGGTATAATAAAGTAATAATTAGAACGATGTTTTAGGTGATTTTTCGGTGATTATTGGGAGAAACTGGTTTCGGTGATTCGAGAAAGCGTTGCTTTTAGGTGATTCTCACTTTCTATGTAAAGCGATGAATCACTTGAAGTGATTCTTCTCGAATCAATTACAAAATAATCCGTTTGGCAGATTCTACCGATTCGTTGAGAATCGGGAAGGAGAATCCCTACCAAACGGGACCTATATCATAGAGGAGCCCTTTTTTCTTTTACATTCATGCATGCATGCTGTCTAATTAAACCACAATCCTGGGATTGGCCTATGACCCATTAGTTAACTGAATAAGTACATATTCTGATATGCCTCTCTGCAGTGATCTTATATCTTGAAAAACACAAAATAAACAGCTGATCTAATAATGCATATGCATGGGTTGGATGGAGGAGAGAGAAAAAGGAAAAAGCAGTGAGCGCTAGCTAAGCTAGCTAGTTAGGAAAGTTTTGCATGATGATCGAGATTATTGATTGGTGATAATGGCATGAATTAAGGCGATAGAGATGGAGACAGATAGATGTTGAGAGAGCAAAATGGACTCCCCGTCCCTCCGCACTCAGATCACTGGCTGCCTGATTGGATTTAGTATTTGGTTGCTCCTCCTTTCTCAGATTGATCTACACTCGATCATTGCTTTCGGATCCGAATAGCTTTAACTCTTTATTTCTTTCCGGGTGCAGTGCGCGCTGTCTCTCTCTTCTCTTTCCGTATAGGAGTATCACTTTCTGTTTCTATATATTTCCATCAAACCTAAATCTGATCAACTTATCAGTTTATGTGCGGGCTTTCACGAGGGTTGAGAGGCAACGCAGAACCTTCACAAGGGTTTTCGGGCATACCATACTCTTTGGCGGCTCCAGGATTACAAATCTTTACTTCAACACACTCTCAACAGTCAACACAACCCACTATCAGCTCACAAGCTCAAAACAAGACAGAGCATTTACAAACTTTCTCTCTCCATCTCCAATTGCAACAAAGTGCTAAGCTTTATCGACAGTTTGAAAGACTATACAGTTATCAACTCATAACAAAAGTTTAAGAGATATCTTGCAGATCCATATCAACAAGTTATCAATTGTCTTACAAACAACAATATTTATACTACTTAATATTATTCTCACATCACCCCTACCATTGACATGTGGACCCATAATCTATACTATTACATCACATTTCAATGAATCCTCTCCTGTTTTACTATTAACTCTCCCTAAATTTCAAAATCACCTACTTGTTCAATGAGAAAAATCATAGTATTAGTTGAGCTAAATAAATGCTTATTAATTGATTTAATAAGACAGAAACTCAATTTATTTTTCGTTACAACGCACGAACTCTAGGCTGGTTGGAAAGAAAAAAAGCTGCACTCAGGCCTCAGTTTGGAGGAGAGATCACTAAGTTTCCTTCATGCTATGGCAACTGAACATTATAGAAGGAATTCAGCTAGCATAACAAACAATGATGGAGTATTTGCTCTACATATTTTGTGCTGATTTTCAAGTTGGTTGTACCAATTTGTATTTTCTCATTATTCATACATCACATTGGTACCCAAAAAGCAAGTCCCTGAAACAGATAATGGCTACAAACTTTTTCACTTATGAACAATCCAGTAAAGATAATTTCTAAGCTAATGGCTGATAGACTACAAGTGATTATGGCTAAGATAGTCCATCAAAATCAATATGGCTTTATCATAACAAAATCAATCCAAGATTGTCTGGCATGGCCCTTTAAATATTTTTATCAATGTAAGCATTCAGGGAAAGAAATCATCATGCTTAAGTTGGGTTTTGAGAAAGCCTTGATACTATTGAGAACTCAGCATTATAGATGTCATGAAAGTAATGGGGTTCCCTCTAGAATTGATTAATTGGGCAAAAAAGATCCTTGAATCTGCTTTCACAGGAGTCCTTCTCAATGGTGTTCCAGGGATATTCTTCGAGTGCAAGAGAGGAGTGGATCCCCACTCTCCTCCTTTGTTTGCTCTTGGAGCGGACCTCTTATAAGCTATATAACAAACAAGGTTTATCAAATGCCAATCCTAGCCAAAGCTGACAATAACTACCCAATTATCCACTATGCAGATGATACCCTTCTCATTTTGCCAGCCTCAGCAACTCAACTGGTATGCTTAAAGGCAATTATGCACACCTTTTACTGGTCAACTAGGCTCAAGGTGAACATTGATGATAAAAAGGAAGCTATTAGCATCGACTTATGGATGTACTGTTGGCTCTCTGCCATTCACATATCTTGGGCTGCCCTTTGGAACCACCAAGACAAAGAGTAGCTGACTTCTCACCCCTCAATTGTTTGAAAGAAGGCTCACTGCTACATCAAGCTTTTGGCCCTAACGGCTAGTTTTTGTGGTTGGGGGTATAAATACTCCTCCAGCAGCAGCAAGGGGACCCTCTTGGCACATTATTCACTTGCATACACCCCTTGCATTCACTCTTACACCAATTGAGCTCTTCTTCATTCATTGTGGTTCTTTGAGATTAGTTTGAGCCAAGACAAGTGCATTGCATCACTGATTGAGCTAGTGTGACACTTGATCTTCTCTGAGCCAGATTGCTACTTGTTACTCTTGGAAGTTGCGCTTCTTAGATGGCTTGCAGGAGTTGCCCGATGACCTCTCCGAGAAGGTTGTGGAGGAGGCCTGGTGTTGGTTGTAAGTGGTTTAGAGTTCATCACCTTTGGAATGAAGGAAGAACTACCTTAGTGATTGAGGCTTGGGTAGTCCACTTCGGGCCGGCTCCCACCTTGCCCACCCCTTGACGAAGGGGTTCAATGGCTTCGTGGTTTGAGCGGTGAAGTTGAGCTCGCCTCAACAGGGATTAGGAAACCGACGAGTTTTCGAACCTCGGGTGAAAAATTTCTTGCCTCTTGTCTCGTTTACTTATCGCATTTATTTTTGTGTAATTTACTTTCATAGAGACAATTTGAGCCCCTACCAGCCTAGGATTGAAAAACTTAATCTAGTTGATTGATTAGTCGTATCCTTCATTAAACCTAGCAACTTAGGTTAGTTTTGGCTAGATGTCATTTATTTTTAATATTGCCTATTCACCCTCCCTCCTCTAGTCAACATATCAATCGTACAATGCTGCAGCGGGCCATTGTAGGCCGACACATGCTCGACTATGAGAGGGAGATGGAAAGGAAGAAGGCCATGGTCCGTGCAGAGAAAAGAGGAGGAGGCTACTTGGGCAGGGAGAAGGAAACAACCCAAATGAATAGTAGACCTTCCCATTATTCAGAAATAGTTTGAAAAGGAAATTTAATGGTTTGAAGTTGGTTTTGAATTCAAATTTGACATTGAACTCAAGGAATTCTTTTGCTTTGAAGGTTGTCTTTACATTTTAGGACCTAATGCATGCTTATTTACTCAATAATTGCACTAATCCGTTAATTGTTTGTCGTTAATTAGCCAAAATCCACCAAAGGGCCTGAATGCACTTTCACGTCTAAGGTGAGACATGGCAACATAAAGCATCAAACTAAACAACCATATTGGGAGGTGTTGCTGACTTAGTTACCTATCCTGCTGTTCTATACGTCTCAAAAATGTAACTACTCATGCCTTTTTTAAAAGAAATTAGGGGCCCATTTGGTGGTATAGCTCCTATTCTAAGGTTTTGTCCCGTGAAGCTGGAGCTGCAACTCCACCCTTAAAAATTACACTACAAGAGTGGAACGGCATTCCTGCTGCTCCTTAGATCCATTTCACCTTGAAGTGTGAGCTGTACCAAATGGAGCCTAAGGTTAGAGCGAGAAATGGTTGTGATTGATTGATACGAGAAAACACGTGAAGAAATTAAACGAGAAAATGTTGTGATTTTTCAGATATGTATAGAAGTAGTTGTATTTTAAAATCTAAGTAGTGTTTCTACCCAAAATTTTCGTCCGCCTGACTATTTTATAGAAAACCCTTAAGTGTTTATAAAATTAACCTGCAATCTGCCTGGCTATTTTGCAGAAAACCCCTTGGGTGTTTATATTTGATGTTAGTTTTAGTTTGTATTTTGCAATAAAAAACAAACTCACCCTTAATATCCAAATTAAATTAAATTCAAATCACTCGCGTAAACATGTTTAGTATTCCAAGTGTGTCGTACAATAGATCTCGGTGAAGACATAAAAAATATAAATTAAAATTACATGAGACTTTAACTTTAAAATAATTATGATAAAATAAAATAATGTACATCGTAACGTACGGACTGTTTAAAGTTTTTAAGACTGTCCTGGTAGTTAGTCCATAGGAGGCAGCGGAGGAACAAACAAGACCGTCACTACTTCAAAGTAGACTAGTTGAGCGAAGAAGAATGGGCATCAGCCACACACATCGATCGATCTGGCCCAACTAATATATTTATAAATGGATCCGTCTCACATCCAACTTCCTAACTAGTATGGGCCGGCCTAATTAACATGCATTAGTCACGATCCCATCTCGGCCTAAGTTAATTATATGGGTCAAAAGCCCTCCCTTAAAATTCTGCCCAACTAGTAGTATGGGCCACACATTTCTGTCATTTCCCTTCGGGCAGGATGCGTTCGGAGGCAGAGGTTGGGAATTTCATTCAAAACGAAATGTTTCATTAACAGATAATTAATTAAACATTAGTTAAATTAAATTTAAAAATAATTTAATATGATTTTAAGTAACTTTATTATATATATATATATATGTACGTTAACTTCAAATTAACATGTGACTTAATTTGAATTTTATGCATGCTGAGCTCATCTGCTCACATCTCTTGCGGTACGTACGTATATTAATTATAAGACGCGGGGAAGGCTGTTAATTTAGATTTTCTTTATTGTAATAACATGAACAATAATAATACTTGGTCGATCGAGAAATATATATAATCGATCAATCAGCAGCTTAATTTGTGTTGATCGATAATACGTTGAGTGGAATAATTAATTCAATAGATCATATATAACATATGTAGAAATGGTAGTAAATTGGTATAAGTTGATGCGATGCATGATGGAAGAAGTGGTAAAAAAAGAGGAAAGGAAGGCTAGGCGAGGAGGAAGTGGAGATAGTTGTCGAAGATGTAGTCAACGATGATGTTGTAGGCGCGCTGGGTTGGGTGGTAGCTGTCGAAGAAGACGTGGTTGGAGACGTTGTCGCAGATGTCGACGAAGCGGGCGTCGCAGAGGCCCGTGACCTCGATGGTGCCCGTGCCGCAGCAGCCGCGCGTCGTCTCCGTGAAGCCGTACCTGTCCCCGTTCTCCACCAGCTCCTGCAGGATGCCGTAGATGTCTATGTACACCATCCGCGTCGTCTCCGGATGGTTCTTGCCGGCGATCACCTCCTCCATCCGCGAGTTGAACAGCTTGGCCGCGTAGTTCCGCTTCTCCTCGCAGTGCCGGTGAGGCCCTCCGCCCAGCGTCCTCTGCGACGGCACGCATCCGATGGGCGGCAGTCCCACGAAGCCGATCCTGCGTGCCCCGAGCGCCGCCACCTGGTCCAGGAGCTTGCCGGCGCCGGACACCAGCAGCTCCACGTACGACGGGATGTCGTACTCCACGCTCCGGAACGGCGTCGTGAAGTAGGTGTTTGCGATGTCGTCGGTGCCGGCGCACACCACGAAGAGCGCGCCGTCGATGATCCTCGCCGTCTCCTTCTCGCCGACCAGGGCCACCAGCCGTTTCCGGTACTCGTGGAAGTATTCGATCTGCTGGTCGAGGGTGATGACGCTCACGATAACCGGGGTCAGAGGGTCGTAGCCGGTGGCGCCGGAGGCGAAGCTGACGCCCGTCTTGAGATCCTCCGGGCTCAGCTCCACGCCCAGGTATGGAGGCATCAGCTGCTTCACGTTCAGCCCCTGGACTGCGCGCCAATCATGCTTTGCTTAATTTGTTTTCTTTATTACTATATTCATTTACACACACACACACACACGCCAGTAATCAATTCATATATAGTTAATTACTTACTGCCCCGCTCCTACTCCAGAATGAAATTGATACCCGAAAGAAAGAAACAGATCTACGTGCTCCTAAATCAATCAATTAATTAATGAGTTAACAAGAGGTCGTTGAGCCGCCATGAATGAATCAAGTAAAAATGAAGGAGCACAACGTACGACCACAGTCGACGAGTTGACTACTCCAGCAAGCAAAAGCTACTGCAGCTAGCATGCTTGTCATGGACCAGGCAGTTGGAAAGCACACAATCTTTTTCAATCTACAGCGCGCTATGTATGTATGATTTCTCACTCCTATATATCGTGCGGCACAGGCTCTTTTCATATGATTAATTAATTAATTAATTAATTGCTACAGATATATACAAGCAAAATACTACTCCGTCTGCCAACAAATTTGAAAGCTTTCAATAGATCGCCTACGTTTTCTCCAGCCTAGATGCACGTACAATAGTAAGAAATTAATCAATACTACCAAAGTACAGCAACTGCAGTACCGGCAACTGAATTAATTATTGGTGGCTCGCTCATGATGCACATATACTCCACAGTACACTCCTGTATGCATGGAATATGGATGAGATGGACGCAAATTAAAGAATGGCGCGTGATATAAATAAGTATACAACTGTAGTGTATTGATGAATGCGAAATTGATGGCGGATTGAGGCGGAGACGGCCTGTCAGCTGTCCATGCAATTGCATTGCATGTCGTCCAGCTAACGCCGCCCCGCATGCACCTACTCCACCGGATGTACGACTACTTACATGTTTCTCACTACTAGTAGTATATACCACTAGACTCTTGCATTGTGTCCAGGCAACGTATAGTATAGTGTACTACTCCATGCATGTTCGGCCTTAATTAATTATCTACCACTAGTAGTACTAGCTAGAGTGATGAATTATACATACATACGTATATGTTATGTACCTGTATATGTATGAATGCGTGGTGTATATATGCACACACTACATACGTGCATCTCCATATATATGGGCTACATTCTTTGCATGATGCATTAATGTGGAGAAAGAAGAACACACTTTTATACTCATGTGCACATAGATGAAAAGGTTGAGTTTCTTAGGCTGGTGGTTATAATTTGGTTTTGATGTAATGACATGTGGTCTTTAAAAAAATGGTCTAACATAATACATATTATCTGATCGTATATTCCGGTTGGCTTCACTCTTGATCGTTGATACCAACTATGACAAAAAGAACATGATACTGTGTGCAATTATGTTATACTTTTCAAATCGGTGACTAATGATCTTTTATTTCAGTTTTGATGGCGTGTCAAGAATCTATGTGGTTTTGGAATTAAAGGTTTTTCAGGTTCTTTTCTAAAGGGAGTTGGGAAGTTTGTTCATCACTTTATGTCTCTAATTTTTGATACTAAAACTCAATGACGGTATGTCGAATAACGGGAAGATGTAAACCATTTTGGTTATGCCATTCGTGGTAGTTGCAAGTAGATCGAGTAAACAAGTATATATGCATGGATCGATCGATGAGATATTATATAATATTGGCGCAGGAGTCTGTGCTGTTTATGTCAGTGCACGCACTAGCTAGCAGCTCTCTTATGTTAGATGCATGCATGTATGGACCGTAGTGTTGTTAAATTGCATGAAAATGAGGAGAACGTACAAGTCGAGAGAGAGAGAGAGAGAGAGAGAGAGAGAGAGAGAGAGAGAGAGAGGCAGGTACCGATGAAGTCGGTGGGGATGAGGCCGTTGGAGTAGCGGCCGGTGGGCTCGCTGTTGGCGAAGTCCATGCCGTAGGGCGCATGGTTGGCCTTGATCTGCGTCTTGAGGTTGTTGTTGTTCCCCGGATCCACGATCGAGTCGCCGAACACGATCACCGCCGTCACCATCGGAGCACCAGACGCCGCCGCCTCCTTCAAGCTCGATGACGATGACGAGGAGGAGGCCGAGCTGTTGTTGTGGTCGTACATGTCGCGGCACCACGCCGCCATGGGCGCCATCGCCACGAGGAGGAGGCCGAGGCCGAGCTTCATCTGCTTCATCTTCATCGTCATGCGCATGGCCGTCCTAGGTTCCAATTCCATCGATCGATCGCTCTCGATCTTGTTGAATATATATAAGCACACGTACGTACAGGCGGCCGCTTGCGCAGTTTTCGCACTCGCACCGTCGCTAGCTGCAGCTTCTGCACCCTGCAGGAGTGAGATGGATGGATACAGCTTACAGCGCAAGCGCGCAAGCGGCTTCAGGCCACTATTAATTACTAGTAGCTACTTGCTAGCTAGTGTGCGTGTGCGTGTGCCCGCAAGGACTCCGAATCCCCCTATATTTATACACCACACCAGCATAGCTACTCCTTTTACTCTTTTCTGTTCATAATAATGACTATGATTTTTTACTATAATTTTTTATTATAATATGTATAATAAAAAATAAATATTTATTTTTATTATACTACCTATCTTAAAACAAACAAATATTTTTAGAGTTATTGATAACAATATTTTAAAATTATAACCATAATCTTGTCCAAAACATCAAAAATAATAGAAACGAAAAGAGTGTGAGTGTGGAGAGATCTTATGCACACAACCAATCACGTGTAGACAACATGCACACCAACTAATAAATATAAAAAAAGTCTAAAAAAATTATGCATATACTTTCAATAATATTATACGTACATATAAAAAACTTAATCTCAAATTCATTATATTTTAGCCGTAAAAATGACAGTTTTAAGGTTATATTTTTTTTCAAATTTATCTTTTTTTCATATATATAATAAATTTGAAGATAAAGCTTTACACATAAATATAATACTATTAAATATACATAGTAAAGGACACGCTCACGCTCACGTTCACGTGCCCATACAACTATATATCAAGTAATTACCATCTATAGTACTACCATGCAGGCCGTACGTACGGTAATGCATGAAAATATGCATGACGACTTGACTTAATTTACCAACAAGAAATAAATGCAAGCTACTATTGCATGCCCAACTATATATATTGTATTATTCTCCTCGCACTTGCAACGTACGTGTCCTCAGATTACGACACTAACCGTATTCTCTTCAATTTCAACCTTGAGCTCTTGGCAATCTGAATTTTTTACCTCTTGGTCTTTTAAAAAACTTATTCTATAAATATACCTTTAAAAAACTTATCCGAGAAATAAATCATTTTCGTGACGCTAATATCATTGACAGCATGATTTAACAGATATGACGCTGTCCCCCTCACTTCTCCGACAGAAGGTCACTAATGTAAAGGGAGACGCACCGAGAATGTATTTATAATTTTTTAAAAAACTTATTTGTAAAAGGACATATTTATAATAAAAAATATTTATAAATAGGTTATTGATGTCAATGTTGACATCAAGGACCTATTTATAACTAGTTTTATTATAAATATGTCTTTTTTAATATAAATAGTTTTTTAATTATTTTTTAAAAAATATATCTTTGATGTCAATGATATTAATGTCGTCCCTATTCGACTTTCTATGTTACTTAGCTTCAACTGAAGGGAGAGACAAAGGAACAACGTCAATAGTGTTGACGTCGTGAAAAGGATCTATTTCTAGAATAAGTTTTTATAAAAATCTATTTATAAAATAATTTTTCTAAAAGACAAAAAAGGTGAAAAATCCAGTCTTGGCAATACTAGCTAGCTCGCTCCTGCCTTACCTGGGCATGATTTTTATTTTTCTAGCTACAAATAAATTATATAAAAAGAACTACTACTCCATAGAGCATGCTGGCTGGCTGGCCAGCCAGGTTCATTATAAGTTAGAAAGGGACATCCTACTGCATGCACACCCAGGGCAATGACATAGCCACGTGAGATAGCATGCATGTATAATTTGATCATGTGCTTAATTAATTCATTTCTAGGACATCATGCATATGTCAACTGCATGCCTGCCTGTTTGTACCAGCTACTAGTCAGTCAGGATTTATAAAACCATCGGAGAGATGGAAAACAGTGACAAACCATATAAAATTTTTCAAAATATTAAATTAATTTTTAAATTTATTTGAATTTACAAAGTTATTATAGTTTTATCTATACCGTATTTTACGATAAACATAGTTACCAATGATTTTATAAACTCTGCTGCAAGCTAGGCAGCCAATGCCAATGATTAATTAGTGATTACATTGCCCGCGTGAATATTTATATTTACTGGTACTAGTACGTTGAAAGAAGGGGCATGAAAAACGGTGGCCCTGCCTAGATAGTTGTTATCCTGCCTTTTGTGGAGTAGCTAGCGGTAATATTTGGATGTTTCCGCGGACCGGGGTAAGCAAATCTATCAAAGCTACTAAAGCGATCGATGTACTAGTAAATTTCTCAAATGCTTAATGTGAGGATACTTCCTGCTTAATGTGGGGATACTTCCCCAGGGTAGCTCACGCTCTAGAAATTGATCGATGTACTACTAAATTTCTCAAATGCTTAGTGTGAAGATACTCTCTCGGGGTAGCCCACATTGAAGAAACAGGATCAGATAAGTCAGGTCGAAATTTCTCGGGCTAGATCGGAAGCCAGACTTTGGGCGAGGTCGGGCAGCCCGACATCTGCCTCTTAGCCCGACCCTCGTCTCTTAGTCGATCTTTACGTGCAGCTCCGACATGAAAAGGATATGCTTTACTCCTCGAGAAGAAGGCTTCCTTGACAAGTCTCGCGGATGAACAGGAGAGGATAAGCAGACAGAGAATGATGTCACTTGACAAGACTGCGCACAAGATGCTTGCAGCGAACGGATCCCGAGGCAAGACTGCACGCAAGACACCCACAGCGAGCGGATCCCAAGACGATTTCGTTTTTCTTTTCAGTTTTAGCCTGTATTTATTTTATGCTTTACGACCAAGCTTTCTTACATCCCAAACCCTCTATAACTATCCCCCTTGGACTATAAAAGGGGAGCAAATGGCCCAGGCTAAGGGATCACATCCAAGAACTCTTTCACACCTGTACTCAAACCTTAATCTTTCATCACCTTAACATAAAACACAATAGTAGACTTGTTATCCTCTGAAAGGGTCGAACCTGTCTAAAAATCTTGGCTTATCTTGTCTCGAGTCGACCATCAAACCCTTTGGTAGACGTCTTAACCACTCTTTCACCTTCTCGGACAGTCTTCTTGGAGGACTGCCAATCATCCCATCGACACTTAACTTTAAGAAATAGTATGGGTAGGTTTAGTTTCAAAAGTATTTTTCTATCCATTTTAGAATATAAAAATTTTTAGGAGTCAAATTTTATACACAATATAAAGCTTTCTGGGACACTGATTGTCTAGTTGTCTAGTTCCAATGCACATGAATCTAAATATTTTCAGCTAATCAGATGCTTAGGCCACGTTTTTCTCAATTAGCCGCCAATCGTTCTTCGTTAGCACGCTGATTTATTTGAAAAGAATAAAAAACGGTTTATAATATAAAACAGAGAAGACAATGGATTTCATAAACTTATTACGATTGATATTGAGAGTTTGATCGAATCTTATTTATGAGCCGAAGGAGCGCGGATTAAGACCGGCAACATGCATTATGTAGGAACAAAGATTGATCGATAAATATACGCGTAGATAGGAAGAATGATGCATATGCTAGATCCTATCGATCGAGCGAGATACAGAAATAGATATTCGATCGATATGCATCCTATTAATGGCACCAAACGCTCAACAGTACCTGCTGTCCATCTCGGTCTGTCACTGCCGGTGCCAGCCTAGCTCTGCTAAAAAGCTCCAGTTTTCTCACTCGTGTAGTCGTCTGGAGTAGTCTCTCTCCCTCTTCTATGCTACTCCCTACCTAGCAGTACAGTTGCTCGCTCTCCTAATCATGCTGCATCATTCAAAAAAGGAAAAATTAACACCAACAACTATAGCGAGCGAGAGAACGGTTAGTGGTTGAAAAGGATTGGTACTGCAACGGTGCATGATAAGACATTATTATGGACGGTCACACCAATATACTAGTACTAGTCCACTATGGTTACTGTACCTGCAGCAGCCTACTCCTACTCCATCACTGAAGCTTATCGATATCTCTCATCTACTAACTGGAGTACTGTCCAGCAGCAGCAGCAGGATCATCATCATCATCATCATGTTGGCGAGGCGGCGATCACTGTTGCACATCAGATGGATGCCCACCATCAAAGGCAAACTAAACGCACGGCGCAACCACCTGTTTGCCGTTAACATTAGGCACGAGACCCGACCAAATCAAAACAGCTCCATGATCAATTCACTGCACGTTCACATGCCCCCTGCACTGCACCTTCAACCCTTCCACTGCAGCTTGTTTTTTTTTAGTCTACCAGTCTGCTGCTTCTTGCCAATGACAACCGTACACTTCTTATATCGAGTAAATGTGCGCCGACCCCGTTACATAGGAGTACATTGCTCATGGATGTAATAAAACCATTAACAACAACGGCTGAAATCTCATCAGACGGTACAAAGCAGGGCGAGCTATTATCTGAGCTACAGAAAATCGTTTCAATATGGGGGCATGCATACCATCACCATCTTATCACAAATTCCCAACAGGCTTTCACAGCCAAACAAGGAAACATCATGCATAGTTCTAGCAGAAGTTGTAACATTCAAACGCTACTTCAAGGAGTTGAGTTGCAAAAGATTCTTTCCGAATAGTCAACTTCCTGACTCTCTGAGCGAGAAAGTTCAGATCCTCCTTCAAAAATTGGAGGGTTACATCCAAACAGGGGGAAAAACCGACATGGTTCACACATTCAGGAATGCAATATTAAGCACTCGAGTGCCTTTAACTTAGCGCACCCTCAACTTTCATTCTGTCCGATGATGGTTCACCGCCCCCCCTCTTTCATCTTCTTTGATGTCTCATGCCTCTGCCTTCTCTTTTGTTTCAGCTACAGCAATTTTTTTACCAACCACCTGAAAGGCTGAAACCTTCACGGCACCTCAATAACAGGGTAAACAAAAAAAAACTTACCTGAAACCCCCCAGAAACGAACTCACTAGTCAGTCTAATGCGCCCCGCAAGCATACCGCCATCAAAAAATTGCAAAACATTACTTGTACTCTGTCACTCGCGGTCGGACAAAACCCTTGCAGTCAATAGTATGGAGCAGATTGGAGCCAATGTGTACCATCATAGCTAGAGCTTACCAGCACCATCTTCAACTACTGGTGCTTGGTTGTTACTGGAAGTTGGTCCGTTGGGAAGAATCTCATGATGGTTTTCATCCACCATGCTACTAGAGCTAGCTGCTGATTCCTGTAGACCCACGCTTCCAAGATGCGCTGTCAGATTGTTGATGTTAGGGCTTGGCAGCACGTCAGTGTTGCTCTCTCGAGGAATCACCCACTTGTTCCAATCATTCTGCCTCCTAATTTTATCATCCTGCATGTCAAAGGGGCACAGAGCCCTAAATAAGCGGGGGGAAACGTTTCCAGTTTCAAGCATATCCCAGAAAGTTTGCACTGTGCTATTAGAAAAGGGAGCATCGGTCCCAAGTTTATGCTCTTTTTATTCTCAAGTGAAATAGGACAATTCAACAGCTTGTTGTGAAATAAAAGAAACTGGATGTCAAATGAGATTAGTACCTGCATTTCCAGTATAGATGAGGACCGGATTGTATCTTTTATGTATTGGAGGTCATCAGTGGATTCCTGGACCTGCAAAATTCAACTTTCCAGCAAAGTTTAAAAAATACGATTAAAATACTCACTGAGATAGACAGTGCCAAACAACTACATGCAAACATCCAGTACCACACAGCAGCTATGCAATTACCATGTCAAAACGAAAGAACGATAGTAATATCCAGATAAGCAGTATGCTTTCACGTGCAATAGATAAAGTACATAAGCACAATAATTCAAAACACATGAGTTTTCCGTTTCTTCCATCAACTAGCTTGCTTTATGAGGAGTTGAGGACTATGCATACTTCAACCACACGGCAAGAAATTGTCCAAATATATAACACAAAGTGTACAGAAACAGCATGTGGCCTGTAGCTCCAGACCTCAAGCCTATTATGGGAACTATGATCCTTGAACACTCGGTGCGTATCATTAGTAATTTTTTTTTTCATTTATGTTGATTTCCATCCTTTGACTCAGTTTGTCTTTAGTTCCATCTTATCATTCTCATGCTTTTTTCTATGCTAAAATGTTCTAAAAACTAGAACCATGAAATTCAATTGAATACGATGTAATAATACAAGGTGTATATTTCTCAATTGTTTACGTGGATGCACATTTATGAACCAGTACAGTTGCAACAATGGAGGAAGGGATTGTATAGAACATGTAAAGCAGCAGTCACTGTAGCTTGTGTGATCTTTTTGCCATTCGTTAAAGAACCTAATGTATATTAACTAAAGAAGAGAAACCAAATAGTCCGCACTGCTATGTTTTCAATTGCATGTTCATGTGCACCAGTCTTCTTTTTTCTTTTCATTTTAAAGTATATTACAGAATGTGTGCCACACTAACATGATGCTGTATTTCCGCACAATAATACCTTGCATGGAGAAAATACACTGAAAGGAGGCAAAAATGAAAAAAAAAGAACACTGCACACCTCTTAGCAATGAAATAAAGGTGCAGAAACCATCAGTTCTACCTACATGCTAGCATGCTACCAATATCATATACATACTGAACGCCTATCTCTGCATAGCTTCATTTTTAATGATAAGTTAAATGCAAACTATCCCAATCAGTACATTAAAAGTGTTTCATTTACTCTACCTCACACCCAACTGCAATGCTGGTTGAGCTAGGATTTCATAGTAGATATATCATATATGGTAATTAAACCCAAGTAATGGATTTGAATTTAATTTATGACAAAATATTAACTTCAAAGTTTTAAACTATTTAAAAAGTCCCAACAGAACACACATGAACTAAAGCTTGATCGACCAACATGATTGTAAATTGTCAGTTTTAATATTTAACCAAAATAAGGAATATTTAATGTTTAAACAAAACAAAGGAATACCTTTCAAATATAAAGGAAGATAGCTCCTAAGAAATACGATATCTACACTACTTAAAATGTTAGTAGTGGTGGCGTCCATTCCAACACCACCCCTATTACTAACATAGGACCCCACAATCTATAGTATTATATATCTTTCAATGAGTCCTTTTTGTTTCATTATTGGCTCTTTCCAAATTTCAAAATCACCTACTTATTCAATAAAGAAAATCGTAGTATTACTTTGACTAAATAAGTGCTTATTGATTGATTTAATAAGGTAGAAACTTAATTTATTTTCCGTTGCAACGCACAGGCTCTAGGCTAGTAGCTTTAAAATCCCAAGGAAGCTAGCTTGTATGCAACATAAATTTCAAGGGTAAATGGAACAAACTGACTTTTTTCCTTCGCAAAACAAGGTGTTATTATATGTTCTTAAGTGGTATTTCAGGCCAGAAAGCTGACATTTTTTATTTCTTTATGCTGACATATAATGGGACTGAAGGACAACATGGCAATGGCACATTAGCGTGGCAGCTCATAAGGAACTTAATCCTAACAGCTTGGGTATAAAGTATGAACTGTCCACAATACAACAACACTAGCCTTTGATATCAATCATAGAGTTTTAACACCGAAATCTAGATAGCACACACTAATACAGTGATACTCCCTCCATCCACTTTTGTGTTTGTTTAGATTTCGGTCATAATTAAACTCTAATGATGGACTAATTATAAAATATACTTTAAAGGGCGCTATAAAACCAAAATCATATAAAATCATTTTAAAACACAAATCCATCGGCATAAATGTTGTACATCAAATCTACATATACCTTGATCAACTTCATGCACATCATATATTTGTGGACGTGGGATGGTGGGAGTACATGAATTTGAAAAAGGATTCACATTGTAAAGAAAGGGACTAAAATATATATACAAAAGGACACAACTTTTGCATTGTATTTAGGGGTGCAAGACAACTAAATCAAGCCACAGCCCGTACGACCAAAACATACACAAGGGACAACTAAATCATGCCACGTGAATCTGAGATGTGCGCTTACTATGCAGGAACTTGAAGACGCATGATGATTTTGAGGCCATCATAACCAATTAGCTCAAACTAACTGGCATTCGTTAAACAATTCCCATGAGTGCCAGAGACTTCATCTACCAAGAGGAATGAATGGGAAGAAAGCAAGGACAAAGCATCGAAATATAATCAATACATATGAATGGGAGGCAAACAATACCATATACAACAGATCTCTAAGCTCAAAAGGCAACTGTACAGCCCATGAATGGCAGGTTACGTCCGGACAGATGACCATAAAAAACCGTTTGTATTAGAATCAAACAAATCTATGCCCCCACGAGAACAATTAAGTCAACATCAAAACAAATAACCACTTTTTAAGTGGCTAAACAGCAATTGATTGCAACCCCGCAACATGACAAACCAATAATTCCTATCATCTAATATAACCTGAGCAGCTCACCAGAACTCATGCACACATGCAGGGATAAGACAAAGAAAACAGAGGCCAAGAAAATTCACATTTCTAGTGTAAAACCGACTAATCTGAACCATCCAGATGACATCTAAATCCCCCAAATCAACTACCAAACATGGGTTTGCGCTGGGGATATTTCACCCCTATTAATTAATATCTATAGGCTGTCCCTGTGAAGAAGTGCCCATCTGCTATAGGAATAGAAATAGGCTTGTATATTATGTGCTGGAACATTATACTAGATATTAAGGAACACAATAGTAACAAGCAGACAGTAAATTTCTAGACGAAACATCCAAAACATGCAATGCAAAAGGGGGACAAGCACGATAGGCAAGGTGCAAAGATTATTAAGCCGTTATTACTACTGACAGGACAAACAGCAATTGATTGCAACACGTCAACATGACAAACCAATAATTCCTATGATCTTATATAACCTAAGCAGCAGTGGCGGATCCATGTGTAAGCTGTGGGGTCGGCTGACCACACAGCTTTTTCACAATCACCCTCGAAAGTCTTAAATTCTCCATGTAAATCCATTCAAATCTGCATAAATGACCCCAATGAAATATCTACTAATGGTAATCGACCTCACAGAGTAAATTTCCTGGCTCCGCCACTGCTAAGCAGCTCACCAGAACTCATGCACATTGTGCTAGCACCAAAGGTCAAACCTTCATGCAGGGATAAGACAAAAGAAAACAGAAGCTAAGAAAATTCACGTTTCTAGAGTAAACTCGACTAATCTGAACCCCCAAACCAACTTCCAAAACATGGGTTTCAGGTGGGGATATTTCACTCCTATTAATTAAAATCTATAGGCTGCTATATATAATAACAAAGTGTCCATCTGCTATGGAAATAGAAGTAGGCTTGCATATTATGCACTGGAACATTATATTAGATATTAAGAAACAAAATAGTAACAAGCATACAGTAAATTTCTAGACGAAACATCCAAAACATGCGATACAAAAGGGGGGGAAAGCACGATACGCAAGGTGCAACCATTATTACTACTGGCAGGACAAACACGTGAATTAATTTTAGACAAGGGGGAACTTAATCAACGTAAAGAAGTAGAAAGCAACAGATGACTATTCAAGGATATGAGTTATAGCTAAAGTAATTTAAATGGGAAAAGGGGTACCTAGAAACGCTTTAAAATCGTGTCCCCAAAAATGTGTCAGGAGATTGTGTTAAGGAGAGTAAGCAGCACAGAACAGAAAAAAAATGTTATGGTAGAGGAATCGAAATGTCGAATGCCTGGCAACATGGCAATTAGCAAACATGCATATAAAAGTGAGAAGAAGGTGATGGTTAGATTAAAGAAAGGAATAGGTATGGTGACCTTGTTAAAGCCTGCTATAAGAGCAATGTTAACCCAGCCCTGGTCATCCATATTTCTCCTCAAGAAAACATCTGTACATAAGTTATCCTTGCTGTGGACGAAATAACAAGAGCATTGTCAACACTAGAGAAGTGGAGGCAGAAGCGACAAATAATAAAGAAGAGTAGAGTGACCTGAAGTAGAACTCTATCTGTTTGAGCAGGTTGGCACGATGGTGTTGAGGATCAGCATCTGGGTCGGGCTGAGGTTGAGGAGATGGGTGATAGTAGGGGTAAGCAGGTGGAGCAAGCATGGTAGGTGGGAAAGGCAATCCCCTAAGAGCTTCTGGAGGAGGCGGAGGGCCAACATAGTACATTGGGGAAACAGGAGAGACAGGCGATGGCATCTCTGGGCAGGATGATGAGAATCGATCATCAATGATAGCAAGATATACATAGATAGAGAAAGCAGTAGCAGCAGTGTGGAGAGATTACCGTGAAAGACGACAGGTCCAGCGAAAGGTCGCATGGGTGAGATTGGCGGAGGTGGAGGTCCCATGAAGGGCGGCGGTGGCGGTGGCGGTGGCGGGGGCGGGGGCGCAGCACGGCCACGCAGATAGGGGGCAATGCCTATCGGGGAGGCACGGTAGAAGGCGTCGAGACCCCCTCCTCCTCTCCTGCGGCCGCCAAAGCCAGAAGAAGAAGAGCCCCTCCTACCGTTGTTGTGGCCTCTCTGAGCGGCCCTGTCATCCCGCGGGGAGTGCTCGCCACCACCGCGCCTGGCCGGCTTGTGCGCGTGCGAGTGCTTGGCCTATCACCCCATCACAGTATATCATCATCAGAGACAGAGACGACGCGGATGCGATGGTAACAACCACAACAACAAGGGATCTGTCTGACCTCGGAGGAAGAGTCTGCAAGCTTGGGGTTCCTGGCAGCCTCGGAGAGCGCGGGCCAGCTGCTGGTGTCGATGACGGCGGGAGGGGGTGGCCGGACGTCGATGGCGGCAGTGCCGCCGTTGGAGGGGTGCTTCCATGGAGACCTCCTGGGCGCCGGGTGCTCCGGATCAGCCGGCTCCATGCTCCTGTTGTTGTTGATGATGATTGCGGCGGGGAAGGGAGGAGGAGAAGTGAGGCGGCGGCGGGGGCGGCGGGCGTGCGTCCGTCGGAGCAAAGAAAGAAGATGGATGGATGGGATTGGAAGAAAGAAGGCAAAGAGGAGGCTAGGGCGACGCCCTCCACACTCCCCTCCAGCCCTCCATCCGCGGACCGCTTCATCCGACGGTCCCACGTTATTCTCCTCCTTTTTTCCATTGCTCATTTGCTCGCTCGGATTCAACCACCAACCACACCTTCTGAGTTCTGACACCTCTAATGTATGTAACGCTACGCTATCAAACCAAACCAATTTATGGTTCTACCCAATGAATATAAAAGTCACGCTCTAAATTTTCTTTCCATCAACTCTATTCTTTTTCTTTTCTTATATTATCTTGCATGCATATACGAACACGATATTGATTAGTATTATCTATTTGTTTCACGCTTTATTTTTCTTACATTTGGACACGGAAAACACCATTACTTTTCATTCCATACGTGCTCCTTCATCATACTTGATATGGAGAGATTTTTGTTCGCTTCTACCCCTCCGTTTCCTCCTTTTTTTTTTCCTATTTGCTCCCTCGCTTCTTTTGCAGAAAGCTTCTTCTTTCATATTATTCACTTTTCAAAATAGTTTAAATTCCACAGTGATTCTAGTTCTAAGAAATTATAGTTTTATCATCTTGAAAAGAAGCCGTTTCTACCTTTAATAACAAGTAATATTATCATTTTCTTTATCAAACAAGTAGATAATTTTTACCTTTAATAACATGTAATACTATCATTTTCTTTATATAAAAAACAAGTAGATAGTTTTGAAATTTGAAAAGAACTAATAATAAAACAAAGAGATAACTATTAAAAGAGACGATACGATGTAAATGTAATAGTATAGATTGTGGAAAAAAAAGAAATGCAACATACTTAGGTCAACGAAATAATCTCATCTTCAATCGCCAAACTAAACCGCAAGTATGTGTGTCTGTGATACATGGAAACATGCAATTTTCTGTGGCACAATGGCAGACGGACGGTCAGTTGAGTGACGTGGACAAATGATCCATTCCCAACAGTAGCTAGTTAGTAGTCCCAGTCACTTTGCGTTGTCCAGCTCCTCCAGCAAGCATCGTCGTGTGTTTCCTTACATGGAGACGAAGCAAGACGTACAGAATAACGCGGTATCCAACCGCCATCCCAAGCAAAACCAGCAGATTCACCCACTTTGCGTTTGGTGAAGACGAGATGTCGTATGAGCCTCCAACTGCCTGGACACCTGGTATCGTCCTTATCGCGCCAACCGCAAACGATGTGCCCACGTACTCGTTCTCAAGCAAACCCTGCATTTATACCGTTTTTGCCAACCCCAATCTTCCATCAAACAACTTATTACTACTTGTACAAAGAGAATCTGTACAGTTCCCGACTTATTATTACCTCAACTGCATACACATGGAACGAAACGTACGACAATGGGTACTTCCATCCTGCGCAAGGTAGACCACCTCGGATTCGAAAATATCCACCCACAAGCATCATGACAACCTGAATCAATGACATCAATGTATTGTTATTCAATATCGATCCAACTCACCCATATATACTATTTCTTCTTAGAATGACAAGCAAAAGGAAGGCTTACGTATAAGCAAATCAGAGTTAAGGTGCACTTGTAAGTGTCGAGCCAGATGTAAGCAACAATCATCATAAGTGCCTCATTTGCCAACAGGCACATAAACATGTTCACCACAAAATACATAAACAAGTTGAACTCATTCCTGAGTCCTATCATGAAGTAGAAAACCAGCGATGACGAAATAGTGACCAGAAATAGAAACGGAATACTGGACAGGAGGTGCCCTAGCAGGAAAACCATTGTACTCGAATGCTGATTCGCTTCCTCATGGGAATATATCTGCATATACAGCACAAAAATAATTTGAGATATTAAACCAAGTACCTTTTCTTTTGTTAATGGGTACTAAATCATAACAACAGGACTATGTCTCAGTACCCAAAAAAAAAAGAATTACTCTGTTCAACAATAAAGAACACAAATGAGAATGAAGTGGTAAAGACCAAAAACTTCACCTTGATCTCATCAATATGAGCAGGTACTCCAGAAACACTTAGAAGGATGACAAATGATACATACACAAATATTGCAGAAACCCTTACCTGTTGAAACAATGTAAACTCTTATCATCATATCATCATACATTTAATAGTTTCAAACGTAACAGAGTAATGCTACTAACCATTACAGATGACAATGAATGACCAGCATTGTTAAATATGGTGCCGACTGAGAGGGCAAGAAGCATATACAAGGCAAATCTGCTCCAGAAATATTTCCAATTTCTTGACATTATTACCAATGATCTCCAGGTGAGAACACCGATTCGTGTTGTATTACTGGCTCTGCCTTTACTTTTCAAGTGAGGACCTTCCTGCAGCACATCGTGTAAGAGAAAAGATGGTGACAGATAAATGTAAAACCACACAACAGCAATTATATGTGCACTGCAATACTGGGTTGTATTACTATTCTAAATTATATTGTACTGGATTTAAGGCCCCCATAATTAGATGTGTGGTTTAGATAACACTAGGACAACCAGGTCACCGTATTCCCTGTTGCTAGCTGTGTCCTGATTGGAGGCTGGAGCACAACCAAAATTCTCCAAAGGGAACATGAACATCAAGTTGTAAACCATTATAACATCATCTGGAAAAAATGTGCAACAATCTTTGTGGCTGTGCCAACTGCCAAATAATTACTTAATTAGAGTACATGGAAGAAGGCAACTTCAATGCACCAATATATAATTATATATTAGTGTACGTAATGTGTTATTCTTGTTTGGATGCATAGTGATATTTCTGCATTGTGAAAACTAATCCAAAGAGAGGTGATTACATCATTTTAGCTGACTATGGTCTGAAACAATTATGTGCAATGTGCAGGATGAAAGAATGAGATAACACATTCCTTTTCCAGTGTGTTCAGCAACAGGTACCTTCTCCGTCAATTTCGCAACCAGTGATTCAACAGCAACAGAGTCAGCTGATGACTTGTACGTTGCTTCCAGCGTACGGATTGCCACAGCTGTGTCCATGCTCACTGATGAAAAGTCCCCTTGATCATCCTGTTAGCAACTACACAGGTTTTTATCTCTTACTACAAAGGAATATTTCTGCATTGGCTTGAGTAAAGGGTCAGAAAGAAAAATGAAATCTCATGTCAAGATGGGTCCATCAGATACCTGCAAATTTTTGCACATGGCTATGATTCTGTCAAACTCAGTATTGATTGCCCGCAAGAAGTGATCAGATGGACTTTGCATGATTGGACATGGAAAGCCAGCATTTGAGAAGTGCTGCAACAGAAAAAGGCAAAATGCACAAGGCATAGGATGAGAATACGACAAACAAATCAGGACAATAATATTTTAGTGATTATCTTGTTACTAACTAGTACCTTTTTTTGCACAGGATTATTTGATTACTTACTACCAATGTTACTTGGAGCCTGGCATGGGTTTCTGATCTAGTGTACTCCAGTAAATACAATCGTGCTCAAGCACTGAACTAACTAGTCCTGTAAATTCCTCTAAAAAAACTAGCCGTATGATCTTAGAGCAACTTTCATGACCGTCGTATCCAAACTACAGAACTCAATAGTTCTAGTCCAAACAGAATACTGTAATTCCAACGAAGCGCTAGATCGGGAACACATGTAAATTGTACAAAAAGATGACTTGTTCACCTGTAGGCAAGACAACGTCTCTCCAAAAAAGAGTGTATTCCCATTTGAAAGCAAGCAGATTCGATCGAAAAGTCCAAAAACTTCTGTACTGCTTTGATACATTGTGAAGATGACCGTGCATCCTGTGCTTGCAAGTTTCTTCAATGTTACCATCAGTAGAAGTGCAGAAACACTGCATCAAAAGAAGCAAAAACACGGTTGCAGTTTTAACTCTACAGCTGTACATATGCAAAGACAGCATCAACAGATGACTGCTGGACGCTACTAATCTATCAAATAGGATTGTGATGATTGTCATATTAGCATGCACACTACATGAAAGTCAGACATTCTCATGCATACTGAAATAGTTCAAGCTGGCAATTTTTTATTTTCTTCGGATTGTGATACACAAAGATATGAGAGCAAGCAATAGTTACTTTGATTCATATGGAATGGCAATGAAACAAACCTGTCAAGATGATAGAGAGGCTCGTCGATAAACAGAACGTGTGGTCTCATCACTAGCTCTCTTGCAA
Source organism: Oryza australiensis (assembly GCA_019925245.2). Taxonomy (NCBI): domain Eukaryota; kingdom Viridiplantae; phylum Streptophyta; class Magnoliopsida; order Poales; family Poaceae; genus Oryza; species Oryza australiensis. Next base: position 3,875,269 of record JAIFGZ020000170.1, read on the forward strand.
TGCTGAGGCGCCTCCTTTCTCCAGCTGGGAGGCTGTTGATAAAACAGTGGCCACCAATGAGCTTGTCAGCATAGTCACCTAAGGACATGGCCGCGATGGCATCTTCAACCATGGAGGTCTTTGAGGAGAATAGGCCCGGAAGCTGCAAGTGCGCGGAGTAGTATAGCATCTCCCGGACTGTGAGAGAGTCGATTAGCACATCGTCTCGAGCAACATAACCCTACAAGTCTCCAACAGAAGCCATAAAAAGTCTGCTGTATCTAGAACTAACATGAATAGATGAGTAGTAACATTTAAGAAATGTGACAAGCCATCAATTAATTTTCTAAAAAGAAGAAGGAGGAAGAAATGTGAGAGGAGGCATAACAGAACTGGTTCAACATGGATGAGATTGAAATTGCATAAAGAAGGCACATGATAAGGTATGCTAGAGCAGTATTGTGGAGTCTGGTGGAGGCCCCTTTAAGGAGGAAGACATTGAAGTGGACAAAATTAGTGTTTATGGTAGCAAGGCATTAGGCATATGCTATATGCAGTGCAGGGGAATGAAAGGTAGTAGTAGAGGAACATACATATGATCCATATGGGATGCGTTGGTTGGCGGCGTTGAGCAAGACTTGGCCGTACATCCGCTCGGCGGCGCGTAGCCTGCCTGCGATTGCCCGGAGAAGCGTGGATTTGCCGGAGCGCGCGGGCCCCATGATGACGGTGAGGGTACCCGGGAGCGCGTAGCCGGTGGAGCTCTTGACGACGCGGTCAGCTGAGCGGCGGCGATTGCGGGAGTCCCTGTCCCTGAGAGTGAGAGAGACGCTGAGTTCCTTCCACACCAGGGTGGCACCGGCCACCTTGCGCTCGCGGCAGGCGGAGGCGGAGGAGGGCGGGTCGGGGAGGGAGGGCGTCGGGGAGGGGTAGGCGGTGGTGGGAAGGGACGCCGATGCCGATGCGGTGGCGAGGTGGATGTCGTCGACGTCGTCGTCGGCCCATTCGGGGAGTCCTCGAAGGAGATGGGGCGGGCGGGCCTGGCGGGCAGGTAGTAGTGGCGGCGGCCCATGGCGACGGCGGGGCTGCTCGCCGACGACGAGGATGACCGGTACGGGTCCATGCCTAGCTATTTTTGAGCTATTACAACTACTAGTGTAGTAGCTAGTAGTTTTTACTTACCTGTGGAGGTGAAGGACAAGGATTGGGTGCCGCGACGGCTTTGGCATTGGCATTGCCATTTGCTTTTGATTTTGATTTTGATTTTGATTTTGATTTTGGAAAGAAGAAGAAGAAGAAGAAGCAGCGGCCTGCGAGGGGAAAAGCAAGCTGAACACTCGCACTCGCAGTCGCAGTGAGTCTCCACTCCCAACTCCGCAAGCGAAGCGAGCGAGCAAGAAGAGCACGTGATTGGAGTGAGGGCCCACCCACCAGTCAGCTTAATCATTCATGAAGACCTGGACTTTCTTGGAACCCGAGCCAAACAAAGATAAAATACTACTTAGTAACAAGAATCAAATAAAGGATAAAAGAAGAGAGATGAAATTTTGTCCCCTCCTTTTTTTTCCCTTCCTGTTCCAGTTTTTCTTCCCTTATTATTCATCTACCAGTATGATGTACCACTACCTCCTTTCACAAATATTTGATGTTGGTTAGTTTAATTTTAAGCTAACTGACTTGTTTTTTAAAAACAGTTGAAGGGAGTAGCACATTTTTAAACAACTTCTTTGTCTAGTATACCAGTGCTTCTGGTTTTTCCATACCAATTAAGGTGATTAGCATATGATCCTTTCTTCCGGTTCAAGTTATGTCTTCCTTCACTTCCCTTCCTAGTATATACTCCTGCTACTCCATGGCATATTGATACTGCCCACCACTTGTGCTCCCACAGTGCAGTTTTATTACATTCCTTCTCCAACACCAACAGGGGTCTTAAGTTATAACCCTCTCAATTCTTTGAACAAAATATGGTCTTAACAATAAGGAATCCAAAGATCGATGACAGGTCAAAGTGTAGCAATTAGCTTGGTATAATAATCACGAGCGATGAGTTGGACCAGCTTATTATAATAATAATAATACCTTTTTTTGTTCATTATGTTACGAGTAGTAGTAGCAGGAGATGGAGCTACTGGTGTTGGTGTAGTAGTACAAAAGCGACCCGATGCTGATTTGTTGGGCCATCCATCCATCCATCCATCCCCTGTCATATGTTTTGCACTGACAAGTTGGCGGGCCAAGTTCCAGCATCCGTCATGAAGAATCCATCATCAATTTTTTTTTAAAAAAAATACAAGGGTAAAATCCATCTTTAGCCTTTAGTTTTTCTTAAATTCTATCTTTTCACCCTAAACCATAAAGTTGTCTTTTTCCACCCCTAAACCACAACACCGATTATTTTTCATCCCAAACTTTTAAAACCAAGCACAAGACACCCTGGTACATATTTTAAGGTGGTTACGATCAACATAATAGTGGTTTCGATTAACTACGAACTTCATTTAGGTAAGTTTCGTAGTGGTGGGCCTCCCGAAGTAACATCTCCTACAACAAAATATGCACAGTTATAAGTATGAACTAACAAAACCACCTTCGTTTCCAAACAATGGCACTAAAAGAATATATAAAGGTTTTTTTTTTGGTTTGGAAAGTTAAGGATGAAAAACAACTAGTTTCATAGTCATGGGTGAATAGATTCTCAACAAAGTTGAAGAGCTAAAAATTGAACTTTAGAAGAAACAACAATTGTGTTTAGTATCACTATCGAAGCAATAGTAACGGCATACAGTTTTCTCCTCAGGTGCTGGGACAAATTATACTCTAGTTTTTTTACTACCTTTAGATGTAGATGTAGTTTTCCAGAGAGACTAAGAAATATGGTGAAATTAAACAGGATATGGTTGTAATTGGTTGAAGAAGTGGATATATTATGAAGCAAAAATTAAATGTTTTAAATGCTAGAAGTAATCATGTTAAAAGTAGTGTAGTAGAGTAGATGAGAAGAGGAGTTGGTTGTCGTGGGGACTCAGTTGGGCCTCGGCCGAGTGACCAAGTGAGACTCACTGGGAGAGGAGGCTAAGGCATATTCCATACATACATACACTGAAAACGAGCACGTCAAAAGGAAACCATCACAGCTACTCACTTCACTTTAGACTAGGTTGATTTATTCTTCTTGTTCACAAGTTTACGACGCAGTAGCAAAATCAGCAACCGGGACGACAGGTAGAATGGAGATTCACCTCCTTCACATGGCAAGAGAACCTTCTGGTGCGCCGGAAGCCGCCGACGCCTTCTTCTTTGGCTTCTCCACAACGATGGCTTGCGTGGTTAGTACCATTCCAGCCACCGAGGCTGCGTTTTGCAACGCACACCTTGTCACCTTTGCAGGGTCAATCACACCAGCCTGTACCAAGTTCTCGTGCTTGTCAGCCATCGCATTGTAACCAACCTCCCATTCACTCTCCTTGATCTTTTCTACGATCACTTCCCCTTCAACTCCAGCGTTATGTGCTATTAGTGCTGCCGGTGCCACTAGAGCCTGCAAAACCACCCAAAATATAAATACTATTACACTAGTAAATAAAAACAAAAACAACACTAAGATGCCCAACTTTCAAACTGGATTTACTCCATGAAACCACACGTCTGTTGCTGTTGAGTGGCAATCTTAGACAACATCCACCACGATACATATACAATAGAGTATCTCTATGTTGCCTTGGTTTCAATGTCAGCAAAGTTATCTCTATGCGGAATAATACCTTTTGAATGATATCAGCACCAAGGCGCTCTTCAGGGTCGTCCAACTTCTCCTTGATGGCTGGTACAAATGTTGACAGGTGAACATAGGCCGCACCACCTCCAGGTACTATACCTTCCTCAATAGCAGCAAATGTTGCATTCTTGGCGTCCTCAATACGGAGCTTGCGATCCTCAAGCTCTGTCTCAGTTGCAGCTCCTACCTTTATAACCGCAACTCCACCAGAAAGCTTTGCGATTCTCTCAGCCAACTTCTCAGAGTCATATACTGAGTCTGTCTGAGAAAGCTCTCTCTTCAGCTGTGCAATTCTCGCCTGGATCTCATCTTTGGAGGCAACATCTGCTATAATGGTAGTGGCTGATTGGGAGATTGTCACTTTCCGGGCTATGCCAAGCTGCTCCACTGTTGTACTCTCCACCAGTAAACCAAGATCTTTGGCTTGAAATTCAGCACCTGAAACAAAAAGACACGGCAAGAAATACAGTAAATCAGACAGGCAATAGAGATAGAGCACCTGACAGGATGAAACAAGTGGGAGGTTTTTTGAAAAAAAAGAAGAAAATATGTTCTCAAAGTTCTATGTTCAAGTAACTCAGTTCTGTCTCCGGACTTTACCCTACTTACTGGCTCCAACCACTTTAACTAATACAAAATCTGGTGGTGGCAATAAGTAGGGTCTTTGTTATAGCACGCCACTTTTGCTAGATGGCAAAGAAATGCATTTAATGTTGCGTATATTGCAGTAGATTGACTTGTGTATAATGCCAGGAAACCAGATGATAAATATTTGGACTATGCAATGCAGGTTTATGTCATAATTCATGTAAGCATCTCTGTCCATGTATCGCATAAAATATTAAATAATTGTAAAAAGATAAACAAATGACGAATATATATCAGTAGTAGCAAGATGAAGTAGTTAACAAAGAAGTGAGAGCTATTAGTTAACAAACATGGAACATCATGAGAACGGGAAAAAATAAGTCCAATAAGCCTGCTCAGTAGTTTTACCCGTAACGATGGCGATGTCCTGAAGAAGAGCCTTGCGCCTTTCACCAAAGCCAGGTGCTTTAATCGCAGCTACATTGAGAATTCCTCTAAGCTTGTTGACAACTAAAGTTGCCAAAGCTTCGCCGGCTACATCCTCCGCAATTATGAGGAGTGGTGCTCTTAGTTGAGTTGTTTGTTCCAGCAGAGGAATTATTTCTTTTATTGAAGATATCTTCTGGTCAGTGACAAGAATTCTAGCATTTTCAAACTCAACAAGTGACTTCTCAGGATTTGTAACAAACTGAGGAGAGATATATCCTCTGTCAATCTGCACACACGGGATAAATGCAGAACCACTTTAGCATGAAGAGAACATATCGCCAAAATGCAGAACCACTTCAGCAGCAAGAAAAACTGTTGTACCAGCCACAAAAAGGAATCAGAAAGATAGCAATCCTAGCAAGGCTGCATACCTCCATTCCTTCTTCAACTTCAACGGTGGTCTCAAAAGATGATGATGACTCGATCGAAAGAACACCATCAGGGCCAACCTTGTCAATAGCCTCAGCGATCATGGTACCGACGACATCGTCATTTCCAGCAGATATAGCAGCAACAGCTAAAACAGGGAAAAACAGAGGAGAAATGCTCAAGATGATATTCCCCCATCATGGAGTGTGCTAGCCATCTGGTTTATACAATGAAAGCACCCAAATCCTCCTATGCGGCGACTCACCTTTAATATCACCACTGCCCTTCACAGGCCTTGACTTTTTCTCAAGTTCCTCAACTAAACTGTGGACGGTCTTATCTATGCCCTTTTTAATAGATACTGGGTTTGCCCCTGAAGTAACACTCAGCAGGCCCAATTTTATGATCTCACGAGCCAGGACAGATGCGGTTGTAGTCCCATCACCTGCTGAGTCATTTGTCTTGCTGGCAACCTTTTGTTTGATAGAAATAAGTGAATGTTGTTAGAAAGTAAGCGATGAATTAATTAGAGTAGACACATTCAGAGAATGCATACGGTTTAAGCATTAGAAGAAACAAGGTAAGTATGTTAATGTTAGCTCAGAGAGAGAGAGAGAGAGAGAGAGAGAGAGAGAGCAAGATTGTTACCTCACGAATCAAAGCAGCACCAGCATTCTCCATTGGATCAGCGAGCTCAATAGCTCGAGCAATGGTAACTCCATCATTGACCACTTTGGGACTCCCAAACTCATCCAAGACGACATTTCTTCCTACAATACGAAGAAGAATTAGTAAGATTAGTCAGAGACTGCCTGCAGCAGAATAAAGGATATCACCACTAAAGCCCGAAGGAGGAAGATGCATATATATAAATAAATTTTTTTTAAAAAAAAAGCAGATATGGCAGCATCAAAACCACGATGGACAACACAAGATCAAATCCAACTCACACTGAGTCGTATCTCCAAGGCTAGTAAAGAAAAGCATATCAATAATAGGAAGGAGGAAAACCTTACAATGGTGAGGTTAATGAATTGGCAACCCATTACAATGGTTAGCATAGGGCACTTAATGGCCTCCCGTTTGAACATAAGAAACGAAAGCAAACAAATCCCAAATGCATCAATCGTTAAGGTTGTATGTCTCCGCTGTATAATCACTTTTTTTTTTGAGGAAGGACAGAAAAGAAGAGGAGGAAAAGAGATGGATGAAGAAGTAAGTAAGCACCTCTGGGACCGAGGGTGACGCCGACGGCGGCGGCGAGCTTCTCGACGCCGGCCTGGAGGGAGGATCGCGATCCCTGGTCGAAGGCGATCTCCTTGGCGGAGGCGCGCACAGCCCCCAAATGCGTCCGACGGCGGGCGGCTCCGGGCAGGATGCCACTCCTGCTCCTCCTGTCCATCTGGAAGCAGCAGCAAGGAGCAAAGCATCAGTGAATCCAATCCAGGGATCGAGGGGATCCATGGATGAGTAGGAGAGGTTTAGGGGTTTAGTACGTACGCGGAGAGAGGAGGAGCCGAGGAGGAAGAAGAGGGAGGAGGAGCAAGTCGTTGGGATGGTGGCCATGGCGCTCCCTGCTCTACCCGTCGTCTAGGGTTTCCGAGATGGCCAGCGGCGGCGGCGGCGGCGGCTGATCTCTCTTGTTTGAGATTGAGACTTGAGACTTTGAAAGAAAAGAATGACGAGACAGAAAAAGGTTTTCCAGCACATTCCGGGTTCCGGCGTTTTAAGCGTGTCTTCTCTCCTTCCTCACCATCACCCACCACACGCTTCCATTAAAAACCTTTCTTTTTCTTTACTATTTTTTACAAAAACTACACATCTGATTGAGTCGAATCCATATCTATTTTTATTTTAAATGAAACAGATCTACCAATTCTTTTATTATACCTCATTCGTTTTAAAATAAACAAATCTAAAAATTCACGATAATACAGAAAAATTTATTTACTTTGAGACCAGATAACAATTAGTAAGAGAGATCTTACGCAATAGGTATCATAAACAATTGTAAAAATGGATTACACATAAACTACATATTTATTAACATGATGCATCAACTACAGAGTTAATATCCAATTTATCATAGTAAGACAAATTTAAAGTTAAATATCATAAAACTATCCAAAATTATCATAAAACTATACGTTCAGCTTCAATTTAATCACAAAAATTAGATGTTTATAACTCAAACATATAAACCTTAAAAATATATTTTAAGTTTTATAATAACTATATTATTAAATATGTAGTTTTTATATTTAGCCTTAAATTTTATAGTTTATGATAATTTACCGTTAAATAATTTTACGAAAGTATTCAGCTTTGAGAAATTTAATCTTCTTTTTACATATATGTACTTCCATATTTAAGAGTCGAATAAAAAACAAAAGATATTTTATATACTCACTCTAATCTTGATTTCAATTTTGAATTAACTCAGCGTGACTCACCATATGCCAAGACTTATACGGAATTATTTGTATTTGACTGTTCGGATCGTATCTATATCTGGTTTTTTAGTGAGGAGAAATCAACACAAGCTAATATAGAGATCTAGACAAACTTGGACAAACCTAATAGAAAGCTACAAAGTCCGATAAAAAGAATCTAGAGCTACTCGCAATCCGTTGAGTTCATATTCGAGCGAGAAGACTACCCTAACCGACGACAGAGACTACATTAGTTTATCTCAAATATTGTTTTCATGTGATATTAATATATAAAGACAACATCAGCCTTAGCTAACATGATTAGGGCTATTAATCGTTAGTAAGAGGACTCGAATCTATATAAAAATTCATGTATGTCCTCTCTTATATCTCAATTTCACTTATACCATGACATCAACAATTCTCATACTAAAATCTACACACTACTACATCATTCGTCTTAAACTTTTAACTAAGTATATATTTGAAAAAGCACTTGCTAGTATATTTTAAAGACGAAGGTAGCACCGGATATCATTTGTGTCCTTCTCCGGAATTAAATTAAATTAAGTTTGTCAAGACGTGCAATTTTTTAAATTTGGACGTGCACATTTGGCGTCTAGCGCTATCTACATAAAAGAGTATTCTAGTTCCTCTCTCTTTGCAAAAATACAATCCTTCCGGTTATAAATATTTAAAGTTTAAAATAAGATTGTGTCAAACCTGTGAGGTTTAACCATAAAAAGTTTCTTAAATGGTAGTTTTCTTTTTTTTTCTAAATACCTATGTCTCAAAAAATACTATCGTAATATTATAAATTAAATATAGTAGATTTTATGAACTGATTGTCAGAATTTCTATTAATACCATTTTTGGTGTTTTTAAACCAAGTATTTAAGAAACTGTTTCTGTTTAAAATTTTAAAGGTTTGACTGATCCTAATCACAATATATTTTATGACCATCGTGTATTTATGATTGGAGCGAGTGGAACAACGTTGCTCACAGATGCAAACCGCTTATCGTTAGAAGAATAGAATCAATTCATCTAACATGTGGGTCTGTTTGGCAGAACATATGAGTCTTGTTTGACAGAACTCTAGTTCCAGCTTCATCTTTACTAGAGCGAGACCAACCAAATGTGTTTTAAAATGAACCAAATGTGTTTTAAAATGAACTGGAGAAATAGAGCTCCACAACTCCACTCCAGACTCAACTCTGAGTTAAATTTAAAAGTTAAAACTCTACCAAATGAACCTATATAACATCAATAATATCCAATACATGATACATCCACCTGCTGCCACTGCTATTCCTCCTCCTAACTAAATGTGTTATGTACACTCACGGACCAACAATCCTAGACTAACATATAGCCCCAACAAAATGGCCACTGATCTAACCAACATCAAATCAAATCAAATGGAGTGTACCCAGCCCAATGGAATGGCTACCTGCACACCAGTTGCTGATCTAAAAATGCCACCACCTTTTCCTTTTGTTCTCCAAAACTGGTAATTCTGCACCACAAACATGCACGGGTGAGCTACCGCATCAACCTGCCAAAGAGATACTCCTAGATGAACACGGTATCTAAATGACAAACTGTACCTCCTTCTGGATATATCGAGTTGTAGTGCACCTCAGCCCAAAAACTCAAGCATATAACTGGGTTTTTCGAGGAAAAAATAAACAGAAACACATTAGATACACACCTATTGAAAAGTACAATCCACTATGCAAACTAAACAAGAACAATGAAGTTAGACATGCAGAAATTCTTAATGATAAGGCAGGTAATATCAACTGATGAAGATATGCATCTATGTTTGACTGGACAATACAAGTAGTTGCTAAGTTCAGTAATACAATTCAGTAGCAACAGAATTTGAAAAAAAAAAGGCTACCTCTTTCTGATTTCTGAACAACAGGAAGGATTTCAATGTAGCAAGTATCTCTGAATGATGTCAGGATGAATATCTTTACACCATACTGCAAAAACCAATGTAGATACTTGAGTTTCACATTGATAGCAAGGAGCAGATGCACGACATCCCTGGTTCATTCATATAACCCTAGGAAATCCATGACTTGGTCATTCACAAAATGCTACTCAATCTCAAACGAGAACACAACAGATGTATAGGCCTGGTATTATGATAAGGGCAGACATTACAATACCACCTATGAGAATCATCAATCATGAAGTTTGAGTGTTGGACAAAGAGAAGAATCAAGTAGCACAAAGGCAGCACGACCAAGTCCAAGGGCAGCAATACCTATACTATATTAATGATGTGCATGACATTGCAATATACTACGTAGCTGTTAAGATATGCTGGTTACCAAAATAAAAACTAGAGAAAATATCATTCTTTTTTGTTGAGATTTAAATATTCAGATATATATATATATATATATATGATTTCTTTCAATTATTCATCACTTAATGAATCCCAGACCATACTGTCCAATACAAAGAACTCTTATTCTATAGGCCCGGCCCTGAGGGCAGGGCAGCAGGGCAGCCACACTGGGCCCCCAAAACGTTGGGGCCCCCACCTAATCCCGGGATTATCAATGTGATTAGGAGCATTGCCGCCGTAAACATAGACGAGTACGCATTAGCAGAGGCGTAGCGACCTACGACCGTCGTTGGTCGTTCTTGATTCAGGATGGCAGCCCACGAGCCTGACGAGCCAACGAGTATCGATCTGCCATCATTCATCGCCCAACCGCTACTCGTTTAAATTTTTGTAAGAATGATGCTATGCCTCTGCTTCCCGGCTTTTGATCTTTTCGTTGTGATGGCTTCCAACTGATCGTGATGTGTACTGTTGATTGCTTTTTTTCTAATATATTAACGTGCAATATAATCCTTTTGCGTATTTGCAAATAAAAAGATTTGTTTGAATTAATTAGGTGCTTTCTAAGTTTTATAATCCATATGAGTTTGACCACTAATATTCTTTTCATTGTTTAGCTTATTCTAGATACCATGTCATCGATAAATTAAACTGTTATACGGTTGGCAACTTTATGCATTGACAAAAATTGATGTTTTCGTAAAAATAAGAAACTGCTAGATGAGATTGATATCGATACTATCATCAATGTCTTCGCTTCTAGAGTTCAAAGAACTTTTTGATGTAATGTTCATGATGTTTTTCTATAAATATTGCTTTTGGATGTGCATTAGATATTTTATTTATGCATACGTAAAGCGTTGCACACTATTTAGCGCTATATTAATTATTATTTAAAAGTAAAATTAAGGGACCATGTTTTTACTTTCGCCCTGGGCCACCAAAACCTCAGGATCCGCCCTGAATACAGCATAATTCCGATGAACAGCAGAATAATTATTTAACAAGTCAGGAAGTGAGGAAACATCATGTTTACCGAGTCTGCAGCAGCCTGCAATGTAACGTGGTCACCCCACTCCCCATTCCTGGTCGATTTTGTGGCCACAAGGCGAAAATGCTTAATTACAGTATAAAGTAAAGATTTACTTGTTAACAAAAACGAGAAATACTTACTTTATCATCTTTTTGAGATATTCCCTATAATCCATAGGGACATATCCTGAATAAATTTCCGGATAAGACTCAAGCTGTGGAACAGTTCAAAAAGGGAAACATAAGCACGAGGAAGTAGAGTTCTAACAAGAACACATGATGACTTCACCAACATTAACCTGTTTCACTATTTGTTGACGAACAAATCTGTGGTGTTCAGTACTGCGGTAAAATTGATCGGACAATGCTCGGAACTGTGTACAAGATAAATGCTAAAAGAGATAAGTAGAGCATAAAAGAGAGAAAAAGTGAAATGAGTACATATTTTAAGTATACCTGACAATTGCCATCCCCTTTAACCTTGAGCTCAGCAAGATCATACAGCACCAACCTAAATAAGAAATCACATCGTGCCATGCATGGGTCAGTTTCCAGAACCAACATTAAGTGAAACACATATGCGGAAGACTCACATTACTAACACATGAACATACAAAAGTTGGCATGAGGTTAAAGTTCTATTGGTAGAGTTAGAAATACAGTTAAAAATATACTTGAGGGCTATTTACCTGTCAAGGAGTCTTTGGTGATCTGAAAAGGCTTCATCAACAGAAGGAATCTCCCCGTTTGTTTTCGGAACGTGCTACAATAACAGAAGGAAAGTGTAACCAAATATAGTACATGTGACAAGTAGCATCAAGAAGAAGAACCAGGCATGGGCATGGGCATCTATTAGGCATGGGCATCAAGAAGAAGAGTAATTAGTATATATCATTCATGGATTAATATTTTGACAAGATTACTTATGCTAACATATGGTTGGTGTAAAATGATGAGTTGTCAAGGGGAAGGGGGGAATAAGCAGTAGAGTTACTTACAGGAATGGGAATCATGTCGTATAATCTTTTGCCAACTTGGCCATCTAGAGCAGAGAAATCGTGGATTAAGCAATCTTGGGCATAATCTGAATCCGCAGGGCTTGAAGATGAAGTTAAGGGTTTCGGGCTTTGTGGCGCTGCTGCTGTGGCATCATCATCATCATCATCATCTTGTTGTTGTTCTTCGTTTAGAGGAGGAGCTGTAATAAAATGAAAATGAAAATTAGAGGTTCTGGACGATCGAAAGGGATTGTGTGGTGAAGAAATTGAAGGGGATTCCGTACCAGAGGGCGGTAGATGGAGGATGGAGGAGGAGGGGTTAAGCCAGCGCTGCGTGAGAACACAAGAGGAGGCGGCGGCATCTCCTGAAGCCTCGGCGAAGGCAACGTTGGATAGCTCCTCCTGGAGGGCGTGGGCGATCATCTCGTCGTTGTCGACGCTGCTGGTGCGTTGGTAGTGTAGCGCTGCCGCCGGTGGGAGAAGTAGGTGAAGGCTCCACCGGAGAACATCCGGATCCTGCTCGTACACAACCATGCGACCCCTCTTCTTCTTCGCTTCGGTTCTTGTCCCCTTCTTCCAAAAGAAAGAAAGAAAGAAAGCAATTGGATTGGTGGTTCTCCGATCTGATGAACCTTGCCGTACCTACGAAGGATCTGAGAACACGGAAGGCGGCGGCGGGCGGCGGGCGGCGGCCGGGAGAGAAATTGATTTTCAGAGAGGGGCTACCGAAGGAAGGGATCGATGATGGCGTGGCATTGCGACGAGGCCAAAAAAAGAAGAAGAAGAAGAAGAAGAAGAAGAAACCGCTCACTGACGTCTGGGCCCACATGCCGCTGTTCCGTTCCGAGGCCGACTTTCTTGAACCGCTCGCCGTGCCGTGCCCATGCTTTTCTTTCTTGTGTTTCCTTATTATTACTGTAATTAATACGGTATACTAATCAATTCCACCGGCCCAAAGAGGCTGTGCGGGGCTTATGTTGTTTCGGCCCAACGATCCATGGGCCCCTTTTTTGCTGGTAAATCCACGGGCTTCTATAAGGACCTTGCTGCCTTGCTCCTTCCCACCTTCCTTATTTCCCTGTGGAATAAATTCATTTACATTCCCTCGTATTCACGCCGATTTTAAATATATTAGATATAACATGTCTTTTAATCTGTAATAATACTAAAATATCCGACGTCCTATTGCGTCTGGTTTCGGCTGACGTAGAATGAAGCAGAAATAAGCGGTCTAAAAATAAAGTACAATAATATTTTTGAGAAAATGTATTTTTTGAATGATGAAACAAATAATCTATTTTAATAATCTGGTGATTAATATAAAAAATTAATCTAAGATCAGATATGATGTTTCTTCGGTTTATATAATTTTTAATTCATAGGAATAGAAAAGCGAAGGAATTGGAATACCTATAAACTTCAATCCTATAGGAATTCTTCAAGAGGCCTCGATGTATGCAAAATTTCCTAATTCTTCCCTCTGCAACCGTTCCCTCTGCAACCGGTAGGAAAGGAATATTTTCCCTTGTTGTCATATAATTTATTTAGTGAATAGCAATTTAGGCCACATTTTTATCAACTAAGTTCCACTTTATATCATCATTAAGTCAATCTTTTCATTTTGAACTAACTAACTTTTTTATTTTATCGGTTTGGACCTCTCTAAACAATTTCTTCATCGTCCATCAACAACCTCAATTAAATCATTTTCGGTGCACCGATGAACTTTCCCGTCATTTGTTCAGAATAGAGGGTAGACATGAATAGAGTGACCAAACTATAATTTACTCTAATTTATTACAGCAAGCCGAATGGCAGATATAAGAATTGATCCATATAAATTCAAAATCTTTGTTTTTGTTTTTTTATGTAAACCTAACAAGCCCGTAGTAGTAAGTAATCTATTATCATTTTATTGTCGTAACAAGTAACATGTCTCTATATTGTTTTTTTCAAACGTACAAAAAGATTGCACGTCAATATATTAGAAGAAAAAGGAGTTTACAACCATGACGCAAACACGCACTCAGCCAGACCGATCTATGCAAGGGGAAGGAGGGGAACCCCGATAACCAAAACACTCTACTCTCCTAAGTAAATCCAAAAAAGGCAACATTGGCCAGTGACCAAGATCTCAGGGATCGTAGCGAGGGTCGAGTCAAAAACCCTAGAGTTGCGCTCCTTCCAAAGTTATCAGGAGACCAGAAGAACCAGAGAGTCGAAGCCAGCTCGAAGGGACTCAGGGAGACGGGACCGAGAGGATGGCCACCAGTCCTGAAGCAAAGTACCATGGGAGGGGGAGAGGGTTGCCCATCCCGAAGGCGACAGCATGAGAAAATAGACCCATCGAACAAGTACACAATCCAGAAAGATGTGACTCGATGTCTCAAGATGTTGCGCACAGAAGGGGCAAACCAAGTGACTATCCATGCCACATTTTTGGAGGAGGTCCGTTGTCCAACAACGTTGCTGGAATGCAAACCAAATGAGGAATTTGCATTTAGCCGGCCACTTTGCACGCCAGAGGAGATTCACAGAAGCGAGAAAGTGTTGGCCAACAAAGAGCGTATGGTACGCCGATCGGGCGGAATAACGTTGGTCGCTTGTCCAGCGCCAAAGAAGACGGTCCTTCGCGCCAGGCGAGAGCTGAAGGTGAAGTAGCTAGTCCCAAAGAAGCAAGAATTGGAAGATGATCACGACAGTTAGGGCGCCGTGGATGTCAGAAACCCAGGCATTGTTGAGCAGGCCTGAGGCCACCGTACGTGAACTGCGAATGCGACGGGGCACCGCTAGGGGTGGGCAATCGGTTTAAACCGAGAGATCGGTTCGGTTTTTTTCTACGCATAGTTCGGTTTGGTACGAAGTAAAAACCGATCGGTTCGTGTAAATAGTGAAAACCGCCTAATTCGGCTTCAGTTTTTTCGGTTCGGTTTTTGGTTTTTACCGAAAAAACCAAAGCAAGTAGAGGAGCCGCCGCCGCCGCCGGCCTCCATAGAGCGACGCCGCAGGCCCCCTCCGCGCCCAACGCCTCCACCGGCCCCTTCCACTCCTCCCACCCTACAGTGGCCGGCACTGCACCCTACAACGGCCGACGTTGCGCATGCGCAGCAGAGAAGAAGAGAGAAGAACTGGAGAAGGGATAGAGCGGTTTTTTTGGTAGTTCGGTTTTCAGACATATAAAACCGAACTCGCACCGAACTATGCGGTTTCTGCAACACCGCGACCGAACCCGAAACTGAAAACCGAAAAACCGCAAATTTCAGTTCGGCTCGGTGCGGTTCGATTTTTTTGTTTCAGTTTTAAAGTGCTCACCCCTAGGCACCGCGAACAGGAGGTCCGGAGCCAGGGATGCAATAGAGCGTCCTTCAATCCATTGGTCAGACCAGAAGAGTGTAGATTCCCCATCGCCTGGCACGACGTAGGTGGACGCCTCAAACAGGTCGGTCATAGCCCACTCAACAAGGGCCTTCAGACCCTTCCAACAGGCCTGCCCGGAGCGCTGAGCCCACAACCAACGAACACGCAGGGCAAGGCCCACTAGCCTAAGATCAGGGATGCCCAAGCCTCCTAGGGCTTTAGGGCGGCACACTTTCGTCCAAGACACCCAACACTGGTCCCCATGCACCGAGTTGGTGCCCATCCAAAGAAAAGCATGACGCTTCTTGTCAATGGCCTTGATAACCCACGCCGGCAGGCCGATCGCAAGGGACACATGGACGGTAATTGTCGAGAGGACGGACTGAACGAGAAGGGAGCGACCTGCAAGATCGAGGAGTCGGCCCTTTCAAGGCGGTAGGCGATTGGAAACGTTATCCACAAGCAGTTGCAGAGCCGCCTTTGGCAATTTATGCACCGACAACGGAATGCCAAGATAGGTGCAGGGAAAGTCAGAGATTGAGCAGGGGAAGCAGGATTGAACAAGCTCCAGGTCCTCTGCCGAACAGCAGATCGGAGTGATCGAGCACTTGTCGAAGTTAGTACGCAGCCCAGACACGACACCAAAGACCGCAAGGATGCCCTGGATGAACTCAAGGACCTAACGGACCGGAGAAAGAAATATAACCAGGCCATCAGCGTAGAGGGAGGAACGGTGCCGCAAGGCGCGGTCATTGAACGGAAGGAACCCGTCTGAATCAGAAGCTCTATGGAGCATCACGTTGAGCACATCCATCACCAAAATGAACAGCATGGGGGATAGAGGATCCCCTTGCCGAAGGCCCCTTCGATGGGAGAAGCGAGATCCCGGAACCCCATTAACCAGAACTCGAGAGGACGATGCACCAAGGATGAGAGAAACCCAGTCTCTCCAACGCTGGCTAAAGCCCAGGTGGGTCAGAACCTCCAGGAGGAAAGATCAGTTGACTGTGTCTAGGACTTTCGTGATGTCCACCTTGAGGAGAATACGAGGAGTGCGGTGAGCATGGAGGGTCCTGGCTGCGAGCTGGACGTAGCAAAAGTTGTCGTGGAGGGAGAGACCTATAACAAAGGCACTTTGGTTGGCCGACACCAGGCGTCAAGGTGAGGAGAGAGATGGGAGGCCAGAATCTTGGAGAACAAATTCCCAAACCTGTGGATAAGGCTAATCGGCCTAAAATCCTTGACGGTCCACAGTAGCATCCTTCTTTGCAAGAAAAGAGTTAAGGCCACCGTTGAGGGAGTAAAAACCCTGGTCGTTGGCCTGAAAGAGGGAATCCAGGGCCACCAAAACCTCTGCCCTAATCACCAACCAACAGGTCTTCTAGAACCGACTCATGAAACCATCCGGTCCAGGCGCCTTATCCGAAGGCAGCGACTTGACCACTGCCCACACCTCTTCCTCCGAGAAGGGGGCATCCAGGCCATCAAGTTGAGCTGGACGAAGGCCAAGAGCGTGGAGATCAAGAGCGAGCTCACGCTGAACACCGGTTGATGTGAACTAGGGTGTCCCGATCTTTCGGTGAGTTGATGATAACTACGATTTGATCTTAGCAATAATAATGTCACTTGCCTCATATGCATCATGTTGATCACTCCTCATGTCTCGACGAAGATGTCGATGTTGAGCATAGTTATTCCCATTTCTTTTGCGTATTCCTATCATTGTTAGTAGAAAACAAGAAACATACACAGAAATATATGTACGCTCCTACCAACTACTAGGTAGTGCGGGCTCAAATATCACACACTCAAGCTTTTAGCCAAGCTCTTACAAGTTCTTATCATAGCAAGCGGAATGGTGACATACTCCAACTTAACCAAACACCCCAATGGAGGTTGGATGTATCGATGCCTCGACGAACACCGCCGTACGGCCGCAATCAAATCGTGGAGCTCAGGCGGGCTTAAATATGTAGCAAAGGAATACCAAATGCTCAAATCGAAAATGCGAGTTGAATAAGCTGTTCAAAGTCAAGTACCGTCTTGGTCCTAGGACGAACGTACTAGAGACGCGAGCCTAGACACAAACGGTACCACAAGATAGCACTAGAAACAACTATGCATAGCTCGATAAATGAAAGCAACAACTAAATTTCTTTTTCTTTTCTCTTTCTTTTTCTTCTCTTTTCTTTTTTTCTTTTCGCTTTTTTTCTTCTTTTTTTTGGTGCGGCTTTTTTTCCTCTCTTTTTAAATCACCTTTCTCGCCTTTTTTGATTTTTTTCAAAAACCAACTTATGGACCTCAATGTAAAATTACGGGGACTCAAACGTAAAAAATTACGGGGACTCAAATGTAAAAGTCCAAACCCTAAAATTAGAACTATATAAAAATGGAATGCGACGTTATGCCGGTTCCATTTTTTCAAAAGAATCTCGAATCCGACACAAAACAAAATTTTACCAAGGTGTTTGACACGACTCAAAAATTAGATGTAGGTGATTAGGGGTAGTGGGAGTCGGACTTGTGGGGGTGGACGGCTAGGAGTTTGGTTGGAGCGGAGATAAAAACAAAACCTGATTTTTAACCAATCTAATCTACTATTTCTTTCCTAAAATAAAACCAATCTAATAAAATCTAATATCTAATCTGCTATTTCTCACATGCAACACGATGGTGGCAGCGAAGAGTGTGGTACTAGACGTGACAAGAACTCGAAACTCTAAACGAACTAGACACTAAGACCAGCAACACGACGTGAAACGTTGACGATCTGACTACAACCGTACGAGACGTTGTGTTGCGCCTTAGCGATCGATACACCTCTCCGTGGGTTGTTGATCTTGCCGGTGCAGATCAACCTTATTTCTGCAAGCAAATCAAAGAAACAAGCAAGAACAAGATAAAAGCAATCTGAATTATAAATAGGAATTGAATACAAATGAGATGGGGTTCCGAATCAAATAGAACGGATGGTCTAGCCGACACACGCGTCTATCAGGAAGTAGCGATAGCTAAACTTACATAAACAAAACCCGAGTTGTTCTATGGCAGCTAGGGGGTATATATAGGTGGGAGGACGACCTAGGGCTCCCTAGAGTCGTGCTCTACCTTGTTGGGGCACACCCCACTTGGGCCCCACTTGGGCCAGGGTCCCAGATAAAGTTACAAGCCCATAGGTCCATTATAGGTGATGCAACACCTTGTTTCTGTGATTGCGGCTGATTGGGATGGAATTTTGAGATGACGCTAGATCCGTTGGAAAGAGGACTCCAAGAGCTTTCCATCAAGTACTTATGGACCCAAATCGAAGCACGTATGCATATTTGATGGCCGTTTGGATTCAGCGCTGTCCTGCAGTCCGAATTCAGCAACAAAACGTGTTGGATTAGATCTCCTTCTTTCCTTGGACCAAAAGTGACATGAGAAGTACTTGGATTTGCCCCCCAATCAATTTCATTTGTCCTCCATGTCTTTCATGTGTGTTTAACACTCTTTTTCATCCAGGTATGTATTTCTGAAAATGTAAATAAACACATATCATGGTGCAGCATCAATTCATCAAAAGCATCAAATACAATCTTGATAAAGAATTCGTGCACCTTTAAATCAAAAGCTTCCAATGTGGTTGTATCCGAGGTGGTGATGTCCTCATCACCGGTCCCCAGGACACAGACGAAATGAGAAGAAACAAGATCCTGCAGCTCATCATGGGAAACCATGAGCTGGTCACCGATCCGAAGGCAAGAGATGAAGTTCTTCCGCCTTCGGCCTCGGGTGTGCAAGTAGAAAAACTTGGTGTTGGCATCACCCTCCTTGAGCCAGACCAAACATGAGCGCTGGCGTGCGATGGTGCACTCAAGCAAGGTGAGACCAAAGCATTTCAGCTTCAGGTCCCGTCGCAACCAAGCCTCCAAGAGGGAGAGAGATCGATTCTCCTGCGCGACCTCCAGGCGAAAGATTATCTCCTTCGCCATATGGAGCTGAAGGCGGACACTACCAACGTGATGATCACTCCAACTTTGCAAACACTTAGCCATGTTGGTGAAACACCAGGCCAGCGCGGGGAGGGGGGAAGGTTGGTCGGAGGTCGCCACGTGTCCTGCACAACTTGTACGAACTCATTGAACTTGGGCCAGAAGGCCTCGAACCTGAAGCGGTGCACTCGCGGAGCGTCAACACAGGAATGGAGAAGGAGGGCACAGTGGTTAGAAGCGGCAGAGGAAGTCGCCTGAAGGAAGCAGGAGGGAAAAAAGCTCTTCCAAGTCCGCCGAGAAATAAACGCGGTCGAGCTTGACAAGTGTGGGAAACTCACGCTCGTTACTGCAGGTGAAACGACGGCCGTGCAGCGGCAACTCTCGGAGGTCCAGCTCATCCACCAAGCACCGGAAGCGGCCCATCATGCGGCAATTGAGATTCAAGTTGTTCTTATACCGGGCGTCCAGGATAAGGTTGAAAATCACCTATAACCACCCATGGACCGGGGTGGGATGAACGCAACGCGCGGAGCTCATCCATGAAAGAGAGCTTGTCAAACTCCTCCCGAGGTCCATAGACGATGGAGAGCCACCAGGGAGTCTGATCCGCGTGGTGGTGAACCAGCGCAGTAAGTAAGGGAGAAATCCTTAAGGCTAACATCAGAAAGAGACCAGACAACCGATCACCAGGCAAGCAACACACCCCTAGCACGACATATAAGTAGCGATGGGTAAGAGGATGATTAAGAATAAAACATTAGATCCAATGATTACTTAATTATGTATGCTCTGCGTGGTAAGAGGGTGGATGGAAGAAGGACAACTCCATTTTTAAGATGGTAGGACTTCATCTTGTATATAGGGAGATGAATGTTAAAGTTGGTTGTCGAAAACAATAAGAGTATGGGCGCTGAATGATTTTAAAATTTAGTTTACATCGTAAAACCCATGCGTGGTACCGACGGGTACTAGCTGGTTAGTCAAGATAATCTTGATTCCATTTCCACCCACCTGCACTATATTCATGATATAATTGGAATAAGCAGAGAAAGCAAGCAAAAACGCGCCAGGTATAGTTGTGTTGAGTAGGTTGCACTCAACAAGGAGAGGAAAAAAACAGAGAGATTAATTCGAGATGCATGGTGGATGCAGTTGTGCGTGTGGATTACAAGGCAAGATAGGCAAGTGTGGAAGGGGGAAAAATAAAATTAATTTGGAATGGGAAATGTAGACGGGATATAACGCGCGAGCGACTAAATGGAATCGATGGCGCCACCAACCCATGACACTTACAAGCACAAGAACATATATATATATATATATATATGAGAGAGAGAGAGTAGCAGTGGTATATAGCGCAGAATCATCCATCATTCATTCCCCTCGATCGCCTATATATAGCGCAGCGCAGCAGTTTGCGTACTGCGGCCGCACCTCACCTGCCAATCCTTTGCAGTTGCAGCCGCGACCTCATCTACGACAGCGCCATCCCAACCATCTAACCTAGCTACCTAGCTTTCTTCCTCCTCGATCCATCGATCATCGATCATCCACCTTCTTCTTCTTCTTCGCCTCGCTAGCTAGCTTGCTCCGGCCGTCAATCAATCAATCAATCAATCGCCCGCCGCTTCTAATGAACCATCGTTAGTTCATCGGATATATATACATATTGATCAGGCCCGGCGATCATCAGCAGACCGTATATATTTATATAGGAGGAGTATATATTTATATGGATGAGTACGTGGCCGCGGGACGCCGTAGCGGAAGCACTCCACCGCCCCATCATCACCAGCAGCTCGCTGGCGCTGCACCACCACCGTCTGAAGATGCCGGCCATCCTCAGCCTCAGGTCAGGTGATCCCGTCCCATCCGTCTTTCACACACACACACACACACACACACATATATATATATATATATATATATATATATATATAAAATTATTAACTTCGATCAATGGCTTAATTAGTGGCAGTATAAATGTCCAGTAATTCATTATCTGAAGAAAATATTTGTCCACCAGTACGTAATAACATGATACTTCGGTTCCAATATTGATAAGCTAGGTATCTGTTTAATTTCAATTACAGAGCAGAAGAACAGTGCCGGCGCGGCGGCGGCAGCAGCAGAGACGGTTGGATCTTGAGCAGGAGGTAAATAATGAGCTTATTAAATTTGTTGGATCAGCAGAGGCAATAAGCAGTGTAGTGAGGTGTTGAATGCATATATGATGTGTGTATATATAAAAGCAGGTGAGTGAGCTGAAGAAGCAGCTGTGGAAGGAGCAGGCGGTGCATGATATCCTAGACCGCGCCCTGCAGCGCTCAAACACCAAATCATCATCGTCTCCCTCCGTCCTCCGCAACATCCCCGCATTCATCCCGCCCAAAGTATACTATATATATGGTTTTTCTTTTTATTATAGATAATAATGGACAAGCTATCCATATTTGTGTGCATGAAAATGAAAATGAAAATGAAAATGAATGCAGGCCAAGGAGCTGGTTGCAGAGCTGGTGGTGGTGGAGGAGGAGATTGCTCGGCTCGAGACCCAGATCCTCACCATGAAGAAGAAGGCGGCCACAACTACTAGTGCCATGATCCAGCAGCACACACCAATCACCCATGACCACACTGTTAATGCCAATTTTAATAATGGGGGATCTGCAGCAGGAGATCATGCCAACATCAAGTCCATGTTCTTCATCAGTCAGGCCATCAACGGCGTCGACACAAGCCATCATCCCCTCACGAGCCCCAATATTAACAAACCTCCCAGTCCAAAGCTTGATTCGCTCGATGATACTAGTAGTAATAAAAAGATGGTGCAGCAGCCCAACAAGCTGTCGGAGAGGATCGTCAAGTGTCTAATCTGCATCTTCATCCGCTTGCTCAGGTCCTCGCGGGTCGCCGACCTGCAGCTGCAGGACAACAACAACGCGAGTACTAGTAGGTCCTCTTCCTCCTCTTCACTGACCAGGCATCCAGGGGGAGGAGGAGGAAGCTTCAGAATCGACACTGGTCTGGTGATGAACAAGCAGCAGCACCAGCAGGAGTGCCGGTCGGGGCAGCAGGATCACTACGGCATCTTCACCATCCAGGATTCCATCGTCAGAGACATCGGCCCCTACAAGAATCTCGTCAGCTTCACTTCCTCCGCTTTCGACCTCAGAGGATTCTCCACCTCTCCCCTGCTCACCAAGCTCAGGTACCTTAATATTACCTATACCCTACATGCTTGCTTTGCTCTTGAATCTTGGTGAATTACTAGTACTCTACAATCCACGCAGCTGGTAATTAAGTAACAGGTTCACTAATTCCAGTTGAACATCCAATTCCATTAATTCCTGCTTATATATTTGCAGGGGGATGCTGGAGGCACTGCAGCATGTGGATTTGAGGTTTCTCACTCACCAGCAGAAGCTTGCCTTCTGGCTCAACATATACAACACCTGCATCATGCACGTAATTATTTATTCTTGTTTTACCTACTTCGGTCCTCTCTGCGATACTCCCTTTTACATACTAATTCAGTTCTACAGTTAGCTGATGACAATTAATCAACTCTTGTCAACTACTGTTTCAGGGGATTTTGCACAACGGATTACCCTCAAACCCTGAAAAGCTACTTGCACTGAAGAACAAGGCCACGCTCAATGTATCAGGACAAAAGTTCAACGCCTTGGTGATAGAGAATTTCATCCTAAGACAGCCATCCAGTGTCAAAGAAGTGAGACATTTCATTCATTAATTCCTGGCTCTGGCTACGATTGATTCATACATACATGACACACACATCCATCCATTCGAGAATGCAGGAATTCTGGAAATGCGAGGTGGATGTGGAAGAACAGCAGGTGAGGAGTCGTTACGGGCTCAACAGCTCAGAACCCAACATTCTGTTCGCACTCTGCTGTGGCAACAGATCATCTCCTGCGGTAATTAAGCTGCTAGCTGTTGAATTCAGTTACAGACTTACATCGAATGCATGCATGAAGAAGCATGGATATATGGTAAATGCAACAAATTAATTAATTTGCATTGCAGCTACGAATATACAAGGCTGATCGTGTGATGATGGATCTGGAGAAGGCGAAGCTGGAGTATCTGCAGGCATCGCTGGTGGTGACATCGACGACGAGGAGGCTGATGATCCCAAGCCTCATACACTCCAACATGCACGACTTCGCAAAGGACCTGGACTCGCTTGTTCGCTGGATTTGCGACCAGCTGCCCACGTCGTGGTCGCTCAGGAAATCCATGGTTGATTGCCTCAGGTCCGGACAGGCAAATCGCCATCCTCTCAACATCCATGACCTCGTCGATGTCATTCCATACGACTATGACTTTCAGTACCTACTCCCAATGTGACTGAATTCTCCGTCCGATATCATCCTGATCCATCCATGTCGCTCTGCTTTCAATTTATTGTTTTTTTTCCTTTTCTTTTTGCCGGTATATATGAGAGCATCTTAACTATTGTTTGTTTTGCGGAGAGCACCTTAATTAATCTATGGCCATCCAATGATGTTATCTATGGAATCACGCGATTTTCACGAAGAGGCACACCAAGAGGCAGGTGCCGAGCTGCGTCTCCCGGCGTCTGGCCACCGCGCAGGCCGGGGCGTGCGTGTCCTCGTGTAGGGCCCAGCAACCAACTGAGGATCCCACTCGCACGCACATACGCGTACGTGTTTTTCCTACGTGTCGCTGCCAGGGTAAACGCCACGTGCCCGCTGGCCTTATAAGGAATCACGCAAAGTTTTCAGATCCTCAAGCCTCTCCACCAACTTCTTATGCCACTTGTCCAAATCTCCTTCCTTTTGAAGCAACCTCCATCGTTGTACCAAACAATTTGCAACTCTAGGTGCAATTTCATGGCCTTGGAATCTAGCAAATATCTATATATTATCTATCATTCACCGTAGAAAAAAAGAACTTTGATACTAAGAAGAAACTAGTTACAATTGTTATGAGAGAAAATTTGATGAAAAAACCATTTATTGTGTAGATTAAGTTGTATCAGCGATACACGAACTTATCATGAGGGTGTAATCTAGTGTAAGAACTTAAAAAACTTATTTCGTTTTGGGTATAAACTTGTGAACCAACGCCAATATCGTACGCCAAGGTCAATCTTGCTGATTTTTGTTTCTTGATTTTTGTAGCGACTCGCATGGGACAGTGTGAAGTTCATATTGATAAAGCAGGAAAAAATTACAATATTACAACCCTGAAAGGTCGTAACCAGGAAAACGAAAAAATATCACCACCCACACACCGACAGCTTCAACATATAGACCCAGGAGAAGGCTAGCACCGGACCGGACATCGCTAAGCATGACCGATCGCCGCTAGGTCAACAAAGGAACTACAGTCAAGATCGTCCAAAACCCAATCCTTACAACCGACACGAAACCCCGCTCTATCTACATCTTTGGGGTTGAGGGAGAGAGGGTGAGAGAGAAGAATGGAACCGCTATCCCCCTAGGCCCTTCGATGCGACCAACTTGTCGAAACTAGGACGCCAACACAAGAGGACATGAATCTAGAGCGAGCTTGCACGAGTTGTTTGGGAGGTTTCAGCAAGCGGCTGCCTAGACAACGTCTCCAATGAGAGAAGCGATGGAGCACGGCCGCCGTCGTCCGTCGATGTCTCCAAGAGAACCAAGACTGGGCTTTCGCCCGGCCACCCGCTAGAGGGGATGAGACGGCACGACAACACCCTAGGGAGGGGGAGTGATGCTCGAACGACACCGTTGCCGGCCCGGCCAAGGCCGGGCTGGGTTTTCACCCACTGTCCGTCGTCTGCCTATCCATAACTTCTGCACCAGTGCTCCACCACTATCTAAACTTCTGTCAGCGCGTAGGCACCACTGCACCGGCGCCCCCTGTCAGCCAGCCTCCGCGTGTCGCCACCGGTTGCATCTCGTCGTGTCGCACCGGCCTCTGTCTCCGTCAACCGCACTTCGTCGCGTCGCGTCGGCCACCGGCCTCCACCGCCGACGGCCGAGCCTCTATGCGCCTCCTTGCGTCGCGTCCATGAGCCGATCGTGCCTCGCCATGTCAGGTCGGGCTCCGCACTAGCCCCGCCTCACCGGTCTCCTCCGTCGACGTTCGCGTCTCCGTACGTGCGCCTTGCTGGAATCCTCCTCGTGCTGCAGCATCCAGCCGCTGACCTCTCCCAGCGTCGACACAGGCGCGTCGCCTCCGGTCGGATCCAGCACGGGGGCACCAGATCCAAGCACGGTCTATCTGATCTGGGTGCACCGTTATCGGATCCGTGATCTCCGCCACCACCGCCGTAGCACCGTCACCATCCCCGCCGCCATCAGCCACCACCGCCCGACACATAGCCCCTGCCTCGTCGTCGTCGCCCGCCCATCTTGTCGTGGCCTCTCCCCGACTGAGCGACGTGAGGTCGTCCCCATCGCCGTTGTCGTCCCTACCACCGTAGTGACTCACCCCTGCCATCGCTGTCGCCATCCCCGCCGCCATTCGCCACCCCGCCAAATCCGGTCGAAGCGGCGCGAATTTGGCCGCCATAGCCGCCGCCGCCGCCGCTCTGGGCGTCTCCCCTGCCTGCTCGAGCACGAGGTCAGCGAGGAGCCTTGTCGCCGCCGTCCTTGCAGTCGCGTGGCTTTGTCAGTGGCCGCTCGAGTGGCGGCGAGGTGGAGGAGGAAGGAGGGGGAGAGGGGGGCCGAGTCGTCACCTCCTGAGCCGCCCTTGAGGGAGGGCGATGCGAGAGCAACCACCTCTGTTTTAATTGGTCAAAAGTTGTTTGTTGATTTGAATGCTATGTAAACATATATCTTATAAGGATATCACGTAGACAAAGACAATTCAAGCAAAAAATATAATAAGGCATAATGTTTGCATAAAAATAAATAAATAACCAAGTAATAGTTCAAAGGGTAGAAACCACGAAAGAAAGATAAAGTAGAAACCAAGTTTACAAATATAGCATTTCTACCATATGTACACGCACATCATGTACTAATTTTTGATGTTTAACTTAGTAAAATTGGTCTTGTCATGTTATTTTATCCTTGATTCGCGTGCACCTGACAAATTCATACACTAAATCAAAGTGGTTTACAAGTCTATGCATACCCACCTGATATACCACTGATGCAATTTACTCTGTTATCTACACTCTCCGTGCCAATGTAGTTGTCATTCTAGGTTGTTTAGTGTAGATTAAGGTTTAAAAAGAAAAGACGATAGTGACTCTTATATTGAATGGCGTATGGTTAGGAGTAGAATATGAAGAAATTTGAATGGAAGGTGATTAATGAGGCATGTATATTTTAAAGTGAACTGTTTTGGGACAAAATTTGAATCATAGAGGGACAACTGTTTCAGAACGAAGGTAGTATCATTATCTGCACGCTGTGTCTATATATTTGTTGGGCCAAACAAAGTCTTAATTTGGCCCAACCAACAAATACCAATATGCAGTGGAATAAGTTCACTTGACATCCCTCATCTTTCTCTCGAGTTTAAATCGTATCCCTAAATCACAGTACCGAAAATCTTAACCCCAAACATACAAAACCGGGTTAAATTAGGTCCATGACAATATAGTGGCCAGTTTAGCTGACGTGACATCCTAGTCAGCAGAAAGAAAATAAAAAACTTGTGGGACCCACATGTAAGTGGCTTACCTCACCTTCTTCCTCTCCTTCTCCTCTCCTCTCTTCTCTTTCCCACTTGTCCTCAATGTGACGAATTATGGGAACCAAGATCAATCTGCCCAGGCTTCAATCTGCTAAATGCCAAGATGATATGGAGAAAAACATTAAGCAATCAATGAGATAACTCCTTGTTAACGCCAAAATTTGGTAAAATTGTGTGACGGATTCGGTTAAGGGAAGATATTAACCATCTGATAGAAATTTATCCAGAAGAGACCAGGTTTAAGAAAGAAGATGTGAAGACCACGACATGACAGCTTAATTTATCTATTAATTATGCATGGTTTTGTAATTTCTCTTAGGGTTCAGGGAAGTGTATGTAATGTCCGATGAGAACTTTATGTTTTTCCTTTTATCTTTAGAAAAGTTTGTGTTGTGACCAATTAGGACTTATATCGACCTGTCGATATAAATATGTACATCCGGAGTCTTTATAATCTATCTCAGATCAATACACATCTATTTTTGGCGCATCGCCACCCTAGTCTTCTAGGTTTATTTCGACGAATTTTTGTTTTCGAGCATGGTTTGCATCAATTGAGTTCGACCTCCGGCAAGAACTGAGTTCCGTCATATCGCTTGCGCTGGCGTGGCTAGGACTTCCTCTGTTGAGTCCGATATTCTAATCAGGTCGACACAACTGTTATCTATCTGGTATATCATCTCTATCTGTAGTTCCATTAAGTCACGTCACTTTCTCGGTTATGTCTGATATTCTAATTAAGTTGATATTTTTTTAAATATAATATCACTTTAAATAGATTTGTTATATCCATCATATTAGACAGATTTATTGGCTCATTGAGTATTAGATTTTCATACAATCTCATGTTGCATCGGTTAGGTCCGATCTACCAGATTGATATTGATAATCTAAGTCTTTGTTAAGTCGATAGGTTTATGCTAATGTTTCATTGAACGGTTAGCCGATCTTATCTGATATGTTTAAATTTCTCTTTGATGGTTTTACTGTTTTGGTTAAATTTAATACATGACCACTTTGATCGGTGTCATGTCGGCTGGTCTAAATATATCGGTCAATTATCAACCTTATGTTGCATCGGTTAGGTTCGACCTATGAGGTTATGGTAGTGAGTCAGATTTATTTAAGTCAGTAAGCATCAATCATCGTTTCGTCGGGGTTTCAGCCAATAAGTTGTCTAGACGTTGTATCGGTTTATAATGATTATATACAAGTTGGTTTTAGCCGATTGTAACAAAGGTTTCATTGATTATTTAATCACATGGATTTAATGACATCGGATTTCTAGGGTTTAGGGTTTCTAGCGATGTAAGCTTTAATCATCGGATCAACATTTATTCTATCATATCATTATTGGTTGATTGGTTTATTATCTTATTACATTATTATCAGTTGATTACCTTTATATTATTATTTATTCAAGTGTTAGAATCTACATCAGACATATAGCCGATTGCTCAAAACCATATCGACATCAGCTAGTATCGACTATCGACTATCGGTTATCGGTTATCGGCTATCAACAACTATTGGATATCGGCTATCACGCTCTCGTCCGATTCTACATCAGGCTATCGGCTATCGGTTAACACATATCTCAGGACCAATCATCTTTACATCTTGTCAGTTGCAAGATCAAACTGACTGATACGCCTGCATCTCATCAATATTTTAGGACTTGCACTGAAGCTAATTAGATCTTCCATGCTTTTGTGTTTGTCGACATAGTTCGTGTCAATATAAACTAGGCACTATCGGCCGGACGCGAATTTTTCGTCAACACTAGTGCACCTAACACATAGACTGAATGCATCAGGAGAATCGAAACCACCAAGAGAGACGTACCAAATTAGCCTCCTAGACATGGGGAGTTTAACTTTTTGTCACTCTTAAAATGTGATAATTAAGGATTTGTCACTCACAATCTATGACATGTGGGTCCTCATATATCTATGACATATGGGTCAAGTGGCAAATCCTTAATTGCCACTTGGCAAATAGTTAAATATCTCCCTAGAGATATTTAACTAAGAAACAACCTGGGGCGCGACTGTCAGCACATATCAAACACGAGGAGGATGACGACATGGAACGTCTCGGGACTCGGTAGGATGCAACGGTTGAGAGGGAAAATGAATGGGATGGTGTGCATGTGGTTGGTCGTCGTGGTTTGGGGGCTAACTTGATTTGGGAGGAAGGCTGCCGTGAACGGATTTGACCACGATCTGGGGGTGCAAGATAGGGGAGTGGGAGGCAACGAGTGAAGCCGGTGCAGGGCAACTGCCGTGCTCAGACCTGCCACGCCGACGCCTATGACGACAATCGCCTCCTTTCTTTGGACACCCTTTGCAGCCACCTAGATAAGTGCCCCTTATCGTCGCAGGCCTCACCACATAGGCAAGAGAAGCTCCCCGTCATGGAGGAGAGATGGGGAAGTGAGAAGAGGAGGGGGAAGGAGAGAAAGAACGTGAGGTAATCACTTACATGTGAGCTTCACAAGTTACTTTTTTATTTTTTTGACTATGATGCTATGTCAGCGAAACCCTCTATACTGTTTATTATTGGACCTGATTCATTTAACCCGGTTTTATAAGTTAAAGGTTAAGATTTTTTAGTATTACGGTTTACGGGTACGATTTAAACTTGACTGACGGAAAGATGAGGGACGTAAAGTGGACTTATTCCATACGCAGTAGTGGTTTGGGCCAACACACGACCAGATCCTTTCTTCCCTTGCACGAGTAGGACAGGACCGATTCGACGGCGGCCGATTCCGAGCACGGCGGCATGCGCGGCGGCGGCGGTAGTGGCGGCGCAAGGCTCCGGAACCCTTGCCTGACGATGCACCAGCCGTGGGCGTCGCTGCTCGTCCATGGAATCAAGCGAGTCGAGGGCCGGTCATGGCCATCGCCCCTCACCGGTAGGTATCAGGTATCCCCATCCCCTTCCTTCCTCCTCGATTCACCTTTGGATTGATAGTATACATGAACTGAAAGCAGGGCGGCTTTGGATCCACGCGGCTTCCAAGGTCCCCGACCCCGACACCATCAAGGCCATGGAGGAGTTCTACAGGGAGATTTACGCCGTCGACGGAATCACCAACATCACCTTCCCGCACCACTACCCTGTCTCCCGCCTGCTCGGTACTCTCATCTCATGTCTCATCCTCCTTCCTTCCCAATTTACTCTACTAACTGCAACTAGTATTATGCTATGCTATGCTATGCATCCACACAAATCCCATTCATGCCTGATGAACACTCCACTCTACTACTCAATAGGTTGCGTCGAGGTGGTAGGCTGTGTCACCTCTCAAGAGCTTGCTTCCTGGGAACATGTGCCCCGATCTGTATCTACTCAACCCTACCCTATTATTACCTGCACCTTCCCAATTCCAATTACTAGGAGTGCCATCTTCTTCATTACGTGCAGGTCAGGCTCGAAGCATTGACTGACTTCTGCTGGCTTTGTGAAAACCCACAGGTCACCTCAACTCACTAATTCAAGCTGCACTTCTATTCATTCATTGCTTAAATGTGTTTTATATATTTTTGCTGCAATGCAATGCAGAAGTTGGTTGTTCCATTCGACATGCGTGGTTACCAGGGTGTTTACAATTTAGAGAGACGGGTGTGTCCTCTCTTCTCTTCTAAATAACATAAGCACAGTACACAAACAATGCAGCTGCTGCTTAATTTCTCACTTGTCCTTCTAATGAATCTCTTGAGCTTCTTGCTGTCATGTCACAGATCCATGAGGGAGCAGTCAGGGGTCTTTCACCTGTTCAAGGTCCACTGCCTGTCAATTTCCCACTCCCTGACCCCACCAATCCCCTCTCTCTCAAACCAGGATCTCTTCAAGTTCACTGCTCAAGGTCTGCACTAGACAAATCTCCCAGTGTCACTGCCGCTATTGCCGGAGCTCGAGCTGCCGCCAGTCAGTATTCACGCAAGAATACTGCTACTAGTACTCCAACTGAAGAAACCCGACAAAGATTTTATAGGGAAAGCCATGCAGATAACACTTCAGGGCCATCCATCGTCCACAACAGATCGCCCGTTTTGCAAAACCAGAATCTACCATCTCTTGCCCTGACCAATCTACCCTATTTGCAGAACCAGACCATGCCATCCTTTGTCCAGAACAGTCTACCCAATTTGCAAAATGACAATATATCCTATTTGCCACACCAGAATCTGCCTGCTGATGTCTCGAACAGGAGGGTATCGCTTTTGCAAAACCAGAGTCCATCGTCTCTATTCCAGAGTGGTGAGTCCTATTTGCAAAACCAGAATGCAGAGCCTCGGAGAAGTCCCAGACTACAAAATGAAGCTCCCAGTAGGGTGAGTGCTCAATATTTCAATCCTTTTATGGATTGGTCAATTGTTGTGGCATGGCAAAACAATGCAATGATGCATCCAGATCATGTACAATGTCATACTTTTCTTTCCAGTAGCACATCCTTGACGTGCTGTTAGCCTGTTAATTGTCATTGGGCGGATAATCTCTAACAATTAGGCACATAGGTTGAATGCTGGAGACCAATTCTTGTTTGGAAGAAACTAACCTGAAAAGCTTTCGATCGCTAAATGAATGGTACTCCCTCCTTTTTTTAATATAGAAATAAGTCCATTTTACTCGCCCGAACTATTTCATTGGATCACTTAACCTCCCAAAGTATTTTTTGGCTCATTTTACACCCCCGAACTATTGAAAATGGTTCACTTTGCTCCCTAACGGTATCTCTTTTTTGTCTCTCTCTTTATATATAAGTTGTATTTGCGATGAAATTTGGTAGGATTAATAGATGCATTATAACTCACCTCTCAACTTTTTTACAATTTTTTATCACCGTTTATATAGGTTGAAAGCATTGAGGCTGATTTAAACATTAAGGTTTTAAGTTTCAAGCAAATAGTCATGGGAAAAATTGAAAATATTTTCAAAGTTTGATAATGGTGTCATCTATGGCTCTACAAAATTTTAGCTTAAAATACGACTCGTATAAAGAGAAACAAAGAAGAGAAATGCTATTAAGTAGTAAAGTGAACTGTTTTTAATAGTTTAGGGGGGTAAAATGAGCCAAAAAATAGTTTATGGGGTTAAGTGATCCAATGAAATAGTTTGGGTGAGTAAAATAGACTTTTTTTCTTTAATATATGACGCTGTTGACTTTTGGCGTGACGTTTGACTATTTATCTTATTCGAAAATATTTATATAAATGTTATTTATTTTGCTGTGACTTCTTTCATCATCAAATAAACTTTAACCTTAACTTATATTTTTACATACTTACACTAATTTTTAAATAAGACGGATGGTCAAACGTTATGCGAAAAATCGACGGCGTCATATATAAAAAAAAACGGAGGTAGTAATAGCTAAGGAAACATTTTTGTGGAACTATTTCCCAGAGTTCCTTGAACACCAGTCATTGTATTTTCGGGTGAAGTCACATAGAATCGTGTTTTGATTGATGCATAATAGTCTCTCTGTTCACTTGTTGTGCAAACTAATATGTGCCCCATTAGCTTGTTGCAGTGGCACTGAGGGGATTGAAGCGATTGAATGTTAGTGAGGGAGGAGAGCAATCAGTTCCAAAAAGATGGCCTGACTAAGTATCTGGTGAGACATTCCTGAGTAGTATTGTCATTGATTGTAAGGAGTATATTTCTGAAATTGCACTTGCATCGCAATCACGGAGAGCATGAGGGCCTTGCAGGTGTGAGGGCCCATGCCCAAATTGAATGTGTTTGCCTTTGGAAGGCCGCCAAAGCCGAGGCAAACAAGTACTATAGTACTATTGCTTGCGATTTTAAATGATTAGCACTTGACCCCATCCAGTTTATTGCAGCCAATCAAAGTGTTAACCATGATGAATTATATCTGCATCCTGGAACTTTGTTTTGCTGAATTCGACAGACAATTTCATCTGCCCGGTAGGGCTGGTACATAATAATCCCTACATAATACTATGTTCTCCTGATTTATGACAATAATAATTATTGAAGAAAGACAAGAGTAGCTTGTGCTATCACAAGACTAAAGAAATGTGATTGTGATTTTGTGAACGAAGCAAGTATGCAAAGGGGAAGTTTCATCTTGGCAGCAATTAAGCATGCATCTCTCTGTGACCCTGCCACGAAATTGCTTTGCTGGCGGGCGACAATGAGGTCCCTTCCAGGAAGTGAGTGTACTTAAAAGCATATAGGTCATGTTGTTTTCGGTTTATGATTTAGATTTTACCTTGGTTTTCGTTAACATGCTTTTTAACTACTAAACGATGTGTTCCGTGCAAGAACTTATTTTAAAGTATCATATATATATATATATATTATCAAATATATAAGTATGTAATAATTAAAACTTAATTAATTATGTGCTAATCGTTTTGTCATTCTACGTGTGTTAACTTAATCTTATCTTCATCAGTTTTAAACACCATCCTAGTACTGTATTTAGCTACGTACGAGTACTAGTGACCAAGTCCAAGGGATGCACTTTTGATACTGTAATGCAACTGTACCACTGCATCAGAAGAAGATTCTCCGGTGGAGGGGATCAGGGGAGAAGAACCCAACCCTCTTTTCTCCGGGGGAGGAGATGGATTGTATCAACTTTGATTGATAGTAGTACTCGTGGAGGGAAGTCGTAAGATAGGACGGCTCCAAGAAAGCAGCATGTGTGGATGTGGATGGATTCCATTTCCAATCGACCATCGATTGCAGGCAGCATTGCTCGCTGATGGAACGGAGTTTATGTATCCCCATCGAGCATCATGCCACTGTCCACTTGTTTGCAAACTGCTCGTTTCCACTTTTCACTGCATCATGCATGCCTCGTCGGATATGAATCTGATACTCCACCATCTAGGTACAGGTCAAACTGTATGCTAATACTTCACTGTGTAGCAGCAGTACGAGTATATGCCTCGAAATTACTTATCTACTACTAGTCCACTATTTTTCTTCTTTTAAAAATGCTTTTTTTTTAAAAAAAGGCTCAACTAGCGTGCACACGTTTTCAATTGGATGCTTCTTAGAAGTTACTGCAGCAAGGAAGCACAAGTGGGTAAAGGGCCATGCAAGCAAGCTCAACTCAACGGATGCTCTTCTTCGTCTCCAATCCAAGGTAAACAGGGACATGTTGCACTCACCAACCAAGGAGTGTGAATCATCCTTTTTGTTTGGTCACGTGACACTGACGACTAGTACCAGCCGATGGTTTTGCACCGTGACCTCTGGCCGCTTATCCATCGATTATTTTTATTTTGTCTTCTGATCAAGACAGCCAGCTCAGTCAGTTCACAATCCAAAACACACAACATTTTAGATAACCTTAATTTGACACCAAGTTCTAATACAAAACACTTATGAAACTGATCAAACTATTAAGGTAGGAATAAGTTCTAAAGAAATACTATACGCATGCGGTTCAGATATTTTTTTAGCAGTTGGGATCATTCGAAACTAATCTATACTCATGTATAAAAGATGCTAATGGTGATGGTGAATTTGTCATCACCATCCACCTAAGTACCCAACAACCATATAAAACCCACAAATAAGATTTTGCATATTTTATAACCCCTACAAGCCACAGACCCTGAAAGCTCTACCTCAATAAACACCTAGAAAGTGAAGAAAAATAATATGATGATATTATATTAGATAATAAAAATATTTATTTTCTGGGATATGAAGTATATACAATGAGCTATTTTTTAAAAGGAAATTCGTTGCAACGCACGAGTATTATGCTACTAAACATATGAGTTTTATATAACTTTTGTAGGATTTAGCCCAATTCTTTCGACAATACTCTCAAATTCTAATTATATATATACACTAGCAAAATACTTGTACGTTGCAACGGGACGACGATGCGGGGAGGAAAGCAGGCGGAGGACGAAGGTCCAGACGGCGGCGTGGGAGCTCCGAGCGGCGACGGGAGGGAGGGGCACAGGCGCGGCGTGGATGGGGGTAGAAGAGAGGGACACATGAGACCTTTTTTCATCCAAGCCCTCTCTTTTTTCAACATTGGGACTACAGGTTAATTTTATAAACAGTCAAGGAATTTTCTGCATAATAATCTCTTTGGTCTTTTTAACTGGTTTTTTAAATAGCCAGACGGACTGTAGGTTAATTTTAAAAAAACTCATGAAATTTTCTATAAAATAGTCAGACAAAATTATATATATATATATACACACACGTACGTACGTACGTATGTATGTATGTATGTATGTTCCAGGCTTGGTTAGATTTGAAATAATTTGTCCGTGACGGTGTGTTTTTGTGATAATAACAATCCCCCACGTGCATGTAGCTAGGGAGATGGGCCACTACGTCGTCTTTGAAGAAATTAAACTGGAGTAGATGACAGTTACGTTGAGTTGCCGGATTCATCATCCCAGACCTAGAGAAGATGAAAGGCATGTTCAAATTATTATCAAAATATTTTTTAAAAAAATTTACCAATGTTAAAATCTTGATAAGTTAATAATATTGTTAAGTTTTAATAGAATAGAAATTCTCTTGACATTATCAATATTTGATAACAAACTAAACACATATATATATATATATATATATATATATATATATATGATTGTTACTTTTATAAAAAATGAGTATGATTTAAAATACACCAATCCAACCAGGCCTGAAAGAGTACGTCTCAATCAGCTGAATTCCTTGTGTTCTAGACTTTGTACTGATAGTATAGTAGGCACGCAGAATGAAGGAAAGAAGATTACAGAAGCAAAGGCTTGTTATTAATTAATTGTTAGCAGTAATTCGAGTCAAAGGCAACAAGACTTTTTTTTTCTGTTTTGTTTTGGGACCAACAAACCCAGGCCACATGTGATGGATTAAAATTTAAAAGGCAGTTGCCAACTCTGATCCATCCATCGTCCTTTAATCGGCAGTACTCCTCCTTATTAAGCACGAGCGCTCATTAGTGAACAATCTAGTTCAATTCGTTGCACTTGGCCAAACAAACCAACGGAGGAAATGATCTATTTGCCACGTGTCTTTTAAATCTTGAGGTCATTATCTTTTAAAAATTTGTCCTACTTACACTTACAGCGAAAGTCGATTTTTTTAAGGTAATGGATAGTCTAAAAAAAGTTGCTAAAATAATCTCACAAATGGATCTCTCTCTCTTTTTTTGCGTAGTAATAGTAGTACTACTGGCTACTGGGAGTATATTATAGTAGAGCACTATTTGGGTTTGCTTGCTGGGTGGTTTTGAGTAATTGACGCACGTGGGTGAATCACTACGTGCGTGCCTCCTGGACTTTGGACTTGACCTGGTCAACATCTGCGTTCCGTTTCGTCCCTACATGCCCCAACGTGACGTCAGCACCGTCAATCCATGGACCATTGCAAACCAAAACAAGGGCCCTGACCTGATTAGACGATTTCAAACTTTCCCGCTTTAATTTGCACGCCCTTATATCTATCTACAGTAGGAGGAGGAGGAGTTTTTTCTTTTTCCTGTGTGTGTGTGTGTGATTCAGAGCAATGTTAAGTTGGTGCCACCAAAGCAATACTAGCTAGATACCATTCAAAATACAAATGGTGATCATGAAACCCAAAATCGATCCATATTTACATAAATTCTGGAGTAGATAGTAGGAAAAATGATTTGTTGATTTGTAAAAAAAATTAGAGGAAGAGATGTTCTTTTAAACTTTTTAAGAATAAATTATGAGCGTGTAAAGAATTGAACATAAAATCTTTTAAACCACATATCACTTTGTCACTGTACAAATGCATCTCCATTTGTTGATTTCTCAAGGAGGACATTCCAATATTCCTTGAAAATACTATAAGCAACCATCAGATCATGCGGTAGATAGTGGTACAGGTGAGGGGGTATGGTTTCCAATGAGGAAAAGTGGTAAGCTTGCATTGCATAGTGCAATAGTGCAATAGTGCAGGGTGGCTGCAGCTACTGGTGGAGTGGGCTCGTGAAGTCGTCGTGATCGTGAGACTGAGGCTGAGAGGCGGCGAGCAGGTCCTCCAGGTAGTCAGGTCCCAGGTCCTCCAGCTCCATCACCCCTCCGTCTTCCGCCTCCGCCCGCGCGGCGCTACCCTTGCGCCGCGCCGCCCCCGCCGCCGCTCGCATGGAATGCCGCCGCTTCAGCGCCACCACCGGCGACGCCCCTTCCTGCAGGAGGGACGACACGTCCATGGAACGCCGCACCTGCTCCATGGGGAAGTTGAGCACCGCCGCCGACCCCCGCATGGCGAACGCCGCCTGGTCGTAGGCGAGCGCCGCCGCCTCCGCGCTCTCGAACGTGCCCAGCCACACGCGCACGCCGTTGCGCGTCGAGTCGCGGATCTCCGCCGCGAACTTGCCCCACGGCCGCTTGCGCACCCCGCGGAACGACTGCTGCTGCTGCACCGGTGGCGAGGGCTCCTGTCCATGGTCGAGCAGGAGCATGTCGTCGGCGTCGATGGGTGGGACAGAGGAGCTCTCGAGGCGGTTGGTGGTGGTCATGGCGCCGGCTCGACGGGATTCGAGGAAGTTGATGAGGCCGGCGGTGAGGCGCGCTGATCCTGATCCGTGGACGTGGCGGCGGTCGGGGTGACGCGACATGCAAATATACTAGTTAGTGATTGATACGCAAGCAGAAGCAGAAGCAGAAGCAGAAGCAGAGCCAGCCGCCGCGCCGAGTCTAATTGTAGAAATGGACGGAGGCGCGCGCGCGCTTGCCCTTTTATACTGCACCCATCCCCCTTCCATCCAACTTGAACAATTCATTAAACTACATACACAGTACTGGAGTAGCAAAATGTTTTCTCTTTCTGTTCCCACTCACCATCAAACACGCACACACACCCAGATTATTGACACTGAGCAGAGTTGAAACAAAACAGAGGAGTCTACTCTACTCTCTTCTGCGCTTCATTGATTGCTTCTGCCTATGTAAAACACACTCTCTTCTATCTTCTATCTAGTGATATTTACGCACCTCTTCAACTTGGCCTTAAGTTTTTTAGTTTCATGTCAATGATCTTATCAAAACAATGGGCAAGACCAAATTTTGATTAATTGTATTTGTTTGGTTTGTTGCTCAATTTTTTTTATAAGTATTCTTTCTTTTTATGGATAATTCCATATTCTTTCTTCTTATGGATAATTCCGTATCACACTCCTTAACTATCAGGTTTGTCTTAAAACAACACCTCTCAACCAAAAAACCACACATTCTACACCCCACAACCATCAAACCGAACAGAATACCCCTTTAATGGCAGTACAACCTGGTTTTAATGGTATTTTTTTATAATTTTCACATCCAAAAATATATCTTTTCATCTATATGGCATGTATATCCTTTTATCTGTATGGCATGGAATATAGTAAGTAAGAGATGTAAACTACTT
This sequence comes from Oryza australiensis, assembly GCA_019925245.2. Classification (NCBI taxonomy): domain Eukaryota; kingdom Viridiplantae; phylum Streptophyta; class Magnoliopsida; order Poales; family Poaceae; genus Oryza; species Oryza australiensis. The sequence goes on from JAIFGZ020000170.1 coordinate 3,913,713, forward strand.
AAATATAAGTTCTCACGTTCCTTGTGTTCTACGGCTACGTTTGGGCGAGTGGCTGATTTGCAATGCTGTTACCCTCCGATGATACCTTCCCCTTCGGTTCGATGTTTTAGGAGGTGATGTTCGCGAATTTCGGTTGGCAGAACGATCGGGCACTGATTTCAACGAGTCTGCTACCAATTGCTATGCTGCTGTCCATTGTCACTGTCAAAATCCTCTTACGCTGCCATCGCGTTTTTTAACACCTCGAGTGCGCCACGAAGCTGCTCTGCCACGTCACTACCGTCTTCCGTAGACCATCGAGACTCTTCGTTATTAGAGTAACATTGCGGAACCGCCCGAATTTTTTGCTTTTTAGCCCAAAATTTGAAAGATTCTCACAAATAGACCCTTGGCTGTTAGAATTCTGGAAATGGACCCCGATCTCGGCGCCAATAGTGATGGCGCCGAGTTTGAACAACTCGGCGCCAATTCTATTGGCGCCGATATTTTTGCGCCACGTAGTACCCGTGTCCGACGTGGCAAATCTGGGCGCCGACGTGGCAAATCTAGACGCCATACATAGTGACGTCGAGCTAGGCGCCGTACATAGTGGCGCCGAGCTAGGCGCCGCCTATAGTGGCGTCGAGCTCGGCGCCGGCCTTAGTGGCGCCAACCTTGGGGCTAACAATGGTGGCGCCTACCTTAGTGGCGCCAACCTCGGGGCTAACAATGGTGGCGCCTACATAGTGTATACATTCCTGCTCTCCTATTGCTCTTCATATCTGTCGTATTCAACTGTCGCCAGTGTTCCCTTTACCTTTCGTCACGAATCGACATTTTCACGACCGTGGAAAAGTGAGTGTGAGCTATCGTAGTTCTGTTGTATAAACAATCGACACGGTAGAAAACTTTTGTAGTAATACAAGCATAACTCAGCATATAATAATGATATAATACATGACATATGGTTCATAAGGAAAATTGCACGTAATTAAACCGTGGAATGTATGCCATGTATACACGGTACAAACTAATCCGACCCGACGAGTCGAGTGTCATGTATCATACAGATAAATTCTATGGCTTTCAGCTTGTCTTCAATGTTCTCTTTCCTTCTCGGCGTTGTACTCTTTCTGTGTTTCACATTCAGTTACTTTTAGGCCATTATATTGGGGAATGACATTGTCGATCCACCTAGTGAATCCGCACCTCCTTTGAATGCCCTGGTAAAGAAACACATGTTATCAGTAGAGAGCCAGTAGATGGAAGACGTTAGCTGGATTGATAAAACGAAAGACGTACAACGAAGTCGTTGTCTAAGTTGGGGCAAATGAAATATCTCCGGCCATAGGTTCGTGGTTCAAAGGAGGTAGCCATCTTGCAACGATCCCTACAACCGCACATGGGACGCTCCGACCATTTTGGAAAACCAAGTGGGTTGTTCCGCCAATCTAAGCTTGCGATTTCCACTCGACGTTCGTACTCCATCCATGCCTGAAGGAATTGTTCGGTCGACTCAGGTTGCGTTACCGTCCGACCAATTGAAGCAGGTCTAACCGTATCGATCCACTGTTCGTATGGACACTGACGTACATCCTCCTGTATGTTCATTTGTGATGTTCGAGGTTAGAAAATGGAACAAGTGAATATGTTGAACAAGAAAAATCGGTACTTACGACAAAATCGTCATCCACAATCTCGGGACACACGAAGCATCTTTGTCCTCTAGTTGCTTGTCTTATGGATCTTACCACCTGGCAACGGAGACCACAATGGCATTCTGGACGTTCCCGCCATGTGGGTAGTGCTAGCTGATCCATAGGCCAATCCAAAGCTTCAGCACCAACTCGACGTTGGTATTCAGCCTTTCGCCGAAGGTAGTCTGACATTGTTTCGCTTAGTGGGTAGAACCGTGTTCCATCGGTTCGTGGGTTATCCATATCTATCCACTCAATGAAGTTGCAAACCCGACGATATGTCCGCATGATGTGTTAACGTGATAAACTATTAAAGTTAGCTTTTTCAATGTGAATATTTTGTAGAAAAAGCATTGCGATCGACATACCCGATCAACGTTGGCGCATTGAAAAATCGCCTTCCCGGGTTTCCGTGAGGAGGGACGACGTAAGTATGCAAGCATCCCCACAATGGCATAACGGACGGTCACACCATGGTGGAATGAAACCGCTCGAAGGATGGAGTCGCCAGTGGAGACGCTCAACGAAAGGACGAAATGAAGAGCTCATTGTATGTGTAAGTGTAGGAAAAAGAATGAAGATATGAAGAGCTTGTATTCGGATTGAAGTAATATATAGTGGAGGGAGGTGAGTGTGGAATCCTTCACGCGCCGAAAGGTTAGTGGGGAATCCTTCACGCGCCGAAAGCTCAGTGGGGAATCATGAACGCGCCAAAAGTTGAGTGGGGAATCATTCACGTGCCGATTGTTGAGTAGGGAATCCTTCACGCGCCGAAAGTTGACAGCGACATATCATACACGTCTTTCGCACGCCGAAATATTTATTTTCTCTTTTTAAGAGTATCGTCCAGCGAACGACATGAAAGGATGTGACAATACGTGCCATGCACGTCCTGACTGTTAGTTTTAAATTAGTAAATTGTAATTGAAGTATACAGTCCAATTTCACACTCTAGCTGTTAGAAGTAATTCTAGGGACTCACTCCATATTTTACTGAATTTTTTACGGTAGAAACTTCGAGGACAAAATTTTGGCAGAATTTCCCCTGTTTATGTACTCAAATCTTACACAAATATCAATCTACCATATAACAGTCACAGAATATATACCACATTCATCCCCATCTCATAAACATGACAACACGAAAATATCACAAACTTCATAAAAGTCCGTAAAGTCCAGAATAGTTATGTTAGTCGAAAAGAACAGTCCATCCAAGACATAATAATGTTCCATACAGTCCATACAGTCCATAAAGTCCAAGCAAAATATGTACGACCTGGTTCACTGCCTCCTACTCTTACCCTTGCCCTTGTGTCCAAGAGCGTCACCGCCGGAGTAAAATGGACCGGTGGGTTCCTTCTCCGGTCCCAAGGTCCCTGTGTAGGCCGAGTCGAAGGAGCGTCCCGTAGCCGAGATGAGCCAATCTCATCATGTCCCCGTAGCGCATCCTCCTCATCGTCGGTGTCGTCGACCTCATCAGAGGCAGTGCATCTGGAGGCCGTTCGTGCCTGGCTTGAGGAACCGCCAACTCTTGGGGAAGGAGACGGCACATGCACGTCCTGACGTGTGATTGTCCTGCAACCACAACGTGCAGCCGCACTACGTAGCCGACGTACTACTCTCTGTTGCACATAACTCAGTACATATGTCACATATTGCAATATCAAAGGGATGTAAAGTTCAAAGATCTTTGAAAATCTTACATCGAGGAAGTTGCGTGTGTCATCGTCTTTAACTGTCTCGCGAAAGTGCGTCATCTCCACGACCGTGGTTCGGAGGGTGTTCCCCTGTAACAAATTTCGCACTTAGACCATCAAGTTATTCACCAAAAATACATAAGAACCAAGTCAGATGACATACCACTCTGTCCAAGATTGGCCCAGCCTCCACTTGGCTCCCAACCCGCGTAATTTGGTCGTAGGTCGTGTCTTCATCGTCGGACGACGCAATGTCGGCATAGTCATCCTGCGACCACTGGAGTCTGAGCCGTGTACGTGTCACACCGTGGTACCAAGACTGGTACTGCCTAAATGGCCGCGTTCGAGTGCGGCTCTTCATTGACGTCCACGTTTGCGTCGAACAGGTCCCACTGGTTTATGTAGTTGAAGTGGAACTGGTCCCAGTCAAAGATCTTCTTGTTCTTCTGGCGATCCAACCTGAAAGTAAGAACACGGTAAGTTAGGTAAGTTTTCAATCATGTAATACGAACTGATGGACACAATTGTAAATAACATCTCACTGACTTATGTAGGTCATATCCAGTAGAAACAAGATCGGGTGGATATATTTGTCGCCGTCCAAACCGACGTGCAACTCTATGCGGCAAGTGAAACTCGACGGCGTAGAAGCGCACAAGGGGACACCTCATCCTATACCTACTCGTCGCTAGAGCACAAGTTGCTCACCAAAAAAGGCAGCGCCACCTCTCCGATGTACGGCTCCCACGTCACCTGCAACATGTCGATACAACATGATACATTACAAAGTAAACACCTGAAAACGAATAGAACAAGTTAACAAGGCTTACACTTGTTGCCGTGAGACTGTCCATCTCGTTCGTGTACTCCTTGTAGGCCCTCTGCATTCTCGCGTGTGGGAGGTGACTGTCCCAAAGATAGGCCCACGTCGGCCGCCGACGTGCGCCCCGACCCGCGAACCACTCGCGAGGAGTCAACACCGCGCCGACCCACCGGAAACCTCGACCACATCCACAGCTGAAGAAGGTACACGCATCCACCAACCGAGGCGGATGACGAAGAACGACGACAAGCCTCGCACAGCTGCCGGTATAGGAAAGCTAATACTGCCGATCCCCAGCTGTACTGTCCCGCCTGGTCCCAGTCAGTAAGGCAGTGGATCCACATCCATGAAGCATTGTCCCCCGTCGCGTCTGGGAAGAGCACGCAGGCGAAGAGATGCAGGATCCACGCACGGCAGTAGCGCGCAACTGTCTCCTCCGCCCAATCAGGGCATTGGGCGAACTCCGCCCGGCTGCGTAATTGGCACTCCGTAAGAGCGAGTGCCGTGTTCACCAACCGGACGCCCAAGGAAGGCCTCAATCCGAGCTCTCCATCCGTATGATCCGCACGGACCCGTGACTCGCACGACCACGAATCCTTAAGCCAAGCAACTTCGAGCGATCCGTAGCGTGACGGTCATCTCCCAAAAGACAAGTGAAATGTGTGCGTCTCAGGTCGCCATCTGTAACTAACCACACTATTAATTTCCATGTAAAGAGAACTGTGTGTACAAAATAGTAAGATAGATGTGAAAGTTCCAATATAGTACTGTCAACTAGTGTCGTCAATGCCGGTGAGTTGAACGTGGGGAGGCCACGCCGAACTGAAACGATATGACGTCAAGGCCAGCTCGCTCCAGAAAGGCGTGTACCTATCGTCGTAAACCATGTCCAAGAACCCACTGTGGGCTCTAGGACGGAGGAGCGGAAGGTCCCGAATGTAAGAAAGGAAGTATGATGAGTTAATAATGGATGTCGCTTATCCATGTCCATGATGAGTTAATAACGAGATGTGATGGCATTGATCAATGTTAATTGCAAATTGAGCATACAACAAAACGATACGTAAATAAACTACGAATATAAGAGGGTGGATAAAAATATATCTCCGGATTTATGCCAATATGTTCACGGATGAATAAATGAAATACTAAGAAGAAAGAACTTTTGAAAGTGCAGTACTGAACTAATGAAAGTGCATACATGATCATTGCATCTGAAACTTAGGTGGATGTCCATTCCTTTCCTTTTGAGTGGTACACTCACCTTGTTTGCTTGTCAGTTCGTCAGCAGCAGCATTGCTTTTTGGTTGGGTGATTCAAACTAAAATTTTTTTACCATCCTATTGGCACATGTACAGATGTAACTGCAGGTAATTGTGAATATTAAGTGATAGGACTCACTTAATATCCTGCTCTCAATGTCATAGTTGCGATGCCTAGCAGCTGCAACAAGATGAGAACATACAAAGTGGTACTGCCTTGGTTTGCCACAGGTGCATGAGAAATCTTGGAGGACTACAACATGAATCCTCGATTCTCGAACCTCACCATCTGACGTCGTACCCCCGCTTTGCTTAACCTCGTAACGCCCCACAGCGTGGTCGAAACATGTAACCTCATGCGTGCCAGCTCTTTCCTTGGCCTTCTCGAGATGTTCATGTGCTTTAGGAGCCCATATCTGACCATCGCTCTGCAACTGCAATGCATGGGAGTGTCTTTCGTTGAACCAGGCAACAAGCTTGTAGAATGTGAATTGCACGATGGCATTCACGGGCATACCACGTATGCCCAAGCGGAGCCTTATTGAAGGACTCACCATGTTGCTGCACCGGAACTCGTATCTCCATCCGCCGGCATCGTGAGCTCTTGTCCACTTGTCCAAATCTCTCATCAACCCCGTAAGCCATTGCCTCGCTTCCGCATTTGATGCGGTCCGAACTCGCTCTAGCTTTCTCGAAAGTACCGGTCCTCAAGCCGTCGAGCCGCCTCCCGCAAAAGATCAAAGTTTGCCTTCACACCGTCTTTCCGGAGAAGATTCTCGGCAAGGTGTCGTGTACACCAACGATGGTGCAAAGGTGCATAACCCACTATCTCCTCTCGCACAGCATTAAGTATGCCCTGGTGCCTATCAAGATATGACCCCAACTTCTCTACATGGGCCGACCACATGTACCCTCACTAGCCTCAAGAACCATCCCCAACTATCGTTGTTCTCCCTCTCAACCAAAGCAAAGGCCGAGGAACCCGACTTGTTGTTTGCGTCACAGGCTATGGCTATAAGAAGTGTGCCCTGATACTTTCCAATCAGGAATGTACCATTGATGGAGAAGACAGGGCGACAATGCCTGAAAGCCTGCACACATTGAGGGAAGCACCAAAAAGCACGGAAGAATATCTGCCTCCCATTCATCCATGCATCTTGTCTAGGGATGTACTCGTAATGCATTCCTGGATTCACCGCTTTGATTGCATTGAAAAGTACTGGTAGCTGCTCGTAACCATCCTCCCAATCCCCATATATCATCTTCCACGTTCGCTGCTTAGCCCTCCATGCTTTACCGTAAGTTATCACATATCCCTGGTAAATCTCGCTAACTGTCCTGATAATTGTCCTAACCTTCATGTTGGGCTCTCCCTGCAATATTCCCATCAACCTTTTGGCAATGAGGGTAGATGTCAATTGCCGATGCTTCGTGTTGAGTTCAAGTGAGGCACAAGTGTGAGGCCCCACAACTCTTGTTATCTTCCATTTTCCGCTGATCTTTTGCTTCCTAGCACAAACCTTCCATGGGCAGCCTTCATGTTCACGTACAACCGTGTACCGTCGCCCGCATAGGAGTGCGGGACCTTGTAAGGCCTCTTTCGTATCACCGCAAACGCCCGCAACCAACGCTTCAATGCAGGAAGGTCATTGAAAACCCTGTCCTTGACAATTTCCATGCTAGGTCCCGCCTCTGGAGCTTCCATCAGCTCATCATCACGTCCCTCTCGCAAACGCCCGATCGGAAAGAGTAAGATCACCGAACTCGTGAACTCTAGGATCACGACGGCCGGGAAGATACGCCTTAACATCTCAATGTCACTCTCCGTCAGTTCTCCAACTGGTCGATCATCATCGGAATCAATAGCTCTTGCGACTTCATAAGGCTCTAAATCATTCATAACTTCAACACTATTTGAGTCCCGAAATTGGGGAAAAAATGATCACCACATTGTCGAATATCGCCCGCAACATATACATAAATATGACGAATGCAAGATATTAGCGGTATACAAGAAGGGTGAATGATGACGAGAAACGATCACGAACAAACTTACTAGGATGATTCTGTGTCAAAGGGATCTCCTGAGGAGGACCTGCCACATTTCCATCCAATGGACATGCATCTCCATATGTCTCAACAATTTCGACCTCATTGGGAGCAGATTGAGCATCCGGAACCGTACGTGCAGCCTCCGCAAAGCGAAGTGGTTCCGGAACATCTATGGCAAGGTATGGCTGATCGTGCATCAATGGGGAAACCTCACGACGAATTGGTTCAACCACCACCCGACGCACAACCACCTCCAAGCTTGGGAGTTGACTCTTCATAACAGATCTCACATACTTCTCCCACTTATCCGCACAACCTATTAGGGTCAGCCTCTTTAGGATGTTGGAAGGAGATACTACGTGAAGTACACCCTCAACTATGATGGAATCATCTCCGAGCAATGTAGCTCCTCCCGAGCCCTTTCAAGCAATTCACTAAATGTTGGCTTCTCATCAAATATAACAGCTCGCTTTGCATGTCAACAAAGTTGATATATCCATAACAATCTCTTGCCACGGTGCCTCCATGATATATGATCACTACGTTGTCCATCTAGTAGTTCGAAAAAATTACAAATATATTTAGTTCAGTCCAAATTAATTGCTATATACTAATAAATTTGTCCAAGCCACTATAGTTTTCAAAACATACAAACTTTCGCAAAAAACTCTAGCCCTTACGAAATTATCCAATCCTTTCATTTCTTCTTTATGAGATCTACCTTCGCGTAAACTAATCCAATCCCGAATATAATAGCGCATGAATCGATTGTCCGGATCAGTACGAGTGAAACTGTCTAAGTTGATAACGTCTTCGCATTAGTAGTGACAAGTAGTAGCAAGTACTCCCGCTTTTTATGTGTACTGTTATGTTGCTATGCCCAACTAAAGACATAAATATATATATATGTTACATATGTTATATAGTGGGATATTTAGAGAAAAATTGACCTATATTACGTTGCATTCCAATCCGAAATCACATATGTTGCATTTTTAAATTTTACATATTTTCAAATTTTATCTACATTGCCTATTCTAAATTAAATGAAATTTCTTAATTTGCACATTATGAATTTTCATTTGATCCACATTTCATACTCGAAAAAATACTTACAATGCCGTGCGACGGAATGCGACGGAATGTGGGCGTGCGCGACGGGCGGGAGGAGGCGGGGTGCGGCGGCGCGCGACGGCGCGCGGCGGGCGCGGCGGCGGCGGCGGCCGCCAACGGCGCGCGGCGAGGGGCGGCGGGCGCGCGCGGCGACGGGCGGCGCGGCCGCGCGACGGAGATCGGGCGGCGCGCGGCGCCGGCGAGCTACGGCGCTGCGCGCGGCGGCGACCTTGGCGGCGGCGGCTTGTGCGGCGGCGCGTGCGGCGGCGAGCTGGGACCGAGGCGTCGGGCTTACGAGGAAGACGGGACCCCACGTGTAAGCAAACCTCGGCGCCATCTATAGTGGCGCCGAGGTCGGCGCCAAGATCTATGGCGCTGAGCTCGGCGCCAAGATCTATGGCGCCTAGCTCGGCGCCACTATAAATGGCGCCGACATTTGCCACGTCGCGGCCCCGTGTCGCCGACATTTGCCACGTCGCAAAATATCGGCGCCAATAGAATTGGCGCCGAGTTGTCAAACTCGGCGCCATCACTATTGGCGCCGAGATCGGGTCCATTTCCGAATTCTAACACCGGGTCTATTTGTGAGAATCTTTCAAGTTTTGGGCTAAAAAGCAAAAAATTCGACGGAACCGTCTATCTATGACATGCATATGTCTTTACTGTCATGAGCTCGTCTGAGATGCTCCACCACCGTCCACACCTATCCACAGCTAGACCTTGTCGTCAATGCTCGGTCGACAACTGCCACCTCTAGGACACCACCGTCGAGAGCCTCCACTGTCACTATCCTCATCTGCGCCAAACAAGCCGATGACCATCGTACCATCAGTCAGCCCCATCACCAGCGACCATCATCTCACCGTCCTCGTTTGGTCGTGGTCAGATCCGGATGTCAGAGCTTGCCTAGTAGCCAGCGCGGGCCACGGGCAGGTGTCCAGACTCCGCTGCGTGCAATCATTTAGTAGGTATGTAAGAGCAACTTCAAAGAGACTGCTAATCTTACCCCCAATACCTTTGTTTAGAGGAAAAACAGAAAAAAAGATCTCCAACAGTTCCCTCAAAACTCCCCTAAAAGATTAGCAACGCCAAAAAAACATCCCCACCGTGCATATATTAGCAATGTCAAACATTCCCCAATCCTCTCTCGACCTCCTTCCCGCGGTGCCTTCCCGTGGTTTTTCTTTTTTCCTCGCCCCGAACACCTCCGCACCGCTCGCCAGTCGTCGCCCCGCGCCACGCTTCGTCCGGCCTGGGCCTAATTTTGATGATGTGACCTATTTTGAATTATTGGGGAGTAATTTTTAGCGTTTTGCTGTGTGTTGACATGTTTTTTGGAGAAATTTTTTTAGCATAGTCCCCAATACCTCGTTTTGGAGAAGAAATTTTTAACCGTCTATTGAAGTTGCTTTAATACTATGTAATTGTTTGGAAAATTAGCTACTTTAAACTCATGTGAAAACTAATGAAGCCATATTAACAAGAAAATTAGGAAAGCAATTAACCCTCACTATATCACATGTATTCATGTCGATGGTAAATTATATGGATTAACGTGTGTACTAATTATCCATTATTAAGTTTCGAAAATACTATACCACGGAATACGTACCGTCCTGGGCGCGTGGGACGGTATCCCCTCATGCCGCACAACCTTTTTGAGCCGCGTCGTCTCCTTCGTGTGCGACTCCTGCCGCAGCTATAGTACTGCATCTCGCTCACAAAATACTGATTTCGTAATACATCCTGCATGTATAGTACTGCACCCAGGTGGCCAGCCAGGTAGGGTACAATTAACTACAGCCGATAGAATAGACCAATGCTAAGTCTGTACAAGAGTGATGGAAAACCTAGCATCCACGCCTGAAATCCAAAAAGAAGCCTACGTTCTCTGATCCTCCTAGTAGAATGGAAATTATGAAAAAAATAAAATAAAAGAATCTTTGAGCACCACATGTCCTGCTAAACATGATAAAAAGAAGGTCAACAAGTATGGCAGGTGCAAAACACCTAAAAGCACAAAATACAATGTTAAATCCCTTGTTGTTTTTACCTTTCGGGGCTTGTTTTCTCCTCTTTTATTCAATAAAAAGCCAATTTTTCTTTAAAAAATACATCCTACTTGTATTTACAAATATACGTAGTATTTCATATAATTCATCGTACATATTTATAGATCCATAATATATTATGTTTATCTAAAGTATACTTTTTATATAATATCTATTATACAAGCATTTTCTATATTATGCCAACTACGGTCTAATATGGAGGCTCGCTCTGCTTTTTTCATATAAATCATGTTTGTTTACGGTATACATAGTACCCAATGTCTAATCTAAATTTGCTCATTATATCCTAACAATACTGCAAGACTTATACAATTTTCTGAGTACATCCTCAATATTGACTGCTATATATCTTGTCTTCTAGAAAAATATTTTCAGGAAGTAATCCAGCGCTCGCTTAGACACCGAGTACCATAATAGGCAGAGGTCAAGTACACCCTATTGTCAAGAATGTTCTCGAACAAAAGAAGAGTTGTTGGACCAAACCTTCCAACAAAGACCAATGGCCTATCTAACATCTAGTACTGGTCACGCCCCGGTCTATTTGTAAAAAGATTGCAACGTACAAATCTCCTCGCGAACATTATCGGCTTGATAACCCGACATGGTTTTGAACGGGCGTCCGATATGCTTATAAGTTGGGTATGTGAGTCATGCTAGCCACATGAGATGCACATGTAATAACCAACTCAAGCGCTCCCAAGAGTGATCGAGGTAAGACTACACACCTGGTTCTCGACCAGCATTATGGCGATCCTCTCACCACCTTTAAGAGCGGTCGAGGTATGACTATACCTGGTCTTCGACATGTGAGTAACAAATATATACAACAATTAAAAATTAGTAATAACATATTAATGAAATTTTTTTAATTAAAATCCCGTCGCAACGCATGAGCAATATGCTAGTGTATGTGTATATATATAGCAAATTTGTTCTACACCCCTCCTCTCATGGTCCAAACCCACCTCCCCCACCCTTATTAGGGCCCAAAACCCACATCCCACCTTGGTTAAAGGATGGTCAAAGCATCCTCCTGTCGGTTAGACCCCGGTCAAACCCATCTATTGACTCCCTTCCACGCCTACCTCTTTGTTGTCCTCGTGTCGTAGGAATTGCGCAGTAACAGAACGACCTTAACATGGCTGCTTTCTGCAATAACAACGTCAAGATATATCATGATGGATCTAGTTTCGTTAAGCACTTTTTTACGAACATCATAGTGCAAACGAATTAGAAAACAAGATGTAACGTGAGAGATATATTACTCTCTAAAGATTGAGACTTCAAAGTTTTTTTCTCTACACAAAGCAGTAGTATTATAGCATTACTATTACTACCACTTGTTTCGTGGCGTGTTACTGCAGTTTATCGATAATATTACTATCGGCACATAGCAATAAATTATGATTTTCCTAGTAACATAACCGATTTGTTCTATGATGATAGCGATAAAAGAATTAAGCAAACAACTACAGATAAGAGATATAGTTTGTATAGTGATGTTGGTTTTGTTGAGAGGAAAAATAAAAGAAAAGAGGAGAAGGGAGAGAGACAAGGGATAGATATAAAGTAAGAGAACGGAAAGGCTTGAAGCATGCATACGATGAGGGCATTTCCAATGTATAGTTTCTATGGTAGTTTTTAAAAGTAATTAATTTGAGTTTAGATTCAATCTTTCCAATGCATAATTTCTACAAGTAGTTTTTACATATACAAAAATTAATGATATCATGAATGCTTTACAATAGAGCTTGATTTGTTGTGACAGTGCTCAAACAAGACAGCACCGAGGCAACAGAGTGTGGAAATGTTGGAGTAGTCTTGCTAGTAGTAGCAGTAGTCCATGTCCACTGCTCTCTCCTCATTCTCTTCTTCCTCCAAATCCCACCCATGCACCGCCGCCGCTGCCGTAGCCGTGGGCTCGTTGGAGCCCCCAGCCGCTGTCGCTGCCGAAGCACAAGAGGCGCGCGAGCGCGGCGCCGGAGGAAAAGGGGAGCGAGAGGCAGCCACGCGCGGGAGCGTGGGAGGCGCGAGAGCATGGGAGCGTGGCGCCGGAGGGAAGGGAGAGTGGGAGGCAGCCGCGTGCGGGAGGGCGCGGGAGCACGGGAACACGGCGGCGGGGCCGCGGGGCGGGCGGCCGTGGCGGGAGGCGCCGGAGCACGGCAACGCAGCGGTAGGGGCGCTGGGGGCCGAGCGATGGTGACGAGGGGCGCTGGGGGCTGGGCGGTGAAGACGGGAGGTGCTGGGTGCTAGGCGATAGCGGCGAGGGGTGCTGGGGGCCGGGCGGCGACGCACGGGGAGCACGTGGGTCCTTCTTGCTTATTCCAAAGAAGGGGACGCAACGATGGTGGAGGGTGGTGGCGTTGGCGCGGCGATGGGGCCGAGGAGGTGGCACAACGACGACGGAGGACAACGGGGCCGAGAAGGGGGCACAACGATGGCGGATGGCGGTGACGGCCGAGTTCGTGTGGTGTCGCGCCAACCGCCAGAGATCCTGCTCGCCTTCTTCCCCTGCAAGGCGACGACGTCCCAAGTGGAGCAATCGATCTCAATCGACACTACCCAATTCTCCCCAATGCGGGTTTCTCGGCGCATCGATACGACGCTGTTTCCTCACAAAGAAATGTTTCTCTTTTTTCTCTTCTCTCTCTTTATTTATTATGACGTCACATCCTCTTCTCTCTCTTTATTTATTATGATGTCACATCATTAAATTGGTGCCATGGCAAGATATTTATTAGAGATAGAAATTATCATAAATACTTTATTGGGAGTGTCCTGAGTAACTTGCATGCTGTATTTTGTCTTTTTATGATTAGGCACTTTTTGTCCTTTTGTGATTGAAATATTGTTTTTCTTCTTTTTTTTCATTAGCTGGTGTGCTACAATAGAGAAGAAAGCACGTGGGATCGGGCCTAGGTCTACAAGGAAGAAGGGAGTTGTTGGGTGTGAGTGATGTGCGGAGAGAGCACTATGGGTTTTTTAAATCTTTTTTGTTTTTTAAGATTGGTTTTTTGTTTTATTTAGAACGCTATTTTTTTCGTGAGGGAGGGAGCGTTTCTGGGGGAACCACGAGAGGTCCGGGGCAGGGGGGAGAGGGTGGAGAGAACTAGGGGTGGGCATTCGGTAAAAAACGTAACTTCGGTTCGGTTTTTTCTCTATGTAAAGTTCGGTTTAACACAAATGAACAACCGATCGGTACGTCGGGTTCGGTTTTTTGTTTTTACCAAAAAAACCAAAGAAGCAGCAGCATTGGACTTGCCTTGCACGGAGAGGAGGCAGCTGGGCCGTCGGCTGACGGCAGCGTGGCGCAGAGGGAAGGGGAAGGCGCGCGGCGCGGCGCGGACGTGGACCCATAGGAGGCCAGCCGGCGGCGGCGCGCCACGGAGGAGAGGAAGGGGCGGTGGCACGGCGCGGACGCGGAGGAGGTCGGCGGCGGCGCGACGTGAAGGAGGCGGCCGAGCGGCGGCGCGCCACGGAGGAAGGGCCGCGCGCGCGGAGGGGGGCGGCGCGCGCGGAGGAGGAGAATGGCGGCGGCGTGCGCTGCGCTGTGAGGAGGCCGCAAGAGAGATGGAGGACGGCGATCGGAGTGGGACGGAGATGGCGCCCTCCTCCTCCTCCGAGTCGGAGACCAGACCGCGTCGTCTCCCCGCCGTCGCCTCGTTCCAGAGGCACCCCACCCCCACCACCACCGCCGCTCGGGAGAGCAGCCCGCCGCCACGGCCGATAGGGAGGAGGCGAGGGATCAGCTGGCCAGTGGCCATAAACATGCGCCGTATTTTTTGGTTCCTTTTTTTCTCGAGACAGAGAGAAGAGAAGGGGCCGAATTTCTGGGTTCGGTTTTTTCTCGGATGTTCGGTTTTTATACATAAAAAACCAAACCCGCACCGAATTTCTCGGTTTACGCAACGCCACAAACCGAAACCAAAACCGAAACCTAAAACCGAAAAACCGCAAATTTCGGTTCGGTTCGGTTTTTTTAGTTCTCGGTTGGAAAGTGCCCACCTCTAGAGAGAACGTAGAAATAGCATGATCCATGGGGCGAGGAAACTGAACCACATACAAAAATGCCTTACATTAAATTGATCGGTACATCGGACTTTAACTTTAAAATAATTATAATAAAATAAAATAACATTAATTATAACGTACGAACATATTTAATATATATATATATATATATATATATATATATATATATATATATATATATATATATATATATATATACACACACCCAGAGAGACCTCCTTCTGCGTCTGTTTGCGTCTGTGTGTATATTCAAGAGGCTGAAATTAATTTGTGGGACTATTTCATGCTTAACCGGCTTCAGGTGGGAAAATCATATCATAGGAGTCTATATATATAATGTACTAGAATATATATCGATCGATCCCCCGTTTTTTTTGGCCGATTGGTTTGGGCATTTACTACTACGTTTTAGCGACAGATTCATTGCCCCACGTGTGTCAATTAATTAAACAGAGAGCTAAGCTAAGGTTAGCTGATCAATCTGATGTGATGGATGACCTTGGCTGCATACATGTCTACATTAGCTGAATCAACTCCTTGTTCTTTTTCCATCAAGCATCTTCTACTGGAGTCATACATATGTATCTACATACTACTATATGCTGGGTAGTTCATTCCATCATCATCAGTTGCTTAAATTAAATATATGTGATGTTAATTAGGGCTTATCAAACAGCCAGCCAGCAGGGATTGGTACCAGAGACCCGGATAGATCATGAATGCATTGCATCTGCGTGGCTGGATGGAATTGTTTACTGGATCACAACACTTTTGAAAGGCAGGCTCAATTAATTAATACTCCCTTCATTTTATATTATAAGTCTTTTGGTTTTATCTTAGTCAAACATTTTTAACCTTAATCAAATTTATTAAAAAAACAACAAAATCTCCAACACAAAATAGACAACAATATGACAATATATTTAATATTATATTTAATAAAACTAATTTGATGTTATAAATATTGCTAAATTTTTTTATAAATTTGATCAAACCAAAAATATTTAACTAAAAAATCATAACAACTTTACAGTATGAAACAAAGGGAGTACTAAGTTAACAATAATCTCGCGAGGTACATCAATTAGCAGAATTGTTTTTTCTTTTTAGGGAGGGAAGGATTATATTGGGGTGAGTTGGTTAGGCGCGCTTTTTGGTCAACGTGTAAGTCAGTCTTCATGCTTGACCGCCCGCCTGACCATATACACATATCTTTTTCTTGCTTAAAAGATGTATGCATGTATGCCTAATTGAGAGTTACTGATTGATGTTTTCAATATTTCATAACCTGTATTTTGACTTTGCATGTGATTATTGAACCTATGGTACAACACAGTCCGTCTTTCTGCTAAGTGTGTGGGTATTATGCAAGTCAATAGTATCTTTGCAAGAAGTAAATTAAACGAATACTTAAAAAGTAAATTAGTTTGAAATGAAGTGAAAAACCTAATGCTTCAGTGGTATTATTATTTCAGGTGTCAGGCATGCATGCATATTAGGCTTTCGTTTTCGTGGAGAAGATTCTCAAAGCAACAACAGGCTGTCTGGTTGACAACTGATCGGTGCGTAAAACAGAACGATTTATTAATACATTAATTAAATATTAGATATTTTAAAAACATATTAATATAATATTTTAAAACAATTTTTATATAATTTTTTGAAAAAAATATATTATTTATTTGTTTGAAAAATATGCGCATGAAAAATAAAAAAGGTGCGCTGGAAAAGCAGAGAAAGGACACAACCTAAACCTAACTAAAGGAGGGTTAATAGATAGAGTAATTACTTGGCCCGACAGAAAAAAGAGTAGTTAATTACTTGTGTTCGTAACATGTACGTGGTAAAATATCTGAACATTCTATTGGTCTTAAAATGTTAGTCGAAAAATTACACGGAAAGAGATACAAGAAACTTAGGTTTTTTATAAAAGAAAGTGTTGTCCATAGAATCGAGTGAGGCAGTGACAGAGGGTGGTCTTCGACGGCAAAATGAGGTGGTGGCACACTAAACCCTGCACACAGAGAGTGATGGGATTACGATGTGAGGAGGCAGGCGGATTAGTCTATGGATTTTTTTTCAAGTTAAGACCTATATCGACGTATATATGAGGTTTGGGGTTTCTCTATATTAGGTCATTAGATGGTAAAAGTGAGAACCGGAACTGGAAAGAAAACATAAAAGCGAGTGAATCTGTCGAAACCATAATAAGATGGGTGAGACTTAGACCGTTTGAGCGGCACAAAGAGCTAGACGGAATTTCCTAAGGGTGTGTTTGGTTGAAGGTATGTCTCTCAATGAAAAAAATGATTCAGGTTTTGAGTGTGTTTGGTTGATGAGTAAGGATAAATAAAATGGACTGGAGAAAAAATATTTTATGAAAATGTTGGATAAGTATATTCGGCCAAATTGATATAGTCACCTTTGCTAATTTTAATCATTAGTAATTAATTAATAATAATGCATTTTGTCATTATTTAGGTCAACTCGTGTTAATTAATCTTATTATTAATTAGTATAGATTATAAATAATTAATATATTTTATTATTAATAATATGTTATTGTTTTCATCAATCCATTCTCATCCATCAAACCAAAGAACTGGATGGTCATATGACTACCAAACACATCTTAGCCAATCTTAACCACGAACCAAACACATCCTATTTGGTTTGCTCGAACCGTGAGTGGACAGTGTGTTCCACGGTGTATCTCACCAAAGGGAGGTGGCTGCTGCTTACTGTTGCAAACGTAGTATACTATGTATATGTTAAGCGCAGAGTGATGTTGAAGAGCATTTTTTCTTTGCAGTTTGGGTTTAGAGCAACTGCAATCACTACTACAGAAGAGGTCAAAGGTGCCGGTTGGAAAACCCTTTTAGGTGTCAGTTTTTCCAACCGGCATCTATTGGTCGGCATCAATGATCAAAGTCATTGGTGTCGGTTTCTCAACCGGCACCTATTCAGGCGAATAGGTGTCGGTTCGTGTAGAACCGGCACCTATTTATCCGACACCTATACGGACCGAAACCCATTCAACAAGGTGCTCCCAATTTCTTCTTATGGGCCCACTCCTTTAACCGGACCCATCATATTTACCGGACCCACCAAACTTTTCCACGCAACTACGTACCTTGATGGTGGGCCCTCTTTCGCGCCCGCGAGTTAGAGTTACAGGCACGAGCGATTGAGTCCAGCTGGCCATGTGCATGAGAGATGCATATTTAAGCTGGTGTTGGTCTTGTTCGGCAAGCAGTATGGTACTAATCGAGGAAATAGTGTTTTTCTGAGAATAGGTGCCGGTTCTTATTACGAACCGCCACCTATATAGTATAGGTGCCGTTTCTACTATTCATCCGACACCTATTCGCGAAGAACAGGTGACGGTTCGTAATAAGAACCGCCACCTATAGTATAGGTGTCGGTTCTACTATTTATCCGACACCTATTCGCGAAGAATAGGTGGCGGTTCGTAATAAGAACCGCCACCTATAGTATAGGTGTCGGTTCTATTATTCATCCGATACCTATAGATATAATAGGTGCCGGATTTAATTGAACCGGCACCTTTTGGATCGATATCTATGAGATTTTTTGTAATAGTGAATACCTCTATTTAACCCCTAATACATTGATTTGGTCTATAGCTTTCCCAAAAAATCTCAACACTAAAATGAACTTGTGCGTCATACATATCTTAGCGTCACGGAGCCGATCCCCAATCTTCTTCCCGCGCCGTCCTCACCTCCTTCCCGCGCGGCAGCGCCCTTCCCACAACTTCCTCTCCTACTTCCTGCGCCTTCCTCTCCCCTTTCCAGCGCTCTTCTTCTCCTCCCTCCCACGCCTTCATCTCCCTCTTCCTGCGCCTTCCTCTCCCCCCTTCCCGCGCGACATCGCCCTTCCGGCTTTGGGCGGCGGCGGAGGTGGCTTTCGGCGGCGGCCCTCGACGGATTTCGACAGTGGCGGCGTAGGTTGATTTCGGCTGCGTCGGCGGCGGATTTCTATGACGTCGGTGGCAGAGGTTGATTTTGGCTGTGTCGGCGATAGATTTCGACGGCAGCGGCGGGGGAGATGTAGCCACAACAGGCACCACCTCCTGTCCGGCTGGGGCAAAATAGGTGCGGCGGGGGGAGGGGTGCTTCAACGGCGCATGGTGGTTGTAGATTATTTCCATCTTCCTTGCTCCATCCAATGATCTACTCTACTCCAACGAGCACTTGAAATACCAGTAAATCTATTGACAGATTGCTTCTCTTTAGTGGCTTGTACTGCTTATGGGTGATTAGCTATGCTACATTACTACATTTGGGAAATTTTAATGCTACTGTTAGACTTGATGCATCCTCACAGCACAAGTTTTTGGTATGTCTGTTTTTACCAGCATTTTAGCAAGTTTAAGGACCTGTCCAACATTTTATTTTGTTATGTTTTGATTGGTACAACATTTGTCTGTCGGTGAGAATGACAGAGTTCTATGTTACTTTAAGGAGCTTGATTGATTATATTTCATAAATCAGTTTTATGAGATATAGATAGCTAAGGCTTCAAGTTCTCTATTGCAAGAAATCGAAACTGTTTTGTACAGGTCTTCCTATCACTTCGTTGTATATGGAATATTCTGAAAGTTCGCAGCATGATTTATCTAGTTGGATTCATGCTTTGAATTGTGCATATCATTCTCAAACTTTCTCGTGTGATTGATTACTCTCAAATTCTAACCGAATTTGTAAATCTCCTTCTATTCACAAAGCAACAGTTCATATTGATTAGAAACTACTTGCACCTGTTGTGGGTGAACTTGTCCCCCTTGAAGTTGCTTGTCTATGCTATTGATTAGAAACTAGTAGAGAAAACCAAGTTTTCTCTTGAATCTGCTTGCTTATGCTATTGACAAGGAAATGCCATTCATTATATTTGCTTATGCTATTGACAAGGAAATGTTTCATTCATTATATTGTCCTTTCTAAGATTAGCAAGTTGTTATGTGTGATAATCTTTTGCTTTGTGATAGAAAGAATGGGAAAATCATGTAGGTGGTTTGTAGGTGGTTTGAATACTTGAATCTACGAACGTCTAAGCATGTACTGATAGTCTTAGACTGAAGCACTGGAGTTGCATCTTGGTTATTCTTTCAAGCTGAAGCTGCCAAAATGTTTCCTGCATATTGCATCCAGATAAACCTATAGCTTCAGTCATAAATTTTTTGCTTTGTGATAGAAAGAATGGGAAGAGCATGTATGTGGCTGAAGTTGCCAAAGTCTTTCTTGCATATTGCTGGCTAGTCCTAGAACACAAATTTTCAGCAGATATGGACTAAAGCTTCATGAGACATGAACATACAGCCTAAAAAAGTGCTTCAATGCTAAATATTACGTATGCTAGAATAAAACAGTGGCTCAATGCTTCAATGTGCTAGAATAAAACAGTTGCTCAATGCTTCAGTGTGCTAGCATAAAACAGTTGCTTCATGAGATCAGATGAGCTAATGTTTGGTCGATGAAATCCTGCCGCCGGGACGTCACACGACAGCGCTGTAGTTCGCGAGGTCACGTGACGGCCGGCGCTGCAGGTCATGTGAGGGAGCGACGTCCTGAGAACCGATGCTACAGGTCGTGCGAGGAGGTTGTTCGGGAGGTGGCCAGACCGGTTCCTATTTTGATGACGTGGTCTTTTTTAAATTATTGGCTGTGAGCTGAGAAAAAAAATTATTAGCATTGTCCTCGATACATGGTTTTTGAGGACAATTTTTTGGCAGTCTTTTGAAGTTGCTTTTACTGAGCTACTATATAGCAGTATTTTGGTTATGTGAAGATGGCAACGAATTTGAGTGCTGATGTCATGGGTAAAAAATAAAACCAACCATGCAAACTGTTGAAAACGATGCGAGCAATGCCCAAACAAAATAAAAGAATGCTGAACAAATGGATGTGTTAATGTCGTGAGAAAAAGAAAAGAGGGAAAGACAAGGCCCAGCATCAGCTAGGCCCAACCAACCATGGTACTCATTCCTTTCCAACGTTGATCATCGTATTTACAAATGGCACCGAGACCAATACCAAAAAACATCGTTACTTTTGAAATTAAATCTTATCAATTAAGTTGTTGTATTAGACATGTATATGAGCATGCAAACGTGTAATTGAATGCAAATATGCCATTTACTTGTACACACAGATAAAAAAAAAGGACATGTAACGATGGCATTTACTTTGTATAGATAAAGGAACAGACATGCCACTGTCATTTACTTTATATGGATAAACAAATAGAAATCATGCACTTAAACGATAATCAACTCGAACTGGCGGGCCATATATATCTGGTCGGCCAGGTACCCAAAGGCCTCCACGGCCTCGCACATTAATTTGATTATGTTATTTCTTCTCCTCTGGTAACCTAGTGGAGTAATTATGTATTCACATGCATCATATATCGATTGGGCCGGGAGTCATTGTGTATTTTGTGTGTGTACAAACTACAAATTACTACTGGTCAGCTAGTATATATATTAAGTAGATAACTCTTTCTCTACTCTATCATCCTACGTACCTAGTAATTACATACCTTACAACAAAAAATTGTCAGATACAAGAATGTGGGTGCGTCTTACACGCCACCAACCCAACCCAACCCAATCGGCCTATAGATGACTAAAACAAAATGTTAAAACATACGTACACCTACACTAAGACACTAAGGGCACGTACTGTGTAATTACTAGCTGGACCAATATCAGCTCTTTATCTTGAGAAATTGAAACGCGGGGTTGTCAAGGAGTTGTTGAGGTGGAGCCACATTCTGGAATTCCTTGGCATCCATTGAATCGCCTATCTCCTCCAGCGATAACGGCATGCTGCAACCCCGCAGTATTCCAAACTAATTAATTTATAAACCTCATCTACACTACTTTTTTTTTTATTTTCTTTTCAATGTGTACACAATTAAACAACCGAATAGCTCTCTCTATATAAATATATATTCGATTCGAGCGAGCGAGTATGTACCTTATCTCCTCATTTAGTAAAAAGGTACCATTCGAAGCAGCATCCTGCCCATTCATCAATGTTCTCATTTCATTTAGGACCTACGCATGACCAACCAACCATCGAGCTCGTCAATATATAATTTTCAACACACCAACGACTACCCCTCATCTCGAATCCTTTTGCACAGGGTAACTCAAGTACTCAACTGACATGCATCATATCAATTAGTTGCATATGCTGCTCACCTCTTCCGATACACTTTCAGTATTATATTTGTCATCCCAGTATTGCGTGCATATTTTGTAAAGTTGCTGAACACTCAGTGCCTGCATATATAATAATGCCAATGGGCTTAATTTCATCTTTACCTACTTTCCCTTTATTTTCTTTTTTTTTTCAAGAGAGAGTTGGGAGGGAGGGGCGATATTACCGTGCACAGATCATTGATTATTTCATCGTATGAAATCCTGAACTTTTTGAAAATGACCTGAAGCGCACCACAAATTAAGAGAAGAAATCCCATGTAAGAAGGTAGTTTTGTATATGAAAGATCATGCGTAAGTTACGCAAAATCTAGCCATGCATTCCATCGGTTTTCTTGTTTAAATAATAATAATAATAATAATAATAATAATAATATGAACAATTGTTGCTCCACATGTTTAAGTTTGTAGTTACATACCAAGAAACCAACAGCCTGGCCTATATGCTTAAGTTCATCCCAAGCAGATCCTGCATACTGTTAGTGTCTCAATTAGATACGACTGCACAAGGAAAAAAATTAAAAAAGATACTGACAGTATAATATGATTGTAATATGAAATCATTTTATATTAACAGATAGTGTTAAATCTACGTAAAATATAAAGGTCATATAAGATAGCAGCGAACTGGTGATTATGTAATTCGAAAACCAACTTTCAGAAAAAATGAATTATTTCAGTGTTTTTCGCTTGGTTTTCACTTAAGTTCGGTACCGATTTAGCTTAGTTAGGTTCGGTGTTCGGTAATTTTATGCCCACCCCTAATACAGTACGTCAAACAATACATGCATAAAACTTTCATATATGAATTAAATAGTTGGAAGCATTTAAATAAAGTACATGAGAAGAATGTCATACTACACAGTGTGCATCTTGAAAAAGAATAATAGCAAAATTACATGTTTTTGTTTACCTCTGGCTTGGCTTGTGTACACCATGCCTCCAATTCTTCCAACCCTTGTTTTACATATTCTCCATTGCTGAAGGAACAACACTCTCGGCGTACAAGAAGGCTAGAACATAGTACCAGTAGAATGAGAAAACATTACGAGCATGGAATTAAAAATCTGGACAGCAGAAGATTACCTATTGAAGAGTTGAGCATTGATGAATGAGAATATTTGCGTAAATATCTTTCGAGCAAAAATTGCTGGGACCTGAAATTTCAGTATAGTGATGAGAAATCAAGATACAAGATGACCAAATGCAATTCCGGTATACACATTAACACTTACACAATTTTCTTGTAAGGTTTTCAGGAGGTCATTCAAATGATTGACTATTGATTGCCAATTGTTACCTTGATCTGTTAACAAACCAGCTTTGGCACTTCTTGGTGTCTTCAATATCATACAAGAATCGGCATTAGACTAGCAACAAAAATAACTTCTTGACATTGAGTTCAGGTATATAATTAGCACTCATAAAAAAAAGGGTATACAACTATCATGAAGCTTCAAAATCTGTATGACAGCCTAATCAGCAACCAAGAAAAACTCCTCAAAGCACAAGTGCACAACAGTGCACATCATACAGCAGCATTACGATTTTCTTCAAACTTTGCGTGCAAAGGGTTCAAGCGTTCTGCTAACTAAGGGGAACAAGACAGATTTTATCAGCCTAAAATCAACTTAGTACTCCAGTTCTCAACTTGCAATGCTAGCTTGCGCATCAAGATTCCCAAGAGTCTACTTATTCTCAGACCCATAATGGTACCACAAAAAATGTTTAAAATACGAAATAATTTTTAACCTGCGGATGACTCGTGATAGATGGAGTAACCTGAATAATAAGTGTGAGTACTGAAGATATTTCTCTCTTCACATTATCACGGATCATTCCATATAAGCCTTCCACAAAAGCTGTAAGTTGTTGCTTAAAAAGAAATGCAGGATACTTGGCCTCAACTTGACGGACAAGATCCATGTCAACAGTAATGTTTGAAGCGCGAAATACCTGAGTATCAGATAAAACCATGGGAGATAGAAGAGTCAAGATAACTTCCAAAAGACCCCATACCAGAATTATGACAAATTATAATTGCTAGTACCCATACAACCCTTTAATATCTTTTGAAACTAGAGCAGATGTTGACATACAGTTAAAAACAATCTTGTATCGTATTAGTTCTGCTGAAATTCAACCCAATTTCTGATTATAAACTACTGTTATGAAAGGAAGCATGTGGCCAAAGTATTTTATCTAACCAATTTTATATCTTTTTAAATACCTAACTTTATCATATACAAAGAGTATGAGTAGATATGTGTCGTTATGATTGTTTTATAATCTTATACTACTGAACCCTTTTGTTTGAAATCAATGTCAAAGATGCAACTTGGAGTTAATGTGAAACCTGGACTTAAGTGGGGCAAAATCTAACGACCATTTATGTGGTAATCATAGAATCAAGGAAGTGCCACAATACTCTAATCACTTGCATGCCAAGGAAAACAAGATAATTTAATCATCTAAATTTCTAAACAAATCATCGAATAACATAATACGGCATACCATTCTGCCAAGAAATGATGTCTGTGTCTGTGTTCTTTTTAGCGGAGTTGTTCCAGATGAGCCAACAGGTTTGAGACTCTTTTGTAGTATTATCAACAAAGATGATGAATTTGACAGCCAGTATGCAAGATCAGCGTTGCTTTCTTGTTTCTGTAATACACGTGGTATGAAGACAATAGAAATTGAGTGCAATGAACAAACATGACAGGGTAACTTGGCTTAAGGCAACAAATTAAATGGTAAAATAAGCACACGATGAATAAGGCTTGGAACCCTAGCAAGAGCTTATAAATACCTGCATTGCAGAACCAAAAATCTGAATAAGGCGATCAAAGACATTTGTTTTTTCTGCCTCAAAAGTTCTCCAATGAAGAAGACATTTGTATATAGTAACTGCAGCAACTGGCTTTGCTTCACTAAATCCAACATTTTCAACAACACAATTTATCAGTGCTTCGACACTCTCCTGTAAGGAAAAGGTATTTAATTATCTTGTGATTATACTAGATGCTTCTAAACAATTGAATAATAGCCACATGTACATACTTGCTGCCTTTCAATATAGGATGTCCTTCCATATTCCATCGACGTTCCATGAGGTGTCTGGAGAGATGAGTCCACTAGTTTCAAATATGAAAAGTAAATCTGAGTTACTAATTCCCAGTATAAGAATAATGTTCCATACCTGTTCATCACCAGGAAGGCTACCGTTAGCCAGATTCTGCAGTTACAAATGCTCAGAAGCATAAGAATATGAACAGGACAAGCACATTTCACTACTAAAATTTAACATTCAGAGGGGGGGTGTGGGGAGGTCAGGGGGATTACAGATTTTCGATGCATGTTAAGCAAAGGCATATTATCAGGTCTTGTTTTCATGGCCTGCTGCCGGAGAACATGGTTTTCTGCTTCTGTATTACTCAGCTTTTCTTGAAGGCTGCACAGAGCTAGCAATCATTAATATAATCATGTAACGTCGGAGAGGTTAATACGGATATAAGTTCTATCAACGTGAAATAAGAACCTTTGCATCATGCTTTTCAACTCATTAATTTGTGATTCTGCATCTGTAGCTTTCTTGCACCACTCATCCCTGACTTTATCTGTGTCTCCAAACTTCTGTTTCATTTCTTCAATATTTGTTTCAAGAGAGACCACTAGTGCCTGTAAGTTTGAAGAGTGCCATGCTGTAATTCTGTTGGAGATATTCATGTTATGCATAGTATAGGGATTGTCATGTAGCAAACAACATTAGTTTAAATCTTACTAAAATAGGAAAATAATAGTTCTATTACAACGAATATTGAAGCTACTAGATTAGTTACACACAATATATTCACATTACACATTATTATATTACTTTCGTGAATGGGAGACAATCTAAGCAATATTAATTTTATTTATGGTCATTGTATTATTCGTGCATCATTTAAAAAGTCTAGAAGATATACATTTTAAATTTATGCGTTGCATAGCTAACAGAAAAGGATGCATAGATGGTAATCGTTTTGTCGCTATTAATAAAGCTATAAAGTGTCCATGGTGTTTTTCATTAATTTATCACCACTTTATTTTGTTCGTATTTATATGTTAATACCTCAAGCCTCTTATTTTCAGCAGTGAGCTCACTGACTAGAGTTGCATCAACACAGATTTCTGGCACTAAGGTTTTCTCCATTTCTGCCTTCGTAGATTCCTTTTCCCTTTTTAACAATTCTTTTGTGTCGTTCAATTGCATTTGTAAGTCCTGCAGTTGTAACTGGAGCTTCTTATTTTCTTGTGCCTTGGCTTCTTCTACATCAGCCTGCAAACATGAAAAAAGAAGCATAGGAAATTACATAATCTTCAAAATTTCATTCTGTAGTGTTATGCAATGCTTTGACACTTTGCTATCATACTAGCATTAGCAGCCTTGCAAAGTTTTCTTTTAAACCCCGATAGGGTGTACTTGTATTAAGATGAGGGAAACACTGTATAACAGCCTTAGAGGCTAGGAGCTACATGGGAAGAAAAAGAGAGAAAAAAACTTGGGAAGGGGGGAGGGCGGCAACCAAGAACTAAAGATAACAAAAAGAAGGATTTACAGAGTATTAGTTGTGCCTCTTTGGTCATCTGGCATCAGAGACTTGATGCCCTTGGCCCCACCTGCGCGCCATAGCTAGATTTTGTCAGTCACCCGGTCTATGAGTCCATGGTGTGACGTTTCCATGCTTCTGAAGACTCGGGCTATTTCTCTCTTTCCAAATTTCCCAAGAGACCAGGATGAGAACTGATTTGACACCACCTCTCTTTTCCTTGGCTACCGCTTTGACGGTGTGGATCCACCAATCTTCAAGGGATGTCGTGACAAGCCAATTATGCGGCCGTAGCTAGGGAAGACGCATGAGCACATCCTTGTTGCTACTGCATCCCAAATTGTCCTGGTAATCGGGCATTCGTAGAAGAGGTGGCGAGCTGTTTCTAGGTTTCTGAAGCAGAGCTGGCAGAAGTAGTTGTTTGGCCACTCCCTTTGTTGAAGTCTATTAGTCGTCCAAATCCTATTTTGGAAGAGCAACCAGGTAAAGAACTTGCACTTGGAGGGTGCCCAGCACTTCCAAACCACGTTTGCTAAAGCCGAAGGATGCAACCCAGGAATTGCATTTGGTAGGCTGATTTGGTGGTGTACGCTCCCGTCGGTGTCCATTTCCAGCGTATGATGTCCTCTCCTCCCTAAGTTACAGTGATGTTTACTGTCCAAAGGCATTCAAAAACTTGAAAGAAATCAACCACCAGGGTTGTGGTCAGGTCGCATCTGATGTACTCGATAACCTTGTTACCGTCTAAAGCCTCTGTAACTGTTCTTTTATTTCTCCTCGACCGTCATTAGAGGTTTGGTGCCAAAGTTTTAAGGGAGAGGGATACTAGATGCCCAGGATGACTCCTAGAAAAGTGCTCTTTTGATGTCAACAATGGACACTTCTGTTGAGGCTGTGAATAACTCCTTGTCCTGGTCATTGCAAGGTGTCGGCATGCCTAACCATGGCTTGTTGGGGCAGGTTCACTCATACCATAGCCATCAGAGTCGGAGTGCTCGTCCCGTTATTCGAAGGTTGACGCACCTAGGCCATCGTATCTGATCGGCCTACAAACGCGCTGCCAGTTCACTTTGCATTTGTCGCCGTGGATCTCATCACCTCCATCCCAGAGGAACTTTCTTCTGACTTTGTCAATTTCTTGGATGATTTGCTTGGGGATATTTAGCACTGTCATGATATAAATTGGCATTGAGCTTAGCACCAACAAGACTAGCTTCCTTTTGCCCCCTACCGAGAGTAGCTTCTTCTTCCAACTTGCTAGCCTAGCCTTGATCTTATCAATTAGGTATCGAAGGTGGACCTTTTTGGAGTCTATGAATTATTAGGGGCATATTGAGGTATTGCATAGGGAAGGTTTCTCTTGGACCAATGAAGTTGTGCAGAACTGCATCCAAGTCGACCATGTCGCAGCTTATGGGAAACACAGAGCTTTTGTTTGGGTTCACCTGTAGGCCCGAGGCTCCTCCAAAGTTGTCTAGGATTGAGATCAGGTTGTCCATGTCTAGGCACGAAGTCTTGATGAAGATTGTTGCATCACTGGCGTACAGGGAACATCTGAATCTCGCGCTGCGGTCAACGAGTTCCGTGAGGTGGCCTTCGTCGATTGCAACTTTCAGGAGTCTGTGAAGGGGGTTCGTTGCAAGGATGAACAAGTACAGGGACAAAGGATCTCTTTGTCTCAGTCCTCTGTGGTGATTTATCCTTTCCCCTGGATTCCATGAGGGACACTCTTGAGGAGGAGGTTGACAGGATTAGGGCCACCCAGTCTCGCCATTTTGCACTAAACCCCATTTTCTCAAGTAGAGGGTTAGCAGATACTCTCACGAAACCAAGTCGAACGCCTTTGCAATATCAATTTGGAAGAAGAGCGTTGGTTTCTTGGTTCTATGCATCTTCCTTGCTAGGTTGGTGACATAGAGAAAGTTGTCCTGAATGCAATGTGTTTTTATGAATGCACTCTGGGCTTGCGAGATGACCTCATTGATTTGGTGGGATAAGCGGATTGCAAGGATCTTGGTGAGTATCTTTTCTAGGGAGTGTATTAGCCGATCGGTCTGAAGTCTCCCGCTGTGCAGACATTGGTCTTCTTTGGTACTAGGATCAGTGTCACTCTGTTTATACTTCCAAAGTTTCCCCCTAACAGCGAATGGAAGCCGAAGAGCAAGTCCATGATGTCATGTTTGATGATCTCCTAGCAAGTTCTGAAGAAGACACCCGTGAAACCATCTGGCCCAGGTGCTTTTTCTGCGGGCATTTGTTTGATGGCAACCCAAACTTTCTCCTCAGTGAAGGTTGAGTCCAGCTCCTCTGGTACCACTTGTGGTAATTGGAGCTCTTCCCAGTTCATGTTGCAAGAGTGTTGGATCCGCTGACCCATCATGGAGGAGAAGTGTTCGTGGAAAGCTTGTTCTTTTGCTTCATTGCTCTGCATGATGGTGTTGCCATGCTGAAGCTTATGAATGAAGTTTTTCTTGTGCCGGGCATTGATTCTTGGATGAAAAACTTAGTATTGGTGTCTCCCTCTTTCAACCAAGTCAGCCTGGATCGTTGTCTTTTCCTTGCCTTTTCTACCGCTGTGAGGCCGAGGATTCACAATTTCAGGTCCTTCCTGAGGGATTGTTCTAAGGCTAACATCGGCTTGTTTTCCTGAGCGACGTCCAGCCTAAGGATTAGTTCATTGACAAGGTAGAATTGGACACAGCTATCACTAAGGATGCGGTTGCTCCAAGCTTGTAGCGCGTTGGTCGTATATTTTAGCTTAGTGCTTAGGTGCTTCATCAGGTGCGAGGTAGCAACCAGCTTTGACCATGCTTCATGAACCACGCCAAGGAAGCCCGGTAGCCTTGGCCAATAATTCTCAAAACCTAAAAATTGGCTCGCGCTAAGGTGGTTGTTGCGCTAGGGAGAGTAGCAGCGAGCAATGGTCTGAACATGAGAAGGATAGCGCTTGGAGGGTATAGGTAGAGAAAAGCATGTCTTCGTCCGAGTTGCAGAAGCCTTGCAAAGTTGCAAATATGACAACTGGTCACATGATTTTTACAAGGTATTCTTCTTGCTGCCAAACTATCTTTCCACTTCTTGTGTCTCCTCCATTTTCATTTGTTTGACGTTTGGTTATAACAGAGGGAGTATGTTCTTTTCGTAATCAAAGTACATAACATCTTTTTTTTTTCACTGGAGACAACTAACTACAAATGGACAAGTGTCATCAATATTATATGTAGCACATATAAGAATAGAGCCATACTGCAAATGGACATAACATATTTCTTGGGAGTTAAAGTTAGGTCAAAGTATGCCTTAGAGATAGTGCACAATTTAAATGATGATTCTTTATCGACGGATAACTTTGCTTGTACCAAAAGGTAGAAAATATCTTTTTTTGACACAGAAAGATAGCAAATATCATGTCACTCCTATATGCATTTGCACTGTAAATAAATAGAATTTAATTGAAAAGAGTGATTGTGTTTAGTGCACTAGTTTACTCTGATGCGTTTCTCCAATTGTAGCCGCCAAGTGAGCTCCTCAACTTCCTTCTCTAGTTTACTTTTTGCAGCCTGTAGAGCACCAGTTTCCTTTGCAGCCTGAAAGCAATGCAGAAGTGGCAAGTCACACAAAAAATCAAAATGGATGTTGATTTTCAGACTTTAACTAAATCGAAGGTATGCCTTTTTGGGGGGGTCAAGTTGCATTACTCTTCGTTCAGTTCTAGGAAGGCAGAAAAGGAGTGCCTATGCAAAATATTGATAGAAACTATGGAAGATGCAAGCTAGGTTACATAATGAGTTTGTAGCCACGTTGCCAGTACAGTTAAGTTCCTTAATTTATACATATAACTAACAGAAGTTAAAGATATTCTGTTCCAGTAGTATCTTGGAGTGCTTTACCACATTAAGTGGTAACACTAAGACATGCACCGAATACAAAAATTCTAGAGAAAATCTAATATTAAGAAGAAATAAATTGCAAGAACTATTTAATGGAAAAAACTAGAACGATTGATTTCTGACAAGCTACAGTGGAGTCTGCACAACAAAAGTTTCTAATGTTGTAGCTTGATGCCTAGGGGAAAGGGAGAATGGAGAAAGTAGTTGCTCTTACCACTTTCAATTCTCGAAGTGCTTTTCTGGCCACTCTTCCTCTCCATGCACATTGAGCTGTTATTATGGCCTTCATCAACCTCTTGTAATTTGAATGCACTAAATAGCAGCGACAATGACTCTACAAGGGATGAAATCATTAAATTGGCCATTTACTGACTCAGAATTAGCTAATTTTATGGACTTAAAATTAAAACCTTAAAATGCCAAAATAATCATGATAGCTAACTAAAGTAAAACATTGTAAATACCTGAATAATAACTGCAGCTTTTGTTTGCCGATAGAAGTGGAGTTTGCGTCTAGCAGCCATACCACGTAAACCACATTGGATAGTAGTTGACGCGGAACAAATCTCTCTATAGGCTTTCCTTGCACGGTGCTTACGGTAGCATGTCTGAATTTTCAATGAAGCTGCCTCTCTACGAATATTTTCGTACCGCCATCTTGTGATTGTACCTTCGACAATTGAAGGATAGAAGTCACACACACACACACACTCTCTCTCTCTCTCTCCTTAAAGCCAATTTCACAGGGAAAAAATAGAGTTTATCTGTAAAATAAAAATATATATGTACCCCTGCATACTGCCTGGAGTTGTGTAGCAGAAAGTTGCAACATGACATATTTTTTGCGAGCCACATGCGATCGAACTTTGGTTTGTATCTTCTTAGCTGATAGTCCCAAAATCTCAGTTCTCAGAGCATCTAATTCAGCCATTTGACCCGCACGGAGGAACACTTTTGTTTTCCCTATCTGTAAATTTGAAATCAGAAAAAAATGAGGTAGACCACAAATTAGTAAAATGGCATAGCAGCTTTTTTGTTTACACACTGTTTTATAAGAATATATATATATATATATGTATATATATATGGGTCATTTGAAAACAAGCAACTTTTTTTTCTGCAGTCATGTACTCAACTACAGCTACATACGTGGTCCATTTTGCAGAAGCCTACTTCCCAGGTGATGGTTGCAGCGGCTTCTCACTTTTTGGCGCAAGAGGCCAAGGACTTTTTTTTTACCCGGTTACATGGGTGACGGTGTAGTTTACGGATTGATAGTCATTTCAATATCTTAATTTTGTTGTTTAGTTTGCTGTATGTCTTTCAGGCAGAGGGCCAGGATGATTTTAAGATGATGTATCACATTTATAAAATTAATAAAGCTTCTTATTTCCAAAAAAATGAGTCACCGTTGTCTTTTCCTACTGGTCAAGGGTTTGGGTTTGTCCCTTGTAATATATATAAGAGCTCCTGGTACTGTTATGGAAGAAATGAACACGAGAGAAAAAGGACATCCACAATTTATTCATATAGATATAGATTATAATTTATACTTAGCATTACCGATTCATTTTGGTAATCATGAGTAATCTGGAAGGCTCTTTATTTTGATACTTCTTTTTAGAACTTGGAAAGTTCAGTTAAAAGAAGGCAATATTAATTTTTGCAAATATCTTTTTGAGAGGAATATTTCCGCAAATATTATGTCATGCATGTACATGTATGCATGTGAGCACATGGTGCGGCCAGGCAAAAGAAAGCCTTAGGAATAGAGTATGTGAAGCAACAACAGCTAGCATAGAATAGATAACAATGGATACTGCCTCTTAATTGTATTTTATCTCGTAACCTATTCATATTAAGCTATTTATTAGGTTAGGATTAGATAGATAAGTCATGTTGCATTAGCATATCTGCACAACATATCCTTTAGATGGAGTTGTTGCCCATCTGTATTTGCTATCAACCTTATTGTCATGAAAGAAAAAATGAATTAAATTCTAGTCTTCTCTCTCAGGTTTTTCATGCTAATCTATAGTTACTTTCATCTCATCACAATCAACCCAACCCCACGAGGCCTTCCTTTGTGTGAATTTTGATCCCTCATCATTTACCGAGTAGCCTGTTGAGAAAGTGTAGAAACAAGCAAGGGTGGAATTGCTGCAACTGATGACACATATGATTAGATGAAATAAAGGCTACGGTTGGTTGGTCACTAGAGATGCTTCCGCTATTTTGCCGAAGAAAGGAACAAAACTGCATTACGCCATGGTCTAAGCAGATCAAACAAGAGTAATGTAAGCCACTGAAAGACCTAAGCAACATGAAGTGTGGATACGAAAAAGATGAGTTATATAACTGGGATGGTACATACCGATATGAACAGTGGAGATTAAGCACACATATATAACTCACAAAACTATCAACGAACTCCATTTAAAGACATATTTCGCCTATCTAAAAATTTAAGGCATTCCATTAAGCCGAGCAACAGGCTTAAACAAAAAAAAAGTATAACCATAAAACTGTTGCTGCTGACCTAAGCTGTAATAAAAAAACTCTTGCTTTAACTACCAGCATTTCATATTTTTTCACTAAAGTTTGCTATGACTGAGTTTTTGATCTTTCTTAGTCTGCTAGCTCCTCCTAGCTAGTTTTCGCTGTATTTTGCCTTATCAATTAGCAGCATAATTTTGTGTTAGACTTACGGAAAAAATGGAAGTTTCATTAAACCTAAATTAGTACATTTTAATATCCTTTTGATTTATATCAGGCAACATAAGATAACAGGTGGGTTTTAATACCCATGGATTTAAAGAAGACGGGAAAAACTATTCTATAAAACAAACTACAACTGATAAATGGTAGAAACGAGTGGCCTCGTAGCAAAAATGCACATGATATCATGAAAATTGAATTGTTTGATAGCATCAGGTTATTTTGTTTCATGGAATAAAATAATGACATGCTGAAGAAATGAAACGAATTCATTTATAATTGAATTAGTTCTAACTTTAATAACAATTACCTGATAGCCTGTAAGATTGGCTTTCCCAAGAAGCATCTTAGTAGCAACTACTTCATCATGACTGCCAAGGAACACATTAGTATTGGTGAAAAGATTAGCATAAATATAGGAGAAAAAACCAAATAAACATTAATTTACCTTCGACCTAGAACTTTGGGTTGCAGAATACCAAAGCGATTAATGAATTCAAAAAATGTTCGCCTCGTAGGGTAGCCTAAACAACTTATCCTTATTGCTTCTAAAACTCCCTGATAAAAAAGTTCAATTTTATGAACTTAAAAAAATGGCGAAATTGCACCTTTTCTGCATGTAAACTATACATAAGGAGAAAATGGCTAAGAACAGGTAGAAAACTGTCTAAATTGAAGTGGCATGTATGTTACTGTTTCATTCCAAGAAGATCCCCCCCCCACACACATAAGAATGATATCATATTTTAGTTGATCATGTCCGCTTAAAATGTAGCAAAATAACTAAAAAAGTTGCTCTTATCCATGCACAAGTTAAGCACATTGTCCAACAACGTAGGAAGTAAACATACATATATATTAGCTAACAGTGGTGGTCAACATAATCAAATTTCAGGTTAGCATGTTCACTTGAGTGTTCATGAACATAAATAAATTGAATTGCAGGATCTCACCCCACATCGAAGTTGCTGGAGAACATTACTGTTCTCAAATATTGCTGGCTTGAGAACATTATTGGGTTTTATGCAGCGGATGTAGTGTGGTTCTATAGCACTCAGAGTTTCCAGTAAAGATTGTAGTTGTTGCTGTAAGATCATGCGATTAAGGGAGTAAATGGTTATGTAGAATATGATGGAATCAAGGTAAGAGAAAAAACATCGTTTTACCTTGAAACTTGAGCCTATTGAAGAAAACTTTGTTGATTTTGTTGATTCTTCACAAGGTGGAAAAAGACTTGAAACAAAAGAACATTTTGAAGCATTTAGCAAGATTTGGTGTTCATTTACAGCATAATCTATATTTTTATCTAGGAAAAGATCTGTTTGATAAGTGACCTGCAACAAAAGGAGATACATATTTAGAACATGCATGGCATGCCTTTAACATGTAAATAGCCAGTTCAAGAAAAATGCTAACAAATGCCCCTCTTGGATCAAGAAAAATTTTACTAACTCCAGGAGTCCAAAGCCAAGTAAAAACTAAATCAAGAATAAACATCGGTAGATTAGTAGGCAACATTTCAAGCCTTCTAACAATGATGGGTCCTTTCAATGATGACAATAACCAACACATGTTTCAAACAAGTATATAATAGGTTTCTTGTTAATCAGCTACAAATCTGCACCTATTTCGATTGATCCACAGTAGTCAATAAGTTTTTAGTGAAGAAACATTGTAATCAATAATTCAGAAACGACATAAGAATATGATAAGAAGAAACCTTGTATAGTTGTGGAAAGAATTCTACTGGAATTCACATACAAGATGTTAGTCATGAGTATCATCTTGGGATATGAAAATTGAGAATTACTAGAAGGTAGATTATTGAGTATGATGTGTGTTGGAAATGATCTTGTCATAGTAACATCTAAGTTAGCAAGTAGATTAATTTTTATCACCATCTCATTCTTACGTGTGTAGTTGAGATCCGTGAGTAGATGCATCACAATGAAAAGTTTAGTTATGCCATACAAACACCATGATTCCAAATAACCTGATACCGCTGTGAAAACATAATCCAAAACAACTTCAATATCTAAATGTACATCACGAATATGTTACCTACATTTCCAGCATAGTGATGAATTGTGAAATCGGACCGTGAAAATTTTGGTTTACTGAAGTGAGGGTTGTCTTTAAATTTTTGATATAGCTTCTCAGCAAATGTTTCATGGGTCGAATTCCGCAACATGCTGAGGCATAAGAGAAGCAAAATGTTGATAAGATTTGGGATTACATGAAACAAAATGATAAGTTTACAATTATTTGTATATACCATGTCTCATCCAGCAGAGCAATTATCCCTCCTGGTTTCTACATCAAATAAAATAGAGACAAGAAATAAGTTTCCATAACATTTATTGCCTAAGAAAATATAGGTTGTAAATATTATCCTTTTTATAGATAATACAATAGGAGCCTCTCCTACTATTTTTGGGTTCAAAAGGAGGTTTACATAACATGAGCAAACCAAATAATGGATCGATAATTGCAATTTTTTCAATATCTAAACTACATACAAGACCTATAAGTGTGCATGAAACAAAATCAAGTAGGATACAAATGTACTGCCTGAGAAAATGAAACAAAAAGCAATAGAAATAGAATACACACTATTAAGTGAAGTGTAAATATGGCATGTGAGAAGTTATAGAATATAATTATTAGCATCCACAAAGCAAGCTGCTATAAAAGTTTAATAACTAACCATTGTTAACAATGTGTAACTTGTCATCTTCCTAGTTAATAGTGAAAGAGATCTAAGAGACAATTCAAAATACTCAACAACTCGATCAGATTACAGTTGTAAGGTCTTGCTTAATGATTACTACAATTTTGATGATAGGCACCAAAATTGATCATAAAGATGATATTCAACAAGACTCTAAATTTATTTACCTTCTCAATGAGATCAAGAATTTCTTGGTTATCTACAAATTGGATGTAACTCCAGTCAATTTCTTCTTTTGTATATTCTTCTTGTTCCATCTTAAACACATGCTGTTAATGAAAGATGCGTTGGTCAGAGAACTCAAAGTTAAAGTGGTTGAATAACCTAAATGAAACAAGATGTGGTACTTTCAACAGAGTATTTCCAGTTTATAACCTGATTAAAATGCTGTTGAAGCTTCTCGTTGGTTAGATTGATACAAAATTGCTCAAAGCTGCATAATATAGAAAAAAATGTCAACTTGCAAGAGGTACCTTCTTTCAAATTTGACATATAAGTAGATGATTATTCATTCACAAGTTGCTAAAACTCGTCTGATACAAGTTAGGGCATCCAAAACGACTGCACTAAGCAAGTAAGAAAAATATGCCAATTTATAGAGCTATTTTTAATTCAGGTAGCAAATTTGCTTCCCTCTCCTTTCTAACAATGCTTCATTATGATGACAATTGTGATACCCTACTCTAGTTGTTCTCACGAAGGCCTAATGTAGGGATTAGTCCCCTATGGCTACTTGTGTCTATTTGACTAGCATATATGTGCTTACCAAATCATCTAGGTTGCTACAAGTTAAACAGCTCTCATGATTCCAACCACTACGTACCAGTACAAAGTGAATTGTTTACATTCTTATCTAGATCGTAGTAAAGTAACAACTATCATCAGCACTTAGCACTAGCTTATGCTTTACTGTCAACAAACAAGGTGATGTTTCACTGACAAAGGGAACACCTTGAAGCATTTTTCATTTGACATAAGGAAATGTTTGGCTGTTTGCCTTTTTCAAAAGAAAAAATGATGATATCTACAACAACAACACTTCATGTAGAGCGCATATATTGTCTCCCATCGCCACTTCAGCCAACTTATACCAAGTACACAGGGATAGAATCATTTAAGCAAACAATACATAGGCCACTTCGTGCTCATGTTTTTATTTGTGTGTGCCCGCGTGTGCATATTTGTAGGCCCCAGACATTTTGTTACCAACTGTACAAGTGTCTGACGCACAATTTTTGAAAATTCGATACATGTAGTTTGATTAGTTCTACACAACCTATACTCAGGCATACTTCATATTGGGTACATATGCAAATGGTAAAGCCCATCTATCAATGAGTCCTCTATATGTAAAGTCTAAATGTATTTTGGACATAAATAGTAGATTAAATGCAAAAGCATACCAGTTAAGCACCTGTTTGTCTTGAAACTTTCAAAACCATAAATGTCCAGTACACCAATCAAAATCTTTGAATCGGGATCTTGACCAATTGAACTATTGATTTTATTTACAAGCCTGTAGTAGTGAAAAACACAATAGTTATAACTTATTACTGTTTCACCATGTAAATTACAAGTCAGCACAAAAATATTTCCAAAATGATTGCTTGTAAACTTACCAATCGAACAAACGTGAATAAACAATCCTAGATAATGCATCTCTACTAAGAGCTGCAGCTCGTGGATCTAAATTTTTTGTGATACTCTCCCCACGTGTTGCCATAACACGCTTACACAATGATTCCTCAAGACCCTTTTCATCACACCTATAAAATGTAGCCAATCCATGTCCAAGTAAGGGATCGAAGTAGGAAATTTGGGTAAACCTCCAAATCAAAATAGTGAAGAAATAAATACATGAAAAGCTCGGCTGCTGTCCTAAGATGGAATTGGGATTTCTCATCCTTGGGCATAGAAGAATCCGCTTCGCTTCCTTCTGCAAACTCCACATTTCCCAAATGAAGAATAGCAGCTACAACTCTGAATATCGCATCCTAAGACATGGAAACATATGTTGAATGTAAATGTTGCCCCTCTACTCCCAATGTACTAAATTGATTGCTTGTAAAACCTTGGTCATACCTGTTCGTCGGAACTAATACCCACAATACTCATAGCCCTTCTGGTTTCCGTGTATTCTTTGGAGTCATCCAACCCATCAAGTTCAATACAATTAGACTGATTAAGATAGTGAAATGTTTTGGCATCTCCCAATTTATATTTCTTGCGATCCTGCTTGACATTCACATATCAAAGCTATAGATAAACAAGTTACAAAATCAAAAAGACTAAAAACAAAACTGGCAAAATGTTCAATTTGTAAGGGATGGTTACTCTTATTTGGTAACAATGATCAAGCCGTGCAAGGTAAAATCAAAATTAGCTAGTTTGTTGGCTAAACAATAGCCCATGTTTACTAACTTTCATAACACTGACGTAAGCTTAATAGAAATAGAAGATGAAAATTTGAAGGTGAAATTTTTATTCAGGGAAGAACTAGTGTACATATTTTACCTCATAGCAGTTAGCATCTATATGTTTCAACACTTTGAGATGCTCACAAGCTTCTTTTCATAGGACCCACGTGACAGGTTCTCATTACAAACCCACAGTAAAAATCTTACTACAATATTTGGTAGTTCCAAAATTGTCGGTGCAACAAAATTTTAGGAATAAAAAGGTTAGAATGAAGAGACTTTTACCTCTGGAGGTGCAGCACATAGCATGTAAAAGCAGTGATAGTTTCTTTCTGGATCAGATATTTGACAAACACGCGACCTTTCCAGAAGATAAGTCCTTATGGCAGCTCCTGAAATCTTCCCATTCTCATCAAATTGAATTTCAACAAATTTGCCAAAACGACTACAAAACCAAGAACATGTGAAAACCAAATTGTTAGGGAGAGATATAGAAAGCAACACAGATAAATTAATAATCACCTTAGAAAAATGAGGGACTATAATTGTATTGCATTTTGTTGTGTTTACCTTGAATTGTTGTTCCTGACTGTTTTTGCATTGCCAAATGCCTCAAGAACAGGGTTGGACTGTGTGTGACAAATAGATATGTTAGGAACATATATGAATGATATACTATTGTTTCTTAGCCCTGGAAGGAGAATATCTTTGATGGTAGACATATAAGGGATGTTATTAATGTGAAGTGTCTGACCACTAGTGAGAGTGAATGTTAAAATGAAATTAATTCAGGGGCAGCACCCCCCTAAAAGTGGAGTGGCACGAAACGTACCTCCAAAATTTGTTGTTGCACTGACCTCCCTTCAGCTTGAGCTTTGCCACCCATGAAAGCAAGATACTGCATAAGCATTTTAGTGCTTTCTGTCTTGCCAGCTCCACTCTCTCCACTTACTAAAATTGCTTGGCTGATACGGTTATTGATCATAAGTCTAGACAGGAAACAAGAGGGGGCACTTGAGTATGATCCATACATGTTTAAATAAGGCACCATAACGCGAGAGAGGAGGAAAACACACCTGTATGAACGGTCTGCGATAGCAAATGGATGGGGACCCAACTCACCAAATTCAGCTCCTTTGTAAATTCCCATCATGTGATTGTTATAGAGGTGAGGAAGCCTTTGAAATGGATTGACGGCTATTAAAATATTCCCAGTATAAGTCTGAAAGAAGAGTGTAAATGCATTAGGGAAGCTACAAGAAAATGAATATCATATGAGAAAATTATATTGGTACCAAGCACAGGTAAACACCCCCAAAAAAACAAATCCGTCATTGTTGGGTGGGCCTAACGGTGTGAGTTTAGACAAGATTAGCCCCTACCTACAAAAAAAACAGCTTCTTCTTCTTCCACCCAGAGCACCGGCAGCATCGGTCCTCGACGCGGCGAGGATGGTGGTACGGGATGGATGAGGCAGAGATGGCGGTGGAGGCATGCATGGGACGAGGGGCATGGTTGGTTTTGTCCTGCCTTATCTACCATTTCTGAATTGAACCCATGAACTCGGATCATCGGATGATCGCGGCACTTGGGCAACGAGGATGGGGTAGTCTGGACGAGCAAGACATCACTCGCATTTCCGGTTCGCTGCCATCACGACGTGCTCCCCGTCGGCGCAGTCCCCAGTACTCGAGACTAGCTAGAAGTAACTATTTTGCGAGGGAGGAATGGGAGCTGGGAATTAATACAGATTCTGAGAAAATTTTGCTCAACCATGTCCATGCAGCGCATCGATGAACCAACCGTCAACGGTGGCAAGAGGGGAAAAAATGATGGGCTGCCACCAAGGGAGGTAGGCTGCCAGAGTAATTTGGCTAATCCGCTTCTACTCCATGCGGTATGGTCTGGTCAACAATTAGAACTTTAACTATCAATAATTTTTTAAAATATTTAATTTGAAGTCACTAGAACACCATGTACTATAGGTTAGTCCTTGAAAGTACTTCAATGAAGTATTTACTCCTGGTGAAATCATACATATCTAGGATTTCGTTGAAGCTGAGGGTAAAAGTTGGCTTCAATCCAAATCAGCCTAAGTGTCCCTTAACAGTATTTCAATATAAGGTCCGTTTCTTTAGAAAAAGCAATGTCGAGACCAACATTTTTCGTGGAAGAAGTTATAAAAATAAGCAAAAGTGTTTTTATTGGATACAGTAATAATAAAGCTAAACATGCATGATATGTTGGGAGACTCAACTTACATATATTTCATTGAGTGAATATCGAGACTTTAGATTCTGGAGTACTCCTGGCTCATGCAAATAAGCTAGCCTTGTCATGTCCTCCACACCACCTCGGGGAGATTCTGTATCCTTAGGATAGGCACTTGCCACATTAGTGGTAACCTTCTTGCCAGAAGTACAGTTTACGACAAGATCACTCTCATTGATCTCCTCTACTAGGCCATCCATCCATGCCTCATCTGGGTCCTCCACCCAGACATGAGATCCCACAACGAAGCGGCTCTTGGAAGCCTGTAATGTAGTTACAAATTATTAGACAAAATATTTGGAGCCGATTTCATATATAGAGAATGAGGAGTGGTGATCACACACAAAGGCATAGGTATTATTTGTACACAGTCCTACTTGTCTACTTAGATACTACTAAGTAACCACCTAATTCAATTTTACTTCAAAAAAATGTGAAATTGGTGCACTATTAAAATTGCATTATGATGTTCTGGATATAAATTTGAGGATAATTCAGTGAATGCTAAATAAAAAGAAGTCATCATATATATTCGCTATTATACATGCCAACATGAGCCCATGCTTTCTCTCTCTCTCTCTCTCCACAAACTCTTATGTTGATCCATTGCATTTGGACATATTCAAACATATAGAAGAAATGAAGAGGGTTAAGACTGGAAAAATAAAGATGTAATGCATGCTCATAAATCTGTTTTGGTATAGAAATAAAAAGAAGAGAAGAGGAAAGAAATAATTGGGTACCATTGGGCGTGACGAAACAATCAAAGACTAGGATAGAGAGGATCAGCATAGCCCAATGGTGCAATGTGATGCCAATTTGCCGAGCATTGTGAATACTGAGTTGGCATCCTAATTGAAATCCGAGTGAATTTTCCCCTTGATCATAGTGTCGTCCTGGAGCAAATTGAGGGCCTTAATTGGCTCTGGTTATGAGATCGGGTGGGCTTCTGGAGTTTACTTTTTTTAGTACTGATTCATGAGAGGATAATAGGAGGAGTAAGTGGTGGTGGGAGAAGAGGTGGCACATTGAGAAATTTGATTGGTTCATGACGTTTACCTTTTTTTAGTAGTGTTTGTGTAGAGAGTACAATGAGGAGGCGGCACCGGCTAGAAAATGCATCCTAAGATCTAATTGGCTTTGTCCCGATTAAAAAAATAGAGATCTGATTGGCCTACATTTATAAATTAATAACTAAGGAGAAACCATTCTGTATGCATTTTGTATATTACGTTATAAATAACTCATTGCATATACGTGCATAGTAATGTGTTAATGCGCACACATGAAAATTTGTGGTACAAATTGTTATACATAGGGTGATAAATGCATTCGAGTCATATGCATCATTTGTCAAATATTTTTTTCAAACAATATGAATTGTGGAATGTTCAACAGAAGTAAAGGTAACACCATGTCAAAAAAAAGATGTTATGCAATAGTCAGTTTTGATATTCGAAGAAATAAGAAAGATGAGGAAATAAAGCTATTACCATTGCTTAGGATGGAATTATCGAGCCAGAATTGTAGACATCAACTCTATCCCATAATGCAATAATCGACACCACCAGCTTATGTCCGTAATGGATGGGAACACGATGATAATCAAGCAAGCCAAGGAAGAGGGTGATAAATTATAGCTAAATCTCACGATCTAGCATTGCCCTCAATCGTATGGAATCACCAAATGGAGGCCCCTAACTTGTGATGTATACTTAATTTTGGAGAGAATATGAGGAGCAACTCGGCGATGGAAAGAGGAGGGGTGGCAATCTGACCAAGCGTCAAGAGCTTTGATTGGCCTATGTTCTTTACTTTTTTTAGCCTAGTGAAGATAAAAGGACATGGAAGTATTGCATGGAGGTGTATACGTCAACAAAGGAACATGAATCAATGCCAACAACTTAAAGCACATTTACAAGGAATATATATACAAGGGTCATTCAACTCTTTTTTTTAGCCACCCTTCTTGTGTGAAAAGGAAGGATGTCATAAATGTAAAAAAAGATAATAACATATATCAACCCAATTCTAGCCACAACCACTTGGATCAACTATTACTACGTGTGGGGTACACGATACCCGCATATTTCATGTTGGGTCTTTGTGCCATGAGTGAGTCGAGTAGGTCCAATCCAGATTGTAATACAAGAAAGAATATAAATTTTGAGGATCATGCATATATTTTATGGATAGAATAGGAAGATTTAGTTGTAACCAATATACTTTCGTTGCAACCCTTCCTCTCTTTCTGTAAGAGTCCAAAGATCGGGATAACTCCGCACAACCCGGCATAGCACACCATAATGGTGACATGCACACCATATACTACCACGGGGGATCGCGACGTGCTAACCTTAACGTTGTACCCTGAAGCCTGATACAGATCCAATCTCATACAACTGGACTAAGGTATTACCTCTTCTCGAGAGATTGAACCAGTATAATCTCTATGTGGACCATATCTTCTTGATTTTGTGCTCCTCATAAGTATTATTGCTGATCTAGATAATCGACACTAAGTGGTCTGCCTCCTATTATGATAGATGATGGCGCCATCATCAAGCCCATTAATTAACACTATGGTAGCATTCTATCGCTTATTATCCTCTCTCTTTCTCTCTCTGTTGACGGTCGTTAAGTACCAATTTCGATCGTCAACTATCATAATAAATCAAGAGAGAACTAGCATTTCTTACACGTATATCAATAATAAATAATATAGTTCCACTATACTTGGAGAACTAACATGGATATAGAGAATATACATCATAGTGAAGGAAAAATAAGGCCAGCATGCAAGGAAACACACTTTCGACAAATCACGTGCGAGCACATGGATTGAGGGGCCCACAAGTTAGCTAAAACCAACATAAAGTAGGGCCAAACCACCAGGAACCGTCATAGGGGCCCACCTGTCATCTGCTGGTGAAAGGCGGTGGAGAAAGGTGGCATCGAGCGTTCGGCCGGACCATCTCTGTCTCCTCTCATCCTGGTCCTCTACGTGTAGCTTTCTGGTTGGCTCCCAATGACGGTTGTGGAAGTTACCAACCTTCCCAACCGTCATAAGCCACCTATTTAAGGAGCTCATTCTCTTACTTGCAAAGCACACACCTTAAGGATCAATTCTCTCTATATATATTATAATTCTATAGTATTAGTGAAAATAGGCTTAGGGTATCTTCAGTCCTATAATCTTGTAGGAGATTCCAGTATATCTTTAAAACTTTACTCTTCTTGTAAGACTATAGTTAAATTAATAGAATTATCTTCTTTATATGCTGGTGTTCATAATTCATATATTGCTTTAGTAGTTATATGCCTTTTATGAATATGATGTACTCTATTTATATGTATACTTCACTTGATTAGCTACTCGATCTATGCTACGGTAACGGTCCAACGATCTTGATGGATTGCTCTAGCTCTAACTATCCGAAGGGTGGAAGTCCCGAGGAAGTTAGTAATATTATTTACTAGCATAAGCATGGTGTTTAGGTTAGATAAATGTTGTTGAATGCGGGTGTGCCCCACAGAAAGTGAGGTAGGCGGCAGGTGGTGACAGCCCTGCTCGTCTTTTGTATTTGTCCGTGTTTGGGTATGACATAAGAGTATGTAAATGCTATAACCATACTGGTAAACTAGCAGGAAGTGCTCTCGGTAATACATAGTGCTTACATGCCTTGTAAGCATGTATGTGTTAAGTATATACAAAACATGAGTAATATAGAAATATAGTTGTATCGTAGTTGTCTTATGTCGTTTTTTATTATACTAATTAATTAGAGGTGAATCTTTTATGTTTGTCACATTACCCTTAATCATATTTATCCTAACCCGACTATATGAGTTAATTAGATTGATTAATGAGGTACAAATTATGTCTTTATCCTACCACCTTTCCTACGAAAATATAAGTACGATATCCATGAAAATACTTTATGGGTGAAATGCTACAGCGATATATATGTGCTTGCAGATTTATCTGTAAACGTAAGAAATATCAATCTTTACTCCAGTATCGTTTACGGACAACCTCGTCTAGAACCAGCGTTGTCTTTGTAGATTTGAAGGTTGCTACTCTGTTTATAATTGAAGCTACTAATGCAACATTGAAATCATACACCTGGCTAATCTTAAGCCACTGTTAAAATGCCATGAAGCC
The DNA here is from genome assembly GCA_019925245.2 of Oryza australiensis. Classification (NCBI taxonomy): domain Eukaryota; kingdom Viridiplantae; phylum Streptophyta; class Magnoliopsida; order Poales; family Poaceae; genus Oryza; species Oryza australiensis. The sequence continues at coordinate 3,958,473 of JAIFGZ020000170.1, forward strand.
AAAACAAATGTATACTGCCGTTGTAAAAAACAAGTTCATTTTTATACACAAATCTGAAAAGTTGTATCTACCAGACGACGAAATAGATTTGGATTTTATTGACACGCCGTATGAAAAATTCTAGCATGTACAGTGGGTGACGTCTATAAACCGTATTTTTTGGAAAAAAAAAAGTCCTCCCTCGTGCTGTAGACGGACGCGTCGTCTGTTGGCGAAGAGACGAGATGCGTCCCGTGCTCCAAGGGCTGCTGCTCGGCGTCGTTCCGGATGCGCGCGCAAGGAAATCTCCATCTCAGTCCCCGCGCGCAACGAAGGAAACTATCTCCTCGCGCGCCTTCTCTCCCCCCGCCTCCCTCCGTTTGCCCACGCCGCTGGCGCTGTACAACCGGTGCGCAAAGACGGTGTGGCCGGGCATCCATCCGAGCGTCGGCCAGGAGCTCCTGGCGCGCGGCGGGTTCCAGGCGGCGCGGTACCCCGGCAGTGGCGGCGGCGGGTGAGGCTCGGGAGCATCAGGAGCTCACCGCGTCGTCAAGTTGGGGAGGAGGCCGGCGACGCGTCGTCGAGCTGGGGAGGAGGCCGGTGGTTCCCCCAATCGCACGGCCGTTCCGCGGCTCCGCCCACTCCACCTCGAGCCCCACGATTCCCTTCTCCTCGGTCGTCCATCTTTTTTTCACCGCTCCCCGCGTCCGTCCGCTGCAAATCCGTCTGCCCGGCCGTCGTCCTCTTCGTGTCCATCCGCTGACCTCGACGTTGCCGACGCCGAGCCAAGCCCGCCCCCGACGTCGTTGCAGGTAACTGCTTTGTGCCCATGCTCCCGTACCGCTCGATGAAATGCTCCTGGACGATTCTTTTCTTCAGACAATAATTTCTTATCATCTGTTGCAGCTACCCTGTAGAGTATCTGTGCCAACGTGTTTTTATAATTCTCCAGGTTAATCCTCCTATTTCTCTCTACTGAAACATACTGAAACAATTTTCTGTGAGCAGATTTCCTTTTGTTTGGACTTTGGCAACATGTGGCAACATGTTTTGTGTAAGTGATAAAGCAAATCAAATATTGTGTCAATCTTCTGATCACTTTCATATATATATATTCAGATATATATAGTTTCTTGTCACCTGTTAGAATGTGCTTTACTTTAAAGAGAGAACAATGTGTGTTGCAGGTCATTGAAAGGCAATCTATTTCTTAGGAATAATCACTAATATTGGTGTACAGTGCCCAGGAATAATCACATCTGATGACTTTTATCAGATGCTACAAAGTCAGTGTTCAGGGAAATAAAGGTACATTTTTCTTAAGCTCATTCCTGCGCTATCAGTGTAAACATTTCTTGTGACAACCACCTTGATGCTGCCTTTTCTAGAGAATAATTTCTGATTATCTTTATCAATAATCTCAATGCGGCATTTTTCTTGGTAGAGTAACTGGAACATGAATCATAAGAACCAATCTATCTTTGTGCCGCTTCAACATTTCATTGTAGCGTTATTGGCATGGAATTTGCTATTTTTGCTAGAGTATGCTGAGGTTGTCTCTCTGAATCAGGTGTTTTTTTTGTTTTCCTGGAGGGATTCAATTCGGAAACGCATTATAATTTGACTTATACGTTGTTTGACAAATTTATCAGAATTAGGCATGAGTTATGAACATGATCCTTGTATGGTGCTAAAAAGTTTTGGGCATATATACGGGGTGCAAAGAATAGTTAGACCCGATGAAACTTTGTTTCATATCATCTGAATTTCAATCAATAAATCTGCATCTGGTTCTACTTCACTATTGGTTGTTTCTAACTGTCCATGAAACTTGAAATCAAGTTTATAGTCTGCATCTTGTTCAATTTGAACTAACCAACATGTCATATATTCATATATTGAAAACAGAGGGAGTGCGAAAATAGCATTTTTCGAGGTTATGTGACTTAATTCCCTTGACCAAATTACTTTAAAATAGAAAGGTAGAAAAGAATTGATTCAACTTATATGAGTCCTGTTGCAGGCCGTTGTTGCAGGCCGTTGATGTTTTATAAGAGAAAATTTGAACTTGTGATGGATGAAGGAATACGGCAACAACATCGAAGAAAACACTAGTTCAATTCGCATGAAAGTACTAAAACATGAAGTGTTTGAGAAAGATTCTTTTTCCTAAAATATTTACATATAAATTATTTATATATGAATTATTAGAACAAATCTTTAATTGCCTTTTCATTGTAATCATGTTGCTCTTATTTATGTTTGACACATTTTTTATCAAATAGCAACACACTAGTACACAAGAAATTATTTATAGTTGATCTTACCTACATGCACAATATTAGACAGTTTAGAGACGAACCTTCCGTCTATGGGTTGTATGAGTTGTCTTTTTACCTATCTGTGTGATAACTTACAGACGACCTCCTGTCTCTGGGTTGTACATGCTCTAACCAAGCCATAAGTGATAAAATAAAATGTAATAATTTATACGAGTCCATGATACATTTTTGTAGCAAAGTAAAATAGAACAAAATTTAGCACCACACTTTTGTATCGATCAATATTCAACAATTTTGATGAAGTGAGTGCAACTCAACTATTAGGTTCCTTGTAGTGAAACCAACCCACTTGAATTTAACTCTAGACTTGACACATACGTTGACATTTGCGTCTAATAGATGATATACCCATCGACAACGAGACACTTGTGATGACTTCATCAAACTCAAAATACGCCGATCAATCGAAGATGCTCACAGAGGTAAGGTGTGTCTGCGTTAATAAGAGTGAGTGTGCGCATATTCAACAAATTTGTAAGCACTAAAAAACTAAAAAAAAATTGGGAAAAGGATTTGGTAGGACTTGAAGCCAGATAGACGAGCCGTGCTCTTTGGGATGTGTAGCCATGCGACACAACTTGACAAAAACAACCGGATATGGATTAGGGCACTGTGAATCTGTGACATATCAACTGAGTCGCAGGCAACCGATCGAGGGCAGAGTACAACGGCCATCAGGAGTGGTCGAGCAGCAATGTTATACCACCTGACCCATTTTATACGAGAGGTCACAGTGAACGAATCTAAGGCACCAGAAAAGAAAAGAAGCGAGTGAAAACATGTAAGCAATAGATGTGAGGCCACTAGAACAATTTTATATGGGTTTTTTTCTAAAAACAAAAGAAATTGGCTGCTCTATTAGAGCTGATGCAAAGGAAATAGACTATTTTGAACAAGTTTTCTGACATGTATGTACCGATGATATGTTTTCTTGCAAGGCATGACGCACAAAAATAATGCCATTATATTTTTCTTGGTTTTTGCATATTATAACTTCCAGACATGAAAAACTATGTTACTTAAAAAAAAAAGAAAACTGAGATAGAAACTGAGGAAACCAAGATTTTCTGAAAATAGACCTATGTGATATCCTGTTGTAACACATAGACATAAAAAAAGATACCATCAGTAATCTCATCAAAATTAAAACCATATAAAGAACATCCAATAACTTATTAGGTCCCATGAGGAGTATTTGAAACACGGGAAAGAATTATCGGTTGAATAATATTATCCTGAGGAGTTGCAAACAGATTTGCCGATTCACCGATCATTGAGGGCTTGAGAACCAATTAGGTCTAGATCCATGTATAAAAGAAATTTTATTTTGGAACGAAGATAGTATAAGATATTAGGTATATAATGAGTAATATATGTTCAATTAAAAAAAGATAAATATTCATTGGGATAGGCTGCTATGGTAGGCACAACATCATGCGTTTTGTTTTCTGCTACAATCCTACTACTCCGTGGAAGTGGAAGCCTGGAAGGAAGGAGGAGGCAGTCAGTTTGACCCAAGAGAAAAGGGGATGGGCCCAATTGTCAGGGACGCCTGTGGTTCCATTCCCATTCTTCATTGTTGTTGGATTCTCCAGTTCCAGGCAAAGCGGCAAATCCAAATCCGCACACGAGCGACACTGCGACTGCGTACTGCGATAGCGAGCGATTCGATTGGGGTTGGAGACCGCCTCGCCGCCGGCGCCGCCGCCGCCTCCTCCTCCTGCTGCTGCTCGTAGTCGTAGATGGCGCGGAGCAATTGGGAGGCAGACAAGATGTGCGTGTTTGTGAATTTCCTCCTCCTCCTCTTCTTCTTCCTTGGTCCTTGCGGAATTGATTCATCGATTTGGGGGTGTGGATGAACTGATATGATCCGATGCGTGCGATTCCAGGCTGGATGTGTACATCTACGACTACCTGGTGAAACGCAACATGCACAACACCGCTAAGGCCTTCATGACCGAGGGCAAGGTCGCCACCGATCCCGTGGGTACGTATGCATCCTACCTAATGTATCTCTTGCTTTGATTGATTGCTTGCGTTGCGTCCTGTCCTGTCCTGCTGATGCTGAGTTGCTGAGCCAACGCAGCCATCGATGCTCCTGGAGGCTTCCTCTTCGAGTGGTGGTCCATCTTCTGGGACATCTTCGATGCAAGAACAAGAGACAAGCCACCACAGCCTCCTCCTCCTATTCCTATAGACGTATGTATACTAATACTGTACTAACAATCATGCCTCCCAAAATTCATGCTTCTCTAATGCTCTTGCCTCTCTTTAGATCAAATCTAGGGAACAGCAGATGAGGCTCCAGCTACTGCAGCAGCAGCAGCAGCACAATGCCCACCTGCAGCGAAGAGATGCAACTCATCCCCCTCTCAATGCTGCTATGGATGCTCTCAACTCTGATGTTTCTGCTGTCCTCGCTTCTAAGATGATGCAAGACCGAATGAGGAACCCCAATCCCGCCGACTCTGATGCTTCCCACCAACTCCTAGACGCTAACAGGATTGCTCTCCTCAAACCAGCAACTAACCAAACTGGGTAACTTCCTAGTATTTTTTTTCTCCCACCACCATCTCAAAGATTACCCAGGTTCTCATGAAAACTCTCGCCATTCAGACAACTGGTTCAGGGTAGCTCAGTCAATATGTCAGCTCTACAGCAGATCCACTCAAGAAACCAGCAAGCTGTATGTAATACCCTTCCATCTTCTCAAACTCCATTCTTATCACAAGGTTTATGTACCTTCCTACCGCCTCTCACTTCTACTCTCTGGCAACCATTTTCAAGGACATGAAAGGTGATGCTGCCATGTCACAAAGATCAATGCCTACAGACCCTTCAACATTATATGGTTCAGGGATGATGCAACCAAAATCTGGATTAGTTTCCACGGGTGAGTTAATTGCTGATCACACAACTGTTCTCTCTGTTTCTCGATGAGGAAAACAGATGGTAACCTTGGACTTCATAGAACGGGTGCATGACATTCCCATAAAAATCTGTTTTGCGTACATGCACTTCTTTATATGCCTAGATTCTCAGATGGAAGATAAGCTTTAGCCCCAAGGTTCACGCTTGGGGATTTCTTGATTTATTTGTAGCTAGTTAGCGATTTCTTGATTTATTTGTAGCTAGTTAGCATGTGGTCATCTGCATTTGACTAGCAATTCCAGTAAATGATGGAAGTCCCATTTTTCCTTATAATTCTTTTGCTTCTACTTAGGATTAAATCAAGGTGTTGGTAGTGTACCACTGAAAGGCTGGCCTCTGACAGTGAGTTCGCTGATATCCCTTTCCATATGCTTGCATACTTCTCTGTTTTCCTTGAAGAACAGCTTACCTACTGGTTGCTTGCTGAAGGTCCCAGGCATTGACCAACTCCGGTCAAATTTAGGTGTGCAGAAGCAGTTGATGGCATCTCCAAACCAATTTCAACTTTTATCGCCACAACAACAATTAATTGCTCAAGCACAATCACAGAATGACCTTGCTAGAATGGGTTCTCCAGCTCCATCTGGTTCGCCAAAGGTTCGACCAGATGAATCAGATTATATGATGAAGGTCAGTATGCAATCGGTTCTGAGAAACTTTATTTATGAGTTATGACATGTCCAAACATAAGTTTGACAATACATTCACCATATCCATAATGACCTAAGTTTTGCTTTCATATTATTCTACGGTTCTATCAATACATTCACCTTTTTCAATTAAGAGCATCACATTAGTGGTTCACTTTCTGTTCCTTGTTCTGTGTTATAATTACTTGGGAAATTTTCTTTGAAATTTGAATGGAAATTAAACTGGTCGTTTTTTTAATAATATTACAGTTTTCTCTGCTTTTTTTGACATTATCTCTTTATCTTGTATTTTTTATAAAAAAATCTAAAATCCGAATTGCAGTATTTTTATTTTTTTGTTTTAACCTTTTATTATAAAAAAATTATGGACCCACCTCAAAATCAATGGCTTAGATATTCTCTTTCTCCAATAATGTCATAATTTCTAGCTGAGAAAAATTGTGGAGGTTCCTTTTCACCTTGTTCTAGCAACACAATATATTCTATGGGTAATTATACTATTTTTTTCATTTTTAGTACTGTATGCATGTATTCACTAACTGCACACACTATTTTGCAATCCTATTAGTTGAAGATGGCTCAAATGCAGCAGCCCTCAGGTCACCATCTTATGGAATTACAGCAGCAGCAATTGCAACAGGTGGAATGAACTAATTAGCTCGAGATTTTACAAATAAATTCAGTTTCCTAACTCTATATGGGTGATACCTGAGTCTGAGTGTCCCAATTATTCTTGATATCCAGAATACTAGAAAACGGAAACCAACCTCTTCCGGCGCAGCTAATAGTACAGGCACAGGAAATACTGTTGGCCCTTCCCCACCCTCAACTCCTTCCACTCACACACCTGGTGGTGGGATACCAGTGGCTAGCAATGTGAACATCGTACAAAAGAGTTCATTAATTTGTGGTGCAGATGGAACCAGTGGACTTGCTTCATCCTCAAATCAAATGGTATGTGCCGTGCTCTTCCATTGATGTTATCAGTTTTTGGCAATCAGTTGGCTGTGCTTGAGTAACTTCTGTTATTGACAGGATAATCTGGATAGTTTTGTTGATTTTGATGAAAACGTTGATTCATTTTTGTCAAATGATGATGGAGATGGGCGAGACATATTTGCTGCATTGAAGAAAGGGTCCTCACAGCAGGATTCCTTAAAGGGTAAATATTTCAAGTTCTTGATTTGTGTCATACATCTGTGAACAGAGAAAAAATTAGAACAATTTCATTCTTGTGTAGGTCTCTCATTGAGTGAGTTTGGTAATAACCGTACAAGCAACAATAAGGTTGTTTGCTGTCACTTCTCCACAGATGGGAAATTGCTGGCTAGCGCTGGCCATGAGAAAAAGGTTGCTTTGTTAAACTCTATTATATATTTTGAGGGGATTTAATAATTTCTCTCGCAAGAAGTTGCTCTGTTGTGCCAGATTGTAAGAATATATATTCCTTGAAGATTATTGCTATTTCTTCTATAACTGCAATTCAACTGATAAAAGTAGTTTTGATGTTTTCGCACAATTATAACTGTCAACTGTAATCAAGACTCTGTTTCCAGTAATGAAATTTCATCATTGTCTTCTCTGTACATCCTTTGCCCCACTTTTACATGCAAAATGATGTTATAATTTTCTTAGTGCCTTTTTCTTCTATTTGACTTGGGAAGAGAAGTAAAGATGTTTGTATATCAGGGGCATATTTGGTTCTAAAGAATTCTACAATGTTGCAGGTCTTCCTCTGGAATATGGACAATCTTAACATGGATACTAAAATAGAAGAACATACAAACTTTATTACAGATATAAGATTCAAACCGAATTCAACTCAGTTAGCTACATCATCTTCTGACGGAACTGTTCGATTATGGAATGCAATTGAAGTAATTTTCTTTTTAGTCTTTTATGTATCTATTTTGCTCCTTTATAGTAATTTTCTTACTTAGGTAAGCTGTCCTTTCCTTTTGGTTCATTTCAGAGCTGACTATTGACATTGCATCATAATCTTTTATTTTCTGGTTGTGGCAAGAGATCACCACAAACCTAGATCACCTACTATGTATATTACTGTTTTTTGAAAGCCCGTCCTTGCAAAAAAAGGAAGACTTGGGGGAATTTTCTAGCACAAACCTTTCTATGGGTGCTATTGTGGCACTCATCTCTTGGGCTGCCAAATCAGATTTTTTTTTAAAAAAAAAGAAGCAATGAGTATGATAACTAACCTTGACCTGATAGGGGGCTCTTTTAGTTACTGCCACATCTCTCTCTATTGATATATTTAAATCTTAACCTTTGGCCCACATGGGAGCTACGTAGTTGTTGTTATGACCCAAGATTTGCTGCAGGTGATTTTCCCTAGATATTTATACAACACTGTGAAGCACTTGAGGTCTTTCAGAGTACTATCATATCTTTCATGCTGCACATGAACGCCTTCTCTTGTGCATATCCCAACTTGAAGATGTAAATCCTGACTCATTTGTTTCAGGGATAATGTTAGTTTTGAAAGTTGATATTGAAGTAGAAATCTCTAGTTGCTAAATCCAAACTATATGCAAGAATCTAAAACAGTACTACTGTAAGCTGTCATTTGATACTTCCGGTGGAATTTCTTATCATGTCATGGATTCAATAGGCTATCGCCCACGCATAGTAAATGCACATGTGACGTCACTGTAATTTTGTGCCAATTCATGTACTGTGAACAAATGCCTTGTGATTTTAATTTTTGTTCGTTCCATTTCATGATGCTAGTGGTTGACTATGAGGCAGTCAAATCATGCTTTACTGTTTTGCTGGTAACCTAAGTCAAACATGTTCTTGATTTTTCCAGCGAACTGGTGCTGTACAGACTTTTCATGGGCATAGTTCCCATGTAACCTCTGTAGATTTTCACCCGAAATCTACAGAGGTTCTATGCTCTTGTGACGACAATGGAGAAATTTGTTTCTGGAAAATTGGTCAAAGTGCAGTTTCACGTATCTCCAGGGTTGGTCCTTGGTTCCTTATCCTTTGAAATTTGTAAACTGTTCATACTTGGGCCAATTCAATGATATTTACTTGATGTCGTTACAGATGAAACAGGGTGGCACTGGTAGGGTCAGGTTTCAGCCTCAAACTGGACAGCTCCTAGCTGTGGCAACTGGAAGCATTGTGAATATTGTTGATGTTGAAAAGGAGGCAAGTTTGCACTCACTGCCTAAGGTAATACACATGGGATGCTTGATCTTATGCAGCTTTTGCAATGCAAGGTAATCAATCATTGTTTTGTTTGCTTGGTTAGGTTCATAGCAATGAGGTAAACTGCATCTGTTGGGATGAAAAGGGTGAACGTGTGGCATCTGTAAGTCAGGATACTGTGAAGGTTTGGTCGGTAGCATCAGGCGCATGCATCCATGAGTTAAGATCTCATGGAAACCAATACCAGTCTTGCATATTTCATCCAAGATATCCGAATGTTCTGATAGTTGGTGGTTATCAGGTAAATCCTTTACACATCTAACTGCTTTTTGACATTCTGCGGTTGCCAACGTGCTCGATAGGAACACCTTTTGCCATGGTCATAAGAGCCTAGAGAGTTGTTTATTTTCTCACATTCTTTTCTCTCCTATCAGAACATGTAGGGGGAGAAGGAGGCCGTGTGTTGGAGCGAGAGTGGGGGTATTAGGGGTAAGGGGGAGGGTGGGAGAGAGAGAGAGAGAGAGAGAGAGAGAGAGAACGTGATATTCTAGGACACTGACGAGTATTATATGGCTTCACTGATCCTAAGTAGGATAAAGACAAATACACTATTTTCCTCTGCTATTAGGTCACAAAACATTGAGCGCCCTGGTGGTATCAATGTAAATAGGAGAGCACATATTACATGTCTTAAGAAATTGCTACATATATTCATTTCTTAGACAAAATGCTCCTCGATAATATGTCTCGTGTGTCCAAAAGACTTTTAACCGTCCGTATGGCAAACTGGTTGATGCTCTTTGGTGTCATTTGTGCAGACAATGGAGCTATGGAGCTTGTCAGATAACCACAGAAACACGGTACAGGCACATGAAGGCCTTATAGCTGCTTTGGCGCACTCTCAGTTCACTGGGATGATTGCTTCTGCGAGCCATGACAGATCCGTGAAACTGTGGAAATGAAGGATTGGAGATGAGGAGGACAATGCGACGGCTGCCAGAATCTTAACTTGCATAGCCTCCCCATACGTACGTATAGAGTTTGTGTTGTTTATTTTTGTTTTTCCTGATTCGTTGGCTTTCGTTACAGAAGGTAGCCCGTAATTTGTTAGTATTATACTAGTTTAGACAAATGAATGACTTGACTTTAGGGGTGCGGTGCGGTGTACATGGTTGGGGCAAAACTGTTGTGACAATACTAATCTATGTGGAACGTGCTGTGTAAATTAATTAATAGAATAGAAAGAGCAATGGAATTCGAGGCGTATCAGAGCAAACATGTAGTATTATTCCATGTGTGTGTGTGTCAGTAGTGTACGTATATGGATTTGAACATCAATGTTATGTAGCAGAGGGAGCAGATGAGATAGCAATTGGTTTCAGATTTTGTCAGGGTTGAGACCCCTTGAGTATGGAGACCGAGTGTTGTGATTTTTGCTGCTGCTGTGATGGATGCTGCTGATCCTGATCCGTGGTGGACTGTGGTGTGGCCGTGTTCATGGCGGAGATGCCGACTTCGCCGAGGCAGGCGCTGTGGCAGGAGAGGTGGCAGATGATGGCCCACCCGTGGCACCCGGCGAGGCACTCGTCGCGGCAGTTTCCCCGCGCCGCCGTCGAAAGCAGCGCCCAGCACATCATCACCACCACCATCACCTGCTGCTGCTGCTGCCGCCGCCTCTGCCTCCTCACCATCTCCATCATTTATCTTTCTTTTCTTCTTCTTCTTTGCCCCTCCCTCTCCGTCGATCCCACTTTCCAGATCGATAAGCAAGAGAAAGAGAGAACCAATCAATTCATTCGTCGTTTATATATGCAGGCGCAGCAGCTAATTTCGGGATGGACGCATCAACCGACGGCAGAGCTTTGGTAACCTATTCTAGGCGACTCCCTCCCTAATTAGAATTAGAATTAGAAGGCATGATTTAATAGACTCCTAGTACTGATTATCGTATTATAGTATATGGCGATTGAGTGTTGTAGCGTCAGCTCGTTAGGTAATTGATGGCCACTGGTCGATGATGATAAGACGTATCACCTCACCCATTCCAGCGAAGCGAAACGACTTGAGTGATTAGATTAGCTTAGTTAGATGCACATCTCGACAGCAGCTCATATGGAATGGAACCATGGAAGGCAGTAGTAGTTACTAGTTAGTTTGTAGAGATGATCCCCCGGACCCGGAGGCCGGAGGGAGGTCGCATACTCCCTCACCTGACTCTGAAGAAGAAACAACAACCGCTGCCTCTCTCTCTCTCTCTCTCTCTCTCTCTCTCTCTCTCTCTCTTATCTACCACATGCAACTAACTATGCAACCACCTCTTCATCATCATTATAACCAAGATCATTACCACGTCATTAAGTCATCCATAACTGAATCGGAGCATCATACTTCATGCCAATACACGTATTTTCGAGATAGCTTAGTTCCTCTATTTCTCATTTTTCTATAGAAAAGTTTTCGTTATTCTAAAAAGGAAGTTTCTTCATTTCTCGTTATTCTAAAAAATAGTTTCTTCATTTCTAATCCAACCACCACCATGGCTCCATCTCTGATAATAAAACCCGATCCTTCTGTCTCTCTGTCTGCACTGCACTACTCTCCTCTCTCTTGGCTCCATGCCTCGCCCGTTTATCTATCTAATTTACTAGCAGTATTTATTTTTCTTTCCTGCCCTTGATATTTATATCTGTTTCTACTGTTTTTTCTCCTTCTTCTACTGGTAACAAGGAATCCAATCAAACCCAGTACTGGGAGGGAGTCTGTCTCTACCTGCATTTGCTATGCTCCAAAATTCTCTCCATTTTTTTCTTTCCTCCGCTGGTCCATAGCATCTGATGATCCAATCATACTTCAAGATCTGAAGACACGGAGGGATTGGGACGAATCGCTCTGCAATGAGGCCGGAGACGCGGCTTGATTCAGCGGTGTTCCAGCTCACCCCCACCCGCACAAGGTGAGCACCCGGATCTTTTTCTTCTTCTTCTTCTTCTTCGTGGTGGTGGTGGTGCCGTGGTGTGATCCAAGTTTCATCTTTGCGCGACTACACGTTCGGTCCTTCCATCGGGGATGATTGCCGGACATGGTAAAGTTGCCATCTTTCTTCCACCTGGGAAGACGGCGTCTGATGTCAAATGCCCAAGTGACAAACTTGGGCCAAAACAACTGCTGTTGTAGATCTAATTAATTTGTAGCAGTATCATTCTGATTAGGGCATACTCAACCTCTACTGTTACTGCTTGCTTGCTGCTATGCACAGTGACACTTCTGCCTTCGTGGCTGTAGCTCCAGCAGTGACCGCATCACTTCATTGCACACCATAGTCAATTTTTTGTTTCGCCCCCTCCTTTGTAGGTGTGATTTAGTTGTGATAGCAAATGGACGGAAGGAGAAGATAGCCTCTGGTTTGCTGAACCCGTTCGTTGCACATCTCAAGGTTGCCCAAGAACAGATTGCGAAGGGAGGGTACTCCATCACACTTGAGGCAGACCCAGAGATTGATGCACCATGGTTTACAAGGGGCACCGTGGAGAGGTTGGTGCTGTGCTTTGGTTGGATCGCATTTGCTGATAGCTCATGCAATTGTCAGGTGGTGGTCATTTGCATGGTTTTCTGGCAGGTTTGTCCGTTTCGTCAGTACACCGGAGGTCCTGGAACGAGTGACGACTATAGAGTCTGAGATATTACAGATCGAGGATGCCATCACTGTCCAGGGCGGTGACAATCTTGGATTGAGATCTGTAAGTATAGAATTTTATGCTATAACATGTATTGTACTACTGCTTAATATTAGAAATATGATATGGTATGATATGCTCTTCTTTGTGCTTCGTTAGGTAGAAGATTATAATGAAAAATTGGTGGAATGCATTGGAGGTATAGCACTTGCTGTTCTTCTTTCTTTTCATCATCATGCATCGAACAGACTGCACATCTATGAAGCTTTCTCTTGGTCACCTAATCATTCAGCAATACTTATTGAGAACCGAAAATTAAGCGTATATTGCTACTTGCTAGGACCACAAAACTTGCATGTAGCATGCAGGCCATGCTGTTTTAGAATCTAAACTATTCACTATAGGTGTCGGTGTAATGTAACATCAGACACAACTGTTGAGTAGGTGCATAATAAAACTTTTAAAATGTAACAGAATGTACAGGGGAAATGGCAATTTATACTGTTTGTGCAATTATCACTAGTAATAAAACCAATTGGTTCACCTTTTACCAAGAATAATTAACCAATTTATTTTTAAGGTGGTTCTAAGTTTTTTTTTTGTACTTAAATGTGCACAAGAGCTTTATCCTTTGTTACATGAAACAATGAGTGAATTTTCTTGTGATGGGTTGATCTGAACTGCAAATAATTTGGAGTAACATTTTTTTTATCTTTTGCTCTGCTGCCGAATGCACCTTACAGGTAGCAAGACAAATTACGATCTTGATGGGGATAAATCACTTATTCTGTACAAGGTAAAGTTGCATGGATAAAACTTTCTTTTCTAATTGTGCCATGTAATTCTGATATTATGTGTTCATGGCAGCCGGGCATGCAACCACCTCCACCTGTGCAGAATGATAATGCAACTCAGGAGGAGAATTCAAAGTATTTCTATGCTTAATATCCCCCCTTTTCCGTGCATGTTGCCTAAACTTGTCTAATATCTGGCAACGAAACTGGTTTATATGGAACATTTAATGTCTTAATGCTTAAATTAGACAATTTTCATGTAGCAATACATGCTCCTACTTAATGAAGGAACACACCTGCTCATTGCATGTCCATGTAATGGAGTAACGGTATGTGGAGCATGTAGTTGAATAATCATATAGTGAAGTGACGTGTCACATGTAACATTTAAGGTCTTTATCTGCATTTTGTTTTGGAGGAGTCTTGATCTGCATTTCTTTTATTGTTTCGGACAAAGTCTGTGTCTGAGACGCAAATTGAACCATTTCTCTACATGTTTCATATTTTGCAGAGTTCAATTGCTTAGAGTGCTGGAGACTCGCAAAATTGTCTTACGCAAGGAGCAAGCTATGGCCTTTGCGCGTGCTGTAGCGGCTGGGTTTAATATCGACAACCTGGGATATTTGATCACATTCGCAAACCGTTTTGGTGCTTCACGCTTGATGTAAGTTATACTACCTTTTTATGCCCAAGGTAGTGTCTTTGCTTGCTGAATTGGATTTCTCATTTTGAATACCCCGTACATTTTTTCACATGGCTGCTAATTTATCAGGAGCCTAATCTATATCACCATATGTTACTACACTACATTTTTCTTTTATACTATTCTGGTGCTATTAACATGGGCTTAATCCAAAGTATAGATCATGTTACAATGCTGATAGTTGTTGCAACATACAAGTATCTTCAACCATAAAATCGGGTATAGCACTATAGCAGCAGCTGGCCTGTCTTGATTCTATATTTTATTAATATAATGTAGTCTGTGCTGGAATAGTACACCAGAATAGAGGTGCGATGTTATCTGAACGCTGATCGATCCTGATCGCCAAGGGACCGATCAGGAAGATCGGGACGATTAATCGACCTGATCGGTACTATGTATACCAGAACCTATATTCTATATAGTGCATAGTATAAAACAATCACAGGTGTAAAGCAACCAGCAGTAGTAGCACATATTCACATGTGCTAAACCCTAAGACTTGTTCTAAAAGTGATCGATAGGTGCTCTGATTGGACGATTAATCACGTCTGGTAGACTATTAATCGGACGATCAGATTTCTGATCGAATGAATGTCCCTGATCAGAGTCAGGGACCGATCAGGACGATTAATCCGACAATCAGATAATATTGAGGTTTGGATACGTTCCATCAAAGAGCAAAAGGAAATTACCACTGGAACAGTTGGTGACTACTGTATTGGTCCTTTATCCTAACACCTTTGGTGTTTTGTCAATCAATAGGAAGGCATGCACACAGTTCACTGAGTTGTGGAGAAGAAAGCATGAAACTGGTCAATGGATTGAAGTTGATCCAGAGGCAATGTCTGCACGGTCTGAATTTCCTCCCTTTAATGCTTCTGGAATTATGTTTATGGGAGACAACATGAAGCAAAACCTGGAAACACTTTCTATTTCAAATGGAGATGCAAATGGTGAAGATGCTGCTAAAGCTGGTATGCTTGGAGTGATAACTAAAACTTGCTTTCAGAAAGCTCTAAAACATTTGCTCTTATCTTGTATTTACTGTCTGGTTGATAAAACAGTTTCCTGATGTTCTATTGTTATGTGCATGATTATTGATTTCACTAACCAATGTTACTCAGAAGTCAGAATTGTGGTGCAAATATTTTCTGCTTACTTTCACCTATTATTGTGCAAACATGTCGAATTCATATATGCTTTTAAGTCATTTTTTACAACACAAATGATTTCTACATAACCATTTTTGCAATGATAGGGTTCTTGTATCTGAGAAATCACTTGGTGCTTGACAGATCAGAGGACAGCACAGCACTCAGGAGCTCCCAGCGAATACCTCCATGGTCCATATCAATCAGCATATCCACCATGGGCAATTCATCCACCATATCCCATGCAAGGCATGCCTTACTACCCTGGGGTGAACCCATACTACCCTCCACCCTACCCCCCAATGGATGATCCTAGGTACCACCACTCAGAGAGGAGAGTATCAAGGAAGCACTCATCAGATACCAAGGACTCAGAAACATTGGATGATGAAAGTGGCCAGAGTGGTTCAGAGATAGAGAGCTCTCATGGCCACAAGTTGCATAAAAAGGGAAAGCGATCAGGCAAGAAGAAACCCAGTGTAGTTGTCATAAGGAACATCAATGTGACGTCAAAAAAGCATGGCTCATCGGAGAGCGAGTCACAAACGAGTTCTGATGTAGCATCTGAGGACAGTGATGATTCACACACTAAATACAACAAGCGAAAGAATAAGAGATCTAGTTCAAAGAAAAAGGAGAGCAGAAAAATCATTCTTGAGCCTGGAGATGAGTATAGCAGGGATGAAGCGGCTCACGGGCAAGATGGAGACCAAGGAAACTGGAATGTCTTCCAGAGTTTCTTGCTAAGAACTGAAGAGAAGACAAAAGATAATGACGCAGACCTATTTGCTACTGAGAGAGGACCACCGGCAGCAAGAAGGAAAGAAAGCAGAACCATTGATGATCCTCTTCTTTTAGTGGAGCGAGATTCTGCCGATTTCAATGAAGGGAAGACAATTGGTTTCAATTCTGCCCATGGGAGGATTAGGCCCAGGAAAATGTTGTCTGGTGATGAACTTGTGATCTCGGCTGAAGGTAGGAGCTTTGTGGATGGTGATATTAAGGAGATAGAAGCTGGAGGTGGAGGATACAGGAGAGGAGCAAGTGAAGACTTCATCGTTTATGGTCAGGAAAAGCCAATGGACAGTGGGTGTTATTTGGATCCTCTTGCAGAGGCGCAGTACAAGAGTCCAACCCTGATGGAAAAGAACATGCATAGCGTGGCTGATGAGTCCTTTATGATACCTGTTAGGTCTAACTCACAGGATAATCTTGGACCAGAAAGCTGTACCGCCATTGATATAGATGTTGAGCTTCCTGGAACTGTTAAGAAGAAAACAGATGCAAAGACTGGAGGCCAACTTTTCTATGAGCCCGATGAGTTGATGCCAGAGCGTGAATTTGAAGATGTTACATATGGATATGATCCAGCAATGGACTATGATAGCCAAATGCAGATTCAACCTGCCATCATGGTTGAAGATGCAAATGCGGAGGATGTATCACTGGGGGTTGAGGATGAAGTAAAGAAGCTAGAGAAAGATAAGAAGCTTAGATCACAGGAAAGTTTGGATAAAAGGAAGGATGCTTCTGCCAGGAGATTGTCATCGTCAAAAACCCGGTTAACAGATGCACAGAAACGTGCGCAAAACCTACGGGCATATAAAGCAGACCTTCAAAAGGCAAAGAAAGAGCAGGTATTATTACGTTATTTTCTGCTTTACCTATTAATGTTTCATTTTTCTTCCTGTTGCTCCTCATGTTTTCCATCCTTTTGGACCTCACAAAATATTTCTAAATGATCAAATGATCCTAAGTAGAAAATACTGTTTTAGATTTCATCCTTTTGTCTAGCAGAACTCATATTTCCTCAGTTTCCCCATTCTAACTGATATACTGTTTAGGAAAGACTAAATGCCTTTATTACGCTGCCTGCCTCGGTAGATGTCATGTCTCTGGAACACCAGTGCACCGCTGCAATAAGAAATTGATGGGCATCTGGTGGAAAATGTTGCCTAAAAATGATAGTTATTTTCTAAACAAGTTGATGAAAACAGCATCTATTCCCTCAGAACCAAAATTTTAGTTGTCTCAGATTATGTCAGTAAAACTTTTAAAACATCTACTTCCTCTGATCCAAGATATAAGACGTCCTTACGCAGTTGGTCCATTAGCAGTGGAGTTTGTCAAGAGGGGAGACATTTGTAGCAGGCACTAGGTAACAAGGACAGTTTAGAAAGTAAATGCTTAGGAACGGCAAAGCAATAGCTATTTTCAGCTTGAAACTTGGGAAGTAAAGTCACAAAGTATAGTTTGGACCAGAGGTGGGTTTTTTTCCCTCACATGTTTTTTTTAACAAAATTTTAATAGAGGCTTCTTTCATGATAAAATATCCAGCGTTATACTCCCTCTGTCCCAAAAAGAGTCTTTTGAGCTTTTGGATTTGTCCCACAAAGTGTCTTTTTAGCTGTGTGGTCCACTAGACCTCTTAATACCACTTTTTTTTCTTGTTGTTTTAGCCATCCAACCATTAGTACTTCCTTCTCCTTGTTTTCTCCCCCTCATCGTTCTCTCTGCATTAATGGAGGAGCATGGTAGTCTTTTGGCCCCTTGCTTGATATGCCTTTTGACTTTCTAAAAAGACACTCTTTTTGGGACGGAGGGAAGCTCATTTACAATTCCTACACTTGGACGCGCTACATCGTGAACAAAAAGCACAAGAGGATCATGGCTCATCATTCGCCAAGCCTCACTGTAGCATGCTAAACATACACTTTATAGCACAACAGATAACTACAATGGCCACCTACGTTTTGAGCAACCCACTAAAATCCAGATGTCCAATGATGTTTTGAGCTTCTTCCGGGACACAGTTTCATCGAGGCGGAGCTCCTGCGTGATTCTCCGAAATTCCCAATATAACAAAGCATGACTTGTAACTTCTTGTTCTGACACAGTACTCTCCATTTACTTAGCATCTGGGAAAGCCTGTGATGTGTCATCTGCAAACCAATCCATGGCTTCTTTTGAAAATATATATATCATTCTGAGTTCTCCAAATCAAAGCAGATTTAGTCATATTTGAAATGATATTTAGATATACTTACCCAAAGATTAGCATGAAATTCATACATATGCCTCACACATGTATTAATCAGCAATATATCACGCCAAAGAAAAATGAATTACAACCACAAAGTGCACAAGACAAATTAGTTGTTTGCTGTCCTGTAGCAAGATTGTAACGAGTTAGAAGCCATTTTTACATTTTCAGGAAGAGGAACAAATTAAACGGCTGGAAAGGCTTAAGCAAGAGAGGCAGAAGAGGATTGCTGCAAGAAGTAGCACATCTAATTCATTATCAACACCACAGCAGGCCAAAGTGAAACCTTCACCAAAGACTTCAAGTACCTACAAGAGTTCAAAGTTTAGTGATGCTGAACCAGGATCCTTTTCACCTCTAAGAAAGCTTCCTGCTAGAACTACTGCAGAGAGTGACCATCAGAAAACAGGAAAAGCTAGCAAACTAAGCAATAGTAGTACAAATACAGTGAGTAAATCAACCTCATCATTGGCAGTGATGAAGAAAGAGAAAAATGGGAGAAATGAATTGTCCAGTGAGCGACTGAAGAAACTTGCTGAACCTAAAAGCAATGCTTTGACCGACCGTCCTTCGAATTCAAAGTCTGCTAGCGTGGAACATTCACGAAGGAAAAGCATGCCAGAAGATACCCAAACAAAGAAAATATCTGCTATAATGCAGCTCGACCAGAGGAAATCAGCAACTCTACCAGAACTCATAGTCAAATCTCCACGAGCTCCCTCTATATCTGTGAAAAATAAGGCAATTGCTAAAGAAATAAGGGATGGGGAACCTGGAGGTAAATCACCTCCCACTTCAGAAGTTACAGATGGAAAGAAAGCTGATGTAGAAGTCTCCAGGATAAGCAACAGTGATGATAATGTGGTGGTTGAGAAGACTGTTGTGATTCTTGAAAATGAGGTGATTTCAACGCCTCCTGTCATTCTAGCTCCTGGAAGAGCAGTAGAGAATGGAACTTCTAGCAATGACAGAACACAGAAGCCCAGTCTGGAATTGGAGTACACTGCCATCAGGACTCCACCTTCTCCAGATGTTCTTCCTGAAGCTGAGAACCCCACCATCCATAGACACGATGACCAGGGTAATTACGAGGTATGATGCTTATCTTCTTCTCAGTTGTTTACTTAAGGCTTCCCTAAAAGGTTATCTGTTTTTTTCTGTTTCTTTGCACAAATAAGGTGTTTATGAGGACTTCAACTAGAATGCAACAGTTACTCTTTTTCTATTAAATTCTATAAGTTGAAATGATAAAACAATGCTTGTGATGACTAGGTGATGACTGAGCATCTGAAGGATGAGACTGAGGAATTAACCTTGTCTGCTGTGGAGAAACCCTACCAGGCCCCTTTTGCTAGGGTGACATCATTGGAGAATAATTCAGCCATCATTCATGCTTACCCCCAGGCACTACCAGTGCAAGAATCTGAAACACCTGTGCATGCCGAGAGCATTAGGGCTCAAGTACTAGACCCGGTATCCACAGTTTCAGTGGAGGAGACCCCTGAAGCAAATGAAAAACCTCGTAATAAGGAATCAAAAGGGTTCAGGAAGCTTTTGAAGTTTGGTAGGAAGAGCCACACATCAGGTACAATGGATTCTGATGCATCATCTATTGATGGAGCCTTAGCAGGAGACGGTATGATACTCGCCCCTTAACAATCCATTACTTATGAGTAAATTTCATAATACCAGATTTTAAGCCATATATGCCATATATGTTACACAAAACACCAGGTTTTATTAACAAGGGCACCACGTTTTATTAATTTTCACATAACACTAGCTACATGTGCGCATATAATATAACACAAAACACCGGGTTTTAATTGTTTTCACATAATGCTGGTACATTTGTGCATATAAGTATATAACACAAAACACCAGGGTTTTTTAGCCTACAACTCTCAGCAGATAAGGTGGAGCCACATAGGCTGGACCACTAATCAGGCTAGCAATCCTGATTTGTGCTCCTCTGGTGCCACCACTTTAACAAAATGCTGCTCCGCTCCCCATTTTGCGCTGTCTTCCATCTCCAAATCACCAATGCACCTCCCTCAACCTCTGCTGCCTCCTCTCTATTCACTTCACTGCCTCGGCCTGCCTTGCCACAGTGCCCCTCTCGTGCCCCATCGTCCACCCCCAGCCGCCATGCTGCGCTAGATGGGCTTAGTGACACACTATCTACCCTCTCACAACTGCTACAAGAAATGCTTCTGCGTCGTGTGGCACCCAAGCATGTGTGCCTGCACGATGGCACAACACCGTGCCTTCACATTCAGCAATTGCCTAGCTAAGGAGAAGAATTGGAGCTCTCCTAGTTAGAGCAAGCAACCATCAATGGGAGTTGCTCTTTGCTGATAGACTGAAATCCCTACTAGTCTTCAATGGAGTTGTTTGATTGCTGATGTAAGTATACCACCTACCATATATCCAGGAAATAAAGTATCCATCAATTAGCCACAACTGGATACATGCAAGCGAAGAAGCTGCTATTTTCTAGCACGATTAATTCCTCCTCTGTTCCCTTAAATAATACACATAAGTAAAGAGGCTGCTAGTCTTCAATGGAGTTGTAGCACCTAACAATGCAAGTTGCACATTGATCTTATCTCGTGCCATGTTTTGCTTGCCTGTCTGGCCGTCTCCAATGGCGGTGACTGATCGGTCATGGGCAAACCTCCCCGACGGCCTCATCTACGACATCATCCGCCCGACAGCCTCATCTATGACATCATCTGCCCGACAGCCTCATCTACGACATCATCCGCCGCTTCCTGTGCAAGGTCGATTGCCTCCACGTGGGTGGCATCTGCCACTCCTGGTGGCGTGTGGCATGCACAAACACTGGCCCGCCCCCACCACCGCTCCCGTGGCTTGTCCTCCGGAAAACCGACGAGCACGGGCTTACCTTATCATGTGTCCCACAGACCGTGCACTGCTCGTGCTACCTAGGTTCGTAAGATGGCGCTTGGCTCTTCCTCTGTCGTGCCCTTCAACTGAACAAGGATGCATCGTTGCCGGTGTCATCGATCTTCCTCTCACCCCCCGCCAAATTGCTTTCTGGCGCATGGGTGATCGGGTGGTCCCACAGTCAGAGCAATTTGAGGGGGTGTGGCCAGAAGCGGAGGACCTCCTATACGACGATGGATTATTTAAGGGAACAGGGGAGGAATTAATTGTGCTGGAAAAGAGCAGCTTCTTCACTTGTGTGTATGAGTGTATCCTATTGTGGCTAATTGATGGATACTTTAATTTCCTAGATAGCGTACATCAGTAATCACACACATGCATGGTTGCCTATATTTATAGGCTTTACAACTCCATTGAAGACTAACTAGCATGACTATCAATCTATCAGCGAAAAGCAACTCTATTGATGGTATAGGGTTACATGGACCTCTAAATCTAGACTTTTGTGAAATTTACTTATTATTTAAATTAGCTTGTTTACGGAAGGTCATTATGTAAGTAGTAATGGCATCCTACTAAAAATTGAGATTCCAAAAGATAGAAAAATTTAGGATCTATCTATTGGTAGTCACGTTTGTTTCCAAAAAAAAGAGAAAATTGCAATTCACTCAAGGTTTGTGGGTTTAACACTTGTTGCTGGTGCGTAATGTTTCAGGGTCAATGCTGAAAACCCTCATTTCGCGAGATGACTCTGGTTCTTCATCTAAAGGTTAGAAGTTAGAAACACACTCTCAATTAATATTGGCTGCCTTCAACCTATTTGGTCAAATACATTTATGCATCGCTTGAATAATGTAGTGGCAGGATTTGTTATGTGAAACTAGAAACCTAGCTAGTTTGTATATTCTATCTGGTTTTCACTGTAGTCGTTCATTTTAGCCCCTTAGCGAGAGATTTTGGCAAGAACAGCAGTGCATTCTATAAGTTCGTTCGAAATTTTTTTGGTTGGATGCTAATTGTGTTTTGCTATATTGTGGCCTGCAGCTTCTCGGTCGTTCTCCCTACTGTCACCGTTCCGCAGACAGAAGGTGATTGTACTGTGACCGTGAGTTGGATGATCCTATCTTGATCAGTCAGGTTAATGCAGCTTGTGCATTAACTAATTTGTTTCTTAGTAGTACATACACGTACAAACATGTTAGTAGTACATACTATTGCCTACTTCTGTGTACGTTGTTTGTAAGCTGTGTATTTGGTGCGTGTATATCTGATTATCTGTATTTGTAGTACTTGGGATGCATATGTATACATGTAATACACAAGTACAAAACACATTCGTTTGATCGATTCCATTTGCATATTGATGTCTCGATCCCGCAGTGAAGCTGCGAATTAACCATGCTAATACCGTTATATCTGTCAATTGTGGAACATCAGTGCAAGATGAAAGCGAGACGTACTGCTAATTTATTTGGGATGTTTCAGAACAATAATAAAGCGGGCTTGATGGGAGAAATTGAAAGAAATTAAGAAAGAAGGAAGCAAATAAAGAAAGTTAAAGAAAGAGCAGATTGCCTTTGTAAAGAATTTATGGTTTAGTACATATAATAGTACTGATGAATGTATGAATCAACTTTGTAAAATGGAAATGGTGCTTTATGCCCACCTGGTATCAAAAGCAATCGGTCGGTCGGAGCAAATCTGAAATTAATTAAATTAAAGAGAAGGCAAAACTGCTGAAGATCCAAGATCCCACCAACAGATATTGTAGGTGCATAAATAATTATAAATTCAGTGTATATGTATTCCTTCACGAATAAGCAAAGAGGATTTGATTCTTCTCAGCTTCCCAATAACTTTTGAAACGGAAACCATCAAGAAAATATGGACATGTGAAATTAATGGATGGAGCGTTTCGCATCCAGCTAACAGTATGGCTACCATACTATGGTAGTAGGAATAATATATAGAGGCAATTAATTACTATGCTTTATAAGTTTTATATTATAAATCGTTTTAATTTTTGTTAGTCAAACTTCTTTTAGATTAGATTTGAGTAAGTTTATAAAAAATTAGTAACATATATAAAACCAAATTAATTTCATTAAATATGACATTATTAAATATGACATTGAATATATTTGATAATATGTTTGTTGTGTATTAAAAATATTATTATATTTGTCTACAACTTAATCAAATTTAAAAATTAGATTTTTATTTTTTAAATAATTTATAATATGAAACGGAGGAAGTACCACCGTTTTTATATATCTGTTAGCGTTTGACTATTACAACGCTTTCACTTTTTACCACTAATTACTCGTAATAGTTAAACTAGGATGAACAAAATTTCAAGCTCAAGAGTAGTAATACACTTTGATAATATAATATCTTAGTAATTTCTAACTTTTTTGGTAAAAAGGACTACAGATCAAAGTTTGAGGATGAACAGTTCCAATGTCAGTTATTAAATACAAAATTGCTATACCTCATTCGAAAATAAAATGGGGATAAAATATTGTAAATTTCTAACCTTTGGATCTGTTTCGTGATTCGTACTCCAATGAGTTCCTCCTCCAACTCTGGTAACCTGGAAGAGGAGGGAGATCGCTGAGCCTAGAGGGATGGCTTTGGAGGCGACGAGGCATCGAAGCCATGAGAATGAAGGAGGGCAGTGAGCCGGCATTGATGACATGGAAAAATGGAGCTTGTGGTTAGAAGATGACGGCCAATGATGATAAATCTGGCGACGGGAAACCATCGAAAATAGAAAAGACGACGAGTGAGAGCACCTCGCTGCTGTTGGCTTGAGGAGAAGAAGAGGGGCGGAAGGGAGAGGGAGGAGGCTGACCGAGGGCGAGGGGCTCGCCGGCGGCGCTCATGCCTTTGGCCAGGCAACGAGGCCAGAGGGGGGAAGGGGTGCACGTCGCGCACGTGAGTCGTGCGATGGTGGTGCCGAGG
Organism: Oryza australiensis; assembly: GCA_019925245.2. Lineage (NCBI taxonomy): Eukaryota > Viridiplantae > Streptophyta > Magnoliopsida > Poales > Poaceae > Oryza > Oryza australiensis. Next base: position 3,982,791 of record JAIFGZ020000170.1, read on the forward strand.
GAGGGAGGAGAAAAAGGATTTTAGGGTTAATAGTGCTGCACTAATCTCAAAGTGACCTAATAGTCTAGAATTTGAAGTGTTTTTTCTATCTAATGTCGTATAGACGGCCCCTAGAGTAAGGCCCTGTTTCTTTACACTAGTTTCTGGCTTTTCAGCCCATAGTAGACAAAAAGTGAAAGAAACATCTAGCTTCTATGTTTAGCTTCTCAAAAGCCATTTGGCTTTTCTGAACTACAAAGCTAGAAGCTAGAAGCTCACTAGGGTGAGCTTTTCCGGCTTTTGAGGAGAAAAATTACTCACCCGCCACCGTAACGTACTAGCTTGTCTAGCTTCCCCCGTCGAATATTTTGAACTTTGTTTTTGGATATTTTGAACTCCGTTTGGTCCAAAAGCTAATCCTGAAGAAAGTTGTGAAACAAGTTCAGCTTTTGTAATTTCAGCTTCTGAAGGTAGTAGTAGCCAGAAGCCAAAAGCTTGCTTCTACAAAAGTAGAAGCTGAAAGAACAGGACCTAAGTATCCTATATATACATCAATCGATCATTCAATTGGGCTCATCAGTTCACAGTGCATCGATATATAACTCTAGGTTCATTTCATTTGAATTGTTAGCCATGGCTGCAGGAAGCGGCAGCAGCAGCAACCCTAAGGATTACCACGATCCTCCTCCCGCGCCGCTGGTGGACACCAGCGAGCTAGGTAAGTGGTCACTCTACCGCGCCGCCATTGCCGAGTTCACAGCCACGCTGCTCTTCGTCTGCATCACTGTGGCCACCGTCATCGGTGACAAGCGCCAGTCGGCCGAGGCGGACTCCTGCGCCGGCGCCGGCGTGCTTGGCATTGCTTGGGCCTTTGGTGGCCTCATCTTCGTGCTCGTGTACTGCACCGCTGGCATCTCCGGGGGGCACATCAACCCAGCCGTGACCTTCGCCATGCTGCTCGCGCGAAGGGTGTCACTGCCGCGAGCCGCGCTGTACATGATCGCGCAGTGCCTCGGCGCCATGTGCGGCGCAGGCCTCGCCAGGGCGCTGCACGGTGGTGGCGGTGGGCAGTACGCGCGGCACGGGGGCGGTGTCAACGAGCTGGCGGCGGGCTACTCCGCGGCGGCGGGGCTCGCCGCCGAGATGGTGGGCACGTTCGTGCTGGTGTACACAGTGTTCTCGGCGACGGACCCGAAGCGGAAGGCCAGGGACTCGCACGTTCCGGTGCTGGCGCCGCTGCCCATCGGGTTGGCGGTGCTGGTGGTGCACCTTGCTACCATCCCCATCACCGGCACTGGCATCAACCCGGCGCGCAGCCTTGGGCCGGCCGTCGTTTACAACGGCAGCAAGGCGTGGAGCGAGCAGTGGATGTTCTGGGTGGGTCCCTTCGCCGGCGCCGCCGCCGCAATGCTTTACCATCAGTACATCCTCAGGGGCGCTGCTGCCAAGGCCTTCGCCTCCTCCCACCTCGCCCATTTTTAGCACACTCTACCCACCGCCCTGCCTGCATGCAGTTTAATGCGTCTTTAATTATTTAGTATTCCTCTACTGTTTTGTTTTTAATAAATTTGCTCCAATTATACCCGTATGGCCGAGGCCGTATCTATCTATTAATTAATGTAAAACAATGTGTGTACTGTCTGTAAGCCACATACATATATATGTATGGTTATTTTTTCATTTTTGCAATACAATTTTTTCCGTATTTTCCTTCTTCGTCTTTACAAATTGCTGTACTGTCTCCATCATAGCCACATATATGTGTAAACGTTAGTGTTTTAAATAACAGGCTAAAACATTAAAACATTTAACGTTTAACGGTAAGTCTTTCAAATAGCTATAGCAAATTAAATGAAGATATAACAACTAAATTATACATGGGAACAAAGAGCTATTTTTTCAAACAGCTATATAGCTAGAGATTTAATAGTGGATATATATATATATATATATTTCTATCTAAAATTTTCGTCCGTCTAAAATTTCTTGAGTATTTATAAAATTAACCCGTAGTTTCAATGTAAAAAAAAGAGCGGGCTTAGATGAAAAAAGACCTCCTGCATCCCTCCCTCCATGCACCCCTCCCTCACATCTCCATCCGCGCCACACCTCGCGCCACGCCTACGCCCCTCCCTCCCGCGCCGCCGGAGCTTCGTGTCACGTCCGTGCCCCTTCCTCCCGTTCCCATCCGCGCCGCGCCCGACTTCACCTGTTACAACGCATGAACACAGTTGCTAGTTTATATTTATATATATATATATACCTATATATAAAGCAAGTAGTGTTTCCATCCAAATTTTATTTTGTCTGGCTATTTTGCAGAAAACCCCTTGAGTTTTTTCAAAATTAACCCGCAGTTCGTCTGGCTATTTTAAATAAACCCAATTAAAGAAGAAAAAAGTGTTATTTTACTGAACCCCTTGGCTGTTTATAAAATTAACCTGCAGTTCCAATGTTGAAAAGAAAGAGAGGGCTTGGATGAAAAAAGACCTCATACGTCCCTCTCTTCTGCTCCTATCCGCGTTGCACTTGCGCCCCTCCCTCTCGTCGCCGCTCAGAGCTCCCGCACCGTCGCCTGGACCTTCGTCCTCCGCCTGCTTTCCTCCCTGCATCGTCGTCCCGTTGCAACGCACGGATATTTTGCTAGCTATCTATAAAGTAAGTAGTGTTTCTATCCAAAATTTTATTCTGCCTAGCTATTTTGCAAAAAACCCCTTGATTTTTTTCAAAATTAACCCGCAGTTAGGGGTGGATACCGGCTCGGCTCGGTAGAGAGCTGAGCCAGGAGGCTCGGCTCGGCTCGGTAGAGAGCTGAGCCAGGAGGCTCGGCTCTCGGCTTGGCTCGGTTCGGCCGGCTCGGTAGAGAGCCGAGCGAGGAGGCTCGGCTCGTGAGCCGGCTCGTTTAGCTCGCGAGCCACTTTAATACAATACAATTTATGTACAAATTACATTTTATTTTTTAGTCTATTAAACATGCAAATATACAATTGAAAAAAATAAAAAGTGATACATTAAGTCCATAATTAACGTAATAACACTTGTCTATCGACAATTATCCATGCAAATGTAATGATGCAACTAGATTAGATATTATTACTATTATAATCTAAAGCATTAGATCCATATTGACCATCACAAAATTATAAAAATTATTGATCTGTTATCACATCAACAACAAAACAAGCAAAAGAATAGCAAAACAAGCAAAACATTATGCCATACTTTGTACATTGCATCTGGCTCGTTGAGCTCACGAGCAGCTTGCGAGCTGACTCGAGCTGGCTCATTATAGCTAACGAGTTAAACCCTTGGCGCAGCTCGTTAGCATTTCTCAACGAGCCGAGCCGAGCCATCCACGAGCCGAACGAGCTAGCGAGCCACGAGTATTTCGTTAGCCCTACCCGTAATCCTAATGCTGAAAAGAAAAGGAGGGCTTGGATGAAAAAAAAGACCCCCTTCACTCCTCTCTCCCTGCGCCCCTCCCTCTCATCCCCATCTGCGCCGCGCCCAAAGATCGCGATCGCGCTCCTCCCTCCCATCGTCGCTGCCGGAGCTCCCGCGCCCCTCCGTGCCGTCCCCATCCGTGTCGCGCCGACTTTACCCTGCAACGCACGGAACAATGCTAATATATATATATATATATATATATATATATATATATATATATATATATATATATATATATATATATATATATATATATATATATATATATACACACACACACACACCACCCAACCTAGCCCAGCCACCATATCGCTCCATCTCACCAAGCCCACCCACCTCCCTCTCCCTCCCCTCGCACACGCCATGGCGCACCCTTCTCGTCCCGCTCTTCTCTTCGCCTCCCTCTCCCTTCCGCCTTGCACACACCTAAGCCTCACAGAGAAAACCACCGTTTCTCTGTTTTTCTCCCGATTTCTCCCTTCCTCCTTTCTCTGATTTTCTCCCAATCTCTCCCTTCCTTCTCATCTTTTTTTTGAACTCTCCATCGATATCTCCATCCTTTTCTTTAGTTTTTTTCTTGACATCCAAAATCCATCGTTCTCTTTCTCGATCTCTCCCTCCTTTTCTTTAATTTGTTTTCTCTGCATCCAGAAACTATCCTCCCTTTTCTATTTTTCTCTTCCCTAGAAAAATTAAAAATAAATACACATGACCTCATAGTCATTTCTAACCAATTCAGCCTATGACACTATTTGTTTTAAAGATTATTGCTTGTTTCTTTTGTCCCTATGTTTAAATTTTGTGACTGATTCAAATTTTTTTTATCATCATAGAGAAAATCAGTTATGTTACTACAAAACTCATTCGTTAATATGTTTCAGTAGTGACATGTCACATTACTAAAAAAAATATATTTCATTACTGCACTTTTGGTAGTAACATCGGGACGAAAATGGCAGTAACAGAGACCATATGGAAAATAATACTGCTATTGTACTGCTTGTGCAGAGCTAAAAATTTAAAATTCCTAATCAAAATATCTCTCACGTCATATATTGTTTCTTAATATGTTTGCACCATGATGTTCACAAAGAGCTTAACAAAACTCGATCCGTGATGAATATATTTTAACATTGTTACTGTAGAAGAAAACCATATTACTACATATTAGTTATCCTATTACTATTACTGTACAATTCTTACGAGACGACAACATCAAAAAGGTGGGCGTGGGAAGAAGTCAGTGGATAAGTTTGACCGGGGTCTAACCGGCGGAAGGATGATTTGATCACCCTTTAACTGAGGTGAAAAGTGAGTTTTAGGCCCTAGAAAGGGTGAGGGAGGTGGGTTTGGCCCATAAAAGGAGGGGTGTTGAATAGATCTGCTATACATACATACATACACAAAAAATGCTGTTGCAACAGGTGAAAATAATTTTTACGATTGATAAAAACTTTATAAATTTAAACGATAAATCGAAACAAGACAAACAAAACAATAGCAAAACAAAGTAAGAAATCCTATATAGCATCGAACCCGATTACGCTCGCTTCATGCGTCATCACACAAACCTGGTTTGTCGAGTGCTCCTAGCTCTCGACAAATAGGCTTTTGCCGACTCTGTATTTGTTGAGAGAGGTTTGTCGAGTGTTGCTCTTGATAAACCCTTTGCCAAATGAAATATGGACTTCGTCGAGTATCAATGACACTCAACAAACAGCCTAAGCCTGATAGTGGCCACCGGGAACGCTCCCTCGCAACGGATCTAGCACGCCACTGCCACCGGCGAAAACGGATTCAAGACATCACCTCATCCGTATAGCTCGCCACCGCTACCGCTTCCTGACGCTGCCGCCGCTGTCGAGCCATCGGCCTCTCGCTGTTAGAAACCACTGCTCCTGCCTCTCCCGATCAGGTCACGAGAGAGAGCGTCATCAAAGTAGATAAAAGTTTAGCATTGATGTTCTAGGGATGAGCACTATGCTCATTCACCATCCTCAAATTAATACGAATTCTTTTTTAGGAAAATCAAATACAAATTAAAGGTAAAGGACACAAGCAAACTCGATCTCTCTCTCCCTCTCACAAAGAAAAGAAATTAAAGAAAATAGAGATGTCATCAAACGCCAAATAAAATTTATAGGCGTGAGACTACATAGATATAGGAGAGTATCGTACACATCGATAGACGTACACAAGTAGTATATCCTTGGTACATTAAATTGCAGCAGCTGGTACATATAGCGCGCTACTACGTGGTACAGATCTAAGCCCATTGTATAGGGATGCTAAATAGTAGTAATTCATTAAGCTAGCGGCTATGAGATGACGCACGCGTTTGGGTTCTCGTCACTGAACAGCTGCGGCGGCGGTGGCGGTCGGTCCACCATGTAGCTGTAGTACACCGGAGGCGGAGGTGGTGGTGGAGGCACCCACTGAAGATTCATTGCATTTGCAGGGAGGTAGGGGTGAGGGGCTGCAGTAGCTGGGCCCAGGCCATGGTAGTGGTGCTTGTAGCCGTACGGTGGCCAGTAGAACATCCGCTTCATCATCTCCTCCGGCGGGAACCCGTCCACCACCACCGAAGCATCCTCCTCCTGCTGCTTATTCGCTGGCTTCTCCTCCTCGGGCGTCGGCTTGTTGGCCGCCTCTGCTGCTGCTTCCTTGTTGTTGCCGCTGGCCTCTTCATTCTGTTTGCTGCTGCCGTCTTCCGCCGCCGGCTTCTCCTCCTTATTTTCCTCATCTTTCTTGTCAGCTTCGGCTGCAGGAGGAAGAGGAGGAGGTGGTGGTTCGTCCTTGTCGTTGGTCTCGCCCTGCTTCTGCTTGTCCTCCTCCTCCTCCTCCTCCTTGGGCTTTGGGGGCTGGGGCACGACGACCGTGGCGACCTTGCCTGTGCGGCGGTGGATGTACTCGGCGAGCTTGTTGCCTGAGACGGTACCGGTCACCGTCAGCTTGCCGGCGCTGAAGTTGGTGTCAGCGGTTTTGACCCCTGCGCACGACAGGAGCAGCTAGTCAACATATCGATCTCAAGCAGAGCAGCAGCAGCAGCTAGACGTACGTACCTCTCATCTTGAGAATCTTTTTCTGCAGTTGCTGGGCGCAGGCCTCGCAGTGCATGTTCACCAGGAGCTCCACCGTCGTCACATCGCTCACCTGCGAATGGACGAGCGGCGGCGGCGCTGGTTGGCCCTCGGTACTTGGGGGCGGCGGCGGGGAGATGACGGTGGCGTTGCGCAAAGTCTTGTGCCGGAGGCGCGCGCAGAGGGCTTGAGGGTCTACGATGCCCGTGACTGTGAGCTGGTTGCCGGCCATGTCCACCTCCACGCCCTGCACGCCCTTGCTCCGCAGGACGCACCGCCTTATCCTCTTGGCGCAGCCGGTGCAATGAAGCTCCACGCCCAGGATCACCGGTGGCGGCGGCGCCTGCTCTTCCTTGCTCCCTGCATCTGCTGCTTCTTCTGCCGCCGGTGCTGCTTCTTCCCCCTCCTTGTCTTCCACCTGCTTGCCGCCCTCCTGCATAATTCACTCCACCGGTCAATATCCAACAACTACTAGCTATATGCATGCATGCATAAATGTACACATGCCTATATGCTTCGCTAGCCTACCTTGTCGTCGTTGAGCTTAACCTGTTCGCCCATGGCGATCGAATTAGCTAGCTATCTAGCTCAGATCTTCTCTTCTTCTTCTTTTCAAAGAAGCTAGCTCAGAACAGACCAGGCGACTGATCGATACTTGACCCAGCTCAACTAGCTAGCCATATGATATAAGTAGTACTGCATAATGCGGCGACTTTATATATGCGTCCCACCCACCTCAGCTAGCTAGCTCAAATTAGGAAAACTACTCTAAATTTTCAAGGGACATTCCATCGTTGTTTATACGTTATTCAAATGGTTATAAAAACAAAATAAATTAAAATATGATAAATTATTTTACAAACATGTAAAATCAAATTTAACTTTACAAATTAAAACAAAAAAAAATTTACTGCGAATATATGTTAACTAACCATAGTCATATTTTAATTTATTTTCTTTGTAACAGGTAAAAGTTGAATTTGAATTTACATGGTTGTGAAATAATTTATTATATATTTTATTAATTTTTTTATTTTTTATAACCATTTAAACGACCTACAAACAACGAGAGATATCCTCTTAAGAGTTTAAAATCCACCTCCTCAAAATGCTGCATTGATTTTTTTTCCGATGAATCTTTAGTGCCTCATGCCAAAGCTTATAATAAGCCACAGCCAAAAATCTATGTCAAGCATGTGCTTACCAATTTTGCTATTTATTTGTCAACAAATTTTCTTTCAAAAATTTAACAAATGTAATTATAATACAATCATAATATAATTACATTATATTGTATATAACTTTCATATAATTTTGAACCGTTATATTTGTTTCAAGATTTATGCAAGCAACGAAGGAAAAAATCATAGCGCTCACAAACAGAGATGATTCGGTCCCATGACCTCCATTTCACGGAAATATCATGTTACGAAGGAATTTTTAAAAGGTACATATATATATAGGTTACATTAATATAGTTATATGCAAGTTACAATATAATTACATTATAATTATACTATAATTACATCACAAATGTATAGTAGTCCCATGCTTACAGCCCCATCATTTTGTGTTTAGCTTATTAGTCCCAACAAAAATTTATTTATTAGAAATTAACTTTAGCGTTGATTTTGATTTTTTAGTTTATTTTTCAAAGTTACTATAAACACATATATATAAAATGTTTTTGATAATTTATTTTCTTCATTAATAAGCATTACGGCTTACAATCGGCTATATATAGACAATACTATGAAGCAATTAATCTAGGGTTAATTTGATCCATCTACTACAAATTTGTCATATTAGAGAAGTATCATTATTATTTGTGATATCGGCTAGCTACCATTAGAATTTTGTAAAACTAAAACCATGCCATCGCCATCGCTTTTTCTATCATCGTATAACCAAAATACCCCTACACATATGACCCACATGTCAGTTTCATCTTCTTCGTCTCTCTACTCATTCTTTATTTTCCCTTCTTCGACTTTCCCTTGATTTCTCTCTCTCAAGCAGCACTCAGCGTAGGTGGCCGAGCAGAGCGGGACTAGATGACAGTGACTGGAGGCTGTTGGGTGGCGAGGTTGGGGTGCAAGCCATTGGACATGACCATCATAGTACAGAGTCAGCGGCGAAGACGACGAGTTCAAGGTCAATGGGGCACAACATCTGTCGGGATCGCGTCTCAAATAATGGTGTATTCTGTCGCTTCCTCCACCGCCCACTCTTCCGCCTCTTCCCCGTGCTTCTTGCCCTCCACTTCCCCTTCCTCCCAATCTTCCTCACCAACGGCATCCTTCCTGCCCTCCTCCTACCGCTGCTGCTCCTCCTCGCCATGCAGCCGCCCTTATTGTGGCCTCCTTCCTATCCTCCAACCTCCAGGCTCACACACTTTCCATCATCGATTCCTCTCCGATAGGGCGCACGCCTATGCCAGCGCTATGGAAGGGCTCTATGCGCTCTAGGTTGTATGTATGTGTAAAGCTCATTTGTTTTTGTTACATGTGAGTGATGGGTTAATTTTTTCTTTAGTCTTGATGACAAAAGAAATATACCTAAGACTTACTTTTACTTTTAGATAGATGGAAGGAGTATTTGTCTTCTACGTTTTCAAACTCACATGCATTTGTTCTCTATTTTCTTAAACTTCAATGCGCGTTGATTATCTTAAAGATGATTTTTTTGGGACGAATGAAGAAGACAAAAATGAAGTTTTGTGGGACAAGGGGAGTATTAATGAGAAGAATGCAAATCAAGGTCGTTAGACTACTCCAACGAGGAGACCCATACCTAAAATGGGTAGCAAATAGGGTATCAAAAATGGTCTTCAACAGGAGACCCAAACCCATCACCCATTTTGCCTACCGCTGCCGGCGAGACGCAAGAATGCGTCGTCCGCGAGAAGTTCCCTGCAGCGGCGTTGAACGTTTCCCCGTACACCCGCGAGCCGACGCCGAAGACAGCGAAGCGGAGCCCCGACAGCAGCGTCGTCCCCGCGGAAGTCGGCGGCGGACTCCTCGAGCCGGCGGGAGAGGAAGGCAGCGGGCGGCGGCGCGCCGCCGTCATGGGTGGGAAGCACGAGCAGCACCAGCGGGACGGAGGGGAGGTCGTCGTCCTCCGGGTCGAAGGCCGCGGCGTCGACGGGGTAGGCGGTGGCGGAGGCGTAGAGGAGGGTCAGGGTGGGGACGGGGTTCGTGCCCGGAGAAGTTGATGGTTGGTTGCGGCGGAGGCGGAGGGACTTGCAGGCGCGAGGGGCAAGGAGCACGCGAGCACAAGGGACGGGGAGAGCACGAGCCGCTGAAGAATCGCCACACCGGAGACGAGCAGGACTGGGAGAAGATTTGGGTCGCTCATTTGGGTTCGCCGTTGGACGAGAATTTTTGGGTCTCAGGCGTGGATGACCCAAAGCAAGCAATAGGTCTATTTTGCATCGCGTTGTTGGAGATAGTCTTAGGCTCCGTACTTTTGAGAACATTTTTTTGAAGCTATAAACACGAGTGCAGTTCAGTGGTTTCAGGATTTCAGTTTCTACAGTTTTCTTAATTAAGGAAACAAAAGAGAAAATTAAAAGATCCTGAGAAATACGGCGAGGCGAGAATAACCCGCCATCAGGGACCAGGAAGCTGCTGGGTTCATAAAAGGCCGGCAATTTGTATGCTTAGCTTTAGCAATACTCCTTCCGTTAAGTATATGTATATAGTACACAGAAATCTCTCTCACGCTACTTGATATTATGAGCACGTTTAAATTTATAGTACTGGTAGTTACATTTTAGAAAAGAGAGTACCTACTACACTTTCTTCATTTTAAAATATACGACATAACTATTTTTAAAAAAATATTTCATAACATTAGACGTGCATATATATCACATCTCTCTCTTCTAGATTATTATTTTTAAATCATATTTTTAAGATCTTTAATTTTATTAGGTGCTATTAGTTGGGGTAATTCAATTAGTAATAATTGTTTTCTATTTAAAAATGATGTGCTTTATATTTTGAAATGGAGGAAGTAATAAATTAAATAGAAATAGGCTCTTAATTGAGGAATCCCAAGCACATGCGCGCAGGTCCTCATCCCAATTAACTGATCATCTATTAGCATGGCCAGCGTATTGTATACCCGTCTGTTCTTTTATATATACCTCGTCTCGGGCAAAATATATATCGACGTAAGTACTCTACATATATCATTAATTTTCTAGTTATGTATAAAATTAATTACGAAGTCCTTGGCAGTATGTAGGCATTTTCATGCCAATCCATATGTCAATGCATGCCAATTTCACACATTATATTAAACCCTAAAATAAAAATTTTGCCCATAATAGCGAGTTAAAATGATGTTAAAGTAGCAAGTACAATAACAGGCTATAAAAAAGTTATAAGTACATGTCTACTATAGAAAGTTAGTTGAGAAACTTTATAGGTACCGAATTTTCCAACCGACATCACAGAGGCAGCACAAATGACCCCGAGATAGACACACGAGGAAAAAAGATCGGCTTGATGCATCGGCTCGATAAATCACCTCCAAGATCGATTGACATCACAAAATCATGAACATACATAAATCAACAACAAACACATCTACAAATCAACAAAACCCATTGGTTATGCACTTGATGACACCGAGGGAAGGCAGCCGCTGCCACCGTTACGGCGGCCATCGTAGATCTGGTGTAGGGCTCCACGCGGGGGCCAAATTTGGAGGCCCTCGAGCTCTGGCCTGCCGGATCTGGCATCGGTTCCATCGCTCTCGTTGTCGCCAATGAATTTGTCGGTCGCCGAGCACCGACTAGGGAGAGACGGGCTGTCGAGCGCGGCCGCCGAGGAGAGGCGCCGATAGAGATGGAGAGAGGGAGAGTCGGGGAGAGAGAGGGAGAGCCGGAGGGATAAGGATAAGGGTTAGGGAGGTAATATAGGTGATAGGTGTCACACTCCTATGGCTTCTCGCGTCACGCTCAACTCGTAGTGATAGGACCGACACCTATAATATATTACAGTATTATTTTTAAAAAAACAATATTATCCTATATGTGAAGTTGTCGTTTTTAATTTTTTTTATCCCATGAAATAGAAAACTGTAAATAAGTGTTGGTTTTAAATGAACCAGCGCCTTGGGATTATGTAATAGTGATGTAAACAAAGAGAAGATGAGAGAAGAAAAACACGCTATAGATTAATCTATAGTCAGTTACAGTATGTGCTCCAATATATTATATGTATTATTAATGTGCAGTATATATTTATATAAAATTATTGTATGAGTAGGCTATTAGATTTATTAGATTGGCCGTAGATGTTGTAAGTTAATTTTTATAGTTAGTAGTTAACTATGTATACTATTAAATTAACTTGCTCTAAGGCTATATACATGTGTTATTCCTCGAAAAAGAGCAAGTAGTGGAGTAGATCAGTAATTAGCTTAATTGTGGCTTAGCTTGCAATGAGGAGATGGAATGGTAGTACCGAGATCGAGGGCACCTCGATAGATCGCCAGGGATCGGAGTAGTGTGGCAACTTAATTAATTGGTTTTCGCGCTTCCTCTCTTGCAATTATACTAACAGCTGGAGACGTGGAGTATATAGGTCACCGGGCATTTGTGTACGATCACTTAATAATATATTAATTAATTAATTAGTGGAGTAGAGATATAGCAAGGTCACCGGGCATTGATATATTAATTAATTAATTAATTGTACCAGCCAGCGTGCATTGTATCCTCGATCATGTTCAAGGGTATATGTATAACAGCTGATTAGTTCGATTTAAGCTCACAGACAGCCATGCCACAAAGAGGTCACTGCTGTCAGAAATAATTGAAACGGTAAGTAACTTTAACAATTAATCCCCCTATATTTTTATAGGATTTGCTAAATCCCATTCGAATAAATATCAAGGACAAAATTAATGTTGCGAGTTTCCTTAGGGCAGGACCATACACAATTTTTATAGTAGTCACGTCAAAAAGAAACTACTCATACAAACTAACTCTTTCAATGCAAATGTTTTCGGATAATAATTGTTGTCTTTTTTCTTTCTCTCTCCTAACTCATCTTCCCGCAAGCAGGCGGCCGAGCAGGCAGGCACGGTCGTCCCGACATGGTCAAGTCATGGCTGCGTGGCCGAGCAGGGCAGATGCGGAGCCAGCGAGCGGAACAGGCTTGGGCGACGCGACCGAGCGAAAGCCAGTGCGGCGGCTGAGTAGGTGGTGCGGCAGACGTCGGGCACGTCCGAGAGGAGTCAACACGGCAGCCGTCGGCCGCGTCCGAGCCAGCGCGGCTGCCAAGCGGAGGGTGGCAGGCCCGAAGAGGTGGCGCAGCGACGGCGGAGGTGACGGGGCCGACAAGGGGGCGTAGCGACGACGGATGGCAGCGATGGCCAAGTTCACGCGGTGTTGCGCCAGCCTAGACCGCCGAAGATCCAGATCCCCTTCTTCCCCTACGAGGCGACGTCGTCCCAGGCAGAGCAATCGATCCCGAGCGACGGTGGTGGGGGTGCTAAGGGCTGGGCTCAGTGGCAGAGACGCTGGGGGCCAGGCTCGGCCACGGATCCCGTCTCGAACGGCGAGCCTGGCAACCCTCTCCTCACTGTCGACCACCTCGACGGCGTCAGCCTCCCCTATGTCGACCATGGAGAGCACCGCCATGGCCTCCGCCTGGACCTCCTATGAACGGATGACGTCGCGGTCGGTGGATGGCCGTGCGGAGCAACAAATCCGGAAGAAACTAGTCGAGTCCCCCCAACGTGCGCCGGCTGATTTCTTCGTGCATTGGTTCTAGGGACGACGTTGTTTCCTCCATAAGAAATTGTTTCTCCGTTTCTTTCCTCTCTCCTTATTAATTGATATGTCGCCTCAGCAAAAATATGAGTTGTCAATATAATTAATAGGGATAGAAACCATAATAAATTTACCATTGGAACTGCCCTTATATTTGAACCCCCATAATACCCATTATATTTATTTGTAGACAAATGCAAGCATCTCAGGTGCAAATGTATAGAGCTAACATAGCCGAGAAATGTATGGACTCTTGGTTTCCATATATTAAATATTTGTAGACAAATGCAAGCATCTCAGGAGTAAGGATTCATACCTCCGAAACCGTGGTTGTGGCCATTTGATACGGTGAAGGAAATTGTTGTTGGAAGCCGTCGCTCGGAGAGAAGTCGCTCGAAGAGAAGTTTGCCAAAGCAAGGAGAGAGAAAAAAAGTTTTTTTCTTGAGGACGTCGGCGAGGGAAGCAACGAAGTATCATGATGATGATGAGTTGAGAACCTAAGGGGTTTATATGGGTAGTGCATAGAAAACCGTGGCAAGCAGGATTGGACCGATTGGGCCAGTGAAACCCTGTTGGGCCGATGGAGCTTAAATGGGTCGTATAAAGAATTTCGCATAATGTTTATCCATACTTCGAAATTTAGGAGCTTGTGTTAACAGTAGAATTTGGCAATTGCCGTTAGTCAACACTAAGTCAAGGGAAGAATTAACGTCGTGATTATATCTGATTCGATTGGAAAGTGTATTGTTGTCACGCCCAGAAATTTAGCCAAATTTCTAGACTATTTTGTGTATTAAATCCCTGTTCAGAAATTAATCAGGGTACACAAAATGACAAATCAATAAACAGATCCAAAATATAAAATAAAACGTAAAATACTTATAGAAAAGGTACTTAGTCCTCACACCCGAAAGAAAGCAGCAGCAGCGGAAAAGAGACGATCCTAGCGGGGCTTCAGCTCCACTCCACAGGCAAACTCAACTGGGGTCTGAGTCTTGGTCTTCTAAATCCGTCTTTGACTAAGAAGTACTGCACTTCTAGGAAAAGGGGAAAATAGCAAAGCTGAGTACAACCATCATACTCAACAAGCCACACGGAGAAATGCAGACGTGCAAGGGAAGACAAGAGTGGCATGGGTTATTTTGCGTAAATGCGGTTGTAAAAACTTTCTAGTTTAAAACAGTAAAACAGATGATTATTTAATCAAGATTAACTCTTCCACTGAATAACGTTATCTCCACGTTGAACAGGCCCAACCAAACCACCTGAACTGGTTCAGTTCCATTAAGTCAAATTATTAAGGTGGGACCAATCATGGTGAATCTGGTCGATCGCCCATAACCGTGGGCACGGCTATTCGAATAGTTCTACTCTGGCCAGAGGTGTACAATTGTACTCACAAGACACGATTTCACACATGTTGACATGTCCCAAAGTATCGCTATGATACTGCAAGGGGGAAATCGTGACAAGACCCTTCGCATAACTCCTCCTGACCAAGCGACATCACACTGAGGTTTCGCCCCTACCTTTATGTCCAAGGTAGGCAGCCCTCCTGGTGCCTTGGTGAATCCGGCAGCCTCATAGACCTTGCCTGGTCCATCCGAACTCCATCACGCCCACCCTTGCCTGGATGCGTCGGCCAGAAAAAAGCTACACTACAAGTCCAGCCGTTGCCCATGCTGGCTTGTGGTAAGTATTGTAAGTCTTCCAGGGTTTTTCATGAACCGGTCCTTAATTGTCATGGGTGCGACAAGCAAAACCATGCACCCATAGCCCACCATTTAGTCATATTTTAATTTTACCTTTAATCCAAGGTAATCGGTCCACGACCATCATTTCATGAGACTATCACTATGAGTGTAGTTTTCCCTTTAGGTGAGGTAGTTTAATTAAGCAAGGCTAAGCAGAAATAATTCTAGCCGGATCGCGTAAGTGATGCGAGCTAGTCAAATTAATCACCCAGGTTGACAATGAACGGGTAACAATTAAACATGGCACAAGCGATCAGATAGGTTGTCCCGATCCCCATGTAATTAGCAAAACATGCAATTTTATTTACAAACAATAAATATTTTATAAATTAGGATCAATATGCGTCAAGGAGGAATGTGACTTGCCTTGCTTTCTCCGCTGATCTTCTCTTCTTCGCGAGCGTGAACTCCCGAAACGACAAAGTCTACATGCTGGCACACAAAACGCGGAAAAACTCTAATAAAACCAAATAAACAATACATGAAAAATAAACAAACATGTAGAGCTTACTTTTATATAAATTTTGCAATTTGAATGGCCCAATTTAGAGTTTGTATGGATTAGATATGAATTTTAGAAGTTTTGAACCATTTAATTAAATTTTGAAAATTAATTTGATTTATTGCGTAATTATTAATTAATTTCCCAAAGAAAAGGTATCCGCTGACATCAGCAAAAAGGTCGGTGCCGACACGCGAGCCCCACGAGTCAGCGGCACAGAGAGACGACCCACCGTGGACCAAAGTCCAAGGAGGCAAGGTCGTAAACGGAAAGGGGAAGGTGGACTGGACTATTCGGGGTTAGGCCAAGGAGAAGGGTGGACTTTAGAGATGGAGAAATTCTATGGGATGCGGCCCATAGGGGGGAAAGGAGCAGGAGGGAGTCAAGGGAGACAAAATAGACTTTGCGCACATGAGGGGTGGTCGGGCCAAAGAGAGAGGAAAAGGAAGAGGAGGCCTAGAGGGAGGAGAAATAGACTTTCTCTGGGAGAGAGGGCAATTGGGCTGCACGGGGAGAGGGTGATCCGAGAAGGAAAATGGGTCGGCTCAAGGCTGTCCAATCGGTTCGGTCCGGCCGGCTTAGCCTAGCCGAGAATGGCGAACCGACCGGCTCGGCACGGCCGACGACGCGGCGACGGCAATTGGTTGATGGAGGCAACCGGCAACGCGGGGAGCGGCGTTGTGCAGCGGCGCACGGCGTGGGGGTGGCGGTGACACAGGCTCGGACGGGGCGACGGGCGACGTGCCCGGGCGACAAGGCGCAGCGGCTCGGATGGCAGTGTGGCGACGACGCGCATGGTGGCACACGGGGCCGAAAGCCACCGGCCGCGAGCGGCGGCGGTGTGGCGGCGTAGGAGACGCATGCGACGCGTGAGCACGCCGCGACACAGCGGGGGGAAGGGCGGATGCGGCACGCGGGCAAGGCACTTGGCAGGAAGCGGCGCACGCTCGGGCACGAGCGGAGGCGGCGCGAGGGCACGCGGCGGCGTGGGCGGTGCACAGGCTAGGCTGGGAGCGGTGCGCTCACGCGCGCTATCGCACGCACGGCGCGGTGGCGCACGGGCTCGGCTCGGTGCACGGGCACGCGCAGCGTCGGCGAGCGCATGAGAGGCGCACGGGGCTGGGGTTGCCGCAGCGACGAGGAGCAAGCAGGAAGGCCGAGGCGCACATGGGGTCGCATGGATGGCACAGACCATGACGGGTGACGCCCAGCACGACCGACGATGAAGCCACGACGGAGCCGAACGACGGCAGCCCTAACGGCGCCGGTGCACGAGGAGGAAAACGGCCCGTGCGCTCTACGCGATGCGGCCGGAGTAAGCCAGTACGGGAAACGAGCGAAATTGAATAAGAAAGATAGAGAAAGGAGGGCGCGGCTCACCGGCGACCGAAGATAGAGAGGACGACGGTGACGGGGCGGCTCGGTGGGTTATGCGTTCCCGAGGGTGGCGAAGGTGATGTCGGTGTTGATTTGGTACGGTGCACGGTTGTACGGTCGGAACGGCGACCGGAATCGAGCTCGGCGGCGGATTGGCGTTGCACGGTGCGGGAGCACGGGAGAGCATGGGGGCGGGTGAAAGTGAAAGGAAACAGTGCTCCGGAGCTCGAGGGTGCTTTATAGGGGACGAGGGGGAGCGGACGTGGCCGGAGGGAGCGGGAACACGCCGCGACGTGGAGCGGATGATGCGGCCGACGCGCGTTCAAAATTGGTCCGTTGCGGCTCGCGCTCTGGACGGGGAGATGGGGGAGGTGGCCGGGGAACGCGGGATGACGCGGGCGGGAGAGCGAGACGTGGCCGGAACGTGGCACGACGCGGACGTGCGCATGCACAGGCGTGAGGTGCGGCATGAGCTGGATGGAGGTTGAGGATGACAGGCGGGGTCCACCTGTCATTGCCCCCAACCCGAGGAGAGGTAAAGTGGACTTGGCGCCGGCGCTGGAGGGATAGGCGGGCCCAAGGGGAAGAGGGAGAGAGAAAGAGAGGGGATGTCGGGCACGGGGGCCGGGCCGAAGGGAGGAGGGAAAGGAGGGTCGCAGGAGGAAATACGGACTTTGCAAAGGAGATGGCCGACGGCAGCCCAAAGAGGGAACAAAATTTAAATTTGTTTTCTTTTTATTTAATCATATAAATGATATTCGTATTTTTATTAATACTTTCAGTGCTCAATTAATTTCAGGAAAAATCCTCAAAATAGATGGGCATTCAAAGTATTTAATAAAAATGTAAAATGATCATTTACTGATTAAGTAATTTATTTAAATATTTACTTAAATGATTTTTGTATTATTAAAATTATTTCTGGAGCACCAAAATTTCACAAAAAATTTCAGAGAGTATTTTAGAGCATGGGGAATATTTAAAAAAAATATTTTTCTAGCCAGGATTTTTAAAGAAAAATTTAATTTCCTTAATTAATTCACTTGATTTAATTACTTTCACTTTTGATAATTTCTAGAAAATTTATTATTAAATGGTTTTTAATCTCGATCAAAAATCCGGGCGTGACAATTGTGTGGTTTGATTACTTTTAGGGTTGTTTTTATTAACTTTCTTATTATGGAAGGTTTGTTAATTTCCTTTTTAGTAGAGTCCTTAGCCGGTGGAGGGTTTGTTAATTTCATTTTTAGTATAGTCCTTAGCCGATAGAAGTCCTATTTGAGTTGGACTTGTGTCAATTGTTTCCTTTTTAGATAGGGTCCTGAGCCGATCGAATTGTGTTTGAGTCGGACTTGTTCTATCCCAAGGGTATATATTTGTCTACTCGAGGTCTTTTGTAACAAGAACAGTTCAATACACAATTTTTTGCCTATCGCCACCCTAGTTTTAATTCTGATGAGTTCTTAGTTTTCGAGTTTGGGTTGTATCAGTTTCGATCTCCGATGAGAAATTAAGTTCCGTCAACTTCGCTTGTATCGGCCAAGATTAGTACTTTCTCGAATAAGTCCGATATACTAGTTGAGCTGTTACTCGCGTCACCTACCCGATATATCGGCATGTTCTTAGATTGTTTACTTTCTTTGACCAATCTAATATATCAATCATCTTATGTAAGATCTATCAGCTTATTAAATCTATCAAGCTCTTTATTAATCTCACACTGTTTTGGTTAAGTTCAATCTGGTAGGTTATAACTTGCTTGTTAGATTTCTTCAAGATTGATAAACCTTATATAAGGCTTCATTGAAGTTATAGCTGATGAGTTATCTATGTCTCTAGATACCAAAACTTCTATATCGGTTAATATTTGGATATGTTCAATTGCATGTTCACTTGATCATAATTACTTTCAATGTTATACCCTCTCGGTTCAGTCTGATTTATCAAAATCGTTCTTAACAAGAAGAAAACTCGTATATGATTGTATGATATCTATTCATAGTCAATAATAATTTAAGCTTTGCTTTAAATTATACAATATAATCTTATCACTGCATCATCAGCTAATATTCAAAATCATATAAGTGCTTAGCCTTTAGATTTATAAGCCTCAATCTTATACTGTTCTTATTTAGTTCGATATAATAAAATAGAATCATTAGTACTTATCTGCTATTTAGTTTTAGCCGATGTTTGTTTATATCATTCCATCAGTTACAGCCATTATTTTGAAATTCCATCAGCATCAGCTAGACATTCGATGTCCCGTCGGCCGATTGACCATTGTGATCTAACTTTATATTTATCTATCTTGTTAGTTGAAGAATCAAACTAACTGAAACGTTCTGAACTCGATTGATAGGACCTGCTAAAGTTAAACAAATTTCTCAGGCCTTCGTATAAATGATGAATTTCACATCAACATCATCTCAATTAGAGTTTGAAGAAATAAAGTATCTAGACATACTATATACCACACCCAGGATGGTTATAGTTAAAATGTACCCAATATTCGTAATTTTTTGCTGAAAAGTACAATCATCACAAATCCTGCCTACTACTAAAATGTTTACTATAAAATATTTAAGAACATATAACATATAAATTTTACTATGTGAGGGACGTGTTTTAGTTATTACACACCTTGGGTGCATTTTAGCATGTGTCATATATATATATATATGTGTGTGTGTATATACATATCTATACCTATATATAAAGCAAGTAGTGTTTTCACCCAAATTTTGTTTTGCCTAGCTATTTTGCAGAAAACCCCTTGAGTTTTTTCAAAATTAACCCGTAGTTCGTCTGGCTATTTAAAAAAACCTAATTAAAGAAGAAAAAATGTTATTTTACAGAAAACCCCTTGACTGTTTATAAAATTAACCTGTAGTCCCAATGTTGAAAAGAAAGAGAGGTTTTGGATTAAAAAAAAGACCTTATGCGTCCCTCTCTTTCGTCCCCATCCACGCCGCGCTCCGCGCTACGCCTGCGCCCCTCCCTCCCATCGCCGCTCGGAGCCCCCACGCCGCCGCCTGGACCTTCGCCCTTCGTCTGCTTCCCTCCCTACGTCGTCGTCCCATTGTAACGCACGGGCATTTTGCTAGTATATATATATACACATGTACAGGGGCGGATCTGGGCCCCATGCGAGGCCCGATTGCTGTACAATGAAGAGAAACACAGATACGCCCCAATAGCCCTCTCGTAAAAAATTCATATATGACCCAATAGCCCCACTAATTACAGCCCAACGACCCATTAGCCCAGCAAAAACCCTAGCATCCTTGCCCTTGCCCGTGCGCCACTCTTTCCACTGCTTTGCGCCGCCGCGAAGGTTGCCCTCGCCCGGTCCCCGCGCGCGTCTCCTGGGCCGGTCGACGCCCGCCCCCGCCCTACCCCGTGCATGTGATCGCGGCCCGTGCATGCCCGGTGCCCCCGCTTTGCCTCCCCTCCTCGCGTGCCTGGCTCCCCGCCGCCCCCGCGGCGCGCGCGCCCGGCGACACCCCTCGCAGGTTGGCGGCTCCTCCGCACCGCCGAACGCCGCCTCCCCTTCCCTCCTCACGCTAGCAGCTGCTTGGCCCCCGTGCCCCGTCCCCGCAGGTACTGCCGGCCGCCGACCCCCTGGCCATGTCCCTATCCATTTCGAAAGTTAGCCCGGGACGAAAATCATTTCTAAATCCGCATATATATACACACACACATGCCACGAAGCGAGTAGCGTAACGGACGAAAACGGACGGAAAAACTCCATTTCTACTTTCGTTTCTATATTATTTAGTGAAAACGGGATCCGGTTCGGAAAATACGGGTTCGAAAACGGAATCGAGATATACGGGTGTACGGAAACGGTCGGAACCCGAAACTTAAGTCGGAATTTACATATCTTCTAACCACGTCTTGTATGTTCTTTTGATAATTAACGAGATAATTAAGATAATTCTACCAATCAGTCAGAATTATAAGATAATTGATATGAACGGTCTGTGATGACATACAATCATTCACTTCAAATCAAAAGGATCCCGACGGATGAAGGAAAGGGTAAGTTTTGTTTAGATGGGCGTAGATGGCTGGGCCTTCGAGACACAAATATTGATGGGCCTAAAATTCGGGTTAAATCAGGATACAATTCGAAAATATTCCGATTAAATACGGAATTTCGTAAAAACGGACGAAAAAATATCATTTCTACCTCCGTTCCGTTTTCAAATTTTTTTCAAAAATACAAAAATGATCAAGTCAAATATAAAAAAACGAACGAGGCGGGGCGGGAAAATTCCGTCCGTTTTTAACCCTACGCACCCCGCCCTCCACTTCCTATTTGCCCTGATCCCACCGAACATTATGGAGTGAGAAAAAGAAATTCTTTCCTCCGCACGCATCCAGTAAAAGAATTATCTGATCGATTAGTGATGTTCAAACAAAACTACCTTTATCCAGCCACACAGGTAATATCTGACCCATGATAAAAAAAAAGTAACCCACAATTATTGTTCTTTGCTCACATTGTGTTGTGGCTCTATCTACCCATGATTAAAAAAAGTAACTTGGACATGTTCGACTGGTCAATAAACCAATGATAAGACAAGTCGGTTGATTTGCTATAAAAGAAAAATATTATTTGAACGACTGATAAGTTCGGCTGATAAGACAAATGAACCGGCTGATTGTTCTTTGCTCACATTGTGTCGTGGCTCTATCTTCCATGGTTTCTCAGAATCCTCCATAGTAATTTATTTAACACCAAATTTAAGCTGGGTAGTAATATATTTATTATCATGGATAAAAAATGGTAGTAAAAATTTCAACCAATACAAGATATCAAAAGTAATTTTTTTACCACATACTTTATTACTGTCAAAAATCAAAATCTCGTAAGATAAAAAATTACATAGATGATTTTTTTACTGGTGATTGGGACAATTGGTATGAGTACATAAAATGGATTAGTCTATTAACGAATGTAGAATAATTGAATTGCTTCAGAAAAATCAATAATAGTATTTTTTTTTACTCCACTGTTATATGTGGATTGTATAGTGAATGAATCACATGTATAAAAAAAGTTACATGCGGTAAAAAAACACATGATATAGTAAATTTTTATCACCATGTATTCGCTTGGTAAAAATATTTTTACTCCACTGTGATGAATCACATATACACACGGGAAAAGAGAAGGCATAGATGGCTCTCGGTGGCGAGCAGATCGAGAAAGCAGAACCATGCGTAAAAATCGTATATACAGAGTTGGGTCTGAGTAAAAAAATTACTGCGATAGAAAGAGAACGCATGATTGTCCGTAGGGATAGAGGCGAAGGATGAGAGTAAAATAATTACTGGTAGGGATAGTGGTGGGTGTTGAAGGCCTGGATCATTGTGAGAGGTGCCATGTAGGTACGTAGTAAGTGGGTGCCGTCTACTAGTTCTCTATATATACATACATACATATATACACACAAATATAGGACGGGACTAAAATGCATCTAGGTGCATTTAACCTTTGGATACATAGACCCTCACATGTGTTTAAATAGACCAAATGTATTTGGTTCGAACCAACCAACACTAAAACATCGGGTAAACGTGCGTAAGAGTAGTACTAGGATGGTTAACCTCATAAGAAATCCAATTGCAACTTCATTTACACACAAATTATAATTGTTGTTTGCTAATTTTAGAAAATCAGTTGGTCAGCTAGTAATTTTAGAAAATCAGTTGGTCAGCTAGCTGGTTGTAACTTCACTTTGTTACACCAGTTGTGACACACCAATATAAAATCAGTTGGTCAGCTAGTTGGTTGTAACTTCAGTTTGTTACACCAGTTGCGACATACCAATATCACCCAGTTGGTCAGCTAGTTGGTTGCAACTCCAGTTTATTACACTAGTTGCGACACATCAATATCATCGACTGTCCAGTTGCAACTGGTTGCAACTTCATCTAAACACCAGTCGCAACTTCAATTTGTTACACCAGTTACAACACACTAATATCATCGACCGCCTAGTTGCAACACTAATATTACCGACCGTCTAGTTGTATCTGGTTGCAATTACACCAGTTGCGAGACACTAATATCGTCGACCGCCTTGTAACTTTATCTAAACACCAATTACAACTTAATCTAAACATCAGTTGTAACTAGTGTCACTTGCAACTCCAGTTTGACACTAGTTACAACTCAGTTTGTTGGTACCATCAGTTGTGATACACCAATATCATTTCCCATATCTGGTTGTAACTTCATCTAGTTATAACTTATATTTAGAGGTTGCAACCTAATCTAAACACCAGTTACAACTGGCATGCAACTCTGGTGGTTGACCAGTTGCAGTACACTTAGTATGTTAGTTGCAAACTAATCTAAACACCAATTACAACTCCACCAGATGCAGCATAACACGAGGACTTCCTAGGTTATATTAATATCACCGCCCACATCTGGATGTAACGTCATCTAGTTGCAACTTGTGTTTAGAGGTTGCAACCTAATCTAAACACCAGTTGCAATTGACGTGCAGTTCTGATAGTTGACCAGTTGCAAAACACTTGGTATGTTGGTTGTAACCTAATTTAAACACCAAGTACAACTTCATCAGATACAACATAACACGAGAACTTCCTATGAGGTCACTCATCATAGTACTATTATCTTCCAAGCATACCTAACTTCAGAGTTCTAATGGGATCCAATGTTTAGTGTCGATCGTGACGAATCAGTCGGTAAATTCACATGTAGAGTGGCGTGCCTGATTAGTTGGATGGTTGGATCGATTGACCTAAATACATTTTGTACATAAAATATACCGTATAAATACCCTATACAGAGAGAGTGTGGGTGTTTGTGACGAAAGGTCGTGAAAATTAACGAGCTAGCCGTTTTGTTTGCTTTGCAGTTATAGAGATTGGAAAAAAAAGATTTACACGTTAGGCTATGGTAAGTCTAAATTACTACAAGCAGAACTATTGCTAAAGTTGTATACAAAATTTAATTTTTGCTTTTAAAATTCGTTGTATATAAAACTTTGAATCTATTTAAACGGAAGCTAAAATCTATATATCGAGTCCTAGTCCATATGAGAAATCTAGATCCATATAAAACGGTGGATGAAAAATCTGCTATTGATATGTTGCGATCTTAGGTTAAAAATGAGCCATCACGTTTGAGAGAAGGAGAGATTAATTTGTGGTACTATTGGATTATTAGTATGGGTCCAAATAATAATGGTACATATTTTTATAAATATACTTGTACTAGTAAATATGCACATATGCGTTGCAACGGATGTCATTTTATTTTATCATAATTATTTTAAAGTTGAAGTCTCGTGTAATTCTAATTTATATGTTTTTTTTATGTCTTCACCTGAGACCTATTTCAGCATTGGAATGGCAGGTTAATTTTATATACACTTAAATGGTTTTCTGTAAAATAGCTAAACGGACTACGGGTTAATTTTATAAACACTCAAAGATTTTCTGTAAAATAGTCAAATAGACTGCGAGTTAATTTTATAAAAACTTAAGAGGTTTTCTACAAAATAACTATACAAAACAAAATTTTTGATGAAAACCTTTATAGATAATTATAGATTATAGATTATAGATATAAATATAAAATGTAGTGTATTTATGGAAACTGGTATAACAAATTCAATTCTACATATACGATATGTAAATTATAATTATATTTAAGAAAATAAAAGGTACGAGTTATGTATAGATCTGTAGAATGAAATGTAAAATTTTAAATCACTGTAACTTAACAAATAAATTTTAAATTTATCGTGAATATAATTAAGATCTAAAGTTGTCAGACATGATTTTAATTAAGATATCATGCATGAGGGATGATTTGAGAGAGACGCTGCACATGGGTTGTGTTGGTGTTGGTCGGCTTTAATTCTTTGCTTCCATCTTGAGTCCTCTTAATGCAGAGTGATCGATCTGGATACTTTATGGTGGGTCATCACCGTCCGTCCTCATCCATGTATTTTGGACAGCACTGGAATATAGTCCCAATGCAGAGTGATCGATCTAGATACTTTTCTGTTTTCCACGTAACCTGATAAACTAATTCAGGCCAATCATGTACTCCTACGCACTTATGATTTATAATATTTTTGGAATATACATGAAAGCATTTGGATTCTCGTACATTCACTTATTAGAGAAACGATTTTTGTGTGCGGATCGAAAGACATTTTTCCGTGCAGAAGGCCAGCCCGTATGCACGAAAAGTTCTGAGAAAATCAAATTTTTACGTGCGGATGTCCCAACCGCACGAAAAGATCTATTATCCCGTGCGGACGACTTAAGAGGCCCGCATGGAAAGATCTATTGTCCCGTGTGGGCCACTTAAGCCGCCCACACGGGATAATAGATTTTCTCGTGTGGACGAATTAAGTGGCCTGTACGGAAAGATGCATCCCCGTCCTATTACATATTGAATTATAGAATTGTTGTATTATTGAATTGTTGTATTATTGAATTGTTGTATTATTGAATTAAATCGACAACTAATATCACATCACAAATTACACAAAAAATAATTTCACATCATCACAATTTCATTACTTCACATGTTTACAACAAATTTTACAATGATGATGACGATGCGACAGCGGCGGCGGTAGAGGCAGCGGTCGGTGTTGCTGGCGGTCGGTCGGTGTTGCTGGCGGCCGATGTTGCTGGTGGCGGTGGAGCCGCAGTGGAGGAGGCGGCAACAGCGGCGGCCACAGTCGGTGGTGGCGACGGCCGCGGTGGAGGAGAGGCGGTGGCGGCTGTGGTCGGTGGCGGTGAAGAAGGAGGCGGCCGCGATGGAGAAGGAGGCGGCCGCGGTGGAGGAGGAGGAGGCGGTGGCGGCCGTGGTCGGTGGCGGTGGGAGACGGCCGCGGTAGAGGAGGAGGCGGCGACGGCCGTGGTCGGTGGCGGTGGAGAAGGAGACGGCCGCGGTCGATGGAGCGGTGGTGGACGAGGCCGGCGGGGTTGGTGGAGGGCGACGGTGGAGGTGGAGGAGGAGGAGGAGGAGGAGGAGACGGTGGTGGAAGAGGCCCTCGGCGGTGGTGGAAGAGGCCCTCAGCGGTGGTGAAAGAGGCCCTCGGCGGTGGAGGAAGCCATGGCGTTAAAAAATTTCGTTGAGAGTTAGAAAATTTCGGAGCCCGCGCGCACCTATATAAACGGTGGTGATCATCGCTTGCGGGCGGCTTAAGAGCCCGCACGGAAAGATATCTTCCGTGCGGGCGCTTGCGCCCGCACGGAAAACTATTATCTTTCAGTGCGGGCGGCTTAAGCGGCCCACACGGAAAAACTATCTTTCCGTGCGGGCTCTTAAGCCGCCCGCATGCAATAATCTTTACATCTCTAAATTAGACTTAAAAAATATAATAATATCTAAATTTGGTTAAAAAATTATGTAAATTGACAAGACAACTTAATTTTGATCCATAACACTATCATAAAAAATTTAATTAGTTTTGATCAAGTGAGATTATATGTTGTTCATAAATGGTTACATGTGTGTTATAGTTTATGAACTTTAAAACTAAAACTTATAAGAAGCTATGAACTTGTATGCATATCAAAATTTGTACATAATCTTAACATTAACTCATTATCACAACATATGAAGTTATATGTCACTTTGTGTTGTGAAAAAAATATTTTTTCTATTTTTAAGTAATAACCCTTTTTTGAAAAAATTTTCACTTTTTATTTTTATTTTTTTATATTTTTTATGGACTTAGGAGCACACGAGAGGTAACCACAGAAAATTTGAGCATAAACAAGCAAAAGACGTGGCCTGTGAAAATTCAAAAGACACGCTCAAAATCGGAAAAAGCTTCCGGCTCGAAAAGGCAATATTCTGAGGCTTTTTTGGGCAAAATAAAATTGCCGAACGCGGCGAAGCAGTGAACGAACGCATCCGAATTTTTTTTTCTCATTGATTTTCATATATAGAACGTCTTGATCGGAGTCCGTATGTGAAAGTTATGGCCGTTTAAAACCGACTCGAGTTAGAGCACGAAACGGGCACGATGCACGCAAAAACTTGTTACATGCGTACAAACTGCATTATATATGCAGTGGAAGCCACTCTATTATAGCTTCATCTAAATGAACTCTAAGTTTCAAATTTATATATCTTATAAAAAACTATGAACTTGTATGCATATTAAATTTGCACATAACCTTAACATTAATTTAATATCACAACATATGAAGTTATATTGTTTCTTGTGTTGCTATGAAGTTAGATGGAGAATTCAATAGATTTACAGATAATTAAAACCTTACATCTCTAAATTCGTTAAAAAAATATATGTGCATCATCCTGTACGGCCCACTTAAGCGACCGCACGGAAAATGGATTATTCCGTGCGGCCCACTTAATCGGCCACACGGGAAAATCTGTGCGATCGCTTAAGTGAGCCGCACGGGATAATGTCGTATATCCCGTGCGGCTCACTTAAGCGACCGCACGGAAAATAGATTTTCCCGTACAGCCGATTAAGTAGGCCACACGGAATAATGCATCTTCGGTTTTTCCAGACGCGACCACTTATGACCCGTCTGAAAACTATTGAAGGTCTCATCGAGAAAAATCATTTCTTCATTAGTGATTATAATTAGTATGTCACAAAGTTTGAATATTAAAGATACTTATATTTAAGAGTATATATTTCCTATTAGACATCTAGCTAGTAGCTCAGTGCTAATTAATTGTATATAACCGCTGCTGAGCTGTACGAACCAGATCGACCGCATACATTCCTCCCACTTTCTAATACTAAAGACAATCTCAAACATAAACTTTTATACTTATCATATCATATAAATATTATATATAAATATTTAATAGGTGATTTTTCGAAATAAATTTTTATTCAATCATTTTTTCTCTCCTCTTATTTACTTATCTCATTGTTTTCATTTTTGTTACCGTATAGAACTAATTTCGTGAGAAATGATTTTTTATCTTTTTTCTTTCTTGTCATCTTAATTTTTTTTACGTAACAATGTATTTAATGCAATGAGAAATAGCTAAGGTGAAGGGTCAAGATCAGTCTAGATGAATAGATGGTATTGACTGGTTTTGACAAAAAAATCGATCAGTAGCCTAGATAGCTTGCGGTCGTCTGTGCATGATTAGTAGTAGTTAGTTAGTTGTCAAATTAATACAACAAGCTAGGTAGCTTATTTGACGCTTGCGCTAGATTGCTCGATCGATTTGCTTAATTTATGTGGTAGGGATTTTCTCTGATTAGGGAGGAGAACACAACAATGGAATAAAGCTAGACCACCTACCCTATTAAACAACAAACAACAAAGATCATTATACTAATTAATTATTGGAGCACTACTCCAGTTTGTAAAGGAAGAAGAAAGCGTGCCTTTTTAGCTCAGGGACAAAGGAATATGGATTCAGAAAAGTTAGCCTTTTTCCCATTCATGCATGGATCCTGCCCTGCTTGCTTCCACATCTGCAGGCATGCATCCCACTGTTGGGAGGTATAAATTGTTTGGGCAGTTAGCCTATTATTATATTGTTTGGGCACTTTCTGTCCAGCAGGGATTAAAAAACATATCAAATACGAGAGACATAGAAAAAAAAGACTTCGTCAACAAGTCCAGCCTTTAAAGCTTCCGTACTCACATTATCTCTTATCTGTAAGTTTTTTTTACAAAACAGATATATTTATTTTTTCTCTATTCAATGAAAAGCACAATCCTACTATTTTTCTTAAAAAAATCCATACGGTGCTATGAGATTCTAACTACTACCTCCATCTTCCTCAAAATAGAAACTTAGTATCGCATAAACATGTTCTACTGTACTACCTCCATCTTCCTCAAAATAAAAACTTAGTATCGGATGGAACATATTTTACTGTTAACCTTTTAAGATTTATAGCATAGGATATGTATTATCCGATACTAGATTAGTATATTTAAAGTTAAGATAGTATTAAATAATCGTTGTACAGAGAATTTAGAAAAGCCGGATTTAGTACAGGCTAGTTCAATTTAGATGCATGGATCATAGTTTTATGCTCTAAATTAATTTGATCACCAGTAACAGATTTTTTGCTTTCTTGTATACTCCATTGCTAGCTAGTAGTACAATCTCGTTGCAAAATTAAATTAAATTGGTGCACACGAGCGAGCAGAAGCAAAGGCATGTATATATTAGCTAGAGAGAACGCATCATGCATAGGCATTATATTGTTTGAGGAGCTTATGGCAGCTGCAATATGGACATTAATAAAGACACTGCATAGGAATCCACCGAAAGTAAGAGGAGGCCGGCCGAGAGAGGCAAATTAAGAGAAGGTCGTCGTGGAGGTGAGTCAGCTTTGTACCAACTGAAAGAAGCTGAAAGCAGGCAGGCAGGCAGAGTCAGATTGGAGACTTGGGACATGACAGGTGACTACTATATGCACAGTTGAGTTGAGTGACAGTACCACCAGCACATGCAGGAAACTTGTTAAAAAAGCCATTATTTAGTCATTGATCTCCATCAATAGCAGCGATCAATAAAATTTTAATTTTTTTATAACAGTCATATTAAAAACATAAATCATTTTTGTTGTTAATTTATATAATACACTAAATATCTATAATCTTATACTTATAATCTTCCTATATAAAGGATCATTGAGATCAATATAAGGTGTGAGAATTCACATTTTTATTGTTCATCCTTTCATTTTACAACACGTTATCAGCACGCTCTACCAAGCTAGAATAGTAAAAGGACTCACCAACACGTGCAGGGTAAGAATGACTCATCCTCTCACTGCCGACTCCTCCCTTCCACGCAACCTCCGTGCACGCCACCTTCGTCGTCTCCTGCAGCAGCTTGAGAGGATCTTATGGGCTCCGGCACGCCGTTCTCGACGTGGCAGGGGCCGTGGTGCCGGCATTGCCGGCCGTGGTTCCCCGTCTCCTCTTCCTAACTTTGCCAGATGTGGAGGACGACGCCATAATGACGACGTCGTTTCCTGCAGGAACTCGAGAGCCGACAGCACCATCTCAAGCACCCTCGCGACTCGCCGAGGGTCTCCGATGATGTCGGACATGTGCACAGCACCAGAACGAATTCTGGTGGAGGCACCGCACCACTGTGAGTCTCATGGGTGGACTGCACGGGTATGGAAGCAGCAAAAGATGCCCGATGTGGTGACGGTTTTTTGCTTGAACCACGGCTGAACACATCATCTTCGCCGCGTCATTTCTCCATCACCATCGCCTGACTACACACCGAAAACGCCGCTACACACATCATGGACTCCAGCCAATCCACCGGAGTTCCTCCTCAGAGAAACCCTCATTGCACGCCAGAGAGCCCTGCCCTTCTACATGGCAGCAGGGGGCAACGGCGAGAGCTCCGCCCCCCCCCAAACCCCTCCAGTTGAGTTGAGTGACAGGTTACCACCAGTTGAGTTGAGTGACAGTTTACCACCAGCAATTATTTGGTCATTATTTGATCTCATCAATAGCAGCCATCAAAAGAATTTTAATTCTTTTTGTAATTCACTAAATGCCTAGAATCTTAGGCTTATAATCTCCATATATAAAGGGTTATTGAGATCAATATGAGGTGTGAGAATTCATATTTTTATTGTTCATCCTTTCTTTTTACAAGAAAACTAAAGGAAAATCCAATCCATCAAAATGCATGGCAGCAACCAGTGCAAAAGCTTGTACTCCAGTACTCCTAGCTAGGATGGAGATGATGGTGCCCCCAGGTCCAAATGGCGGTAGAGATGCCACTTGTGGTATCTCTGGTGTGATGGCAGCAGCGGTCGCAGGCGAGGCGCGGCGGTGCAGCCCTCAGAACAGCATCCTCTCAGCTCCTCCGCGCATCCCCCGCAGCACCTAATTAATATAATCACTTCAGTTCATCACTCGTTCGTTCGTTTTATACACATTACTGCTAACATCTAAGAAAGAAAGGAAGAAAGAGAAATTTGCTGGCATTAGCAGAGACGAAGAACGAACATACAGGTAAAGCCGGTTGCAGTCGATGTTTGCGCAGTTCCGGTGCCTCAACTCGACCACCTCCGACCCGCATGCATAGCATCTCCCCAGCTCTGAACTGCTTCTATTTCTCCCTTCATCATCATCATCATCATCAGCTGCTCCAGGCTTGTACGTTGCCGGTGGCAGGGAGAGCCGTCCATCAAACACGAACAAATTCCCCACCCATCCTGCAGACCCCTCCTCCTTCAGATAATTGGACACTCCTCCCTTCAATGTATACAGGTTTCGGAAGCCCTTCTTCCTGGGAACATAATGTACGGGAATGAAACAGACTCGCAAGAAAGTCTTGTTAGAACGCCACATGCATACTATTATTCCACAAAGTGAGAATGTCGATATCTGCTTACCTAAGAATCGTTGAATACACATCACATCTTATGCCGCCAGTGCAGTACATTAGTATATCTGTATTTTCTTGGTCTATACCATTTAGAGGATCTGAAGAATCCATCTGCATAATTACACAGTTACACACTCAGTACCAAGGAGTGTCCAGCCGAAACTAGTCCAATAACTCACTCACTCTACTCTGGCGTACATCACAAATAGCTAGTCTTACCTCCTGCTCTGACTCTGAGAGCCCAAAGGATGTGCTCCTGAAGCAGTCCACATTAGGTCGCTGAGCTCCTTGAAAATGTCCAATATCCCATTCATAATCTGACAAGAAATAAAAAGAAGGGAAGGAAAAAAAACATAAAGTCCAGTCCAAAATCAAATGCGTGACCCGATAGAACAGGCAGATCCATCAAGCTTGTGATATATGAAAAACAAACCTACAGTTCATTCTGCAAATACGCAGGTTAGATGCTAATGTATGTTTGTATTTGAAAATATAGTTATATTTTCTGTACAATTTCTA
Organism: Oryza australiensis; assembly: GCA_019925245.2. Classification (NCBI taxonomy): domain Eukaryota; kingdom Viridiplantae; phylum Streptophyta; class Magnoliopsida; order Poales; family Poaceae; genus Oryza; species Oryza australiensis. The sequence goes on from JAIFGZ020000170.1 coordinate 4,014,631, forward strand.
TATCTATTTCTTAAAATACAGTTTTTTCTTATAAATTTGTATAAGAAAACACACCCTTTTCCCTAAAAAACGGAATTATATCAACTCTACATATATACGGTCAATCTACACTATAATCTAGACATCCGATTTTGGAAGTCTCTCTTAGTAGTCTCCGACTCTTTCTAGCCATGGGAAATATACACCACAGATCAGAACAGCACCACTCTACCAATTACAAGGATAGCCTTATGGTTTTACCTCCTGTTATGCATCTTTTTTTTTCTATTAACACAACAGCACTAATAGCTATTTTCAGCTCTATTCATCACGTGTTGATTTGGCAGCACTTAGGAAACAACTGCTAAACTATACTAGTTCGTATTAAATAAAAACTATATATACTTTACCATTCCTGACATCGAGGAGCAAAAGCCTCCTTCCAGAGCTCTCTCCAGCTGCTTCACTCGATGATACATCAAGGCATTTTCTAGTTTCAAGTCTTTCCCTCCACTCTGATGGTGTCAATGGTGTAGCACGCATGCTAGGGTCCACCAAAGGAAGATGTGAACAACCTCCTTCCAACTGGGAGTTTTTATTTGAAATAAGATGTCTAGAGACTTGATATAGTAAAATGGATTATTTTCTAACAAACTGTAATGTCCTAGTATAGGATAGTTAAAAAGTTCAGATCTTTTCAGTTTGCACCTCCACCAAACAGACCGAGATAAATACAAACTGAAGATTAATGATGAAATAACTTCACCTTGCGCTGTCACCAAAAAAAAACTTGAAAACACTGCACTTGAAAAACATGTATTGGTGTATAATGCACTTTCGAAATGTTGAAAAGAGCTAGGGAAATTGCTCTAAAATATGCTAAGATGTCAACTTGTAAAAGCTCCAAATTTCCAGGTAGTGGACAATTGATTAATAATATTTACACTGCAGATCAGAGTCTAGTTGAAGGGTGCACAAAGGCAAGTCTCACGGGCAGCAGAATGTGAGGGGTCTCCTGAACTTCAAGGAACATGCAGTTATGGAGTTGGAAGATTTACTTTGGACTCCTGCCTAGTAATGCAACTGGAACAGAAGTTGAGGTAGCTACTCACTCCGTTACTGAGGAAAGAGAGGATGTCATTTCCATAAATAGACTCTTCTTACCAAATTCTTATCCTGCCCTCCACTCAAAATCCAAATTGTTTCCAGCTTTGTTATACCAAAAGAATTATTGTTTTTAGATAATGGAAATGAATTACATTCCCAGCTTCTGCCATTAGGCACCCAGCCAGCCCAAAGAAATATGAGAAACCCAGTTAATGTTCACAGCAAAATAAACAACTCTTTCAGAGCAGGAATCAGTACGATAGACAAGTTATTTTCTCATTCAAATGTAACAGCAGCAAAAGGAGCTCAGAGGCATAAGGTTGAGTTCTAGGCCATTCTAAAATCTATCAATGTATATCCAGGAGAAGCTCTAGAAACTCACATATCTGATTATTTGTTTGGTACCTAGACCCTTGAATAAGAAACAGTTTCACTATTTTTTTATACACATTGTATTTCCATTATGTAAAAAAAAATCTTCTACATTCAGTTAGATTTAGAAGTTTAGCAGGTTAGGAGAAGAATATTTTTTCCTGTATGACAATCTTCAGTTCATTGAGACACTTGAGAAATTCAATATATAAAGCAGATCAGCATATCCAGGCTTCTGTTTCCCCTGTGTAATAGAATGAAAGCATGGCTTACCTGAACAAGCGATGGTTTGTACCGCAATTTCAAGCGAGGAAAAGCATGGCCACATAACGACGGCGAAGTTTGGACAAGTAGATCACGAAATCGATGGTCTTTTCTAAGCCAGTCTGCATATGCTACTGCATCTTTATGTGGACCACTGTACTGTGACAAGAGGAAAAAATTAGAGTAGAAAACATTATATTATGGCATTATTTGTTCATGTAATGCAGGGCCCAGCACATTCATATTATGGCTAGCGATGCTAAAACTTGAAACATTTTAAGGATTTTCAGGTTTTCTTCTTCATACATGTTAATTTGTTCATTGCTGCTTAAAAGAGAAAATGCAAGGTAAAAGGCAGTGACATTATTGTACAAACATATGTACATCTTTACAGTTGTGATGGACTTTGTTGTTAATATACTTTTTAGCTTATTCACCAGGTTATTGAAACAGATTATTTGCTCCACGCTTCTAGAAATATGATTCTTTAAAGACTTTCTTCTACAGCGTTGCTTATACCAGTTATTTAAAGCTATTTGTTAAGTTTATTTCATAAGATATTTAATTTATCACTATAATCGAGTAGATAATCCGCGGCAATAATCTAAATCAAGCCGGACCTTAAGCAATGCATTTATGCTTGTTACTAAACACAATCATCATTCATTCATGTTACCATGCCACCACTCTCAGTAAAGTTGTCATATATGATAAAAGGCAAAATTGTGTGTGTGTGTGTGTGTGTGTGTGTGTGTGTCCGTCCGTAGTATGTTGGTGGAAGCACTAGGGCGATATAAGAGAAAGAAAGAAATGAAACAGAAGGTTGTGTTACCTGGGCATTGATTCCCTGCTCATTCATGTAAATGCGGCCATGTATGTCGCGACCCTGACAGACAGAGAGACGTGTGAAATGAAACATAAATTCTTGGTACAATCAAATCGAGCCTTGGTAGCTGCTGCAACAATTTTCACATACTACTACAGGAGAAGAGGAAGAGCAAGAGAGAGGGAGAGAAAGGAAGGAAGGAAGGAAGGAACCTGGAGGAAGTGGAGGTGGCTGGCCACCTCGGCGCGGGGGTCGTCGATGGGGACGAACTTATAGAAGGTGACGACGACGAACTCTTGGGGTTGTGCAACTGCAACGGCGGCGGCGCATACGGGGACGAGGAACAACAACGGAGGAGGGAAGGAGGAATGTGACGGGGGCGAGGTGAGAGGAAGGGTTGGCGAGGCGGAGGCGTGGGCGTGGACGGGGCGGGAAATACACCAAGGAAGCGGTGGACGGCGGCCGCCATGGCCATGGCCACACCCTCTACGTCTCTCCCCTTCTATTCTATCCTCTTCTTGCTTTCTTTTTTCTTTTTTTATTATCAACAAAGCATATATATTATTATAGTACTCCTATATATCTATATATAAAACATATTGTAGATTGGGCCGGCCCACTTACGCCCAGCCCAGACGAATGAGCCCATGGCAGTCGCAGGGGCATTTCCGTCCTTGCCGCCTTGGTTCCTTGGGGGGTCCCCTCCCCTGGAGCTGGATTCATCCGTCTCCCTCTCCGTCTCGACCAGCGGGCGGCCGGCAGAAGGAAGAAAGGAAGAAAGGAAGCTAGGGTTAGCTAGCTGTGCATGGAGCCTGGCCCTGAAGAAGAGGAGGAGGCGCGCTTCGACTTCCTCGAGTGGATCGGCCCGGACACCTCCGCCACCGTCTTCACCTTCCTCGACCACCCCGCTGATCTCGCCCGCGCCTCCGCCGTCTCCCGTTCCTGGCGCCGATTCGGTCCGTACCCTAATACCCTATCCATCCATGTCTTTCCTCCTCCTTCAATAATAGTACTCCTCCACTAGTAGAGTAGAATAGAGTAGTAATACATAGATTGGATCCTCTTTATTGAACCAAGTACTCCAATTTTGATTGATTGATTTCTCCTTCCTTAATCCTTATAAATTAATTATATTATATTGGGCGTTGAATTGAACCAACTGGTTGCTGTCTTTGCTCCCTCAGTTGTTGGGAATGGCCTCAGCAAGATCCAATGCCTGCGCCTTTGCCCTGAAGCTTCAAACTTCACCCGTATTATTACCAAACAAGCGATTTCTTCTGCTTCCGAGTCAGATGCGGAGCACCAGCACAGGGCGTACATGCATCTCAGCCATGGCCTTCTCTTGGATGACCCCCAGGACTGCATCATCCGCTGCATCGGTGCCTCCACCACCGACAATTTCCCTGAGGAGACCATACAAAACACCCTTGTGCCCACTGATTGGGTGGCGATGATGAGGCCCTCGTATTGGTCCAGCGCCGGCCACTTTGATCCTGCCGTACCCGAATTCCTCTTTTACAGGCTTTGCTCCGATCTATGCCTCGTTCATCAAATCAACATACAGCCATTCAGAGGTCAGCCCACCCATCCTCCTTCCTTCCTTCTTTTTACTCTTCTCTTGCTAAATAGTGAAATCAATTGTACCTTTCACCAGCCTTCTTCCAGTATGGTGATCCAATATACTCGGCAAAGTATGTCCGCTTCCAGATGGGTTACCCAAAGACACCTCTACCATCTCATTTACTTGTATCTCATGACAATGAAGGCCAGTTAGCTGCTGATGACAACTATATCTGGACGTACACATCTCCGCAATTTCCGATGCTGCAGGTCATTATTTTTCATGCCAACATGCCTCCCCTAAAAACTAAGCATTCTTGATGCAGGATATTTTTTTGGGTATATATGGGTTGGTTTACCAATTTTTGCTAGCAAATCAAACACATGCTACATTACCAAAATTTTGTAGCATCAATTTTTATCACTTTGATTGGTCACAAACCAAATACAATATATTACCCTACTAAACCATCCCCTACATATCCTGGTAGCGGTTCTCTGAATGTGCTAGATGTAGAGGGGCAATCTTGTGTTCCTGGCCCAACATAGGTCAATACATCATTGCAGTTCTTGTGTGCAAACTTGCTGAATGTAAATGATGTACCATATTCCAGGAAAGTGTCCTTCAGTCTTTTAAGCTTCCACGTGCAGTTCTATGCATTGGTGGAGTTGTGAAGATTGAGTTTCTTGGCAGGGTTCAGAAACAGGAAATGGATGATCTATATTACATATGGTGAGTTGGGTACTGTTGAGTTATTGCTTTGTTCTGAACTTTGTTTCGTTGCACTGACAATGTGGCTCATGTACTAATTTTCAGCATATCTCATGTCCAAATAGTGGGGATTCCACTGCCACGCGAACTAGGGGTAGATCCTTACAAGAACGGTATAGCCCTCAAGTACTATCCGGGTACTTGCAGATCTGGTGTGTGCCATGGCGAGTCATCAGGGGATGATAGTCGCAATAGCCACTCAAAGTGGCGCAACTTTACCACAAGAATCTTGCACTCAAGCCCAGCTCGACGAATAGGATGGAACCAGGCCATCTTTAACAGGCTGTTTGGCGTGCATGATGCATCCGAGGAAGAGGAGGAAGAGAGTTAGGATATATACATGGAAAATCATTTTGTCCCATGTGATGTATGCTCACTGTTTTTTTAGATCCTTTTCCCCTTTCTTTAACAAGAAGAGAATGCATTGGTGCATTGTATGTAATAGATGCTGTGAGTGCATCCTTGTTGAAATGCTACTACATACTGTATACATGAACAAGGATATATGAGCGGAGCATAGAATGGAGAAAGATGCTGCTACTCTAGGGCAATTCTGTTGCTGTTGCTTATGGTTTACAATTGACGATTTGTTTGTCCGACAGGAAAACGCACAGGGATGACATTTGCTGCAGGGATGAGTGCAAAAGCATTTGCTAAAGAGATGAGTGCAGAACTCGCTGCAGAAGCATAGTATTTGTTTGTTGGTGAAGGTTGCAAATGATGAATAATCAGGTAGTATCTCCCAATTCAAGAAATTGGATCAGGATCTGGAGCACCTACCTGATCGAAATATGGATTGTTTGAATTGCGTCTTCAGTTCATCAAAGAGAGAGGAGAGAGAAGGAATTGTTTGAATTGCGTCTTCAGTTCCTCCAGGAGAGAGAAGGAGAGAGAGAGAGAGAGAGAGAGAGAGAGAATTGATTGATTAACATGCGCCACCGCCTCCGCCGCGCTGCCTCCTCCTGGGCCGCCGCCGTCGCGGACCACGCTCGCTCCGGTCGCCACGACGCCGCGCTCACTGTCTTCCGCCGCGTTCTCGCCGTCCACCCTGCCACCGCCGCCGCCGACGAGCTCGCCTGCTCCGCCCTCCTCCGCTGCTGCGATGCCCGCTTGGCCTACCAGATACACGCCCAGGCATGCCGACGCGGCTTGGTGGCCTCCAATCCCGTCCTGGCCTGCTCCCTGCTCGCCTTCTACGCTGCCGCCGCCTCCTCTCCCACCGCTGCAATACCGCCTGCCTGCAAGCTGTTCGACGAAATGGCACACAAGGATGCAGTCTCCTATACAGCCATGATCTCTGCTCTCGTCCGCGCGGGCCACTGGAGCCAAGCTCTCGCGCTCTATCCCAGCATGCTCCAAGCCGGTGCGCCGCCCACTAAACACACCTTCGCGGAGCTACTGTCTGCCTGCGCCTCCGGTCGCCTGCACCGCCAAGGCACTCAGCTTCATGCTCAGCTCCTGCGCTGGGGGACGGATCTCAACCTGGTGCTCAAGACCGCGCTCCTCCATATGTACTGCAACTGCGGCTCCATGGACTATGCCCACACCGTGCTCCACTCCACGCCTCAAACCGACGTCGTGCTCTGGACTGCCATCATTACTGGCTACGCGCGAACTGGAGACCTCCAGGCTGCTCTTCACATGTTCCGCTCCATGACCCGTGCTGCAGTGCTGCCCAATGCCTTCACCTACGCTGCCCTGATCGCTGCCTGCTCCTCCTTCCGGGCACTGCAGGCTGGACGGCAGATTCATGCCCGCTTGTTCAAGTTTGCGCTAGAGCACGATACCTCCGTCTGCAATGCAATTGTGGACTTGTACAGCAAGTCCTCCAGCCGTTTGCCTGACTTGTTGCACGCTTTCCATGCACTCGACAAGCCGAATGTCGTGTCCTGGACTGCCTTGATCGCTGGACTTGCGTGCCATGGCAGAGATGAGGAGGCATTTTTGGCATTTTCTCAGATGCGGGTTAGCGGGGTGCTTCCCAACTCGTTCACCGTGTCCACTCTTCTCAAAGGCAGTAGCTCCTCACTAGCTTTCCTGCATGCCAAGAAAATCCATGGCTACATTCTCAAGACCAGCTTTGAATCTTTGGATGCAGCTGTTGGGAACTCCTTGGTTGATGTTTATGTTAGGTTTGCAAGGATGGACGATGCATGGGCAGTGGCTACCACAATGGCCTTCATAAGGGACAGGTTCACATACACAAGCCTTGCTAGAGGGTTAAATCAGATGGGCCTTCAACAGAGAGCCCTTGAAATGTTTGTCCAGATGTTCCATGAGGATGTTGATATCGATGGTTTCAGCCTCGCTAGCTTCCTTTCGTCTGCTGCAAGCTTGGCATCCATAGAGACTGGGAAGCAGTTGCATAGCTGCTCGGTGAAACTAGGATTGAGTAGTGACATTTCAGTCTCTAACAGTCTTATTGACATGTACAGCAAATGCAAGTGTATGGGGGATGCTAGGAGTGTTTTCCAGTCAATCAGCGAGCCACAAGTTGTGTCCTGGAATGCCTTGATGTCTGCACTGGTATCAAACGAGTATTATAGTGAAGCGTTGTCGGCTTTCGAAGACATGACACTGGTTGGAGCTAAGCCTGATGGCATCACTTTCTCACTAATGCTTTTCGCTTGCAACCACAGTGGCTTAGTTGACATTGGCATCAAATACTTCAACTCCATGGACACTTTGTTTGGTGTTCTCCCACAGAGGAGCCACTACACACTCTTTCTGGATATGTTAGGACGAGCAGGTCGTCTTACAGAGGCAGCAAGCACCATTCATGCCATACCCATCCAGCCAGACCTAGTTAATGTGCAGTGCTCTATTGGCATCTTGAAGTCTCCGTAAGAATCGAGTCATGGGTGGAAATATTGCAAGGAACTTAAATTGTGGCCAATTATTCATCAAGGATGGCATCTGTGGTACTCCAGTGATACAAGAGTGTCGTCTGAAGGCCCCAAGATCCACAAGGGTTATTATTTCTTGGGCCTTCCCTTCTGGCATCTTCAAGTCGAGCACAAAAAGGTGAGAAGAGTAATTATGAATCCATTTAGCACTTTGGTGCACATGTTTCATCTGCAAACATTATTTTGGGAATTTTATGGCATGGTGACCACAACTAGAACATTACATTGAATACATTATTATGCTCCCCCTTTTCTTTGAAAATATGCTCTTCTGAAGTTCATGTATAGTATGACGTCCACTGCCTTAGTTAACTGAAAGGAACTCACAATCCTCTCATACAACATCACCGCTTTGGCTCCTCGTAAATGTTATATGCTAACATATAACATTCTTTACTGTTTGGTCTAAAGTTTATCGTTCATTGTCTTGTTTACCTGGGTTTTTTTAATCCCACAAGAGAAAACTGGATTTTTGTCATAAAGCAAACTTAAGTTTGAAAATATAATGCTTAATGCTATAAATAGAAATGAGTACATTTACATTATTGCCAATGCTAAGGTGAAAAAAACATCATGAAGCTTGAAAGCTAGCAGATTGTACATCTCTCCTGAAATGTGCAGGTTGTACTGTTAGTTTACAGACCATACTATTTTGTGTAGCACGCAAATGCTGTGGTGGTGTTCCTTGAGAAGGAAACCTGCTCTACACAGATTGGAATATATGTAAAATGGCGGAACAGCTGTTAGCTATCAGTCTATCACTCAGGATTTATTAGCATAGACTTATATCTGTAGGGGTCACTGTTATGAAATGATGCAGGGAAAATGTTACGGTGCAAATATGATAATGTTCAGCATTTGCTTACAACCATTTCCAGAGATTATCTACAGTTTCTCATACAGTCCTTATACAATTGTTGCTTACAAATGTTGCTTGGCAGGAGAATGGACAAGATAAACTTCTGGCAACGATATGACATCATCTGAAAAGTTCTGATCCATTGGTAGTCCCCATACAGCCCCCTTTCTTGTTTGGCTACCTGTAATTGTTTGTGCGCAGATAAGGTACGTATATAATTTATATTTTCACAATATGAACTTTTCATTCATTCTAGTATTTAAACATACCATTTGATTATTCTATACAACAAATGGAGCATCATAGTCAATACTTTAGCCAAGTATGTCCAAAAGTGGGTATAGTATGCAAGAAAAGGGACGATGAAAGGCTTCACGAAGGACTTGTAAAGCCTCACAAAGGGCTGTATTGCTCGTTCTGGATTATCTAGGAAACCTGCATGTGCACTAACATTGTTAGACTGCTTTTTAACTACAAACAGTATAAACTAAACAGTTGATTCTATGAAGCATGTACCTTCAGCTATATTCGGGAATGTGTCAAACAAGTTGGTAACGATATTTAGTATTTCCTGTAAGCATTGGAATATTTCATCGGTGAGAGTTATACTTCTGATTCAATTGGACTGTATGGTAATATAGACAAGAAACTCGTTAGCATGCCTACCAATGCAAACTTGCATGGTTTCACTGGTGACTCTTGGAAGATATGAATTTTCCTGCATTGTGTTAGAATGCCATCAGAGGTAACGGAAGGGGAACATTCTTTTTATTTATTTAGTGGCTAAACCGAAGCATAGCCACTGCAACATTATAGCTCTAAGAGTCAGCTAACATGAATGCAAAGGAAACATGGAAACAAAATATTTTGCTTTTGAAATAGAAAAAGAAAATCTCCCAAGAGCAGTTATTTATATGAACTACCTAATAACAAGTGCTGCCTCTTTTCTTGAACATATGTAGAAGCTGCAGCCCTTGGTGAAGGGGATGGTTTTACCATTCCATTCTGTAAAAGCAATATAATTATACCATTATCCAACTTGATTGTCTTATCACTTTTATTGAGTTGTATTACACAGTATCTTACCAAGATGCCACATTACTGCGAGAGCGGGTTCCACTCCTTGAGAAACCTCATCGATGGCAAATTTGACATTCTTTCCCATTGCATCCATCAGTCTCCTGAAGTAGGTTTGGGTGTTCTACATGCAGCGAAGTTGCTGTGAATAATTTTGAGTATGGGAACTAGGTCTTGATAGCTCGATTCTCCAATATATATATGGAGCACTGGACTAAAAAATTATGTAGCTTATATACTTAGTATGAGAATGAAGAACAAGTAAAACCTTGATGTCCAGCGGCTTATAGTTTGCGTTGTCATCGATGATGCAGTCAGGAGCAATCAGGTTTGCAAGCCGTTTGCTGTCCTTCTCGTTGAGGGAGGAGTAGAACTCCTGGATCACATCTGGTAGGGGCGAACCCCCGCGGTCACCACTTGAATTTGGCCCTAGTGTTGCTTGTACAGGTTTTAGCACAAAATCCTGCTTTCCTATTGGAATTGCCCCGTTGCTGCCAACAATCAGAAGCTGTTGTTGGTGAGGCAGGCGGCGCTGCTGAGGCCTTAGCTGTACTTGTAGCTTGATGAAAGTGGGAGGAGATTGGAAGGAAGCAGCCGTTAAGACAGAATTCATCATCATTGTGTCGGTTGTTTGTCTGTCTGTTTGATGACGAGAAGGAATTGACACAGGCCCCATAGGACCGCTTGGTTTGGTTTTTAAGGAGAGGAACCAGGAATGGATTGTCTTTTGCTTGCTTGCCTGCCAAACGGTGGAAGAGGATGCCAATCTGCGCATGGCAATTTTGCTGTTGCTGGAAACGGTTAAGTTTCGTCGTGCCGTTTCAGGCAAAGGTACGTTATGCATCAAGTAAGGCATTTTTATGAATTGTTCTCTGCTTGCTTGCTTTCAAGGGTTCTATTCTATTAGATGCAGACTAGAGATGGATGCATGGGTAAGATAAGAATCTGCAGAATCATCAGCGCAGCTGACTTTGCGACCCAGAAGAGTCCGCCTACGTGCTTGCTGTACTGTACATATGCATGCATACTAGTAGAGTACTTCCTTCGTCCAAAAGTCTAAGACCGTCGTGGTCTTAGGTTGATGGACGGAAAAGTATGAATTTTTCGTTTATCCTGAGAATAAGCTTGAAATATAAATGCTAAATGTATTGGATGATATTTCACTATTCATTATATCCTTCTCCACTACAGAAGTTGGTTCGATTTATATAGCCCTCAACTTTATATATAAGATTATAACTTTGCCTCTCTAGAGCTTACATAAAGTTATTGCAATACCCTGTAAAGTTTACAATCCTAGGATATATTGATACATTTTTTGTCCCCAAGGACTTCCGGTGCCAGCTAGTAGGAGTGGTTGGAGTGGTCTCCAATAAAAACCTCTTTGCTCGATGACATATTCCACAAGTTCTTGTCGTCTTGGGTGAATGCCAATTTTTGCATGAGAGCTCGAATACACTTTTTCACTTACTGACCCCTTTGATTTCCTATCGAGTAGGAAAAGCTACTCGAATAGATTATGTCGTTAGTGAACCTTCTTGAATGAGTAAAATTGTTCGAATAGAATTTGCCATGAGTGAAAATCATCTTGGTCTGTTTACGGAGGGTGGTTAAACCAAATAGGGCGAAAGGCGTTTACCCCCTGCTACAACAAAGACCTATTTTAATTTTTAGTTTTCCAAAAGTTTAAGACTTATTTGTAGTTTTTGTGTTAAATTAAACCCAAGAAACTATCTTAGTGCTTATTGGTTGCATGCATATGTATATGTATAGTTTATTGGTTTTGTTACATGATAAATGAATTAATTACTCATTGATCTTGGTGACAAAAGAAATAGGTCTTAGAGATAGATGTGACTACTACCTACCTTCAATTTTATTCATGCCATTCATTCATAAATTACACAAATACCAATATCTCCCAATATTTCTAATACTCCCATACCTTTTTGGAGTTTGTGTGAAGGTTGCCTCTTGATTTAGGAATGGTTTATCATCTCTCTCATCACTTCCCTTCTTTACCTCATTGCTCAATTCTATGTGGCACTCTTGAGCACATGAAGCATTATAGCGTTGATTCCTCCTTTGCAGCGGCGAGGTCGTTGATTCCTATAAATCAAGATGGGGGCATTGTCCCTCAGTTCTTACCAACCTCAGATGTGTAATCGACATCTAACTTATTATCTTCTTTTTTTCATGCAAGCCTGACCTCAGGTGTCCATTTCTTATTCATTCAGCGCGCCCCTAGTGGACTTGGCGGTGCTCCTTCCTCAAACCAGAACAACTCCCGATACAAACATTGCATACAGTGTACTACTACTACATACTAAGTAGTAGTCAGATACTATAAACTCTCCTCTTTATAAGTGACGTATGGTAAGATTGAGCTGACTAAAGGCGAACTGAACTGAAGAAGAACAAACAGTAACTAAAATTAAGTTGGTCATTTTCGGAAGAAACCCAGAACTGCCTTCCTGGAGGGCGTCTTGTATCTGCTTGACTTTGTTGCTGCTGTTGCTACTGCTTTGGGAGCGGCGGTGGTGGTGGCAGGAGGAGGAGAACCGCCGCCGTCGCCACTAGCATTATTAATGGTGGCGGAGTTTGCCGGAGCAGCGATGCGTCGGGAGGAACGGGGGCGAAAAAGACGTCGCGCTCTCTGATCTCCAACACCTCGCGCTCCCTCCTCTCGTTCTCCTCAATCGATGCCAACTTGCTCTTCTCTTCTTTTTCTCCTTTTTCTTCTCTTCCTTCATGGGTGACGGCGGCGGCCGCGACAACATGGGCATGCAAAGTTTCATTTACGTGTCGTGTGATGCTCTCCACTTCAAAGGAGGACTCCCCATCTTCTTCGTCTGACATGCTGCTCGCTACCTTGGTTATTTGCTGGCCGGGCAATGACATAATGTCGTCGTCGTCATCATCCGAGGAGTCGCTGATGAGCTCTACATCCATCGTCACCATGGCCTTGGGGCTGGAGGAAAAGTCAGCCATTGTTGCTGCGGCTTGTTGCTTCATATGCTGCCCGCCACGGTCGCTGGCAGAGGAAGACGAAGACGAGGAAGAGCCGCCGCCACTGCTGCTCTCGAGGATGGGAATGGTAGCGGCGACCGACTGCTGCGTCTTGTCGGCGACGAAGTATGGCCTGAAACTCTCGTGTCGGCTGAACACCTTCGCAGTTGACGCTGCTGCTTCTTGATAGGTGCCGGTTGGGAAATCCTTTTAGGTGTCGATTTTTCCAACCGACACCTATTGGTCGGCACCTATAAAAAAATCAATAGGTGTCGGTATAAGAACCGACACCTTTAAGATTCAAAAAATCAAAAAAAATCTGGTTCATCCGAGCTCCACCACATCCTTGCACAGATCCATATATGCATCCACAACAGCATCCACACGATCAATCACAAAAAAAACCATATTTAAATTTAATCCTCCACAAATCAATCATCACGATGCACGTAAAAACCCACATATCAATCATTCCTCCAAAGATAAATCATCTACAGCTCCACAAATCACAAAAAAATCAGATCACAAAAAAAACTCGAGATCGCCGGATCTGGCAAAGGGGAGCGTCCTCCCGTCTCCCGCCGCCTCTCGCCGGCGCGCCGCCGCACCCCGCGGCCGCCGTCGTGCCTCCCGCGGCCGACGCCTTGGCGGCCGCCGCCTCTCGGGCCGGCGCCGCCGCCGCGCTCTCGTGGCCGCTACCTCGCCTCCCGTGCGGTGCCTCGGCGGCCACCGCCCTCCCCTGGCGCCGCCGCCGCGCCTCCTCCCACTGCGGCCTCTCCCGCCGCCGCCACTTGAGCCTGCTGATGGAGGATAAGGAGAGAGGAGAGTGAGCCTGAGCCATCAGGTTAAGGATGAAGAAAAGATAAGGAGAGAAGAGAGAAATGAAAGGATAAGGCTCCCGGCCACGCCTTAAAAATACCGGTCCGGCTCGGCTGAGTGGTATAGGTGCCGGCTTTTTAAAAAAATGGTACTTTTAATATATAAATAGGTGCCGGTTTTTTTATTAAACGATACCTATACTATATTATAGGTGTCAGTTTTTTTAAAAAACCGCTACCTATACTATAGGTATCGGTTTTTCTTCAGAACCGGTTTTTCTTCAGAACCGACACTTATAGTCGTTTAAAGGTTTCAGTTTTTGAATTTTTGACCTGTGAAGGTGGGAAAAACACTATAGGTGCCGGTTTTAAATGTTTCGGCACCTATAGTGCCGATCTTTATGTGCATTTTTGTAGTAGTCTTGTTGGTCATCGTGGAAGAAGGGGTTGCGGTGCATGGAGGGAGCGGAGTCGGGGGGCAGGTGGCCGTCGTCGTCGAGATCGATGAGGTCGCGGTCGGCGGCGTAGTAGCGGTGCATGCTTCTTGAGGACATGAGCTTCTCCACAGCGGCATTCCTCTCCAGCTCCAGCGAGCCAATGTTCTGGATGCTTTTCTCGTCCTCTGTCGTCCACACCGCAGCCTTCTCATCATCGGTAGGCTCATTGTCCGCGCTGCAGCTGCTGTCCGAGTCCGAGTCTTGGGCGTCGACGTCGTCGTCCGTTGATCCGGAGGCGGTGCAGCAGGAGGCATGGGGATGTGGATGGCGCGACCTGATCCGGATGAGATGGTCATCCTCTTCGGGCTCATTATTGCTGGACTCACTGTAGACGAGGACGAGGGCGAGGAGGAAGGCGACGAGAAGCAGGACGGGGGATGCGGCGAGGAGGAAGGCGGCGAGGCGGGGGAAGAGTAACAGCAGCAGCAGGATGAGAAAGAGGAAGCAGAGGAATCGAGGAGCCATTGGCACCGCATCAACTGGGCGAATCGAGGAGGAATCCCCGAAATTCACCGGAGCCATGGTGATCAATTATATTCTCCGACGACGACCCGATCGATCCACATTCCACGTACAGGAGTGCTATTGAGATTGAGACCCTTTTCTTTTTTTTCGAGAGAAAAACGCGACTACTCCATAAAGAAATATTAATTAATTCTCTCATTTTATTAATTGCTAGTAAGAGGAGAAGGAGAAGGATCCTTAAATAGCAAAAACCCATGCAGTTGCGTCAAGCTTTTATACTTTCCATTTTTTGGGGAGGAAAGGTGCAGCATTCTCTCTCTCTTTTATTTTGAGGAAAGAAAGGTCTAGAATTTTATTTATGACTAACAAGTTTTAAGTTTACATGCATATAGACAAATCAAGTACATGCAAACTTACCCTCAATAAAGAAAAAAAGAGGGTTGTAGAGGTTGTTTGGTATTTTAGTCCAGGGACTAAAGATTAGTCCCTGGATTAAATATTTTACTCCCTGCCTATTTGGTCCCTGTCTCTTTGGTTGCAAGGACTAAAGGGGACCGAAGAAAGTTAATTGCATGGTGCAAAGACCATATTACCCTTATGTAGTCATGCAAGCTAAAAACAAAAAATCCATTGAAAATACAAATTGGAGGCAATGATACTCCATATACATATTAAAAAAACATTTATACAATCATATAGATAGCAAATATAGTACCAAAAATATTGTTGTCATTGCTCATAGGAACAATATTTATATAAGTGCCTGTTATTACAAATTGAAATGAAAGTGTTTTATATTATAAATTACTCGTTTCACAATATCAATAAAAAGACAAATCATATATCTCTCAAAGTCCAAAGGCCATCGGTAACCGAGTCCCGAAAATGATTCATCACTTGGCTATCCAAAAAATCGGTTGCATCGTTTGTTGGAGAAGAACATGTTCCGGCCAATGGAACATAATTTGTATCTTGGTCACAATGGTCAAATTCTTCATCAGCTAGCTTACTATCTCTAATAAAATTATGCAGTGCTGCAACAATTATTTTGCTTTGTTTTTTGGATAACTGGGTAACGAAACAAAATCCTCCACTTATTCTTCAAAACTCCGAAAGATCTCTATGACATTTCTACCAGAAGAATGACAGTAATTAAAGTGCTCCTTTTTCCCTCTAGGCATTATACCCTCATTGTACTCCTGAAAATGATATGTTGTACCCTTGTATGGTGCAAGATAACCAGGTCTGTTTGGGTAACCCGAGTCAACTAGATAAATTTTTCAGGAGGTGGTCGTGGAAACTTATCACCCAATTTGTTTTGAGCATCATTAAACACCCTCATGTCATGAACCGATCCAAGCCATCCAGCAAGAACAAAAGTAAATGTCATATCAAAATCGCATACACACATCACATTCTGACTCTTCTCTTTATGTCTATTAATATGTTGCACAGCAGTAGAAACTGGTACCACAACTTGAATATGTGTCCCATCTATTGCTCCAATGCAATTATCCAACTACGGTGTATACTTTGCAGATTGTAACTTTTTGTGTACAATAGTAAAATGAGGATCTTTTGGATTAATGATATCTTTTGTAAGCTTGATAATCATTGTCAATACTTCATTGAACTTCCGAACTATTGTTTTCAAAGACCTAACAAATCGATTTTCAACTTGTCTAAGCGATTGGGGGCACCTACTATCCAAAAAAATGGCTAAAGACTCAATTGAGGACATATTTGTGGTGGACTTCAACCCATATGACTCCACAAGCACATTATACAATTTCTCAAACATTGGTCTGTTCATTCTAAACATGTTGTAACATGCAGTTCTGTTGGCAAGTGTTCTCATTACCCAAGCATGTCCAGACTCTGGTGATATTCTTCTAGGAGCTTTGTTTGAATAAGAGTCCAAGTAATACGTACCAATCATGGTGGCTAGCATAAGTCTTTTTCGCTTCTTTGATTGTTGAAGCATCAATGCTGCCAAGAGGCGTTTCTTTCGATCATCACTGGTGTCATTATCACATTCCTCCTCACAACCACTGTCTTCATCATCATTGCTCTCATCACCACTGTCCTCGTCACCACTATCCTCATCATAACTTTCCTTCTCACACGATAAACCATCACCATCCTACATGTTTAAATCCACCATATCAAGTAATCACATGATAAGCATAGCAGGTAACCATAGCATATACAAGGATTACATAGAAATATTACTCATCGCAGCAAGCCATTCAACCACATGTCCGTTACACAACATAATAAAGTAGTAACAACATAACATAACATAAGTCTATTACATAACATGACATTATAAAATGCAGATAAGTTCGATAATTAATTAAAATTACTAACTAATATAAATTCTTCTGTTGGCACCATCTCTTCAACCATAAAAACCTCGCTTCATTACTGTTCATGTTCTGAAACATCACTCTGTTCCCTTTTTCCAGAAATAACTGTGTTACAAAAAAATACTCCACAGTCTCTTCTGTTGCCCCACACTCAATAGCCAACTTTTGACAGTGCATCAAGGATTGCTCATATTTGTCTGCTTTTTTCTTATTTGGCTTTCCTTTATGTAACAGTTTATTTATTATCTGGGAGGACTTCTCAGTCTCACTGTTGAAGGTATTGAGCAACCCCTTCATCAACCTAACAACTGGGCTCTTGCTTTTCTTGCCAGGACTTGAACCTGTGGACAACAGACTATTGCTCCTCCTCCTCTTTCTGCTATTAATGCTCATTGGACTATCCTCAAATCGCTCATCTGCATCTTCAAATCTTTCTGCTTCCCCTAATGTTGCATCGTCTTCCTTTTCCTCATCTTCATCACCAAGGAAATATGCAGTGGACCCATCAACTGCCACACCTTGGAATAGCTCTATAAGCATGTCCAAGTACTCAGGGTTGCCAGTTCAAAATTTTTTTGCATCCGGTTTTTCCTGTAATGCAATTGTATTACGACAAATATAATTTTTTAAAAGAACAGTAAGATGTTAACATATTTTGAATATTAATACCTTGATTGTTCTTTTCCACCAACCATCTGACCCTGTGATCTCTCCATTAGGTCCTCGACCACACCCCGTTTGTTGATTAAGCCATACCCAACATATGTAGATCCTCTTCAGTTGAACCATTCTGTTCTTCAATTGTTTGGTTGAATGCTTCAGTTGAGTGCTAACAAAATATTTATACTTCAAATTTTGATAGCCTCTAGTTGTCCATGTACCATTGGGACAATTACCTTCCCTCAATTCCTCACAGGCTATTACACAAAATTTATAGGTGTTTTCTTCTGTGCAACATGCCTTGTCATAAATACTCTAATAAAAAAATAAAATTAGTTTGCAAAGAACTATCGTTAAGCAATATAACACCCAAAGCATGATTAAGCAATATATAACACCCAATCTGCAACCAATAACAAGTGTGTACACTGTTATATTTGCCAAAAGAGCTACAACTCACACAACCGCACAATTGTAAAATGAACAATGTAAAAATATATGTATATAGATGATTTATCGTGCTACGACTCTCATCGCCAAAGTACGCTTCTTCGTCATCCTCATTGCACTCTTCCTCGCCGCTTGGAGGACATGTCGATGAAGATCCCCGATGTCGGCCACAACCTCCAAATCCACCAAGGCCAGTGAATCCTTGTGCGAATGACGACATTGATCCCCCACAGCCGCCGATGAATCCTTCGCCTCAAGCGGCCGACGGGGTAACGAATCCCCGCATCCCCCTGCTGGATCCCGCGCCAATGGACAGCGACCTACCGTGGCCTCGACCAATTCTTCCTCCCTGTCTTCCTCTTCCTCGATTGCTAGCAGTGAAAGGAGGACATGACGGGGCGACGGCCGACCTCATGGCAGCCGGAATGGGGGCAGCTCCATGTCCATCCGGCTGCAACAATTCTTGGTACGAGGAGAAGTCGGGGAAACAATCGGCCTAGGAGTTCAGATCAAACCCCCCGGATCCCCTCCTCCTCCCAGAGCCCCTCAACGAAAAATGCAAGCCAGCGGCAGAACCACCAATGGAAGGCGACGCTTGTGAGAAACCGAAGTCATTGCCGTCATTGCCGAGGCCCGGATGATGTGTGTGAGCTTGGGAGAAAAAATCGTACTGTTCTTCCTCGTTGCCGGCCATTTCTTCAATCGATCTTCGTGGTGCCTGACAATTGAACCAAATGAGGTCAAGAGGTAACTTTGTTGAATCCACACACAATGATGCTTTGAACATAAAACTAAAAACACCAATCCAAGTAAATCTAGCATTAAACAATACAATCAAGCAGAAATATAATATGAATTCAATCAGGTGTAAACACTAAGATTTATAAGTATTAATTAAACCAAAGCAAGGAAAATAAATAGGAAAATTGACTCAAAACCTCAGCGAGGAGAACAAGTCGTGAACTGGTTAGATAGAAAGGATCAATGACCTTGGCCTTGGGGATGACCTTGACGGCGACGTCCTCACCCTTGAGTGCACACGGCCGGCGTGGGACGGGACGGCGCTCGGCGGGCGGTGCCGGTCGGCCCAGGGAGCGGGGCGCTCGGCGGGGTGGTACAAATCGGCGTCGGGCGGTACAAATCGGCGCCGGGCGGTGGGGATGTCTTTGGGTGGGTCGGCGTCGGGCGTCACGGGAAGGCGCGGTGCGGGTCGGCGTCGGGCGTCGGGCAGCGTCGGGCGTCGGGCGTTGCGGCTCGGTACAAATCGGCGTCGGGCGGCGCGGGGAGCCGCAGGCGCTAGGCGAAGCGCGCGGGGAGGCACCGGGCGGCGCGTTGCGCGGGTTGGCTCGGCGGCGCGAGGGCGCCGGTTGGCCGTGGGGAGGCACGGAGAGCGCGCCGCCCGGCGCGGCCAGCGCGGCGGCGGCGCGTCTTGGCGCGCGAGGGCGGGCGGCGCACGGAGGAGCGGGAGGGGCGGCACGGGGAGGAGCAGGGCGTCGCAATAGGCAGCGGCACGGGGAGAAAATCTTCAGTTTAGTCCCAATTAGCACCTATCTTAGAGACTAATCACCTAATGCTAGTTTAGTCTGTTTTAGTTCCTACTGTTTGGGAAATTAGGGACTAAAGGGGACTAAACTACAGCGACTAATGAGTTTAGTCCCTCAACCAAACAGGCTTGTAGTACATGCAAACTTAGCTAATTTATGAGCATCTTGAGGGTTGTAGGACATAGCTAATTTATGAGCATCTTCATTGAGCTCCTGACTTTTATGACTATGTTTTACTTTTACAAATTGCCATCTTGTTATCTCAATATCATTAAGATTTGCCAAATATCTGCATTTTGGTTTTGCAAACTTGTAATATCTGAAGGGCTTTAGTTGGGTCAGACAAACCTTCCCATATGCCGAATTTTTTTATTTTTATTTTATTTATTAAAATATTTAAAAAATAATTTTCGGTTTGAAAAAATTACAAAACTAGTCGCCCATCGTCTTTTGGGAGAGCGATTTTTAAAAATCGTTTTTTCAGAGGACGATTTATCCGACGTGACAAATGACCGTTGGTCCTCGCCTAACGGCCGACCATCGAGGACGGTGAAAAGTTGCAGGCGGTCACCTACAGCCAAAAATCGCCCAGGCGGAATGGGATGCCACAACCAACTAACCACACCTATGCATGATAACGGTGGCGAACAGAACACCGAGAGGGGTCAACTGTGTTGTCATCAACAGGACACGAGGCCCACGCCTACGAAGGAAAAGTGGCCACTCTTCTCAGCGAATGTCCACTCAACTCTCTTCTTCTTTTTGGTTTCCCCCTTCTTTGCCAACGTTTTGGTGAGCGCCTGGGAGGACAGCACGATGGCTGGGAGCAGCGAGGATGACGATGGCAGCGCCAACCCCTCGAGAGAATACAGCGACGGCTCAGGCGCCGTGTTACAGGCCAGGCCGATGGCTGCGGCTCGCGATGTCCAGATCTGCCACCTCCTTGGTCGAATCTACTCGGAGGTTGTCGAGAGGAACGGTGACAGCGAGGACCCTGGAGCGACGAGGGTGACGGCGGCAACACCAACCCCTCACAAGAGCTTGGACACCGTGTTGCAAGGCCGATCGACGGGCGTGGGGTCTACTTCCTTCTCTCTCTCTCTCTCGTCCTCACGTCGTCGACGACCCAACCCAGCAATATGTCCTTGGTGGTGGCGGCGGCACACCCGTCGTCATCATCGTGCCTGACGACGTAGCAGGTGTCGCATGTGTTCGGGCCATGCTCTCTATCGGGGACAGAGTCCGTGGTGCCATTGTGGGTAGGGTTCCTCGCGAAGCAGGCAATACACAAGGTGTCGAGGCTGGTCACCGCCCTACTTGTGGGTTGCCCCACCTCGTCGCCGTTCAACCCGGCCCCCTCCGCCTCATCACCGTTCAAGTCGGGATAGTGTAGGGACACCGAGGGAGATAAAGTTATGCATGGGGAGAGAATAGGAGCCACGTCAATCGATTGGACCAGGTCAACGAGCCACGTCATTAAATATTGTTGTGAATGCTGACTTGGAAGTCAAATTACACCAAATTTAATAGTTGGGGGTAATATCTGGTATGGTGGTTTAGAGATACAAATTAGATTTAATATATACTAGCAAAATGCCCATGCGTTGCAACTGAAAGACGACACAGGGAGGGAAGCACGCGAAGGGCGAAGGTCGAGGTGGCGGCGCGGAAGCTCCGAACGGCGACGGGAGGAAGGGGTGCAGGCGCGGCGTGGGGCGCGACACGGATGAGGACGAAAGAGAGGAGCAGGAGGTTTTTTTTCATCCAAGCCCTTCTTTTTTTACATTGGGACTGTAGGTTAATTTTATAAACACTCAAGGGGTTTTCTGTAAAATAACCCATTTTTCTTCTTTAACTGAGTTTTTTTAAAATAGTCAGACGGATTGTGGTTAATTTCGAAAAAACTCAAAAAGAAAATTTGAATAACAACACTACTTGCTGCTTTATTAGATAGTTATAGATTTGATAGAGTCAAAAATAAACTTATTCCTATGAATAAAGGGAAGTGGAGGAAAGGCCACCGATGGCCTGGCCCGATCCGTTCTAACAACCTCGCTGTCATTATATTACAGTGAAAAGAAGTTGCCACTTTTAAATTTGACATTTAATTGTTTGTCATCCATATGTCAATTTGCTACAGATATCGCTAAATCTATCCATCGGGCTTGTTCCTCCCCTGTGGGCTCGTGGGTGGGTTGGGGTGCGGTGCTCCCTTCTTCTCCCCATGGTTGGATGATTGGATCGCCATCGACTTCCAGTTTCAGTGGCAAGGCACCCCTAGCCATGCCACCCGCCAGCCTCGTCTCCTCCCCTCCCCCCGCGTGCTGCCTTCAGCTCCATCGACTCCTCCGCCCCGCCGCCCTACTCCCCTCGCCACCACGCCTCCGCCTCCGCCCCCTCCGAGCCAATTCCTCCCCCTCCCCCTCGCCAGACGCCTTCGCTGGCTGGTCGGATGGGGACGAACAAGACAAGTTCCCTTGGCCATTTCGAGGTGAGGAGACTTCTTCTTGCTCTCTCAATCAACTCTCCTGAATCTTCAAACTTTTACATAGAATTCTGCGGAATTGAATTCGCCCTTTTGGAGAACTAACTAATGACACTCGAATGGTAGCTGTTCCTTCTCAGGGCTTCTAGGACCTGGCCTTGCTGGACTCTTCTTTGTTGCTGGGCTTACCTTCGCTGCAATTTCTTTCAGAAGCAACGGCGCAAATGGTACCATATACATACACCACCTTAATTACCTATATCACATCTATCTATCTACGTGCTTTGCTTTGTTTTCCACCTTACAGTAAGTTGCTGTATCAGCTTACTCCTAGTGTAATATGTAACATGTGATTTGTACCTTTGTTTTCTCCCAATCTTAATGAAATTGGTTGGTCTTTCTCTTCGGCCAACCCGGCTAAAAAAGTATTAACCTCCTTACCTGTGGTTTCATTTCCATGCAGGACCCAAGGCACAAATCGATACCTTGTCTACAAACAGTGAGGATGCACCTTACTCCACTGATAATACCTGTAAAGAGGATTTTCTCAAAGGTGCTCAAGTTTGGTTACCAAGTGATAGCAAAGATGAAACAAGCTTGGATGATGAAGCACATAGTAGCACTGACCCACTGCCTGTACAAGTAAATGCCACTGCAGAGGGATCAACTGGACATGAGACACAGCATCCCTTGCAAAACAGTGAGCTAGTTCCTCCTGACAAATATGTTCCTAGTGAGGGTGCAGGTCAAGCACACAATGTCGTTGCTTCTGATGGGGCTGAAAGCGTGGTGTCTCCTTTGTCAAACTCCACTGAGCCTGCCATCGCTACTTATGACTTGCCTGACAAACTTTACGGTGCAGGTCCCTCTGAGGGAACTCCTTATGTAGAAGATACATTAAACTGCGAAATCATTTTGCCAGAAAACCAGCATCTGGGTGAAACCTTAACGCCAGATACAATGATGCTAGATTCAGGTGATGCTACGCTTATCCAGGAAATCTCAGACACTGCAGTTTCACCTGATGCAAAGGACAAAGACACTGAGCAGAATCCTGAACTTCATAGCAAAAATGGGATTTCACCATCAAGAATGCCTGATTATGCAGAATATGGACATGCTGATCAGATGCTTTCATTTGGCTCAAATGATGTGTCCACAGAAGCAAATAAGCCAGGAAATGGGGTGGAGACTTTAGCATCCAATCAAAATGAAGGAACAGACGAATTAGAAAACCAAAACAATTTATATGAGTCTACAACACCCGACAAATCTTTTGCCTCTTCTGGAATTCCTGCTCCCACACTGCTCTCTGCAGCTTTACAGGTGCGTACTGGACAGATTATGGTTCCAGCGGCAGTTGACCCAGCCCAGGCAAGTGCATTGGCTGCACTACAGGTCCTAAAGGTATTTTTCATGCATTCATTCATTGTCGCTTCACTTGAATGGATAAAGGAGTTCTGCGAGCTTTACTTCCACCTTTGAACTGTTTTTCTATATGTCTATAATTCTACAGTGGGAGATGGACTTTAACCCCTTTAAGAGGATGTCCACCTAGTCCTATATGCCCTTAATTTGTGTCATGGGACATTTTGGGATATGTGCATGAATTCTTGTGAGCTATATATCTTTTTATTTAGAGATGTTAAAGACCATCGGATGGGAGATAGTATATGGGAATATCCCTTTAAGGGGTTAAAGACTTCTCCTTCGTCTGTAACATTCTATAAACAGAGAATCTCTAATTTTTCTGAACATATACTTGAGGGTCGGGGAATTGCAGTAACTTCCATATACCTTGCAGATGCTGATAATTAGCTATCATATTATATGTTTCATAATGCTTCTTTTCTAGTTACAAGATCTCTAGCACGTTGAGAACTTGAATAGTTGTATGTATTTGCATTTAACTGAATATCTCTTTGAAGGTGATTGAACCTGATGCTCAAGCTGGTGATTTATGTACCCGACGAGAATACGCTCGATGGTTGGTGGTCGCAAGCAATTGTCTATCCAGGTGCTTACTTGCTCTATGCTCACCTTTGAGACAGGAGCTGAGTGCTGGATACAAACTGGCATACTTCATGGTCCCTTTTTTTCCCTTAATAACAAACACAATTGCACAATGCTACTCCCTCTGTCCCACCCAACAAGGCGTATAGAATTTTTCTGCAATACCAAGACGAGCTGATCATTTTCCTATGATCCTGATCTACCCCTAATTAATCGCATGCTTAGTTACTCTAGCCGCAACGTTCCATGCCAATTTCACTTGGTCTTCTACGTAATATGCAAAGCTGTTGCATGCAGTGGTCAATAGTCGTGAGTTTAACGGTGCATTTATTCTCGGCTTGCATAACGAAGCAACACAGCTGCATTTGCATGGACACATCTGGGAAAGAGGAGAGGAAGCAGTCACATGCCTTATTCCATGGGGCTGTGTGTAAAATTTTATATGCCTTGTTGAGTGGGACGGAGGGAGTATATTACAATCTATTGAAAGTAGAAGTGTATTCGATATTCAGCTTGTAGATTTATTTTTAATTATATAACTTTATTTCGCATGTGGGTGTATTAACACTCTAGTAGCTATCCAATTGATCTACACCATTATAATTGGGCTTGCAACACAATAAATGATGTAACTATTTTTTCTCTGGTTAGCTCAGTAATTTTTAAGCTTGAGAGTGCACACGGTGACTCATTTTTGCCCATTTTAATAATATATATAATAAATCATCCATCCGCTTGCTGATTTTAGATTTATTTAACTTCTACCTTATCATCATGGAGCTAGTTAGCTGCTGTGGCTTATACTTTTTGTGGATAGAAAATAGGTCAGCAAAGGATGGAATTTCATTTTTTTCCCCTATAATTTTGATTTGGTTCACTTAGTAATTCACTCCATAGACTAAGTTCTTGTTTGGATTTCCAACTACAGGAACACTTCCTCTAAAGTGTATCCAGCAATGTATATTGAGAATGTGACTGAACTTGCCTTCGATGATATCACACCTGAAGATTTTGATTTTCCATTTATACAAGGTGAGAAGAAAATAGTGTTGAGGACAAACTACATATTTAGCAAAATTTACTATGTTTTCATGAACTAATGATATTTGTACATCTTTCAATATGCCCATAGGATTGGCAGAAGCTGGGTTGATTTCCAGCAAACTTTCGAGATCTGATATGAACGTCCCCCAAGATGTTGACAATAGGCATAATTTGTTTTCTCCGGAATGGTAATGTTCTACCCCCGGCGCACCCCACACTAAACACCCACACACCCACACAACAACGACACGCACCTCTCCACCACAAGTGCAACCAAAACAGTCCTAATCAATTGTCCTTACTGCAGTCCTGTGTCACGTCAAGACCTCGTGAGTTGGAAGATGGCTTTGGATAAAAGGCAATTACCTGAAGTGGACAAAACTGTGAGAAATGAAAAGATTCCTATTGATATAAAAGACCAGCTGGTTATTCTGATGTTAATACTTTCTGTGAGCAGTCTATGTACAAAGCGTCTGGCTATATGGACGTTGATAAAATAAATGCAGCTGCTTGGCCTGCTTTGGTGGCTGACTTGAATGCTGGAGACCAGAGCATTACAGCTCTTGCATTTGGTAGGGTTATAAATATATATTTTCCATCTTTTATGCTGAGTAATCACTAAGCTCTTTTCAAAGGTTTTACAAGGCTCTTCCAGCCGGATAAACCCGTGACGAAAGGACAAGCGGCTCTAGCACTTTCAACTGGTGATTCTGCTGATGTGGTTATGGAGGAGCTTGCTCGTATTGAAGCAGAGAAAATAGCTGAAGCTGCTGTAAATGCACATGGTGAACTGGTTGCTCAGGTTGAGAAAGATCTTAATGCTACTTTTGAGAGAGAGCTTACAAAGGAAAGAGAAAAAATAGAGACACTTGAAAAGTTAGCTGAAGAAGCTAGGGTCGAATTGGACAAGTTGAGAGCAGAAAGAGTGGAAGAAAATAATGCTCTGATTAGGGGCAGAGCTTCTGTTGAATCTGAAATGGAAGTTCTCTCAAAATTGAGGAGTGAAGTAGAGGAACAGCTGCAGAGTGTGCTGAGCAAGAAGGTGGAGATCTCATTTGAGAAGAATAGGATCGAGAAACTCCAAAAGGACATAGAGAATGACAGACAGGTTGTTGTGCAGCTTCAATATGAACTTGAAGTTGAGAGGAAGGCTTTATCAATGGCCCGGTAACAATTCGTAATACCCGAATTTTCCTCTCAAGTAAATTCGTTTGCCTTTATCTTGGACCTATCTTTGACCGCACATTACTTTTGGCTTACATGCAGTTTCTCTTGCTTTATGATTTTATAGGGTTTTACCTTTTATCCATTTATTATGATTCTGAATTTTCCTTTAGGAACTTTGAATTGTAGTAATAATATTTGGGAGACTATAAAAGCATGATGGTTCTCCTGGGAACCTAGATATTCATGTGTCCTGCATAACACTCAACTGCTTAAGTGATGGTATCTCCATAGGTTCCCTTTTTTTTGTTGTTTCATTAAAAAAAATGATATTTGTGTTTTTAGCCCTCAAAACTGCTGGTTCTGTTTAAGTTGCTCCTGTACCATGATGCATTTCTGCCTGCTGTGTGATCTCACTAATAGGCTCCACTCAAAATGCTTATTTGGCACTGTAGTGAGTGATGACTGTCACTTCCTATGAATTCACATGCGCATCTTTAACCAGGGCTTGGGCAGAGGATGAAGCAAAGAAGGCCAGGGAGCATGCCAGGGCCCTTGAGGAAGCCCGGAACCAATGGAAGCGTCATGGAATCAAGGTTGTCGTTGAAGGAGGGCTTGAAGATGATGCATCAGCTGGAGTAACATGGGCTAATGCTGGCAAAGAACATCAAGTTGACGAAGCAATTAACCGAGCTGGGTCTTTGCTGGAGAAGCTGAAGTCAATATCTGCTGAGATAAAAGTCCGGTCTTGCCGTTCTCTGGAGAGAGTAATACAGCATGTGAGGTCTTTCATCTCAATCCTAAAGCAGGGAGCAGCAGAAGCAACGCAGCGGTTTACAGATCTAGGGGCTGCTGCAGCTTTGAAGGCAAAGAAGTTGTCATCCGAAGCGCAGGACAATGTCTACGCGTTTGGTTCAACCATTGGGGATAAGTCGAAGAGGGTGGTGGAGGACTGCAAAGAGGGCCTGGAGAAGTTTGTACACAGATTCAAGACAGACTAGCCAGTATTGTCTACACCAACAGTTGATAGTTCCTGTCAAACTTGAGAAAGAGGAACCATATTAGTTTCTTGGAATAAATTCCTCCATGAGTGCTGCTTCTTGGGTGTGGTGGACTGGTGTTGTTGTAAAGTATTGAAACTGGAACTAGCACAGAAGGTTCCATAGAATAAGTCCCGGTTATTCTGCTCTGTAATCATCAGCATTACACCACAGCCATTTCGATTTTCTCATTTTCTTGAAGTTTTTTTGCCTCCTCGAAACTTTAACGCGTGGATCAGAGGCTGTACAATGGTTTCACTGTTTAACTCGTGGTGTCACGTACCCAGATCCTAGGTTCATCCTGTCTAAAGAAAACTAGGAAATGGGATCCTCGTTTTTCTGACCCAAAAATTGAGGATATCTTAAAAACCAAATGCATGACTTACATCTGTGGATAAAATAAAACTTTTCAAAACTTTAAACATTATTCCTTAATGCATGAGAGCATGCGCATAAAACATATTTTGGTAAAAGAGAGCATGCTTATGCATAAAACATATAAGCATAAAACATATTTTGATAAAAGTAAAAGAGTCATCTGGATTTTTAAAACCCTCAACTCATTATATGTTCATCTCTTTAGGACAGGAAAAAAATTCAAGAGAGCCCTATAACCAAATTAGACGCACGTACGTTCGTGCCTAAAAGGAACGCTTAAACAAGGTAAGGCTACCTCGATTTTTTTAGACTAAACCACACAGGACATTATGAAACCCTGATTTTTTGTTGACTAAACCACATAGGATAAAATTATGAAAAAAATCCATGTAGGTGCCTCACATTATATTCAACCCACTGTGATTTTAACACAATTTAATAAATGACTTTTGATGCTTCAAACAAGTACAACAAAACAGCAACATAATAGAGGAGATAATACCTCTGATCGGCTAAAACCAAGTTCCACTCTAAAATGGAGTAAAGTTAAATATATTTTTCTAGAATTTTTTCTGGGCTATTTGAACCTCCTAAAAATTCAAGCAAGGTCTAAAATATCCAAATTTTGTGAAATTTCTGTAAGCAAACCATGAGTGATCTTTGAGTAAACCAAAGAAAATGGGTTCCGCATATACTCCTCTATCTACAGAAAAATTCTCATCAATTTACCTAACTCACACAAGGAGTTATAGAGCTGCAAAATGAGAGAGGGAGAAATAATTTGAAAAAATAAGTCCAAAATCTAGCTGCACACAGAGAATAACCCATACCCCTCACCCTGATCTAGAACACCACGGATGGACCCACTTGGCAGTGTCAGCAGCTAGCTTGCAGCCTGTCTTTTTTTTTCTGTCCACCGCCGAAGATCGCAGCACCCCGGCCGACCACGGCAGAGCGTCGTCGACGCGTGGCCGTGAGGTGTCGACGCCGCGCGAGCTCGCTTTGCCTTGCAAAACTCTCCTGCCTTAGTCGCCTAGCCTTGCTCTCTACCTCAGAACCCAGCCGGTTGAGGGAGGAGAGCTCTAGAGTATCGTTTCTCCTCCGTCTCCATCGCCGGCCGCGAAGAAAACAATCACTATCGTCGCCAAGGAGCCACGGTCATCCCTTTTCCTTTCGCGTCCATTACTCCTCACCCAATGCCGAGCATTTTTGCTGTTGACCTCGTCGCCTTTTGTCTCTTGTAGCCGCGGGAACGCCGACAAGTACCACCGAAGTTGGGAGCACGCACCGAACGTCACTGCCACACCCACGACGTTGTTCCGGGCAATGTAGGCTAGGATAGACCGTATCCTTGCACCATCGGCATCGCCTCGTCTCCCTCGATGTTTCCCCCCCAAAGATCCCAGGGAACGGTGCACTGAGGAAGGAAATCGGTCTACGTCTTCCTCGGTGCCGGCCAGCCACTGCTATGGGTCGTCACCGGCGATTCCTCCGTAACCGGTGAGCCATTGTCCGATTCCTTGCATTTGAACCATCTTGGGGTATCCAGTAATCCAGCGATCAACCTCTCCAAGCGAAGCATTGGCTGAGTCGAGCTGCCGCCGTCACTCTCCCGGATCTGCCACCGTCGCCGTTCGGGATTCACGTCGCCGGGATCGCTCGAGCTCCGCCGGGCCATTCGCGCCCTCGGGTAAGCTTCTACACCACTTGAAGATGCTTGATCACGCATGCATTTGGCACAAATCAGCTCCATTATAGTGGTACCACTCGGACCGAAACTGGCTGCCGCCCGTGCATGCCGCCAGCCCCTCCCCGGCCACCACAGTACCCATAACCACCACCGATATGTTCGCAATAGAGCCCTCCACATTTTCTCTTTTGAACACTCCCACCGAAACGCCACCGTTTGCCGCCGTCGAGGCCGAGAACAGACTTCGATTGCCGGAGCCCTGATCTCCTCCCCTTTCGATCTCGCTGACAGCCGGGCCCCACTGATTCAGGCGTGAAGGCCTCCCTCTCAAACCTGTGAGCCACTGACCAGTGGGCCCCATGCGCCAGAGAGAGAGAGAGAGAGAGAGTAGCAATCATCAGTAGTTCTTTCATAGAGAGCAGATCACCTCTTCAAAAATCCATACAAAATTCATTTGAAAACATTTTGAATGGGGCAAATTCCTGAAGATTCATTAGAAAGTGAATTTCAGTATTGAACCATAAAACTCAGCACTCACTGCACAGGATCTATCCCAAAAATTTAGGTAAGGCAAGACACACATATACCCAAGGAGAATCTATAACATTCCTAGAAAATTCAAACTAACTTCGATTTGAGCAAACCCAGACCCTATAGATCTATCACCTCATCCTCTTTAACCTGAGAGAACAAAAAGTTATACTTTCCCTAAGTAAAATGTGGTAAGGCCAATTTTAGGAAAAAAAATACATTTTAGGACAGTCAACCTTTAGGGAATTATTAAAAAAAATCATTTTACCACCTTTTTGAGTGAACTTAGATTCTGTAGATTCACTCAAACATGTACCATTAGAGTCTAAAATAAAACCATATGCCTTATGTGTAGTATAATCCCCTAAGGCAATTATAAATAGAACTAGTGGATCACTGCACCCCCTCAAAGTGCAAAAATCGTAGGAAGTTCAATTCTTAACCTTCCTAGGTGAAACAAGTTTCTATAGAACCAGAGATTAGTGAACTCCCATCTATTAAAATAAAACATAGCCACTCATCCACTGGAATAAGGAGTAAAGACCCTAAAAAGATAACCTAGGAGGTAAGCAAAAGTTGACAGCCATAGGTATACCCGTTTAAGTAAATGCATATGCGATTATACCAACATAAGGAATACTCCTAGCTTTAAGTATTTTAGAGTAAAAAAATGTGGGCCAGCAAACCTCCATTTCCATCCCAAGTCAATGATGACTAAACACACTTAGCTCCATGGGCATGACACAAATCGATAAGTCCGACACCTACCTAGCGTGAAGAATATATACTTAGGAAGGCCATTTAGGTTCCAAGAATAGTTGCACCTAAGATTAAGATGTAATTATTAGATAAACCATTTTTAATCCCAAAACAACAACCTAAACAAGTTCTAGACCAAAAGCCACAGGGCACCCCGTTCGCACGCTATAGGCCCGAAACACGTTATAGGTTCGTAATACATCCAATAAGTTTATTATAGCTCTAAAAATTGAAACATAAATTGCATAGGACCTAGAGAACACTTTCCATTACCTCTGGAAGGTCAATGTTAATATTATCCTAGTGATAAGAACAATCTAGTACAGTACATAGTTAAATCTTACGCTATGCCGAGCCGACTTTAAAAATTAATAACTCCCAAGATAAACGAGATAAAATAGAACTTACTTCACCACCAATATCATATACACAGCCCCTAACCACACTAAAGAACTCATGCATTTTTGAACATATTTAATTTTTACATGTTTTAGGTATTTACCCGTTATCAGTATTTTCTTTTAGCAAATAGCTTCACGACGGTGAGAAGACTCGCATCCAAATTCATCCCAGGAGAGTTTACCACAGCCAAGGAAAGTTCTTGCCCCTCATTTGAACACATTGAACCCATGTTTTCGGGCAATGTATTTTGTTTCGGGCAATGGTAGTTCAATCCTGAAAATTCGCATGTACCCCTTTCCAAAAATCTTCCTCGCTGTTTTAAAACCGTAGGAACTAAATTAAAGTACCCTGGATGTACTCGTATGAAAATGCCGAGCTTTGTAAAATTAAATGTTTAGCCCTGCTTAGTGTTAATTAAAGTACAGGCATGAATTGTTTGTTTAAATCCTTTGGGAAATCTTTTGTAAGCTTTTGACTAAAATGGGGATCATCCCCAAATATTTGTGAAATAAAATGAAAACTTAATTTTTGGACTTGGGCGGCAAGTGGCATGCAAGACATAGGTGCATTGCCGATAGGTGGTGTTTGCCTAGGTCGTTTAAGGACTGATCTTCAAATCTTTCATTGTGTATACCGTACATCCACATGTGCTAGTACGGGATAGCCTTAGCCAATTAACCTGTTTAGCATTTAGCCTTGCACTCTGGTAGGCCGGTGTGTATGAGTTTGAATAGCTCATAGGAACTTCCTATTTACCCCGACGTGGTAGTTTAGGTGACTAAGTCTGTCTAATACAACGATATTGTGCCACGTGGGTGGGTTCCCGACGTGTCCGCCACCACGGCGTTAAGTTAAGGCGTGGGCCCACCACTTAATGGTTTTGGGACTTTGTTAATGAGAAGTTTTTTCACGCGCTGGCCTGAGAGATCTGCTTAACTCCAGTGCAGGTCCAAATTGGTCGCCTTTGGTGATTCACGAGACGTGCTAGTTGGTTTGATCCTGTAACCAACAAAAAAACAATAACTAGGCAGTTTAGTACAAATTAGATCCCACTTGATCGGCTATAGATATCCATAATATATAATTGCTATCTCAAAGCATATTTAGACTAAGTGATTGGGATAGATCGGTAGTATACCGAGACAGTATAAATCACTTATGTCCAAAAACACATTGGGATAATAATTATATACACTTATAACCTAGCCGATGTCGCAGATCTAATATAAATCGGCTAATACTCTGATCTGTTTTATAAAAAGATATTAATCTGAACCAAATACGCTAAACCAAGATCAATCAGCTGTCAATGTAACTTAACAGATTGATACCGAGCTTAAGACATTTAAGTAGATTAAGATCTTAATAGAAAAGTCAGATTTAATACATCTAACAATAATAGCACATAAAACATGATTAAAACAGGTAAGACCGGCTGAAACTCCGGCACTATCTATAAAAATAGACATTGAGCCGAATAGATATATATAATTCTAAGAGCGACTTAATAGATCAATCTAATGCAACATTAAGTACAAAAAGAAGTACTAGATCTATTTAGACTAATGAAAACTCCTCGAGATGGTAGATATGCCATATAACCTAAATCAGCCTCTAGATCTAGCTTTGTCGGCTGCTATCCTCAGAGGAACATCAGCCAATCATGAGATAGATCTAAACATTGATCAAAATTATATGTTGATATGATAGAATTAAACGGTTTATGATATCAGAATTAGAGTATCATGATGATGGAAGCACTAACCTCGATAAACCAAGCCACTTGTAATAAGAAATTACCTTGTTCGGAGATCGAGACCGATGCAGCCCGAGAGCAAAGCAAGAACTCGTCGAGAAAGTAAAAACAGAAAAGATTGGCGATGCGCCGAAGTTGTATTGATGTGTGTGTATTCTTTACAATAAGCCCTCGGGTCTTATTTATACCCGATTACAACAACATCCGTGTAGATCATGGTTCCTCTCTTATCTACTATTTATTGCACGACAATATCTCTAACAAACTCTGTACACGTTACCCGCAAGGAAACTATACAAGCTATTCTAAATTACAGATAAAATTGCCGTTAAAGGACCTTATCCATAGATGGAAACATTCTTAACGCACTTTGAAAACCGAATCCAATAACTTATCTTTAAGCTTTCCTTCTGGTATTGGTTCCACTTTTGTCTCCAATCGGAATCGGCTATCGGCTGTCTTGGTCCGATTCAGACTCAGCCGACTGGTTCCGTAGCCGACTCGGACTTAGCCGATACAGCCTCTGTTTTCACAAATCGCGTGTTCCTTTCGATTTCGCTTCAATCCTTACTTTCACACTTGGGGATTTGCCATCCAAATTTGGTCGTCAATACATGCCTCCCAAGTCCGCGATATGATAATATTGTGGATTTTGTGCAATCTTATTCCTAGCACAACCCTAGGTCGAGTCTGTTTTGACCATTACAAAACTCTTTAAATAACGCCCCTTTCGCGCCGAGCAACTCACGCCGTCAAACACAATCCTCCACAACAGCAGACACCCTCGAGATCCCCGGCGACATCCTCGGCCTCTCCGACTCCGTGGTGGCTACTTCCTTTCTCCGTCGATCTCAAGCATAGCAATGGCGGCCCTCGCTTCTCCGTCGGACTCTGCCCCCGCCGAGTTCCCTGAGGTACACGCAATCGGCGAAAACTCCTTTTCTCTGCTCTGAGCCGTAGATCTGAATTTTAGGTTTTTTGAATCTGAATCCCCCCTTTTTTTCAATCATAGCATCTCTCGCACCAAGTAGTGATTCCAAGCCTGATTAACGACGAAAGATACTATTTGGGGCCTATCGGCAACAAGGACCCGACCGAGTTCATAATAGCTGAAACCAATAGGGTACCATATAGAATGAAGAACCTGAACCTAAGCCATTGGATTGGTACCCTTAAATCTTGGCCCTCAATGAACAAATCCTGGCCGGTATGGTATAAAAGGATGCAGCCCATCAAGCACAGCCACTGGGAAGAGGTTGGGATAGCTCAATGCCCATTGTTAGTAGCCAACATGTCCAAAGACGAACCACTAGTGTTGGCCACCACATACTTCTGGAACAACACTTTAAACGCCTTCCTTTTTCAGCAAGGTCCCATGACCCCAACCTTAGCCGATGTTATTATGATCACTGGACTAGACATCCTATCATCGGCTAACGCAAACCAACTAAGCCAACCAGAGGGGGGGTGAATGGTAGGTACACCCAAAAACAATTCTTAGCAGAAATAAGACTTACCCTCACAACTCGATGGTGTGCAGTCTGACCGGAGGTGTTTCCCGGTCTGACCGCCAGATCACCGTCGGTTTGATCGGTGGTATACGCCTGGTCTGACCGCCCTTGTAGCCGATCGCCTGGACTTAGCCGATTCCCTGATGTAGCCGATTGCCGAGCAGAGCCGATGTGCGCCGGTCTGACCACCGTGATCCGTCCGGTCTGACCGGTGAGAAGACTCGGTCTGACCTTAGGTATCTCTCCGGTTAGACCGTCGCAACCGATAAAACACAAATCGAAGAACTCTTAAAGTAGATTGAACTTTATTGAATCTCTCTTGTGTTTACAAAGTGCAACCAATAGCACTCCTCACAAAATTTTGAACTAAACTCGAAACCCTAAACTTTTCTCAACTCAAATCTCTCTAAAACTCGATACAGGGAAGCCACGCCTCCCCTCTCTATTTATACATAAGATACACAGCCTAAAGCCACGAATCCAACTCATATAGAAAGCCCTAATCCACTAGAAAACCTTCCTATACAAGTACAAACTTTACATATTCCACACGTCGTAATCTTGGACTCTCCAAATTTGAAACTTCGTATTCCATACGCACACAATATCTCCATCGTTTGCCATATGGGAACTTCACCAATCACATGCACCAATCTCTACCCTTAAGTATCCCGCATGATCTCCATCTTGGACGTCACCTTATCTCCAAGTTGACTCCAACTCGATCACCGGCGACATTTTTCTGAGGCGTAAAGATTACCTACACATAATTAAACAAAGAAATCATATCTGAGCACAAAACTTGACTCATTGTCAGCATAAACAACCATACATGCGCATAGAAACACGAAACTTCCATGTATATGCAAGGAAACAACCCGAAACCAAAACCGAAACCAAATCGGCCTGCAGTCGGATTGTGTCGGCCGGTCTGACCGCCCAGTCTGACCGCACATCAGCCTCCGGTCAGATCAACAGTACAAGCCCGATCAGACCGGACAATGTAGTCAGCAGTACTGTTCACCATCCGAAAAACAAATATCTCAAATTCCAATCTACCAATCACAGATGCCAATTGTTCATCACCATAAAAGAATCAAACACACTTTGATTTTACAATCTCCCCCTTGATGAACACATTGGCAAACCAAGTAAAAAGTGTTGTTTTGGTGTTTGGAAAATTAAAAACAAAAATGGTAAAAAGTATCTGAGTGCTCAAAAATCAAAGAAAATTTCTCCCCCTTTTGAAAAGAAAGAAAATCCCTTGAACTTGAAAAACTTGCATCTGAGTGCTCAAAAATCAAAGAATATTTCTCCCCCTTTTGAAAAGAAAGAAAATCCCTTGAACTTGAAAAACTTGCATTTTTCCCTTTTTAACTTGTTGTTCTCCCCCTTTTGACAATGATTTCATTAAGCATAAAAATTATGTTCATGAATATTCAAGAGCTTAGCACCATACATAGAACAAGTCATGTCATGTGTTGTAATAATAAGAAGATAAACTCATCAAATATATAGCACATATGCATTAGAGTATAATCATGAATCAAATATTTTATAATTAAGATCAATAATGCAATCAAAATTCATGTATTCAAACG
Organism: Oryza australiensis; assembly: GCA_019925245.2. Taxonomy (NCBI): domain Eukaryota; kingdom Viridiplantae; phylum Streptophyta; class Magnoliopsida; order Poales; family Poaceae; genus Oryza; species Oryza australiensis. Next base: position 4,050,539 of record JAIFGZ020000170.1, read on the forward strand.
ATTTATAATGCAACATCTTTACAAGCACATAGGTTGAAAAATAAACCCATATATATATATACCTTTTGCAAATATTATTCTTTCTCAAATTATCCTTTTGCACACAAAAATCAAGAGAATTTTTTATTTTTATTTGAGCCAAACTTTGCTCATATTTTTCTCTCAATTATGTCGGGTACGTCCTTGTCGTCAACACTGTTTTCAAGGATTCGGTACCCATATTTTTGCTCACTTTGAATACGTCCTTGTCGTCAAGACTGTTTCCAAGGATTCGGTATTCATTTTTTTCTCTCATAGATAATATTTTATTCTCTTTACACAATGAGCAATTTTAAAATAATTTGAGGAATAATAATTCAACACAATACATATATAAACATTTATAATCCAATACATGCACTAGTATCAACATTGCATATTTCTTTGATTCAAGTATGTTATTAAGTGTCATGCATCATATCACTTAAAAGTAAAATCTAGATCACATAAAAATACTAGAATACATACAAGCTATGCTAGTGAAAAATAAACCTTCACAATATTGCTAGCATGCACATGAAAATACAATATGTATAGACAAAGCTCTTTCTTTTTCAATTTATTTCATTCAAAAATTGCTTGATAAACCAAGAGCACAAAAACTCCCCCTCAAACCATGCCAAAAGTATGAATAATTCCCAATTCTCCTCGAAGAAAAGCAAAGCGAGAGGAATCCAACGGTTTAGTGAAAATATCAGCAAGTTGCAACTTTGTGTCCAAAAATTTCAATTCTGCATCTCCCTTCTCAACATGATCCCTCAAAAAGTGAAAATAAATATCAATGTGCTTTGTGCGTGAGTGTTGAACAGGATTCTTAACAATGTTGATGGCACTTATATTATCACAATAAAGAGGAACTTTCTCAAAAACAAGTCCATAATTTTTCAAAGTAGAAATAAACCAAAGAATCTGTAAACAACAACTAGCAGCAGCAACATATTTTGATTCAGCAGTGGATTGAGCTACACTAGATTGTTTCATAGAAGACCATGCAATTAATGATGTACCAAGAAAATGACATGTTTCACTAGTATTTTTTCTATCAATTCTACAACCCGCAAAATCAGCATCGGAATATCCACTTAAGCAAATAGAAGATGAAGTAGAATACCAAATTCCAAACTCAAGTGTATGATTCAAATACCTCATTATACGCTTGACCGCTTGACGATGTGAAGCACGAGGAGAAGCTTGAAAGCGTACGCACAAACACACAACAAACTGTATGTCTGGCCTAGAAGCAGTTAGATACAACAAAGATCCAATCATGCTTCTATACTCTTTTTGATCCACAGCTTCACCATCTTCATCGGGATCCAGAACAGCAGTAGAACCGATGGGTGTAGAGATTGGTTTGCAGCTCCCCATCTTAAACCTTCGCAAAAAATCTTTGGTGTACTTTGTTTGATGGATAAACGTACCTTGAGGTGTTTGCTTAATTTGCAATCCCGAAAAGTACGATAATTCACCCATCATGCTCATCTCAAATTCCCTGTGCATAGTCTCAGCAAATTCTACAACCAAAGAGTGAGTTGAACAACCAAAGATGATACCATCCACATAAATCTGAACAAAAAGTTGATTTTCACCATGCTAAAGAACAAAAAGAGTTTTGTCAATCTTTCCCATTTGAAAACCTTTTTCAAGCAAAAAGTTCTTAAATCTATCATACCATGCTCTAGGTGCTTGTTTCAAACCATACAAAACTTTTGACAATTTAAAAATATGGTTGGGAAAATCAGGATTTTCAAAACCCGGTGGTTGTTTAACATAAACTTCCTCCTGTATAAAGCCATTCGAAAAACACTTTTAACATCCATTTGATACAATTTAAAACCTTTTGAAGCAGCAAAAGCTAACAAAAGTCTAATTGTTTCAATCCTAACAACAAGAGCAAAAGTTTCATCAAAATCCAAACCCTCCACTTGAGTAAAACCCGAGCAACGAGTCTAACTTTATTTCTCACAATTAAACCATCCTCATTTTGTTTATTTTTGAAAATCCACTTGGTTCCAATAACATTATGTCCTGAAGATGGTTCAACTAAAGACCAAACTTTATTTCTTTCAAAATTTTCAAGTACTTCATGCATGGCGTTAATCCATGATTCATCAGTTAATGCATGAGTAACATCTTTGGGTTCAAAAGAAGCAACAAAAGCAGAATTTACAAAGTCATGCGCAGTTACCTTAGATCTTGTAGTCCGCTCATGTAAATTACCTATTATTTGTTTTGGCAGATGTTGTCATTGAATGTTGTCACGCCCGGAAATTTATCCCAAATTTCCTGACTATTTTATGTATTAAATCCCTGTCCAGGAATCAACCAGGGTACATAAAATGACAAATTAATACAAAGATCCAAACGTAAAAACAAAGCGTAAAAATAAAAATACTTACTGAAGAGGCACTTAGTCCTCACACCCAAAAACTGCAGCGGAAAAGAAAGACGACACTAGCGAGACTTCAGCTTTACTCCACAGGCAAACTCAACTGGGGTCTGAGCCTTGGTCTTCTAACTCCATCTTCACATCAGAAGCACTACACTTCTGAAAGGGGGAAAAATCGCAAGACTGAGTACAACCACCGTACTCAACAAGCCACACCGAGAAATGCAGACGTGCAAGGGAAGACAAGAGTGGCTTGAGCTATTTTGCATAAATGCGGTTTACAAACATTTAATGTTTAAAAACAGTAAAACAGTTGAGTAATTAAGGCAATATTAATCTTCCACGAACAACGTTATCCCCACGTTGAACAGGCCCAACCATTCCACTGAACTAAACCAATTCCATTAAATCAAATTATTCGGAGTGGGACTAATCATAGTGAATCGGTCAATCGCCCATAAGCGGGCACGGCTATTCGAATAGTTTTACTCGATCGAGGTGCGCAACTTTACCCACAAGACACGATTCCACACATGTTACCATGCCCCGAAGTACCACCATGATACGCAAAGGGAAATCGTGACAAGACCTTTCGCATAACTCCCTCTAACCAAGCGATACCACACCAAGGTTTCGCCCCCACTCCCGCAGGCGGCGGGCAGCCCTCTCGTGCCACGGTGAATCCGACGGTGATCAACCCGTAAAGCGGGCCGACCCAACTCCATCACGCCACCCTCACTAAGGTACGTCGGTCAGAGGAAAGCTATACTACGGATCCAGCCGTTGCCCATTCTGGCTTGTGGTTTGCACGGTATGTCTTCCAGGGTTTCCCATGAACCGGTCCTTAATTGCCATGAGTGCGACCATCAAAACCATGCACCCACAGCCCACCATTAAGTCACAGTATAGTTGAGATAATTATGACCAATAAGACATGGTCAGGTGTATCGAGCTTGCAGCTCATCAGAGATTAGAATAAATAGTGTAATTATCCCATTTAGTGAGCTAGTGGTATTTAAGCATGGTTAAGCATATAATTCTAGCTAAAGTCCACATTAGTGACTAAAGCTAGTTAAATTATCACCCAAGGTTAACAAAGGACGGATAACAAGTAAATAAGGCACAAACAAGCAGATAGGTAATCCATCATTTCATGTAATTAGCAAAGCAATGCAATTTTATTTGCAAACATAAAACATTTATAAAATAGGATCAATATGCTTCAAGGGAAGTGTGACTTGCCTTGCGTCACATATACCAATTGTTCATCACCATAAAAGAATCAAACACACTTTGATTTTACACAATTCTCTTTCAAAACTAAGGTAATTGGAGGCTGGAACAGATATGTAGCCATGAACATGGGAACCAGGCCTATCAATGCTAGGGAACATGCCTCATTCCTCATGATGTAGCTTGAGAAATTTCTTTTATGCGGATCAAGTTGTGGCCCAACAGCAAGTTGACGTGTGGTAGCCGAAGCCCTGGTGGATAAGAAAAAACTTTCCTTAGGCAAATTTCTCCTCGGCTACCTTATCAAACATTGAGGCAAGTCGTATCCAAGATCGCAGCCGACGCAACCATTAGCACTGGAGGCCCCTGGTGGTTCCTACAACTCTGGCTTGTGCTGTTGACTCAGAAGATTTCGGCCGGCCAAAGCTAACCGAAGCACGCTTCCCCCTCTTGGAGCCGACTGAGGACGATGAAGGGCACGAAGAAACAACCAGAAGATGTCTATCCTTTGGGGAGGCCGTAGCTACACATACAAGATCAAAACAGTCAGCCGAGCTGCTAGCCGAGTGGTTTCTGCCCCTCTACGACGGCTTTGCAAGGAACAATCGGACCTGGTTCCTATATGAGGATCGGTCAACATTCGAGCTGCCGATTGAGCTAGATCTAGATGAAATCAACTCGGACCGCCATCCCAAGTGTAGAGAAATATTTACCACGACGCTCACTCCATGCATACTACCAACTGGGATACACCAAGGCCGCAATGTCCTAAAGACTTATGAGTTTTATTACCCAGTATCGGCTGGCAAGCAATTGGGACTTAGGCAACTGCCCATCGGCTGCTACTATGCTGATAAGATTGAAACCCGAGGGATGGTGGACTCGGGGACAATGATGAACAAACTCATAAAGAGCCCGCCCCTCGGCAGCATAGGAGTTATGGAGTTGGATCACAAAAGGAGTGCAGCCTATGACAGATGGTGGGTGGAAATCAAAAGGCACATCTTCCACGAGCGGTCTTCAATGTACATCACCACCTTGCTGCCAGATGAGATCCCTTCGGTAAGTCTCCTTATCCTTAAGCACCTCTCTCTTTTAGTAATCGGCTATTGTTACTCGCTAACACTTGAACTTTTTCCTCCTCACAGACGACAGATATGGAGCTGCCTAAAGTGAGTAACTCTGGCATTGTCATCAAGCACCGCTTGGGCGTCCTTCCCAATGGATGCGGCTATGCCCCGTCGGCCATCGGCTGGGATGCGCCGAAGCTAAAAACCTTAATGCACGGTCAAACTCGTCAGGCCGTGTCGAGGAAGAAAAGGGTTGCCTCATCGGCTGCGGGGCCATCGGCTGCTACCGCAAAGAAGCAAAAGAAATCAAAGCCGACTATGCCGGCCGATAGCCTACCTTCCATTGATCCCAACGTAGATGACACTCTCCACAAGGAGGTCATGGATGAAGAGATCTCATAAGCTGTTGACGAAGCGGCCGAGTCAAGTAGCTGGAGTCGTAATTCAATCAGCCCGCTGGTCGACGATCCAACACCACCAAGCCCCTCTCCTCCGAAGCGATTGGTATGCATCCTGCTTCCTCGAATCTGGTCTCGAGATTATAATCGTTCAACTTCTAACTGGACTCCTCTTGCAGTACAAAAGATTACCCAACCGGCCTCCTCCCCCAGCCTCACCAGTAATTCTTGACCTTATTCTTTCCTTCTTGCTCGCTTTTTCTCAGCCGATGATTACTAACACTTGTCTCCTTTTGTAGCCTCTTCGGTCACCGTCGGCTGCCCCCCATGTATTGAGCGAGCGAACTCCGTCGGCCACATGCAGCCACCACACCGAAGAAGTTATTGTGCCAGCTCCCGTCGTACGAGTAAGTTTCGCCTCCTCCCTTTTCCAAGAAGTCTAAGAATTGGCTGCTTCGCTTCCTTTTAATCACTCCGATCTTTGTTGTAGACTCTAGCCGATCTTCTTCCTTTCGATATAAATGAATTCATCAGCGAAGAAGAAGCAGAAGCCACCAACCAGGACTAGGCCGCTATAGCTGACGAAGTTAAAGAAAAGCTCCAAGACATCCACCGTTGGCTAAGTATCGACATAGACCAGTTGGTCATGGAGCGCGGACCAATCTGAGTGAGATTCAATGATGTTCAAGGCCAGCTCCCCGACGATCTGGTTTTGAAGATTTCGCAGGCCATCTTTATGGACCAACAACGGTTTAGGATGGAGCGGGCCGTGCAAAGGATGGTCGATCGGCAAGCTCAAGCCGATCTGGCAGCTAGGATCGTCACCACCGTGCAAAACATAGTGCCTGAGAAGGCCAAGCTGGACGAACTGGTGGCTGGGCCATCGGCTACACAGGCCAAAATCAAAGAACTTGAAGCAGAAGAAGCCGGCCTGTTGACACATCTAGAGTAGTGCAGGGCTAAAATTGACACCAAAAAGCAAGTGTTGGCCGATCTCCCCAAGGCCACCGAAGACCAAAAGGTTAAGGTGACTTCCACCATCAAGCATTTGGGAGAACTGAACAAATCGCCAAAGCAGTCCCTGGTACCCAGGCAGAAGACATGGCTGTAGTCAATGAAGTCAAAGCCATCAAAGAAGAGGCGACACTGGCTATAGAAAAATTTCTGATAATGTAATAGAACTTAGTCTTCGGAACTACTAGTGCTTTGCCTTGTATATATCACTTTTGTAATTGGCTTGGCATGCTTTACGCATCAATCAAGGCCTGTGCCGATTCATCCGTTTCCATGTCCTGAAATGTCTCCAATTTTTTTGAAAACCCCAAAAACTTTGAAGTCCTCTGCCCCTGAATTCTGTCTTTGTATTGTATGTGCCCCCCTAATTTTCTCAATGTTGCATTCAACATTGATAAAATTATAAAAGAGAACCATTCGACACCTGTCGGCTAAACTGAGCCGATTGGAAAAAATCAGAGGGAAAACTTAGAGTAAAAACATTCTAAAGGCGATGTGTGTATTCTCACAACACATCGGCTAGCATGGATCGGCAAAAACCTTAGCCGAATCATGAATTGATCCAAACAGTTGGGTAATATTTCTTTAAATACTTGTCATTAAGAGCCCTTCCAAACACTTCTTCGTCTAATCCTTCTAGCATGTAAGCTCCCTTAGAGATGTATTTGTGGATCTTGAAAGGCCCTTCCCAATTAGGTGACCACTTGCCGAATTTGCTATCTCTTGAACTGATCGGTAGTATCAGCTTCCAAACGAGCTCGCCCTCTTCAAAAGATTTAGACATAACCTTTTTGTCGTAATGACGAGCCACTCGTTCTTTATCTCTAGTCACCTTTTCCAGAGCACGCATCCTTGACAGCACCAGATCTTCATATTCGTCCACCATCAGGTTATAATAATCATCGGCTGTCAATTCATCTTGCAACTGAATCCTTCTTGAGCCGATGATATTTCTCACAACAAAACTGCTTCATGTCTGTAGACCAGCTTGTATGGAGGCACCTGGATTGATCACTGGCAAGCCATCCGATAAGCCCACAGTGATTCGGCCAATTGGCTATGCCATTGCTTCGGGTATTCAGAAATCTTCCTCTTTATCAACTTGATCAGACTTTTATTTGAAGCTTCAGCCTGTCTGTTAGCCTGAGCATTATATGGTGAAGAGTATAGCAGCTTAATCCTCATGCTGTCGACAAATTGGACAAACTCGTTGGAGACAAAAATAGATCCCTGATCTGTAGTGATGGTCTGAGGGACACCGAATCTGTATATGATGTGTTCCTTAACAAACTCGATCGCATCCCCAGAGTCAACCTTCTTCAAGGGAATTGCTTCCATCCACTTGGTAAAATAATCGGTTGCCACCAATATAAACTTGTGTCCCTTGCTCGAGGGTGGATTGATCTGACCGATCATTGGCCCTCTGAACGGCCAAGACTTGATGATGGGATTCATAGTCGATGCTGATACTCTCTGGATGGCTCCAAATTTCTAACAATCTTGACAACCCTTGTAGTACTTGAAGCAGTCTTCTAGCATAGTCGGCCAAAAATACCCTGCTCTCCGAAGTAACCACTTCATCTTATGAGCCGAAACACGTACGAGACCCACGTTTTCACAGGGACGGGCGGTCGGACCGCCGAAACACGCGCGAGACCCCCGTTTTCATGGAACGGGCGGTGGGTCAGCCGAAACACGTATGAGACCCACGTTTTCTCAAGGACGGTAGCTCAGTCTGTCGAAACACGTACGAGAGGCACGTTTTCAAGGGATGGGCGGTCGGTCTGCCGAAACACGCGTGAGACCCACGTTTTCACTGGGACGGGCGGTCGGTCGGCCGAAACACGCGGGCGGTGTGTACAAAGGGCAGGGACGTAGTCAACGCGAGCTGATGACTCGCGCTTATTAGGCATTCCTCGTTGAAGACCAACAATTGCAATGATCTATCCCCATCACGATGAAATTTCCCAAGATTACCCGGGCCTGTCGGCCAAGGCTATATACTCGTTGAATACATCGGTGTAGCGCGTGTGCGGCCCAAAACTTCTAAGGGCATCACGGACTGTTATTGCCTCAAACTTCCATGGCCTAAACGGCCATAGTCCCTCTAAGAAGCTAGCTACGGAGGGATGGCTCCGCATAGCTAGTTAGCGAGCGAGGTCTCGTTCGTTAACGGAATTAACCGGACAAATCGCTCCACCAACTAAGAACGGCCATGCACCAGCACCCATAGAATCAAGAAAGAGCTCTCGTCGTCAATCCTTGCTATGTCCGGACTGGTAAGTTTCCGTGTTGAGTCAAATTAAGCCGCGGGCTCCAAGCTGGTGGTGCCCTTCCGTCAATTCCTTTAAGTTTCGCCTTGCGACCATACTCCCAGGAACCCAAAGACTTTGATTTCTCATAAGGTGCGACGAAGTCCTATATGCAACATCGCAGATCCCTCGTCGGCATCGTTTATGGTTGAGACTAGGACGGTATCGATCGCCTTCGAGCCCCCAACTTTCGTTCTTAATTAATGAAAACATCCTTGGCAAATGCTTTCGCAGTTGTTCGTCTTTCATAAATCCAAGAATTTCACCTCGACTATGAAATACGAATGCCCCGATTGTCCCTATTAATCTTTACTCCGATCCCGAAGGCCAACACAATAGGACCAGGAATCCTATGATGTTATCCTATGCTAATGTATCCAGAGCGATGGCTTGCTTTGAGCACTCTAATTTGTTCAAAGTAATGGCACCGGAGGCACGACCCGGCCGATTAAGGCCAGGAGCGTATCGCCGGAAGAAGGGTCGAGTAGGTCGGTGCTCGCCGTGAGGTGGACCGCCGACCGGCCCAAGGTCCAACTACGAGCTTTTTAACCGCAACAACTTAAATATACGCTATTGGAGCTAGAATTACCACGATGCGGCACCGGACTTGCCCTCCAATGGATCCTCGTTAAGGGATTTAGATTGTACTCATTCAAATTACCGGACACTAAAGCGCCCGGTATTGTTATTTATTTTCACTACCTCCCGTGTCGGGATTGGGTAATTTGCGCGCCGCCTGCCTTCCTTGGATGTGGTATGTTTCTGCTCCCTCTCGGAATCGAACCCTAATTCTCCATCAACCATCACCACCATGGTAGGTCCCTATCCTACCATCGAAAGTTGATAGGGCGAAATTTGAATGATGTGTCGCCGACACGAGAGCCGTGCGATCCGTTGAGTTATCATGAATCATCGGATCGGCGGCGAGCCGCGTCGGCCTTTATCTATTAAATGCGCCCTCCCGAAGTCGGGGTTTGTTGTTAGAATTACTAAGGTTATCCGAGTAGCACGTACCATGAAAAAAACTATAACTGATTTAATGAGCCATTCGTGGTTTCACAGTTCGAATTAGTTCATACTTGCACATGCATGGCTTAATCTTTGAGACAAGCATATGACTACCGGCGGGATCAACTAGGTAGCACGTCCTCCTCGACGAGCGGCGTCGTTCGCCGTCGCGTCGCGCGCCCAGCGAGGAGCGGTGGCGGCGGTGGCCGGGAGGGCTGTCGTCTTCCGAGAGCATCTCGCTTATGCGTAGGCACGGGGGGCGCTGTGAGCTGTATTGTGGGCGGCATCCGAGACCAATGGCGTGCGCGAGGTGGCCTTGGCGAGCTGGCACGCTTGGGTGCCGGTCACCACGAGGCAACACCGCTAGCGGCGTCAAGCGCGGAACGCTGGTAGGGCGCCCGCGTGCGGCGAATGGGTGCGAGCACCTCTGCCCCTGGGAGGGGTAGCAGCACGCAAGCATCTCTTCAAACCTCGGGTCACACGGCACGAGAACGGCCGTGGAATGATGGGCCCAGGAGCCGACAGTCGGCCGCACGAGGGTGGGGGTCCTGCAAGCATACACTGGTTCAAAGCAGCTCATACGCTACACAGCCACGGTGGCAAGGCCGTCCAAGCATCTGCCGCACGGAGCACGGGTGAGTGCTGGTGGGAGGACGGCCTACGGAGGGCCACCACGCGTGGAAGAAGTATCACGACCGAATCCAACATTTTCGATGGGACGAGAGCCTAAAAACCGTGCATGGACGGAACCACGGCAAAACTAGCTGTGGCACCGTGCCAGCAGGCCTAGAGGCACCTGGGAGGATCGCACGTGAAATCCTCCCGCCGCGGGGGGGGGCGTTGGCTCCCTTCCCCTACTATAGTATTGGGGTCTAGCCAGCCTCAAGTCCCTCCGCACTGAGCCCTTCACAACTCGCACACAGTTTTTTCTGCTGACCGAAACACGCACGAAACCCACATTTTCGTGCGTTCGGGCGGTCGGTGGGCGGAAACACGTAAGAGACGCGTATTCACAGGGACGGGTGCTCGGTCCGACTAAACAGGCACGAGGTCACGTTTTCACAGGAACGGGCGCCTCGGTCGGCCGGAACACGCACGAGACCGACGTTTTCACAGGGACGGGCGGCCGGTCGGCCGAAACATGCGCGAGACCCACGTTTTCGTAGGACGGGCGCTCGTTCGGCCCAAACAAGGATGAGACCCCGTTTTCACGGGACGACCGCTTGGTCGGCCGAAACACGCACGGGACCCGTTGTCAAAGGGACGGGGGCTCGGTCGCCTAAACACATACGAGAGGCACGTTTTCACGAGACGGGCGGTCGATCGGCCGAAACACGTGCGAGACCGACGTTTTCAAAGGGACGGGAGGCCGGTCTGCCGAAACACATACGAGACCGACACTTTCACAGGGACGGGCGGTCGGTCGGCCGAAACACGCGTGAGACCCCCGTCTTCACGGGACGGGCGGTCGGTTGGCAAACACGTACGAGACCCACGTTTTCTCCGGGACGGCGGCTCGGTGCGAAACACGTACGAGAGGCACGTTTTCAAGGGATGGGCGGTCGGTCTGCCGAAACACGTACGAGACCCACGTTTTAACTAGGACGGGCGGTCGGTCGGCTGAAACACGCGCGAGACCCCCATTTTCACGAGACGGGCGGTCGGTCGGCCGAAACACGCACGAGACCCATTTTCACAGGACAGGCGCTCGGTCGACCGAAACACGCCCGAGACCCCCGTTTTCAGAGGGACGGGCGGTCCGTCTTTACCGAAACACGCACGAGACACCCGTTTTCTCAGGGACGGCCGGTCGGTCGGCCGAAAAACGTACGAGACCCCGTTTTCAAAGGGACGGGTGGTCGGTCAGTAGGAACACGTACGAGACCCATGTTTCCAAGGGACGGGCGGTCGTTCTGCCGAAGCACGAGACCCACATTTTCACGGGACATGGCAGCACGAGCCGGCCCCACGGACGCCGAGCGCCCAGCCCTTCGCAAGTCGCACCCAATTTTGGCACGGGAGCCTCGGTCGACCGAAACACGCGCGAGGCCTCGGTCTTGGACGTGCCTTAGCCTTGGCACGGTCAGGAAGCACCATTCCCGCCGCCCGTCCATCTTTCCGTCTTCCTTCGCGCGGGATCAAAGAGACTAAGCGTGCTAGGGGCGACGTTCCATCCAACCAACGGCACGCTTATCATTCCTGTCGTGCCTTCGACACGCAAAGAGTCAGTCAGTCTTAGTCAGTGGCACCGAGACATGGCGTCTGTCTTTCCAACTGGCTTTCTTTTCAAGGTCCTGTTCCCGTGGCACGGTGCCTTCCCACCAGCGACACATTAGGGTAGAGCTAGCACGTGGACACGGTCGACTGCGTTGGTGGACAACATGGTGGCGCCCTGCGAGTGCCGTCCGGCCGGCCTTTGCGTTCCCGTGCCACCAACAAACACCAACAAAACAAACAGCCATGCTTAGCACTTAGCGCCGAGAGTAGAGTACGTAGAGTTAGAGTCTCGGTGGTTGTCAAAATCAATGGCGGCCGGGCGTGTCAAATGGATCGGAACCTAGGTTTTCGAGGGGTCGTGTGGGTGGGGGAGGAACAAATCCGTGCGACGCGGGCTGGATCTCGGTGGATCGTGGCAGCAAGGCCACTCGCCACTTACAATGCCCCGTCGCGTATTTAAGTCGTGCGCAAAGGATTCACCGTCGCCCGTTGGGAAGGGAGCTTCGAGGCGGCCGGGCCGTGACGCGTCGGCCGGGCCGGCTTGGCCAATGGCACGGGCCCTTGGGGGCTTGCACCCCTAACGTGGGTTGGGGCGGGCGGCAGGCGCAGGCGCCGCTTGCTAGCTTGGATTCTGACTTAGAGGCATTCAATCATAATCCAGCACACGGTAGCTTTGCGCCACGGCTTTTCAACCAAGCGCGATGACCAATTGTGTGAATCAACGGTTCCTCTCGTACTAGGTTGAATTACTATCGTGGCACGGTCATCGTAGGGAGCGGCTTGAGATCCACGGCGGTCGACGGGTTCGGGGCCAGCACCCCCGAGCCCAGCCCTCAGAGCCAATCCTTTTCCCGAAGTTACGGATCCGTTTTGCCGACTTCCCTTGCCTACATTGTTCCATTGGCCAAAGGTTGTTCACCTTGGAGACCTGATACGCATCATCAGTATGACCGGGTGTGGATGGTACTCGGTCCTCCGGATTTTCAAGGGCCGCCGAGGGCGCATCAGACACCGCGTGACGTGTGGTGCTCTTCCCGCCTGGACCCTACCTCCGTGAACCGTTTCCAAGGTTGGCGGGCCGTTAGCGTAAAAGATAACTCTTCCCGAGGCCCTCGCCGGCGTCTCGGACTTCCTAACATCGCCATCAACCGCCACGTCCGGCTCGGGAAATCTTAACCGATTCCCTTTCGGGCACGCGCGTGGTCGCGCTCGCGGGGTTACCCCGTCCCTTAGGATCGGCTTACCCATGTGCAAGTGTCATTCACATGGAACCTTTCTCCTCTTCGGCCTTCAAAGTTCTCATTTGAATATTTGCTACTACCACCAAGATCTGCATCGACGGTCGCTCCGCTCGGGCTCGTGCCCCGGGTTTTGCGGCGGCCGCCACGCCCTCCTACTCATCAGGGCATGGCGCTCGCCCAGATGGCCTGGTGTGGGTCACGCGTTTCAGCACCATCCATTTTCGGAGTTAGTTGATTTGGCAGGTGAGTTGTTACACACTCCTTAGCGGATTTCGACTTCCATGACCACCGTCCTGCTGTCTTAATCGACCAACACCCTTTGTGGGTTCTAGGGGTGCACACAGTTTGGCACCGTAACCAAGCTTCTGATTCATCCCGCATCGCCAGTTCTGCTTACCAAAAATGGCCCACTTGGAGCTCCCGATTCCGTGGCGTGGCTCATCAGAGTAGCCGTGTCGTCCTACCTATTTAAAGTTTGAGAATAGGTCGAGGGCGTTGCGTCCACGATGCCTTTAATCATTGGCTTTACCCGATAGAACTCGTAATGGGCTCCAGCTATCCTGAGGGAAACTTCGGAGGGAACCAACTACTAGATGGTTCGATTAGTCTTTCGCCCTATACCCAAGTCGGACGAACGATTTGCATGTCGGTATCGCTTCGAGCCTCCACCGAGTTTCCTCGCTTCGCCCGCTCGAGGCATAGTTCACCATCTTTCGGGTCCCGACGGCGTGCAACAACTCGAACCCTTCACGGAAGATCGGGTCGGCGGCGGTGTGCCCCGTGAGGGCCTCCCGCTCGTCGGCTTCCTTGCGCAACCCAGTTTTGAACCCGTCGACTCGCACGCATGTTAGACTCCTTGGTCCGTGTTTCAAGACGGGTCGAATGGGGAGCCCGCAAGCCGTTGCGGCGCGGCGCGCCGAGGGCATGCCGAGGCACGCGGTGACGCCTGCGCCGACGATGGTCACCGGGGGCGCCATGCCCCCGGGCTTTGGCCGCCAGCGCAGCCGACAACAGTCCACGGCCCGAGCCGATCAGCAGACCAGCCAGAGCCGCTCCGCATACGGCCGAGGCGCATCGCCGACCCCCATCCGCTTCCCTCCTGGCAATTTCAAGCACTCTTTGACTCTCTTTTCAAAGTCCTTTTCATCTTTCCCTTGCGATACTTGTTCGTTATCGGTCTCTCGCCTGTATTTAGCTTTGGACGGAGTTTACCGCCCAATTTGGGCTGCATTCCCAAACAACCCGACTCGTTGACGACGCCTCGTGGGCGCTGGTCCGGCCGAACAGGCTCTCACCCTCCTAGTCGCCCTTTCCAGGGGACTTGGGCCCGATCCATCGCCGAGGACGCCTCTCCAGACTACAATTCGGACGGCGTGGCCGCCCAATTCTAAAGCTTGGCATCTCTTGGTTCGCTCGCCGTTACTAGGGGAATCCTCGTAAGTTTCTTCTCCTCCGCTTATTTATATGCTTAAACTCGGCGGGTAGTCCTTCCACGACTTGGGGTCGCGGTCAGAGCCACGTCCTCGGTGCGTCTTGGGTCCTCGGGGGCCATCACGCCGATCACGCGCCGGGATGCCTTGCGACCTAGAGCGGCATTGTGAGCCGTCCACCATGCGCGTGCCGCACGCCGCCGGCCGAGCTTCGGCCGCCGTGCCTCGCGGCGCGGGGGCCGGACACCGCGTCCGCCCTCCAGGGTGGGGGCGTGGAGCGTCTTTCGCGTGACGCCCGAGGTAGGCGTGCCCTCGACGGGATGGCCTCGGGCGCAACTTGCGTTCAAAGACTCGATGGTTCATAGGATTACGCAATTCACACCGGTATCGCATGTCGCTATGTTCTTCATCGATGCGAGAGCCAAGATATCCGTTCCCGAGAGTCGTGTGGAATTTAACCAACTCGTGGTTGTGTCGCGTCGCGCCGCCGGCCGGCCAGGGCCGTCCGAGAGGCGCGGGCGTGTGTCCATGTTCCTTGACGCCGTCGGCACCGTGGGTTCGGTTGCGGCCCGGGGGCCTCGGTGCCGGGCGCGTGGCCACGCCCGGTGGCAGGGGTGACACGTTCACGGTCGGTTTTGGTCAGGGTCACGACAATGATATTTCCGTAGGTTCACCTACGAAAACCTTGTTACGACTTCTCATTCCTCTAAATGATAAGGTTCAATGGACTTCTCGCGACATCGGGGATGGCAAACCGCCCCCGTCGCCGTGATCCGAACACTTCACCGGACCATTCAATCGGTAGGAAAGACGAGCGGTGTGTACAAAGGGCAGGGACGTAGTCAACGCGAGCTGATGACTCGCGCTTACTAGGCATTCCTCGTTGAAGACCAACAATTGCAATGATCTATCCCCATCACGATGAAATTTCCCAAGATTACCCGTGCCTGTTGGCCAAGGCTATATACTCGTTGAATACATCAGTGTAGCGCGCGTGCGGCCCAAAACATCTAAGGGCATCACAGACCTGTTATTGCCTCAAACTTCCGTGGCCTAAACGGCCATAGTCCCTCTAAGAAGCTAGCTGCGGAGGGATGGCTCCGCATAGCTAGTTAGCAGGCTGAGGTCTCGTTCGTTAATGGAATTAACTAGACAAATCGCTCCACCAACTAAGAACGGCCATGCGCCCCTCCTGAAAGTCGGGGTTTGTTGCACGTATTAGCTCTAGAATTACTACGGTTATCCGAGTAGCACATACCATCAAACAAACTATAACTGATTTAATGAGCCATTCGCAGTTTCACAGTTTGAATTAGTTCATACTTGCACATGCATGGCTTAATCTTTGAGACAAGCATATGACTACTAGCGGGATCAACCGGGTAGCACGTCCTCCGCGACGAGCCGGCGCCGTCCGTCGCGCGTCGCCGCCGCTGGCGGGGAGCGCGCGGCGGTGGCCGGGTAGGCTGTCGTCTTCCGAGAGCATCCCGCTTATGCGTAGGCACGGGCGGGCCGCTGAGCTGTATTGTGGGCGGCAACCGAGACCAATGGCACGCGCGAGGTGGCCTTGGCGGCCGGCATGCTTGGGTGCCGGCCACCGCGAGGCAATGCCGCTAGCGCCGTCATGCCATCGCGGAACGCTGGTAGGGTGCCGCTGCGCAGCGAACGTGTGCAAGCACCTCTGTCCGTGGGACGGGTAGCGCACACAAGCATCTCTTCAAACCTCGGGTCGCACGGCACGGAACGGACGTGGAGTGACGGGCCGGAGGCCGGCGATCGGCCGCACGAGGGCGAGGGTCTTGCAAGCATACTGCTTGGTCCAAAGCGGCTCATACGCTACGCGGCCACGGCGGCAAGGCCGTCCAAGCATCTGCCGCGTGGAGCACGGGCAGTACGCTGGGAGGAGGACGGCCTGGGAGGGCCACCACGCGTAGAAGAAGTATCGCGACCGAATCCAACATTTTCGATGGGCGGGAGCCTAAAAACCGTGCATGGACGGAACCACGGCAAAACTAGCCGTGGCACCGTGCCAGCAGGCCTAGAGGCGCCTGGGAGGATCGCACCTGAAATCCTCCCGGGGGCGCACCGTTGGCTCCCTTCCCTACTATAGTATTGGGGCCTAGCCACCTCAAGTCCCCTCGCACCGAGCCCTTCACAACTCGCACACAGTTTTTCGACCGAAACACGCACGAAACCCACATTTTCGTGCGTTCGGCGTCAGCGTAAACACGTACAAGACCCGCGTTTTCATAGGGACGGGTGCTCGGTCCGACTAAACAGGCACGGGATCATGTTTTCACAGGAACGGGCGCCTCGGTCGATCGAAACATGCACGAGACCCCCGTTTTCACAGGGACGGGTGGTCGGTCGGCCGAAACACGCGCGAGACCCACATTTTCACGGGACGGGCGCTCGTTCGGCCCAAACACGTACAAGACCCACGTTTTCACAGGGACGGGCGCTCGGTCAGCCTAAACACGCACAGGACCCGTTGTCGCAGGGTTGGGCACCTCGGTCGGCCGAAACACGCAGGAGACCCCCGTTTTCATGGGACGGGCAGTCGGTCGGCCGAAACACAAATAAAACTCAGTGTCTTCTATGCATGCCGGCACTAGGGAAGACTCCTAGCCGGCATGTCGGCAGGGTCTCCTAGCCGTTTATTTTTTTTCCACATATATGCATGTGGACAAGTTTTGACCTTGACCAGGGCTTATGCACCATGCAACGTCAAAAATTGCAGCTGGCAAATTAGCTCAGAGTGACGGACGGGCAAGCATTATACGTGGACTTCATTTTGCCCATGGTCTCGCATCAAAAAGTGTTACAGGATGCAGTAGCAAGACGCACCGCGTACGCTCAGGAAAGTGCGTGGTACCTGTTCTTATTGTATATAAATAATAGATAAGAGAGAGATAATGTGCCTTTTATGGGATTTGCTAAATTTCATGTGCCTGAAATTCAGTTTTCTTTCAGACGATGATAATTGCATATATTTTTATACTAAAATTGCAGATTTAGATTGCTGCAATTTCTGTACACACAGTCTGTAATTTTTGGTTCTGAGCATAAAAAACCCGTTAGACAAAATATCAAACCCGACAAAACTTTTTTTGACTCAAAGACAATTAATAAATTACAATTATTTCTATAGTCAGACAAGAACAGAAAATTTATATGTTATGACACTAAGACAGATAATAAATCATAAAAATAATAATTTACTTGTATTAGTTGGTAGCCAAAGAATATTGCCTGAAATTATCTTAAAATTCAGGCACCTAAGAGTATAGGAAAAGTGGCCTTATATATTACCTGAGAGGCACGTAACATACCTACCATCGTTCATTTTGCCTTGCACTACTGCACTACTGCTGGCTTCACACACACACTGAGCTTAGAGCCTTAGACTATATCATGATAACCTCACCAATGATGCTTTGTGCGGCACTACTGTTATTCTCCCTGGGGATTCTATGGTCTCCAGTAGAGACGTCATCGACCACCGTGGTAGCAGCCTCCGGAATAAGCATCATGGCCGAAGGAAACAGGACGTCGTCGTTGGACGGCTGCCCGACGAGCTACGGCGATCTGACCTTCGCCTACCCATTCGGCGTCGGCACAGGCTGCTCCCGGGGCCCCTATTTCAGCTTGATCTGTGATGAGGGCACCGGTCGTCAGCTTCCCAGGCTCTTGTTCCGAGACGGCACAACCAAGGTGCTCCAGAGCATCAACGTCGCCTTCGGCGGGATTCAGAACTCTATCTACAACAACCACATCCGGGCCTCCGTCTGGGGTGCCATCCCCATGAAACACGGTGTCCGCGTCCACAACATGTCCCTGGAACCCCCTGGGAGGTCCTTCTCGTATACATTTGCTGATGTACTAAACATCACCCGCTGCGACCTGGATGTGTACTGGGTCGACCAGATGACCGGCATGACTATGTTTGGTTGCTCGACTTGGTGCCCCGGCGGCGCCAGCGGCCAAGAAGAGATCACGGAGCTAGGCACAACTGCACCGGCATGGGATGCTGCTCGGTTTTGGTGCAAGACATCAGGAAAGTTATTGAGCTCAGTTTCGTCCACCGGAAGAATAGCAACGGCGTCGGCGGCGGCGGCACCTCTCAGCAACTGCGGGATATAAGCAACCAGCATGCATATATTTTGAATTAGAAATAAAACTTTGGATAGGGCTTTAATAAAAAATTTGAATTCAATTCAAAACAAATTCAAATCAAATCTGATTTGGACTCCAAAAATTGTGAAATAAATTTCTTAAATCATGATTAACCATAAACAATCCAAAACAAGCATTGAGCACCCTAGCATTGCCATATCATAAATCAAACTTAATTCAAAATGAATTTAAAAGCACCACATGAAATGTTAAATGCATTGAAATGAGATGCATGCTTTATGGAATTGATTTGATTTGATGCAATGATGATTAGGGTTAGTTCAAAGGTGCCAATTCAAAGGTGTTCTACACTTCCGCCATATAAAGCCTCAAAATGTGCCATCTTAATACTCTCTTGATAACTGTTATTATATGCAAACTCTGCTAAAGGCAACCAATCTTCCCAAGAACCCTTGGAAGACAAGACACAGGCTCTCAGCATGTCTTCTAACGTTTGATTCAACATCTCTGTTTGACCAGAAGTTTGGGGATGGTAAGCAGTACTATGGATTAACTTAGTTCCCAAACTTTCTTGCAATCGCTCCCAAAAATGAGCAGTGAAATGTGGACCTCTATCGGATATGATTGTCTTTGGTTGCGGTCGACAATCTCGGCAAGGTATTGGTCGGCATCGAGGTACCCTAGCATCTGATCTGACTGGCAGAAAGTGCGCGGACTTAGTCAGACGATCAATTATTACCCAAATTGAATCGCGAACTTTCTTGGTGGAAGGCAAACCAGTGATAAAGTCCATACTGACATCTTCCCACTTCCAACTCGGTACGGACAAAGGTTGTAATGGCCCTGCAGGCTTCAGGTGAATAGCCTTAACTCGACAACACACATCACATCTGGCCACATAAGTTGCGATTTCCTTCTTCATTTTGGTCCACCAGAAATGAGACCTTAAATCTTGATACATCTTGTTACTACCCGGATGTATAGACAGCTTTGACTTATGAGCTTCATCCATAATCTTATTTCTGAGTTCTAGATCCTTTGGCACTATAAGACGGTCCTTGAACCACAGCACACCTTGTTCATCTATCCGGAAGTTAGGGATGATCTCAGTTTTTATTCTCTTTCAGATGAGACAATCCTTTGTCAAGCAGCTGCTTCTCAACTATCTGACGCTTCAAAGAATTTTGGATCTCGATATTCATTATTACTTCACAATGCATCAAGTAATTCTTGCCTATCCGATAAGGCTGGAGAGAATTACTGTGTGATTTCTGACTCAAAGCATCTACTACCACATTTGCTTTACCAGGGTGATAGTGGATCTGTAAATCGTAATCTTTAATCAGTTCTAACCATCTTCTCTGCCTCATGTTTAAATCTGGTTAAGATAAGATATACTTCAGACTTTTGTGATCCGTATAGATATTGCACACATTGCCCAACGGATAATGTTGCCGATTTTCAAGGCATGGACTACATGCCGCGTTCTAAGTCATGTGTTGGATAATTCACTTCATGTTTCTTCAACTGACGGGAGGCATAAGCTATAACTCTACCATTCTGCATTAGCACACAGCCCAAACCTAACTTCGAAGCATCACAATACACATCAAAAGGTTCCTTAATATTTGGTTGTGCCAAGACAGGGGCAGTGGTCAACAACTTCCGCAAGGTACAGAAAGCTGTTTCGCACTCCTCTGTCCAGACAAACTTCTTGTCTTTCTGGAGTAAACTGGTCATTGGCTTTGCAATCTTCGAGAAATCGAAAATGAACCTACGGTAGTACCCAGCCAATCCTAGAAAACTGTGAATCTCACCAACCGTGGTTGGTGCTTTCCAATCCATCACTTGCTGAACTTTCTCCGGATCCACGGAGATACCTTCTTCCGATAGAATATGACCTAAGAAGTGAACTTTCTTTAACCAAAACTCACACTTGCTGAACTTGGCGAACAACTTATGCTCTCTGAGTCTACTCAAAACAATTCTCAAGTGTTCTGCATGGTTTGCCTCATTCTCTGAATACACCAGGATATCATCAATAAGAAAACTGTGATGTTTAACTGAAGTCAACGCAACAACTAGTGTGAAGTTTAAGCAAGGTCCAAGCCGGCTCTTGGGTACGTATACTCCCTGACAGCGCATAATTTCCCATTGGTCTTTTGGCTAGAGGCCTGCACAATGGCTCGCAGGTGTTGTGTGTGTTGGTGAAATTGGACAAATGCTAGGGCATCGTGTAGGAGACATTAGTACCGAGCATTTCTTTTTCTTCTCATTTAGATCTGGTGCATCATCTTTTTTGTAAATTTATGAAAAACAATTGTACAACTACAGAAGTTTTATCAACGTTGCACATGCCTTATGCCTCAGGTTCATAGTAGCATCAAAATAAAACATCATTGCACATGTCTTATGCCTTAGGTTTAGAGTAGCATCAAAAAAAAAACATCATTGCACATGCCTTATGCCTCAGGTTCAGAGTAGCAACAAAATAAAACATCATTGCGCATGCCCAGATAACTGAAAAGAGACAGTTAATGAAAAGAGGCAGTAAGATAACTGCAGTATAGAACTGACAGGCAGTTAATGGTTTCTAGCACAGCCAGTTAATGAAAATAGGCCAAGTATGCAGGCACCACATTTAGTATAGAACTGACAGTACAGATAACTGAAAATTGGATAAAGTTTTTACCTCCATGCATTGTCAGTTTATCAGCAAATGAGCATAAAAAGTGTATAGTCCATCTCATTATTTATGCTTAAATTACTTGGATCAGTGCATGATAAGTTCAGTGAATTGAAATGCTAACCAGACAGCTAACATTACTAATGCCAAATTACATGCCTTCAAAAATCAAATAACTGTGCTTTCTACTTCCTTGAAGACAAAAGGGTCCTCCCTGGTTTTCATTACCGAGAACCAAGTAGTAACACATATGATTTGTTTCCGGTCTCAGCAATATCACCGTGTGCAGTTTAAAGACCCAAATGTGCAGTTGAATCTCCAACACTCAGTTTTGCAACCAACATATAAACTGGTTAGACTAGAAATGTCCAAATAAATAATTTCCACAATCTTAATTTGTACCTAGGTTGAATGAACTGGACAAGGAGGCCAGGCCAAATTTCCCAAAATACTTCCACAGTGCAAGCTAATATTTTGTAACTACCGAATTTCAAAACTTGACGTCTTTTTTTTTCTGCAATCAGTTGACACATCACAGCTTTATTGATCCAACAACAGCAACCGACATGTATCTATCGAATTTTAGCCTCAGACATTAAAACCAACAGATCTATACCGCGCAGCAGCTAGTATACATTGTACCTACCAGATCCATCTGGGTACGAGCGACAAGAGCGAAGGAGGAACCGAAATAGAGCGCAGGGGGTGGGGGTGAGAGATGGATCGTACCGAGGTCACCGCCGCGTCGAGCGGAGGAGCAGTCGGAGTAGCGCGCGGCGAGGTCGGCGAAGTTCGCCTGGCCGAAGAGGATCTGGTTGCGGAGATCGAGGAGGCGCTCGACAGCGTCGGCACGCGTGGTGGTGGAGATGATGCGGCCGTCGGGGTCCTTCCAGGATGCCTTGCGGCGGGAACCCCCGTGCTTGATGAGGATGTGCGCGCGCCCGTGATGGGGCCGCCCAGGGCAGCATCGGTGTGGTCAGGGAGGAGGCGGCGCCGGAGGGGTCGACGAAGAGGAAGAGGTGGTGCCGGAGGGGGAGGAGAGAGCGAGGGAGGGAGGTGGTGCCGGAGGGGGAGGAGGACGCGGCGCCGGAGGGGGATTTGGCGGCGGTGGGGAAAAAAATGGGCAGCCTGACGGCGTGCAAGAGGAGGGAGAGCGCCCAAAATTTGGCTTTCTTGTGCGGCCAAGCGCTTTATACCTGGGGGTGAGATCTGTAGGGGCGGTTCCTGATCCAACCGCCCCTACAAATAATTTTTAATTGTAATTTTTTAAATAGATAAATTAAATCAGACATTGGTAAATATTTTTGAGACAATAAATGGCTTCAAATGAAAATTATGTGAACATAACATTTGTAGTAATCATCAAAATGTACAAATCTTATTAAGGTCACTTGTCATTTGACTTTATTTGGATCACTCAAAATTTGAATTTCAAAAAATGACAAATTCAAATCAATTTTTGAAACCCTAAATGGTTTCAAATTTAAAATTAATGAATAACAAGTTTGATAAACTAATCAAGATCTACAATTGTTATATTGGTCATTTTTGCATTTGAGAAATTATTAGTAAACATTAGTTATAAATTGACAAGTTTGATATATAGTTTCATAAACTATATATAAGGTTCGTGATTCCGTTGCTAGTGTTTAGTTTTTCAGATGAGGTCATTTGGCGTTTCAAAATCTTGTTCGAAGTTGTAGTTGTTTAAATTCAGAAGTTGTTGAAAAAATTGAATAAACTAATGGCAGTAAGAACTCAATAGAATGATGGAGATTGATTTTACAAATTTTTAGAAAAAAAATCATCACATTTGGAGTTATTATGAGGGAGAAAAACTAGTTACAAAGTTTACCTACGGATTAAAAAGAAAAATCACACTGTTCTACCATAGAACAGTATGAACAGTATGATTTTTCTTTTTAATCCGTGGGTAAACTTTGTAACTAGGTTTTCTCCCTCATACTAATTCCAAATATGATGATTCTTCTTCCTAAAAATTTCTAAAATCAAGCTCCAACATTTAAGTTTGGTTAAACTTGGATGTGACAATGTTTTACATATTTCAAATTTTGAAATTTAAAAAATGACAAGTTCAAACCAGAATTTGAACCCTAAAATTATTTCAACTTAAAATGTGATGAATACCAAAGTTGTATAACTCATGAAGATCTACAAGTTTTATTTTGGTTACCTTGTCATTGGACTAAATTTTATCAGTTCATCTTGTCAACCATAGATAATTCCTAGAGTCAACTTATAGTCAATCACGGTCAAATTTGTATTTGGTCAAAACATAAACATAGACCCTAGCTCAAATTGTTTCACCGACGTTTTAAAAGTGTTTGCAAGCCACAAAGTGCATATTAGCATCACATGTGTACAATGAAACATACATAAATGATGTCTAGTCTCACACACATACATAAAATCATGTCTTACAAACACACACACTTACACAAACTAGCTAGACCCTCGCCGTAACAACTTTCCCCTTGACACCTTTTCGTTCCCATGGCAATGTGTCTTTGGGCAGGTTTTTTTCCACAACTTTGATCTTCTTAGTAAAGTCTGTGAATAGAGACATCTCATCGTAGTTCTTGTCAGCTTCAACATCGTCGACGCCATCAACTCCGATAATGTGTTGTTTCCCGAGCACAACCACGTGCTTAACTCTCTTCTTTGGGGGGAGGATGCTTTGTGGGTCAGGCATATAGCAAACTTGTGTGACATGTGAAGCAAGCACCCAAGGATCATCGTGGTAGCCTATATTCTGGAGGTCCACGACCCTCAATCCAATCTCATTGAATTGATGTTGCTTGATCCAGCGGCATCAAAATAGGGCCACCTTTATATCCCTTCCATAGTCAACTTCCCATATATCTTCAATTACGCCAAAGAACTTGGCCTTTTGCCTCACTCCGTCGATAGCCACTGTTCTAACACCGTTGTTTTGGTTTACACATTTAGTATCCTTTGTGTGGGTATCGTACATGTACCCATTGATTTCATAAGCATTCCAGGAGGTCACTTGTCTCGGTTGCCCTGCCGCCAACCTATTGATGGTAAGAGAATCTATGGTTTCTCCAAGTGGTATGTTCTTGTCCTTCAACCATGAAGTTAGGTGTTGCTTGTGCTGTTTCATGACCTAATCATCTGAACGACCATTTCTGTCTGCCATAATAATAGCCAAGTGTTCGTCAATGTATGGTTCCATTAGTTTTGTGCTTTGTAGAACGCTGTAATGCGCTCGACTCACTTCTTTGTAATCATGGTCGATGAACACTTTTCTACCACTCATGCCCTTTCCAGCCAGTCTACCCTTGTAACGAGAATCGGGATTACCAATCCCACTTTGTACTTTTAGCCACTCTTGACAGCACTCAACGACTTATTCAGCATTGTAACCCTCTATCATGGAGCCCTCTGGATATGCTCGATTATGCACGTATCGGCTTAGAACAGACATGAACCGTTCGTAGGACCACATTTCATGCAAGTAGCAAGGGGCCAATGCCTGTATTTGATGAATCATGTGAATCATGAGATGTACCATTATATCAAAGAAACCAGGAGGCAAACACATCTCTAGTTGGTTCTGGGTCTCCACCACGAAATCATGTAGGTCACTCAGCTCGTCCCTGAGAATCGTCTTTTCTGAATCTTCGAAAAGAAGTAGCACATGCGGGTGATGGCCATCTTTAAGAACTCCGGTTTATAGCCCTGATTGCAATTGGTAGGAACACCGTCAGCATCACATGACAATCATGAGCCTTGCAGTGTGCAAATGGCAGGTCCTTCATCGATACTAGCTTCTTCGGGTTCGCCGAAAACCCAGTCGGGACTTTGATCCCCCTCACAAAAGTGCATAAGGCTCTCCTCTCTTCTAGGTCTAGGTTGTAGCTAGCTGCGGGCAGAGTGTATTTTCCATTATCCTCAAGTACCGGGTGAAGCTCTGGCATCACTTGTAGCTTTACCATGTCTTTTCGTGCTTTCAGACCATCCTTTGACTTGGGTGTGTCCATCAATGTAGCCATGAGACTCTCAAAGACATTCTTCTGCACGTACATAGCATCAATAGCATGGGGGACCTCCAATTCTGGCCAATAAGGCAGATACTGAAAGAAGATTGATTGTTTCTTAAAAGGTATGTCTTCGATAGGAGGTGTGCTTCTATCTCTGATCGTTCCATCCGATTTCTTCTTTCCATAGATGATGCGTATATTTTTCACCATTTTGTACACATATTGTCCATTACGACGTCTCTTCGGAGGTGGTTCATTCTCTGAGATGTTGCCATAGTATCTCAAGTACAATTTGCTACGGCACATGTGACCTATCTTTAAGAAGCGCCGGTCCCTTATGTAAACAACCTTCTTGGATCCCTCCAGGTACACCCATTTAGTATCATCCAAACAGACTAAGCATCCCGTCTTGCCTTTGATCTATCCAGACAAAGCAAACAACGCGGGGTGATCATTGATAGTGACAAATATTATTGCTCTTAATGTGAAGTCCTCCTGTCGGAACGCATCATACATCGGCTCCCCATACCTCCATAGTCCCTCGAATTCTTGCATCACAGGCTCGAGAAACACATCTATATCAATGCCTGGTTGTTTAGGGCCAGAAACAAGAACAATGAGGAAAAGGTACTTTCGCTTTTGACACAAGTACGTTGGGATGTTGTACATGGTCAGGATCACTGGCCAAGTGCTATGGTCGCCTCATCCTCTCTTTGAAGGGATTCATTCTTGTTAGTGATATGTCCTAGAGGCAACATGGAGATGTTGGATATCATGGTCAATGTATGTATAAATGAATAAAGTGTTATTCAGTTCCATGAAATAGACATCTTGTATTGATAAATAAGTATGTGACTTATTTATGAGACTCTTTATGCATGAATCTATTTCTAAATGATCCTTGATCACATGTCATATTATTGGAACAAATATGACTCTAAGATCGGCATGTTTATTGATTGATGATCATGTTTCATAGATCATGGGTACAGAGATACCAAATCAATAAACATGGACACATGTGTTAAAGAACACATTGTTGGATAGACCCATCATGAGACACTACAGGAATTAATGTGCCATTAGTTGGTCTCAAGTAGTATTGGTGCAAAGTCCTTAGACCTGAGATCATCATGGATTCCAACATGTGTAGTAGCCTACTTTGGGACTACCAAACGCTATTCCGTAACTGGGTAGTTATAAAAGTAGTATTCGGGTTTGTTATGAAACATGGAGTGGGATGTGAGTGACCAATATGGAATTTGTCCCTCCTTTGGAGAGATATCTCTGGGCCCCTCGAGGTAATGGATTATGGAAATGTATGGCCATACTAAGTTGATTGATGAGTCAATCAACAGACAGATAATTCAATACGATTCGAGTGAATGGTTAAGCTATTGAAGGGATGACACACATCTTGCCCATAGCTTAATTGGTATCGTGAGGCAAAGGGATTTGTGTACACATTACAGGTTGAGTTAGACTCGAGCAGAAACCAAGTATACCTGAACCTACAGGGTCGCACGCTTAAGGGGATAGAATAGATATTCGAGTTAAACTCGGATACGGCTCGATCGGATAGGGATCCGATTGGATAGAGTCCTATGGGCTTACGACGTATGGGCGGCCAACTCTATGAGATTCGGATGAGATCTAATTCAAAATGGAGTCCTGATCGGTCACTAGTCCCAGTCAGCCAACTCTATATAAAGGGGCGAGGGTTGGAGAATTGCGGTATTGAATTGCATTGCGCCGAGATCAATCTCCACGGAAACCCTCCCCGCTTTCGAGCCCAACCCTACCTTGCATCGCATGCTAGCACACGGGTGTTCGGCGTTCTGTCCCCAGACGTGTGGATACCGGTAGAGGCGCTACTACGTTGCGGCGCTGCAGATCGACGACGCAAGTGTGGCTGCGGCGGATCAATCGGCTTTGGTAGAATCAACTGAGGTCGAGCGCATCGGAGCGAGGCGCGAGAATGCGGTCGGACGACTCGGATCAGCTACGGGATCGGCGAAGCGGCTGATTGGTGAATCGGATGTCCCCGGGAATTGGCTGTCGGCAAATCGGCTGTCATCGGCCAGCACTGTTCTAGATCGGATAGCCCTTATTGGCTAGTCCGCTGCACTCTACTCCAATCGGTAACGATCTATCGGCCCTTACTTGCAAGTGTTCCTGGTTTGCGTGGTAGAAAAGTTTTGTTTTATGCTATCGTAGCCTCCGCGTAACCCTTCAGTGGTATCAGAGCTAATCTTGCTTAGTTCGGGTTTTAGATTGGATCTGGAATAAGTTTTGCACACGGGTTGATTAGATCAATCGGTTTTATGGGATCTGTAGAGGAGAGTAGATGGTAGTTGCGTTCCTTGATAGTGTATCGGAACGACGTAATGTGATTACGTCGAAGCAATATCCATAGAACTCGGTTTGAGTCGGTTTCGGGATAGCGTTCCTTGATAGTGTATAGGAACGGTATAATGTGATTATACCGAAGCTATCTCGTAGTCCGACCTTGTTTGCTGCCTCACGCCTACGCAAACCATCTCCCTTGATAGTGTATCGGACGGCATAATATGATTTTGCCGATATGGTTTCCATAAGCGATTTCATAGATTGGATCTATGGATTTCATAGATTGGATCTGTGGATTTCGTGGACCTATGGATCTATGGACCGTCGTGCGCATACCCCCTTATAGGTCGTCTCGATACCATATCTCTATGATAGGTAGAAAACATTCTATGCCTAACTTGTTTTTTCAGAGAATGCTTTGAGATGGTATGGCCCTATTGTATGTATGAGATGCATGTGATGCGTGTAATATTCTTTCATATGTGCAATCCCGTAATATTCTTTCTTACGTGCAATGCTTGTAATATTCTTTCACGACCTACGAGTCGATGTAATCTTCGTATTAGCTTCTATAGTAGTAGCTTAGTTTGAAGAAAAACAAGCATCATGCACATTGAAAGATGGTGCCGAAGATGGAGATCCTCTGCGCCAGCATGGAGATGGAGATCACCATGTGAAGGGGGCTATACTATTTCATTATATGCTATTCTACATGCTTTCATATATGTGATATGTTTGTTTGATAGGATAGCATCCCTCCCAAAATTTAGTAATGATGCCCTTCTAAATGTTGCACCCATCACCGTTATGCTCGTCAATGGTGGATCTGCTAAAGCAGATTGTCATTCTCTATCATAACACGAGGGGGTATATGTCGGACATATACATGGAGCATTTGGTTTACTTAAACAAGGCTATCAAAACAGTTTTGGGCCTTGGGGCATAGGTTGACGCTGGGGCATGGAGATGTCACACCAACAACAAGAGTCACATAGAGATGTGATTAGCAAGGAGTTGCTTATCGATGTTATTAATCTTCTAGCCGTGATGCCAAAGCTCACTAGAAATTAATTAACATGTGGATCTTGACCCAATACGTAACCTAGAGGGAAGGTGTGAAATACGTAATGAGAGTCTTATGTTAAATTGTTTAACAATAGACATAGCATAAACATTGTGCTAAACGTTGCTTTTTCTGTTATAGAATAATGGCAACTAATACTACACCCAATACCTTTAATTTGCGATCTATTCTCGAGAAAGAAAAATTGAATGGAACAAACTTTATGGATTGGTATCGCAACTTGAGAATTGTTCTCAAGCAAGAGCGTAAGGAGTACGTTCTTGAAGTACCCTATCCGGATGAGTTGCCTAATAATGCCACCGCATCGCACGGAGGGCTTATGAGAAGCACACCAATGATGCCCTAGACATAAGTGTCTCATGCTAGCTACAATGTCCTCCGAGCTTCGAAGCAATATGAGAGCAGCGATGCTCATACTATTATTCGGGACTGCGTGGCATGTTTGAGAACCAAGCAAGGGCCGAGAGGTTCAACACCTCAAAGTCCCCGTTTGCGTGCGAGCTTGTGAGGGAAGTCCCGTCAATCCACATGTGATAAAAATGATTGGCTACATTGAGAGTCTAGAAAAACTAGGTTTTCCCCTTAGCCAAGAGTTGGCTACCGATGTGATTCTCCGCCGCTTCCTCCGAGCTTCGAGCCATTCATATTGAATTATCACATGAATAGTATGGATAAGACCTGGCTAAATTGCATGGAATGCTAAAGACACCGAGGAGAGTATCCAAAAACGGTCATATGTGATGATGATGCGAAAGCTAAGCGTAAACCACCTATCAAGAAACTTTGCACCAAGAGAAAACTAACTCCCGATGAGATCGCGAGTGCCTCCAATACAAAGAAGGGCAAGAAGGGGTCGGCGGCATCAGATGTCGTTTGCTTCTATTGCAAGAAGACAAGCCCTGGAAAAGTAACTGTAAGAAGTACATGGAGGATCTCAAAAAGAAGCAAAGTGCGACTTCTGCTTTAGGTATTAATGTTATAGACATTAATCTTGCTACTTCACCTACTGACTCTTGGGTATTTGATACCGGATTAGTAGCTCATATTTGCAAATCGTTGCAGGAAATGAGAAGAAGTAGAGGCTTGAGAAGGGACGAGGTGAACTCGCACATTGGCAATGGAGCAAGCGTTGCTACGATTCTTGTCGGCACTGTTTCACTTCATCTACCTTCGGGATTAGTTTTGGAATTAAATAATTATTATTGTGTTCTAACTCTATGTCAAAACGTTATTTTTGCTTCATGTTTGCAAGCGGAAGGATATGATTTTAGATCAATGGACAATGGTTGTTCGGTTTATCTCGAGAGATATGTTCTATTTTCATACACCATTGATGAATGGATTATACGTTTTGAATCTTCAAGCATCTCCCATCTATAACATTAATACAGAGATGCAACTCCCAAATGATACAAACCCCACGTTTATCCGGCATTGTCGCTTAGGCCATATAAATAAGAAACGCATGGAGAAGCTCCATAAGGATGGATTGCTTCACTCTTTTGATTTTGAATCATTTGAGACATGTGAGTCTTGTTTACTTGGTAAGATGACAAAGACACCTTTCATGGGACACAGTGAGAGAGAGCAAATGACTTGTTAGTATTCGTACATACCGATGTATGTGGACCAATGAGCTCAACGGCCAGAGGTGGTTATCAATACTTCATTACCTTTACCGATGACTTTAGTAGATATGGTTATATCTACTTAATGAGGCATAAGTCCGAATCCTTTGAAAAGTTCAAAGAATTCCGAATGAAGTACGTAATCATTTAGGGAAAACAATCAAGTTTCTACGATCGATCATGGAGGGGAATATTTGAGCCAAGAGTTTGGTAATCATCTCGAAAGATTGTGGAATTGTTCCACAATTGACTCCACCAGAACTCCACAATGGAATGGGGTGTCCGAAAGGAGAAACCGCACCTTGTTGGACATGGTGCGGTCCATGATGAGCCAAAGTGATCTTCCGTTATCCTTATGGGGATATGCTCTTGAAACAAAGCGTTCACACTAAATAGAGTTTCATCTAAGTCGGTTGAAAAGACACCATATGAAATATGGACAGGGCGACCCCCTAGTTTGTCTTCTCTCAAAATTTGGGGATGTGAAGCTTATGTAAAACGTTTACAGTACGACAAGCTCACACCCAAATCTGACAAGTGCTTCTTTGTGGGATATCCTAAGGAAACCAAGGGATATTACTTTTATAATCGGGAACAAGGCAAAGTGTTTGTCGCCCGACACGGTGTCTTCTTGGAGAAAGAGTTTCTTTCAAGAAGGGTTAGTGGGAGCAAGGTGCATCTTGAAGAAGTTCAAGAAACACTAGAAAATGTTTCGCTACCACGAACCACAACAGAGGAACAAGATGTTGTGCCACACTGTTGTAGATACACCAGCCCCACGAAGGTCCGAAAGATCACGTCGTGCGCCTGACAGGTACACAGGTGCGGAACAACGTGATATATTGTTGTTAGACAACGATGAGCCTAAGACCTATGAGGAAGCGATGGTGGGACCCGATTCCAACAAGTGGCTTGGAGCCATGAAATCCGAAATATAATCCATGTATGATAATCAAGTTTAAAACTTGGTTGATCCACCCGATGATGTCAAAACCATTGAGTGCAAATGGGTTTTTAACAAAAAGGCCGATATGGATGGAAAATGTTCACATCTATAAGGCGCAATTGGTGGCGAAAGGTTTTAAACAGATTCAAGGAGTTGATTATGATGAAACCTTCTCGCCCGTCCGTAACGCCCGAAAATCGAAGGAATTTAAAATCAAAAATTAAAAATCGGAACTTGTAAAAACTTTTGCTTGTAGCCTTTTTCTCGTGTTTGTTGCTTCTTATTTGCCAGCTCAGTTGCATAAATTTAGTTGTGAACAATTCCTCTCGGTGTTTGTGAAAACCAAATGATTTGGATTTTCGACGGGGAAAAAAATCTCGACGTCTAGGGTTAGGAATTTTTTAAAATATGATCGGAAAGGGATGCGGATTTACGAAGATATGTGTTTGAGAAATAAAATATCATCGGTGATTATGGAAAATTAATTAGGAAATAAAATAGACAATAAAATATTTTAAAGGATTTATACGAAATCTAGGAAATTTTTGGAATTAAAAATAGTGATTTATGAATTTAGGAAAAAGGAATAAAATTAAATATGGGAAATGTATATTTAAAAATAAATAAGTTGGTGAAAAGTTGAAAACATATTTTTAATTAATTCTGGAATAGTATGTATTTTTTGGAATTTTTAATGTAAAGGAAAAATTGGAATTTGAAAATCGGGAAAAATTAAAAACGCACTGTTCATTGCTCATCAACCGCTCGACGCCGTCAGGCCCCGGCCGCGCGCGCCGGCCGTCTTGCGCCGCGCCGCGCGCGCCACGCGTCGTCGCGCACGCACCCGTGCCCACGTCGGCCCCGAGTCACCCCGCCCGCGCCACGTTGGCCCCGACTCGCCCCGCCGCGCCGCGGCTGCTCCCGCCACGCGCCAGCCGTCGTACCGGCCCGCCGCGCGCTCGCCGCGCGTCCACGCCCAGCCGCCCGCGCGCGCCGCGTGCGCGCCGGCGCCGCACCGGACCCCGCCCGCTCGTGCCGCGCGTCACCCGCTTGCGCGGACCCCGCTTCGCTCGCGCCGCGTCGTCACCGCCGTGCCCGGACCCCGCCGCGCTCACGCCGTGTGTCGACACCCCACGCCCGTGTCACGCCCGAAATTCACACCGAATTCTGCAGCTAATTTGTGCATTACATCCTCGTCCGGGAATCAGCCGAGGTACACAAATCGACGTTATTGATAATACAAAATCCTCGTCTTAGAAACAATATAAAAGAGTTACACAAATGCGGCGGAAAGGAAAATAAACCGACTTAAGCTAAACTTGACACGAGCGAAGCGGAACACGAACTCCGGCTAAACCTTGACGAGAACAAGCCTACACCTCCTCGGAGACCTCGATCTTAACCTCGGCACGAAGGGGAAAAAGAAACAAGACTCGAGTACAACCACCGTACTCAACAAGTCACACCGGAAAAGGGGACATGATGCAAGATAAATAACAAGGAAAGGTCAAGGGGCTCAATTTGCATAAACAAAGCATTTAGTATATAATAATAATATTTGAAGACAAGAAAAAAGTAGTAATATTTAAGCAATATTAAATAAACGCTGTCCAACGCTCAAACCACGTTGCAACAGCCCATCCATCCACCCGCACCGGTCATACTCCAACATTTCATTCGAATAAAATAAATGAGACTAATCAAGGTGAATCGGTCGATCGCCCGTAACCGTAGGCACGGCTATTCGAATAGTTTTTACTCGATCGAGGTGTACAATCCGACCCACAAGACACAATCCCACAACACGTTACCGTGCGCCGGTGCACCACCACGGTGCCCGGAAAGGAATTGTGACGGACCCTTCACATAACCCTCTCTAATCAATCGTACCACACCAAGGTTTCGCCCCCATTCCCATCGGGCAATGGGCAGCCCTCTAGTGCCGCGGTGAATCCGGAAGCCGATCAACCCTTAAAACCGGGCCGACCCAACTCCATCACACCCACCCTCTCGGGATACGTTAACTAGAGACACCTACGCTATGGGCCCGCCATTACCCATGCCGGCTCGTGGTATGCACGGCATTTCTTCCGGGTTTCCCGAGAACCGGTCCTTAATCGTCATGAGCACGCTAACCAAAGTCCAACCATGTGCTCACGACCCACCTTTCTCATAATTCAATATTATTAAGAACAAGGTCATATCTTAATATCACTGGAGGTCAACTTTAGTATTAAACTTAGTGTGATTCCCTTAAGTGAGCTAGTTGCGCTAAGCATGACTAAGCAACCTTAAACTATCATCTAGTCACATTGGATCCCAAGTTATCAATGGTATAAGGTAAACAATCCTATGGTTGAGTACAATAGGTATAAACATCCCATGAAATGACATTCTAAAACATATGCGTATTTGAACGAAAAGAGGTATTTACATAAAATAGGTACAATATGGTCAATGTAAGGTATGACTTGCCTTGCTCGGAG
The DNA here is from genome assembly GCA_019925245.2 of Oryza australiensis. Taxonomy (NCBI): domain Eukaryota; kingdom Viridiplantae; phylum Streptophyta; class Magnoliopsida; order Poales; family Poaceae; genus Oryza; species Oryza australiensis. Next base: position 4,084,231 of record JAIFGZ020000170.1, read on the forward strand.
GGCGAGGAACCTCGGCGACTACTTGAAGAACGGGCTCGCGGAAAACTCGGGATCTACACGACAAACAAAGCACTCAACAAACACCCTAAAAAGTCTACTGAAACAGCACTGAAAAGTATTTTTAATGGATTCTTGACATTTTTCTGGATTTAATGAAATTTGAATGGACTAAAACGGAGCTCGGATTCAAAAGATATGAATTTTAGAAGTTTAATTACGATTTTTAAACTTAAACGAAAAGATTAAATTATTTATTGCGCAATTAAGTCCCGGTGACGTCATCCACGCGCGCCTCGGGCGACGTCGCATGACGTCGCGCGGCGGCGTCGCCCTAGGGCGGCGTCGCGCCGCACGGGGCGCACGCGGGAGGCGGGCGCGCGCGGCCGGATTGCCGCCACGTGGCGCGATCCGAGCGGCGGATCGGCAGCGATCGGACGGCGCGGATCCGTCGCGACGGACGGTGCAGATCCGTCCGATCCGAAAGATCGGACGGCACGAGAGGAGCGGCGCTAGGGTTAGGGTTAGGGTTTCACGGGTGGCGGCGGCGGCGGCGGGACGGCGGCGACGACCGAGCAGCGGCGGCGGGATGCGCGGCGACGACCGAGCGGCGGCGGCGCGGCGGCGGCGAGCCGCGAGCGGCGACACGCGCGCGGAAGGGAAAAGGAAACGAAGAAGAAAACAAAAGAAAGGGACGGCGGCGAGCTCACCGACGGTGAAAGCGACGGAGACGGCGGCGATTCGGGGTTAGAACCAACGGCGAACAAAGGGAAACGCGGCGGAGCTCGAGGGGTTTTAAAGGGAGAGAAGATGTCGAATCGGGCACGGATACGGCGGGGATAAGGTCACCGGCGTTTTCGGACTCGGAGAGAGAGGAGAGATATCCGGCGGTCGTTTCGGGCGCAGACGGCCGTTTCGGCGTGCGGGAAAGCGGGCACGGGTGCGACGGCGTGGCGGAGCCGGCGTGGGGCCACGCGCGCGCGAGGCGCGCGAACGGCGCGAGAAAGAGGCGGGCGGCGCGGCCATGGCGGCGGGCGGTTGGGCGGCCGGGTGCGAGGAGCGGCTCCGACAGTGGGGCCCACTATCGGTGGCCGCGGCGCAAGGAGGCGCCGGACTTTGCGTGGCGCTGGCCGCTCTTGGGCCTTGGCCCACTGGCCAGAGAGGAGGGCGGCGGAACTGGGCCGACGGCCCGTTACGGGCGACGGCGGGAAAACCGTACGGCCGCAGTACGGAAAAGGAAAAAAAGAAAAAGAAAAAGAAAAAGGGATTTAGGGACTTAATTAAATTCCTGTTTTCTTATTTAATTGATTAAAAATACTTAGAGTGCCCTAAAAATTCCAAGTAAAAATCGTTAGCGTATTTTGACATGAAGAATTCAAGAAAAATCCTACCATGTCATTTCCATTTATTAATTGCATTTTAAAATTATAGGTTGACTCCGAGGTTAATTTGAAATTCCTATTATTTGGTAAATTATTTTAGATGAATTAGGAAAAAACCCGGGATGTGACACCCCCCCCCGCGCGTCACCGCGCTCGCCGCGCCGGCCCCGCCAACCCACGCGCCGCGTGTCCGACGCGCAGCGCCGCGCCGCCCCCTATCCCGTTCGCTCCCCGCCGCGCCTATTTAAGGCCTCCTCTTCCCCTCTCGTTTCCCCACACCACCGCCGCCTCTAGCCTCCTCTCCTCTCCCGAGCGCCGGAGCTCCGCCACCCTCCCCTTGCCGTCGCCATCGCCGGTAAGCCCCGAGCCGCCGCCCCCTCGCGTTTGCGCCGCCGCCGCCATAACAGAAAGCGGAGAGGGTGGCGTCCGGTCGAACACATGGCGGGGTGATGAATAGTGGCATAGGAAAGGAAAAAAAGAAAAAGAAAAGAAAAGAGAGAAAAAGGGAAAAAGAAAATAGAGAAAAAATAGGAAAAATTATAGAAAATTAGGAAAAATATTTTGGAATGATTTGGGTGAATTTTTGGGCAAAAATAAATTATTTTCTTATATAATTTCTCGAGTAAAATCGAAAATCGGAAATTGGACTTTTTCAAAATTTTGTTTCGCGTTGTTTTTTAAATCCGGATTTCGTTTAATTCTTCCTCGCCATTTAAATATGTTTCTCTTTTGTGCTCGAACCTTCAAAACCTCGAGCACAAATCCCTTCGCTGATATTTCTAAATCTATTTTCTCAGATAATTACGATCGTCGTTTTGCGAAAACCCTAGGGCATCGACTAGAGTTCAAACTCGGATTTTTTCCCTAGCAACCCTCGCCCGAACTCAAGTAGAATTCTAGGCCAAACATTTGGAGTCGTTTTCATGATTTTTATGGTTCTTTTCGATCTCTCGGTATTTCATTGAATTCTAATTGAATTCAATTGATCTTTCGCACGTACGGATAGCACCTGAAGAAGCAGGCACCGACTCCGTTGAAGACCCCGCTCAACAAGCGTGCGAGCAAGGCAAGTCATCACACTCTTTGAACATATTGATCTCAATTGCAAAATAATATTGTTTTAAACTTTAAACATGCATGCTATACAGAAAGAATTACCTATACTTGTCATGCCATGCCTTGCTATTGATTACCTTTAGAGTTATTCCTTGTAACCCTCGATGTGATACATACAACCGGAGAATATCTTCGGTAAAATGCTTAGCCATGCTATATTTAGATTCATGCATACGCTTGATTTTATGAAGAGCTTTATGCTTGGGCAACTACCTTAGGGAAGGTAGTTGAGATACGACATGTGGAGACATGAGCGCCACATTGCCACGAGAATGATGAAATGAGTTTTGATGAAAATTGAAAGTATTAAACAAATGTTTTAGACTGGGGCGGCTGGATAATTTGGGTGGATTCTGGAAAAGGCAAGTGCCGACCCTGGTCAATTAAGGACCGAGCCATGAGATAGCCGCGAAATGAGCCAGTACAACCATACTTCTCGAATGGGTATAGACCTAGCGGAGTAGATAGCCGAGCGGAGGCGGTACCCTTGCATAGTGGTTCTTATGTATGAGATGAGATTTGAAAGGGATGATGGGAAATTGAAATTTATTATAACTTGATGAATGAAGTCTTCCCTTACCCTGGGTGCGCCAGAACTCCTCTCACTCCTAGAAAATGACGGCTAGAGTGCATGAGGGCTTAAGTTCATGGAGCGGGTACTGCCGAAGTGAGGTTATCGAAAGGCTTTGCCGTGACCGTCTCATGTGTTGGGACGTAGGCTCATTTGTTGGGCAGTCGCGGAGTACGGGTAAAGTGTTAGATCCACTGTAGTGTGAATGAATCAATCTATTCAAATAGCCGTGCTCGCGGATATTGAGCATCGTGACAAGACTTTTGCTTGGCTAGACTTTAAACTTTAAAATGATGGGATGGGTTTGCATAATGATTCTTATTCACTAGTGGATCAACTTCTCGAGATACGAGAAGGGGTGGACTCCCCAGAAAACCATGACGAATCGGAAGCGGGAAGCTATCCTTGGAATCACGATGGATGGTAGACAGAACCGTCGCCGACTTAATGAAGTATGGAACTAAAAATTGGCTTGGCTAGTTGTTAGGCTTGTGAAAAGAGTTGTGAAAATTGGCTTTATGCAAAAGAATACCACCATTCTTTGAATGACCCTATCATTGCATCACTTCCGTGTTGGCTTGCTGAGTACGGTTGGTACTCACCCTTGCTATACGCACAAACCTTCAGATGGTGGGAATGAAGACTTGGAGGATCCATATGCCTACTACCAGGAGGGCAAAGAAGCTGATGGCGCATGCTAGGTCTTAGTCTCCGGTCGTTGCCTGTGGCAATTGACAAGCCGCTGCCTTCATTCCGCTGCCTTATCTAATTTCTACTTTTGGGTTGTATCTGGACCATGAGGTCCTATGTGTTGGATATTGCCTTCGGGCATATTATTGTAATAATTTCGATGTCAGACTATTTGTGCATTTGCACCTGATTGTTCAGTACTGTATTTCGTGAGTACCAAACTACTCGATCCAGGGAAATGGTACTATGAACATGAAAGATTCCCGTTCCAAAAACGGGGGTCCACGTTGTCGCAATGCTTAAATCTATTCGGATTATCTTAGCGATTGCTGCATATTTCGATTATAAGATATGGCATGGATGTCAAAACGGCTTTCCTAAATGTAAACCTAAGCGAGGATGTATACATGATACAACCTGAGGGTTTTATCAATTCACAATCGCCTCGAAAGATATGCAAGCTACAGAAATCCATTTATGGATTGAAGTAAGCATCTCGTAGTTGAAATATTCGTTTTGATGAAGTAATCAAAGGGTTTGGTTTCATCAAAAAGAAGAGAAGGCCAGTGTTTACAAAAAGGTCAGTGGGAGCGCAATTGTATTTCTAATCTTATATGTGGATGACATATTGTTGATTGGAAATGATATCCCTATGCTAGAATCCATCAAGTCTTCATTGAAAAATAGTTTTTTCATGAAAGACTTAGGGGAGGCAGCATACATATTGGGCATTCGGATCTATAGAGATAGATCCAAGAGGCTAATTGGATTAAGCCAAAGTACATACATTGACAAGGTGTTGAAAAGGTTCAACATATATGATTCCAAGAAAGGTTTCTTGCCCATGTCACATGGCATTAATCTTAGCAAGAATCAGTGTCCTCAGACACATGATGAGCGGAATAAGATGAGTATGGTTCCATATGCTTCGGCAATTGGATCCATCATGTATGCCATGCTTTGTACACGTCTAGATGTCTCGTACGCTTTGAGTGCTATGAGCAGATACCAGTCAGATCCAGGTGAAGGTCACTGGACTGCCGTAAAGAATATCCTTAAGTACTTGAGAAGAACTAAGGATATGTTCCTAGTCTATGGAGGTTATGAAGAGCTTGTTGTAAGTGGTTACACCGATGCTAGCTTCCAAACGGACAAGGATGATTATAGATCGCAATCTGGGTTCGTGTTCTGCCTGAATGGAGGCGCAGTCAGCTGGAAGAGTTCCAAGCAGGATACTGTTGCTGGGAGGCCGAGTACATTGCTGCTTCAGAAGCTGCAAAGGAGGTTGTTTGGATCAAGAAATTTGTTTCTGAGCTTGATGTGATGACTAGTGCGACTGGTCCAGTGTCTCTCTATTGTGATAATAGTGGAGCCATTGCGCAAGCCAAGGAGCCGAGGTCACATCAGAAGTCCAAACACATACTTCAGCGATATCATTTTATCCGCGAGATAGTGAATAGAGGTGATGTCAAGATATGCAAAGTGCACACGGATCTCAACATAGCCGATCTACTGACAAAACCTCTCCCTCAGCCGAAACATGAGGCGCACACAAGAGCAATGGGTATTAGATACTTACATGATTGACTCTAGTGTAAGTGGGAGACTGTTAGTGATATGCCCTAGAGGTAACATGAAGATGTTGGATATCATGGTCAATGTTTATGTATAAATGAATAAAGTGTTATTCACTTTCATAAAATAGACATCTTGTACTGATCAATAAGTACGTGACTTATTTATGGGACTCTTTATGCATGAATCTATTTCTAAATGATCCCTGATCACATGTCATATTATTGGAACAAATATGACTCTAAGATCAGCATGTTTATTGATTGATGATCATGTCTCATAGATCATGAGTATGGAGATACCAAATCAATAAACATAGACACATGTGTAGTAGCCTACTTTGGGACTACCAAACACTATTTCGTAACTGGGTAGTTATAAAAGTAGTATACGGGTTTGCTATGAAACATGGAGTGGGATGTGAGTGATCAAGATGGAATTTGCCCCTCCTTTGGAGAGATATCTCTGGGCCCCTCGAGGTAATGGATTATCAAAATGCATGGCCATGCTAAGTTGATTGAGGAGTCAATCAACAGACAGATAATTCAATACGGTTCGAGTGAATGGTTAAGCTATTGAAGGGATGGCACACATCTTGCCTAGGCAAAGGGATTTGTGTACACATTACAGGTTCAGAGTCGATATTATATTCTTGTATGCTATGGTGTCAATATGTGCTACTAGGCGCCGCTGTTGACAAATCGACTGAGTTAGACTCAAGCCGAAACCAAGTATACCTGAACCTACAGGGTCGCACGCTTAAGGGGATAGAATAGATATTCGAGTTGAACTCGGATACGGCTCGATCGGATAGGGATCCGATCGGATAGAGTCCTATGGGCTTATGACGTATGGGCGACCAACTCTATGAGATTCGGATGGGATCCGATTCAAAATAGAGTCCTGATCGGCCACTAGTCCCAGTTGGCCAACTCTATATAAAGGGGCGTGGGGTGGAGAGTACACGGGTGTTCGGCGTTCTGTCCCCGGACGTGTGGATACCGGTAGAGGCGCTGCTACATTGCGGCGCTGTAGATCGGCGACGCAAGCGTGGCTACGGTGGATCGATCGACTTTGGTGGAATCAGCTGAGGTCGAGCACATCGGAGCGAGGCGCGAGAACACGGTCGGACGACTCGGATCGGCTGTCGGCAAATCGACTGTCATCGACCAGCACTGTTCTAGATCGGATAGCCCTGATTGGCTAGTCCGCTGCACTCTACTCCAATCGGTAACGATCTATTGGCCCTTACTTGCTAGTGTTTCTGGTTTGCGCGGTAGAAAAGTTTTGTTTTATGCTATCGTAGCCTCCGCGTAACCCTTCATGGGACTATTATTGTAATAATGTTTTTGTGTAAGACTATTCGTGCACTTTGCACCTGATAATTCAGTACTATATTTCGTGAGTACCAAACTACTCGATCCAGGGAAATGGTACTATGAACACGAAAAATTCCCGTCTCAAAAATGGGGGTCTACAGTAAGTGTCTTTCTCTCTCAATCTCTTTGCTTCATCGGCTATCACTTATATATCTCATTAATCATGCTTCATCTTCTTGCAGACAACTGTCACCTCTCCTCCTCATGCAAGCAATACAGGAGTTGCAGTACTCTACGCCCCTGGCGTGCTGCCCAATGGTTGTGGGCTGGCCCCTTCCATCATCGGCTTCCATGCGCCGAAAGTGTCAGCACTTCTACACGGCCAGACTCGTGAGCCACTTCATCGGAAAAAGAGGACCAAGCCATCGGCTGCTGCTGCACTAGCTGTGGAGAAGAAAAAGGCTTCGAAGAAGCGAAAATTGAACCTAGCCGATGATTTATCTCCCATTGATTCAGATGTAGATGCAATCCTCGAGGAAGAGGTTAGAAATGAGGAGATGGAGCAAGCTGTTGATGATGCCGCAGCCGAAACAAGTGCTTTAGACAAATATGCTCAGACCCCATCGGTCGAACAAACTGTTGAAAGACTCCGAGCCCTCCGAAGCGCACTCCTCGTTCTCAGCCGGTAAACACCTCTTATTACTTGATCTTATCAACTTCTCCATGTTTATGCCTTATCAAGTCCTTATGTTTGCAGACTAAGAAACTGGCTTCAAGAAAGAAAGCAGCCCCTCCTCCATCGGTAAGCTTTATCAACCCTAGTATTTCCATTGGCCGATTTCTAAACTTATGCTTTTTCGGCCTCCTCGCGCTCCAACACCGCCCCATGTATTGAGCGAGCGTACGCCGTCGGCTGCAGGTGGTGGCGATGTTGAAGACGAGGCCACTTCGACCCCGGCCATTCGAGTAAGTCTCGTTGTCCTTATAAATCGGCTTATTGACTTTTATTGATCTTCCAACCACTTCTTGTCTTGTAGACTATAGTCGATCTTTTGCCTTTCGATCTTTCAGAGTTCATGGATCTCAATGAGGATGCTGGCAAGGCCATGGTGCTGTTGGATGAAGACCTAAGGGCTACACTGTCAGACATAGCCGAGCGGTTGGAGAGCTCCCTCGACACCTTGGTCATCGATTGCAGCTCCATTCGAAATCGGTTTAAAGAGATCCAATATCGGCTGCCAGATCAGCTGGCCGATATCATCGCACCGGCTACCTTCATGGAGGTGCATCGACATAAGTTTGAAAGGGCCAAGCAAAGACTAGCTGATCGCTGAGAAAACCAAGCGCTCGAGGCTAACATCAAAGCCACCAACAAGAAATCACCGCTAAAAAGGCGAAGTTTGATGCCCCAAACCGAGTCGATCGCCAACTGGATCGGCTTTGCAAGTGCCGGGAAGAATTTGCAACTGAACTTGCCAGGCTTGATGCCGAAATAATATCAGAAGAACAGCGTATAGCTGGCCTGCCCAAGGAGATTGAAGATCAGAGGGCAAAGATCAAGGCTGCAGTGTCATATCTATCTGATCTGGCCAAGGCGGTGAAGCCAATCCTAGGGAGCGACGCAGTCGACACGAAGGCGATCGATGACGTAGATCAAATCCGTTGAAAAGCCATATCGGCCATAACTGATTTCTTGTCTCAATAAGTCGGTTGTAATATTTGACTTCACGGCTTTTGTAAACTAAATTCTCACCACTCTTTTGTAATCGGCTTGCTTGCATTATTCAATGTTGATCACATGCGTGTTTGCCGATCGTATCTTGAATGCTTCGAAAGTTTCAAAAATTTTCCTAAATTTGCGACATCCAAAAATTTGCTAAATCTTCTATACCTGATTTCTGACTTTGTATTACGCATGCCCCCCTAATTTTGTCGATGATGTCTTCAGCATTGATAAAATTATTGATCCAAACAACCCAACACTTGTCGGCTAGGCTGAGCTGATTTGGGAAAACCAGAGGGGAAAAACTTAGAAAATGTCCTAAAGGCGATGTGTGTTTTTGTGCCACACATCAGCTAGCATGGATCGGCAAAACCTTAGCCGAATCATGAGTTGATCCAAACACTGGGATAATATTTCTTCAAATACTTGCCATTGAGAGCCCTCCCAAATACTTCTCCATCTAATCCTTTTAACATGTAGGCTCCCTTAGAGACGCACTTGTGGATCTTGAAAGGCCCTTCCCAGTTAGGTGACCACTTGCCGAATTTGTTATCCCTTGATCCAATCGGCAGTATCAGCTTCCAAACGAGTTCACCCTCTTCAAAAGATTTAGGCACCACCTTTTTATTATAATGATGGGCTACTCACTCCTTGTCCCTAGTCACTTTTTCCAAAGCACACATCCTTGATAAAACTAGGTCTTCTGATTCATCCACCATTAGATTATAATAGTCATCGGCTGTTAGCTGATCTTGTAGTTGAATCCTTCGTGAGCCGATGATATTTTTCCATGGCAAAACTGCTTCATGTCCATAGACCAATTTGTATGGAGACACCTGGATTGATCCGTGGCAAGCCATCCGATAAGCCCACAATGATTCAGCCAATCGGCTATGCCATTGCCTTGGGTACTCAGCGATCTTCCTCTTTATCAGCTTGATCAAACTTTTATTGGAAGCTTCAGCTTGCCCATTATCCTGAGCATAGTATGGTGAAGAATTTAACAATTTAATCCCCATGCCATCGGCAAAATGAACAAACTCATCAGAGACAAAGATAGATCCCTGATCCGTGGTAATAGTTTGAGGGACGCCGAATCTATATATGATGTGCTCCTTGACAAATTCAATTGCGTCTCTGGAGTCAACCTTCTTCAAGGGAATTGCTTCCACCCACTTGGTACAATAATCAGTTGCTACCAATATAAATTTATGTCCTTTGCTCGAGGGTGGATTGATCTGGCCGATCATGTCGATCCCCCAACCCCTGAATGGCCAAGGCTTGATAATAGGGTTCATAGCCGATGCTGGCGCCCTCTGGATGGCTCCAAACTTTTGGCAATCTTGGCAGCCCTTGTAATATTTGAAACAATCTTCCAGCATAGTCGGCCAAAAGTATCCTGCTCTTCGAAGTAGCCATTTCATCTTGTGAGCCGATTGATGCGTGCCACAAATTCCTTCATGTACTTCTCCGATAGCGACCTTGGCTTGATCGACACTGAGACACTTGAGCAGCACACTATCAATCGTCCGATAATATAAATCTTCGTCAATCAAAACATATCTCAAAGCCTTGTAACGCAATTTCCTTGAAGCCGACCGGGATGGGTTTTGCAGATAGTTGTAAACTTCGTATCTCCAGTCATTGGCTGACATAGTGGCTATTTCTACCTCTATTTCTTTTGTCAATGGCATATAGCCCGATGCCCCTTGAGCTAAATCATTGGCTTCTGCATTTTGCTCCCTGGGGATATGTTTCAAGGTTACTAGCCGAAAGCTGTCCATCAATTCTCGACACCTTTGATAGTAGACCATCAGTGTGTCATTCTTGTACTCATATTCTCCTGATAACTGGCTCATGACCAACAGTGAATCTCCCATTATCTCAATGGTGTCGGCTTCGACTTCCTTTAGCAGTTGTAGTCCTTTTAGCACGGTTTCATATTCGGCTTGATTATTTGTTGCATGGGGTGTAATTGAAAAAGTGAACTCAAAGCTTGCCCCCCTTGGGGAAATTATTACTAAGCCGATGCCGCACCCATTTGTGCAAACTGAACCATCAAAAGTTAAAGTCCAAGGCATGATGTCCACCGAGCCGATTGAATCATCTCTTTGTTCTACTATAAAATCGGCTATAACTTGCTCCTTTACTGCCTTGGATGCCTGGTATCTCAGATCAAACTCTGTTAGGGCAAAAATCCACTTTCCAACTCGTCCTTTTAGAACTGAAGCCGATAGCATGTACTTTACTACGTCGGCTTTGCATACCACAGCACACTCGTTGGATAATAAATAATGCCTTAACTTCGTGCATGAAAAATACAAGCATAAACACAATTTCTCCACTGGTGAATATCTTGTTTCTGCGTCTAGAAGCCGTCGGCTGAGATAAAAGATTGCCTTTTCCTTCCCTTTGATCTCCTGAATCAAAACTGAGCCGATTGATTTCTCATCGGCTGACAGATATAACTTGAACGACACCCCTTTTGTGGAGAAATTAGGACTGGAGGGGAACTTAGATAACTCTTGATATTGTCCAAAGCTTTTTGTTGCTCTGCCCCCCAGGTGAACGCTTGATCGGCCTTCAGCCGAAGTAGCGGTGTGAACGACTCCATTTTTTCTGACAGATTTGCTATGAACCGTCTAATGAAGTTGATTTTGCAAACCAAAGATTGCAATTCCTTCTTATCCTTTGGAGGTTGAATCATCTTGATGGCGTTGATGCTTCTCTGTGTGACTTCGATCCCCCTCTCGTGAACAAGAAACCCCATAAACTGTCCAGCCGATACGCCGAACGCACACTTTTGTAGGGTTCATCTTCAGGCCATACTTCCTCGTTCGCTCTAAAACCTTCCTCAGATTGGCTATGTGGTCTCCCACTTCCTTGGATTTGACGACGACATCATCAATGAAGATTTCCACTAAAAAGCTGATCAAATCATGAAAGATGTAATTCATAGCCCTCTGATATGTAGCTCCAGCATTCTTCAAGCCGAACGTCATGACGACCCATTCATATACGACGATTGCTCCTAGGCACCTGAAAGCTGTCTTGTGGATGTCTTCCTCGGCCATAAAGATTTGATTGTAACCTGAGTTGCCGTCCATGAAACTTATAATTTTGTGGCCAGAGGCAGCATCTACTAGCAAATCGGCTATAGGCATTGGGTACTCGTCTTTAGGGGTGACCTTGTTTAGATCTCTGAAGTCGATACACACCATAAGCTTGTCGTTTTTCTTCATTACTGGAACTATATTTGAAACCCATTCTGAATATCGGTAGGGTCGAATAAATCTAGCATCGTATAGCTGAGTGATTTTGGCTTTACTCGCATCATACATATCGGCTTTAAACCTTCTGGGAGGCTGTTTGTATTGTCGATATCCAGGTTTAATAGGGAGCCGATGTTCAACTATAGATCGGCTAAGGCCAGGCATCTCAAAATACTCCCAAGCAAAGCAATCTTTGTATTCCTTCAATAAATCAATAAGCTTGGTCCTAAAATGAGAAGACAAATTTTTGCTAATATATGTTGGCCTAGGCCTATCCCCTGGACCAATATCAACCTCTTCTAACTCATTGGCCGACATAAAACCTTGCCCCAGTTTGCCGTCGTTGTCGTCCATGGTGTCCTCGCTGTAGACGCTCGAGCCCTCCACGATGCCTTCAAAGTAGTAATTGAGGCTCCTCGTCTCCAATGGGATGTATCTCGAAATCGGACACCATTAGAAAATCGGCTTGCCAGACTTTGCCAGACAGGCAATCAATACCATCGATTTCCCAAAGCGGCAAATCGATGTTAGCAACGTTAACTGACCTGTCGACTGGCACAATATCTATCTTGTCGCTTTGCCACTAGATTAAGCTTTGGTGCATTGTCGAAGGGATGCAATAGTTGGCGTGAATCTAATCCCTCCCGAGTAGCAGGCTATACGACCCCTTCCCGTCGATGACGAAAAATGTAATGGGCACGGTTTTGCTACCGACAGTCAACTCAACATTTAAAACTCCCTTGGCTTCTGAAGGGTTGTCGCTGAAGTCTTTGAGCACCATGTTCGTCTTGATTAGATCTTCGGCTCCTTTTCCTAGCTTCCTAAAAGTTGCGTAGGGCATTAGGTTGACAACAGCCCCTCTATCGACTAGCATTTTAGACATCGGCTTCCCATTGACAAAACCTTTGACGTATAACGGTTTCAAGTGTCGATTTTCAGTCCCCTCGGGTTTTTCAAAAATAGCTTGTTCTGGGGATAGTACCAGTCTAGCCAAGGTCTCATCGACGTTATCTGCATCGGCCTCAACGGCCTCAAACTCAGCCAGCGACATGAATACCATGTTGACCGATGCAGAGGCTATTCCTTTTCCTTTGGCCACCCTTTTTGCTTGGTCGGTTGGGCTCTCGTCGGCTGGGGAGGTTTTCTTCTTGGGGCGCCACTGTTTCCTGCCCTGTCGACGTTGTTGATGTTGAATCATCTGCTGGACCTCTTCCTCCTGTCCTTCGCTTTTCAACCTCTGGATTCTCCTTTTCTGCGTTTTAGTGAACATGTCCAAAGGGCACCATTGGGGGTTGGCCGATTGCTCTTCATCAACCTCTTCTTCTTCTTCGTCTTCATCCTTGAAGAAGTCTTGGTGGATCGGACCCAGCCGATCATGTACAGGCAGCCGTCTCTGATTAAGCTGCAGGGCCCTAGGGATGAATCGGACAGGACTTTGCATAGGGGAATCTCTCTATTCGTCCTCTCTAAACTCGCTACAGGCTGGGCAGTCTTCGATTGTGGGCAGCCTCATGCCCGATTCCCAGCAGAATCGGAAGAACTCCCAGCACCAATGCGGGTCGCAGTCACTGTGGCGTTGGACATATTGCAATCCTATCCGCTCAGGCTCTCTCTGGTATGGCCTGCCACGCTGGTCTTCTTCTTCTTGTCGCACTCGTAGTTGGAATCGATGTCAACTATCCATATGTACGGGCCGATGATCGCCCGATCGGCGGTGGTGTGCACCATGTTGATTTGTGCGGCTTCCTCTCCAATCGGCCTCTTGAAAGACGGCCCTGTCTCAGCCTTCACTGATTTCAACATTTCGGCTAAACTGTACGTCATTCGGTGCTGTCGATCAGCTCGCCTGTGGTCGGCCTGGACCATGTTGACCGGGAAAGTTTTTCCATCGACCTTCATCGGCCTAGCCGATTCCTCAAACTTTATTTTCCCGGCTTCGATGGCCGACTACATTTGCTGCCTGAATACCTTGCAATCGTTTGTGCTGTGGGAGGTGGTGTTGTGCCATTTGCAGTACTTTTTCTTTTTGAGCTCTTTGGCCAATGAGATGATGTGGTTGGCCAGAAGCTCTTCTCCCTCAGCAGCAGATCGAAGATTCTATCGGCTTTAGTTATATCAAAGTCGTATTTCTCCTCCTTAGCCGACTTTTTCAGCCATTGACAGGTTATGTCCTTCTTGTTTCTGGTCCACTCGGCTGTCGCTACCTCTGCGTCGCTGTCGCTTGAATCCGAATCTATCGCACAAGTGACGTGGGTAACTTTCTTGAATGCTTTCTTGGATTCTTGAAATCTTTGCTCATGGGTCGTCACCTTCGGGCCAAGTGGGCCAAACTGTCAAAGTCTTGAACCGAAAACCTCTCATAGATCGGGGCCAGAAGGCCGTGAAAAGCTAAATCGGCTATGTAACATCCTGAAAATCGAAGAAATTAAAATCAGAACGTAAAAATCAGAACTTACAAAAACTTTTGCCTGTTGCCTGTTTAATCGTGTTTGTTGCTTCTTATTTGCCGCTCGGTTGCATGAATTTAGTTGTGAACAATTCCTCTCGGTGTTTGTGAAAACCAACGATTTGGATTTTCGTTGGGAAGAAAATCTCGAAATATAAGGTAAGGAATTTTTAAAATAAGATCAAAAAAGGGATGCGAATTTATGAAGATATGTATTTGAGAAATAAAATATTAATTGGTGATTATGAAAAATTAATTAGGGAATAAAATAGACAATAAAATATTTTAAGGGATTTACATGAAATCTAGGAAATTTTTGGTATTAAAAATAGTGAATTATGAATTTAGGAAAAAGGAAATATATATTTTAAAATAAATAATGGTGGTGAAAAGTTGAAAATATATTTTTAATTAATTTTGGTAGTGCTATGTATTTCTTTTGGAATTTTTAGTATGAAGGAAGAAATGGAAATTGAAAATGGAATTGAAAATCGAAAAAATAAAAAGAGGCATTGTTCATTGATCATCAAGTGCTTGACGCCGTACCGGCCCGGCCGCGCGCCGCCGCGCTGCCGCTGCTCCGCCCGCGCCGCGCGCGCACCACGCGCCGTGCACGCGCGCGGCGGCCGCGCCCGCGCGGCCCGGCTGCCGCGACCCGCGCCACGCCCCGCCGCGCCGCGCGCTCGCCGCCACGCGCTTGCCGCCGTACACGGCCCCGCCCGCACCCCGTGCCCTCGCCACCACGCGCCGCCGCCGCACCGGCCCCGCCCGCGCCGCGCGCGCCGCGCCGCCATGCCCCGACCCTTCCCGAGCTCACGCCGCGTGTCGACGCCCGCGCTCCGGCCCTGTGCGTCGCCCGCGTTCGCCGCGCCGGCCCCGCCACCCCGTGCGCCGCGTGCCCACGGCATCGGCAATGAGCACACGCCGCGCACGACGCCGCGCTAGGCTGACCGAACCACCTCACCGTCGACCGCCTATAAATCGGCCTCCCTAGACCTAGCTTGCAACATAGCAAATCTTCCCCACTGCTCACTCGTGCTTTTCCCCCGATTTTCCCCAAAAGTTAGTCATCGCATTGCTTCAATTTCGCAAAATACCAAAGTTCGCCGGTAGAACTCGCCGTCGACCCACCGGGAGCTGTTGTACGAAATTCGTCATCGCCGATCAAGTTCCGCGTGATTCATAGGTGAGAACACATTCCCTACATCACTACCTAGCTTTTCCCTAGCTTGCCGACCCCAAACAGCCACCGGAACCCGCCGCCGGCGAAGTCCCGCCGTGGGCGTCCGTTTGGACCGCCGCGACCCCGCACGGTGCAAGAGCTCTAGAGCGCTTTTCTGGCCAAACCGCCACCACCAGTAGCAACGCTAGGCTCCATAGATGCTCCTAGGACCGCCACATTGGCCGTGCCATCACCGGAACAAGCCACTGACGAGCGCCACCGCCGCCCAAACCATCTCGCCGTCGCCAGCCATCTCCGCCGCTCCCGCCCGGCCGAGTGGTGGAATGGGACCCTGTGGTCCCAAGATGGTGAAAAGCTACCCCTTCCCCGAGCTCCGCCCCTCCTCGTCGCCGGCGAGCCCGTCTTCCTCTACCTGAGGCCAGAGAGAAACAGAGAGAACAAGAAAAAGAAAAATAAAAGGGAAAAAAAGAAAAGAAAAATAGGAAAAGAATAGGGAAAAATGTATAAATTATTTTGGGAATATTTTAGGACAAAATGAGGTTTCTGAAATATTATTATTTAGGGATAAATATAATATTGTTCTCTTTCTAAAATAAAATACATTGTGAAAATAATTTATAGACCAATTTTTTTGTAATCCAAATATTATCCAACCTTTATATTGTTATCAAAGTTCACATAAAACATTTTTAAATATTGGTTAAGCATAGATGACATTATCCTGTCATTAGATTTCCAGAAACCCTAATAAATATAATTGCAACATTAAGATTAATTATTGGAAATATAAGATTAGAAACCTAATTATTCTAGGATATCTTCAAACTTAAATGAAAAATACATATTAACCATAAGATAATTCACCCGGTATAATTGAACTCATTTTTGGTCGATTCAACCTTTAAGATTTCCGAAGTTATAGGTTGTTTTTAGAAATCGCTTTCTATGATCATTTTGGATCTTTTTTGATGCTTGTTGAATTCTAATCGGATTCAACCCTTCTTTTCGCACGTACGGATAGCGTCCGAAGAGGCAATCACTGACTACGCGGAAGACCCCACTCAACAAGCGTGCGAGCAAGGCAAGTCATCACACCCTTTGAACATATTGATCCCCATTTGCGAAATGATGTTATTTTAAACTTTAAACATGCATGCTCTACATATAGAATTACCTATACTTGTTATGCCATACCTTGTTATTGATTTTCTTTAGAATTATTCCTTGTAACCCTCGATGTGATACATACAATCGGAGAATATCTTCGGTAAACTGCTTAGCCATGCTATACTTAGATTCATGCATACTCATGATTTTATGAAGAACTTTATGCTTGGGCAACTACCTTAGGGAAGGTAGTTGAGATACGACATGTGGAGACATGAGCGCCACATTGCCATGAGAATGATGAAATGAGTTTTGATGAAAATTGAAAGTACTAAACAAATGTTTTAGACTGGGGCGGCTGAACGAATTGGGTGGATTCCGGAAAAGGCAAATGCCGACCCTGGTCAATTAAGGACCGAGCCATGAGATAGCCGGGAAACGAGCCAGTACAACCGTACTTCTCGAATGGGTATAGACCTAGCGGAGTAGATAGCCAAGCGGAGGCGGTACCCTTGCATAGTGGTTCTTATGTATGAGATGAGATTTGAAAGGGATGATGGGAACTTGGAATTTATTATAACTTGATGAATGAAGTCTCCCCTTACCCCGGTGCGCCAGAACTCCTCTCACTGCTAGAAAATGACGGCTAGAGTGCATGAGGGCTTAAGTTCATGGAGCAGGTACTGCCAAAGTAAGGTTATCGAAAGGCTTTGTTGTGACCGTCTCATGTGTTGGGACGTTGGCTCATTTGTTGGGCAGTCGCGGAGTACGGGTAAAGTGTACATCCACTGCAGTGTGAATGAATCAATCTATTCGAATAGCCGTGCTCGCGGATATTGAGTATCGTGACAAGACTTTCGCTTGGCTAGACTCTAAACTTTAAAATGATGGGACGGGTTTGCATGATGATGTTTATTCACTGGTGGATCAACTTCTCGAGATGCGAGAAGGGGTGGACTCCCAGAAAACCATGACGAACCGGAGGTGGGAAGCCATCCTTGGAATCACGATGGATGGTAGACATAATCGTCGCCGACTTAATGAACTATGGAACTAAAACTTGACTTGGCTAGTTGTTAGGTTTGTGAAAAGAGTTGTGAAAATTGGCTTGATGCAAAAGAACCCCAGCCATTCTTTGAATGACCCTATCATGTGCATCACTTCCGTGTTGGCTTGCTGAGTACGGTTGGTACTCACCCTTGCTATACGCACAAACCTTCAGATGGTGGAAATGAAGACTTGGAGGATCCCTATGCCTACTACCAGGAGGGCGAAAAAGCTGATGGCGCTTGCTAGGTCCTAGTCTCCGGTCGTTGCTCGTGACAATCGACAAGCCGCCTTCATTCCGCGCCTTATCTAATTTCTACTTTTGGGTTGTATCGGACCATGAGGTCCTATGTGTTGGATATTGCCTTCGGGCCTATTATTGTAATAATTTCGATGTAAGACTATTCGTGCATTTGCACCTGATTATTCAGTACTGTATTTCGTGGGTACCGAATTACTCGATCCAGGAAAATGATACTATAAACACGAAAGACTCCCGTTCCAAGAACGGGGGTCCACAGGCTAGCTGTGAGTCTGATAGCACCAAGCTATAGCAACAGTTCCTCAGATCTCTAAAGCGCTGAATGTAGTCTTGAACTGATTCCTCATGCTTCTGCCTGATGCTGGTGAGGTCTGACAGCTTCATCTCGTGGGTACCTGTAACACCCCGAAAATCGAGGAGTTAGAAATCAAAATTTAAAATCAAAACTTACAAAAAC
This sequence comes from Oryza australiensis, assembly GCA_019925245.2. Lineage (NCBI taxonomy): Eukaryota > Viridiplantae > Streptophyta > Magnoliopsida > Poales > Poaceae > Oryza > Oryza australiensis. The sequence continues at coordinate 4,102,378 of JAIFGZ020000170.1, forward strand.
TTTTGGATTGTTGCATCTTGTCGTACCGTTTGCCTCTTGTTTGTGAGTTTTGTCGCGTGTTATAAATAAAATAATATTTATTTAAAAGATGGAAAAGCCGATAAGGTTTAGAAATCCGAAAAATTTAAATATGGATATTAGAAATAAAAAACTATAAAATATGATTAGGGAAGAGTTAAGGTTTAATAAAAATTTACTTTTGGACCAAGATTTTATTTTTGGGTTGATGTAAAATAATAATAATGATAATAATAATAATGATAATAATAATAATATTAAATTATAAACAAAAATAAAATTATAAAAAAATAAAGTTGGGCGAAATTTAAAATTTAAAATTTAGTTAAATTTATATTTGGGCCAAAACTATATTTTAAAAATTATGGGTGAAATGAAAAGGAATAAAAATAAAAAAAGAAAATCGGGAAAATCGGAAAGGCCTGTCACTGGGCGCCGTGTGTTCGACCAAGCGCCCGAGGCCCCTAGACCCTCGCCGCGACGCGCATCACACCCACGTGGCCGCGCCATATCGTCCCCCACCCACGCGCGCACGCCCGTGCCGCGTTGACCCCGCCGCCCTGCACCGCCTCGCGCTGTGTGTCGCTTCCCACGCCGCGTCCCCGCCCACGTCGCGCCGCGTGCCGCCCTTCGCACGCCGAGCGTCGCCACTGCCGCATCGCCGTGCCGGCCGCTCCTCCTCTTCCCCTCTCACCGTTGGTTATAAAAGGGAGCTCGAGCTCCTCTTTTCCCCATTCCCTTCCCTCTTCGCTCCCGTCGTCGCCGCCCCGCGCGCGCGCCGCCGCCGTTCGCCGCCTTCGCCGCGCGCGGTGAGCCCCCTTCTTCTTTTCCTTGCACCGCCGCCGTCGCCGGTGCACCGCCAACCGAGAGAGGGAGAAGGGGAGGTAGAGGCCGGGTAAGGAAGGGGAGAAGAGAGAAGAAAGAGAGAGGCGCGGGAGAGAGAGAATAGAGAAAGAAACATCGAAAGAAGAAGGAAGAAAGGAAGAAAAAAAAAGAAAAGGAAAATAAAATAAAAATAAAAAAGAAAGAGGAAAAGAAAAGAAAAGAAAAAGGAAAAAATATATAAAATAAAATAGGAAAAATATATTTTGTAAAAATATTCAGGAGTTTTGGGTGGAAATATAGTTTTTCCGAAATAAAATTCTAGGGTTGATTAAAAGCTAAATATTAAATAACATTAAAGGTTTACTCGTCGCATAAATTAATTTAGAGAATTAATTATAGTCTAATTTATTAATAAAATTTAATTTTATGATATGAATTCCTTTCTAATATTTAAACTTCAAGTTATTTAAAATAGCATCGAGATCAATTATTTTTCGGATTCGAGTATTCGACGCTAGGGTTTGTCGGCCCGATAAAACTTGAAAACAAAATTTGAATTAAACATTTCTCTTCCCGATATAATATTTTTGAATCACTAAACATCACATTTCTAAAACTTGAAATGAAATAACTTGGAATAATGCCACCACATAACAAATTAAGTCGGTAAAATGCAAAACTTTAAATTACTATAACTCGCTCCTCTTAATTCGGATTTTAGCGAAACTTGAACCTAAAGCCGTCTAAAACCATAGACTAATTCTTGGAGTCTCTTTTATGACTTTATTTGGCTTTTGGTGATTTTTATTTAATTCTAATCGAATTCAATCGGTTTCTCGCACGTACGAATAGAGTCTGAGGGCGATCTTGATTGCACCGAAGACCCAGGTCAACAAGGGTGCGAGCAAGGCAAGTCATCACTACCATTGATCATGTTGAACCTATTTGCGAACTTATGTTTGTTTAAAATCAAAAGTGCATGCTATACACATATGAATCCTCCTACTTGTTATATGCCATGCCTTGACGATTGATCACCCAAAAATATTATTTGTAACCTACGACATCGTGTGTCCGAAGAAAATCTTCGGTATTGCTTAGCCATGCTAAATTAGAATCTTGCATACTCATGTTTATCAAAATGCTATATGCTTGGGAAACTACCTTGGGAATGGTAGTTGGTGTTCGGCAAGGGGAGACATGAGCATCACTTTGCCTTGACAATGGAGAAATGATAAGTTGATGAGAAACCAAAACCAACAAATGTTTTAGACTGGGGCGGCTAGATGATTTGGGTGGATTCCGGAAAAGGCAAGTGCTGACCCTGGTCAGCTAAGGACCGAACTATGAGATAGCCGAAAAACAAGCCAGTACAATAGTACTTCTCGAATGGGTATAGACCTAGCGGATTAGATAGCCGAGCGGAGGTGGTATCCCTGCATAGTGGTTCTAGTGTTGAGATGTGGTTTGTGTTGATGGGATGGGGCTGCGGCCTAAGTGTTGAAGTGATGAATCAAAATCGGAAATTAATTATAACTTAAAGATTGAGTGAGTTTCCCTTACCCCGGGAGTGCCAGAACTCCTCACACTGCTAGGAAATGACGGCTAGAGTGCAAGAGGATCTAAGTTCATGGAGCGGGTGTGGACCCCCGTTTTTGGAACGGGAATCTTTCATGTTCATGGTACCATTTCCCTGGATCGAGTAGTCTGGTACTCACGAAATACAGTACTGAATTATTAAGTGCACATGCACGTATAGTCTTACACCCAAATATTACAATATAGGCCCGAAGGCAATGTCTGATAATAAGGACCACACGGTCCGGATACAATCAAAAGTAGAAAATAGGTAAGGCAATGGAATAGAAGGCAGCTTTGCTTGTCGATTGCCATAGGCAACGACTGGAGTCTAAGACCTATCAGGCGCCTTCTTCTTCATCGCCCTCCTAGCAGTAAGCATAGGGGTCTTCCATAGCTTCATCTCCACCATATGAAGGTTTGTGCGTATAGCAAGGGTGAGTACCAACCGTACTCAGCAAGCCAACATGGAATTGATGCACATGATAGGGTCATCCAAGGATGGCTGTGGTTCTTTTGCACAAAGCCAATTTTTGTAAATCCTTTCACAAACCTAATATCTAGCCAAGTCAAGTTTTAATTCCATAGTATATTAAGTTGGCGACGGTTCTGTCCACCATCCATTGTGATTCCAAGGATGGCTTTTCGCCTCCGGATCGTCATGGTTTTCGGGGGAGTCTACCTCTTCTCGCAGGTCAAGAAGCTTAGTCCACCAGCACACAAATCATTATGCATACCAACCCATCATTTTGAACTTATGAGTCTAGCCACGAGAGAAACTTGTCACGCCACTCCATATCCGCGAGCACGGCTATTCGAATAGATTGATTTACTCACACTGCAGTGGATGTACACTTTACCCGTACTCCATGACTGCCCAACAAATGAGCCAACGTCCCAATCACATGAGACGGTCACGGCAAAGCTTTTCAATAACCTCACTTTGGTAGTACCCGCTCCATGAACTTTAACCCTCTTGCACTCTACCAGTCCTTTCCTAGCAGTGCGAGGAGTTCTAGCGCTCCCGGGGTAAGGGAAAAACTCATCTTTAAGTTGTAATTAATTTTAATTTATCATCTATCCTCATTTCACATGCAGGCCTTCAGCCTCATCACAATCATAAGAGGCACTATGCAGGGATACTGCCTCCGCTCGGCTATCTATTTTGCTAGGTCTATCCCCATTCGAGAAGTACACTTGTACTGGCTCGTTCCATGTTATAAGTCTCATGGCTCGGTCCTTAACTGACCAGGGACGACACTTTCCTTTTCCGGAATCCACCCAATTCATCCAGCCGCCCCAGTCTAAAATGTTGGTTTTTGATTTTCAGTTTTTTTCAAAACTCTTTTCATCATTCTCAAGGCAATGTGGCGCTCATGTCTCCACATGCTGTATCTCAACTATCTTGCCCAAGAATAGTTGCCCAACATATAGCTCTTTGTGAAAACATGAGTATGCGTGAATCTAAGAATAGCCTAGCTAAGCATCTTACCGAAGGTTTCCTTTGGTTGCTTCATATCGAGGTTTACAAAGAATATATCTAAAGGTGAACAATATCAAGGCATGGCATGACAAGTTAGGAATTTTTTATGTATAGCATGCATATTTGAATTTTAGATCAACATCGTTTCGCAAATAGGATCAAGATGCTCAAAGGGGGTGATGACTTGCCTTGTTCGTGACCTTGTTGACCGGGATCTTCGGTGCCGTCAACCGTTTCCTCGGACTCTATACGTACGTGCGAGAAATCAATTGAATTCGGTTAGAATTCAATAAAATCACCAAAAGCAAAAAAAAAACCATAAAAGCGACTCCAAACCAAGTCAACGGTCTTAAAATAAGTTTAGGTTCGAGTTTCGATGAAATCTGAGTTAAATTGTGTGGGTTATAGTATTCTGAAGTTTTGTGATTTACTGATTTAATTTATTACATGGTGGCACCTTTCGAGTTAGTCCCATACAATTTAGAGAAAGAGATGTTGAATGATAATTTGAAAAAAAATATTATACCGGATAGGAAATATAGAACCCGAATTCTAACCAAATTTATCGGATCGACAACCTTAGGGTAAAAGTAATCGAATCCGAAAATACTTAATTCTAACGTTGACTCTATACTTAATAATTTAGCAATTAAGTTTTAAAGAATTCATATGGTAAAATAACTAGGGTCTAACAACTTAAAATTGTATTCTTAATGTTTTAATTAATTTTGATTGAATACACAAAGAAAGAGAAATTTTTATCCCAAAGAATATATTTTTATTTGAAACTTTTCCCAATTATTCCCAAAATATTTTTTCTATATTTTACTTTTATTTTCCTTTTTTTCTTTTCTTTTCCTTTTTCTTTCTTTTTCTTTTTTCTTTCTTTTCTCCTCCCTTTCTTCTTTCTTCCTCCTCTGCTCTGCCCCTTTTCTATTTCTCTCGGCTTCGGCTCGGCGCGCCAGGCGGGGGCGCAGGGGGAGGAAGAGGGGAGAGGAGGGCGCGGCGATTCCCCAATGACATGGCGGCGAAGGCGGCGCGAGGCGGTTCAAGGGGAGGTGGTGGCACGACGGGCTCCCACGTGGCGATGGCGCAGCGGCGGTACCCGAGCGGCGATGAGGAGGAAAAAGGGGGGAAAAGAGAGAGAAAGGGGGCGGAGGCTCACCGGCGATGCGGCGGCGAGGACGGCGTGAGGTGGTTCAACGGGAGACGGCGGCTTCCCGTGCGGCGGCGGCCTCCCGGCGACACGGCGAGGGGAGAGAAGAGGGGGAAAAGGGCACGGGAAGGAGGGGAGAGGCGCAGCGAGGGAGAGAAGGGGAAAGCGGGCCCCTTTATAGGCGGCCGGCGGTGTGGCGGTGCAGCGACGGCATGGCGTGGCACTGTCACCGTGTCAGTGGCGTGGCGCGCGCGTGGCCAACGCACGGCGCAACGTGCCACAGTGCCGCGGCGTGGCTGACGTCTGGGCGGGCCGGGAACACGCTCGTACGGCACTTGATGTCACGGCGACGCGCGCGTCGTGCGCGCGGTACGGCCCGACCAGCATCGAACACCGGCGGCGGGTGAACGGTGCGTTTTCCATTTTCCCAATTTCTTTTTATTTTTTTTTTTTCCAAAGGATGAGTATATATGACTTTGGCCTAAAAATAATAAATTTAATAATCCTAAATCTTTTACCCAACTTTAACATTATTATTACTATCTATTATATTTTTGTTTATAATTAAATAATCATTTTGTATTTCCCAAAATTAAATTTTTTCTCCCTAGATAAACTTTTATAGATCGGAAATGGTCCATCTTTTAAATAATTATTATTTTATTTTATAAAGCGCAACGAAACCCGCAAATGGAAGACAACAAACACGATGAAAAACAATGATTCAAAATGTCGGTTTTTAGATTGCGATTTTTTTAAGTCACGATTTTCAGGGTGTTACAAACCTACCCCCTAACAATAAATCTCGTCCACAAGATTTCTTACCGGTTATTGAGTAGGTGTGGGTATTCGGTCCTTAGAAATTCTTCGCTCTCCCAGGTGGCTTCTTCCTCGGTGTCATTGCTCCATTGTACCTTGTACATATGCCATGTCTTGGTTCATGTTCTCTTTCTACCTCGTCCAAGATTTTCACTAGGCGTTCAGGGTATGTAAGGTCGCCATTGACAAGGGTACCTTCCGAGGGGGCTTGTTCTTCCGGCACCCACAAACATTTCTTTAGTTGCGACACTTGGAATACGGGGTGCACATCGGAGAGGTTTTCTGGTAACTCTAGCTGGTAGGCCACTTCGCCTTTTCTGGCGTTTATCGGAAATGGTCCCACATATCTTGGTGCAAGTTTTCCTTTAACCTTGAACCTCTTGGTCCCTCGTAATGGCGAGACTTTCAGGTACACGTAATCACCGACTTCAAACTCCAAATCTCTTCGGCGAGTGTCCGCGCAGCTCTTTTGTCGTGACTGGGCTATCTTTAGCCGATCTCTAATCAGATGGACTTTCTCCTCAGCCTCTTTAATGATGTCCAGTCCAAATACGGCTCGCTCACTGGTTTCTGACCACATTAGCGGGGTTATGCATCGCCGTCCAAATAAGGCTTCATTTGGTGACATTTTCAGGCTCGCCTGGTAACTGTTGTTATAGGAGAATTCTGCGTAGGGTAAGCATTTCTCCCAGTCCTTAGTGAAATCTAGCGCACAGGTTCTCAGCATATCCTCAAGGACTTGCTTCGTTCTTTCGATTTGTCCATCAGTCTGAGGATGGTAAGCGGTACTGAAGGCGAGGTGACTTCCAAGTGCTTCGTGAACCTTTTCCCAAAAGTGAGACGTGAATTGGGTACCACGATCCGATACGATCCTCTTGGGTACTCCCACGATCCTGCTCATGTATAGTTCTGCCAGTTTAGCGCTACCATACCTAGTCTTGACAGGGATAAATCGGGCGGTTTTGGTGAGTCTGTCCATGATCACGCAGATGGAATCATATCCTGCGGCAGTTTTGGGTAATCCGATGATAAAGTCCATGCCTATTTCATCCCATTTCCACTTAGGGAACTTGAGTGACTATAACAATCCTGTCGGTCTCTGATGCTCAGCCTTGACTCGTTGGCACACATCGCATATGGCCACATACTCTGCTACGTCTCTCTTCATGTTGGGCCACCAGTATTCTTCCTTCATGTCCTGATACATCTTGGTGCTGCCCGGATGTAGCGAGTATGCCGACTCATGAGCTTCCTTTAGAATTAGTCCTCTTAGTCCTTTTTTCAGTACGTAGATCCTTTTCGGATACCACAGGGTTCCATTGTCATCTACTGAGAATTCCTTTACTAGCCCTTCGGCCATGCGCTCTTTGATCAGCGGGATTTCCTCGCAGTCCTTTTGGGCCTCCTTAATCTGGGTTTTCATAAGCGATTGTATCTCCAATGAATTTACCTTTCCAGGAGGGGTTAACTGCAAGTTAAGCCGAGCTATTTCTTCTTTAAGCTCATTGGCCATGCCTTCCAGCCTCAGGTGGTTGCATTGGGCCTTGCTGCTCAAAGCGTCGGCTACAACATTAGCCTTACCTGGGTGGTAGTGGATTCCTAGGTCATAGTCCTTGATTAATTCTAGCCACCTTCTTTGGTGTAGGTTGAGGTCAAGCTGGGTAAAGAAGTATTTCAAGCTCTTGTGGTCTGTGTATATGTCACAGCGGTTTCCAATTAAGTAATGCCTCCAAATCTTTAACGCATGCACAATTGCGGCCAATTCCAAATCGTGGGTGGGGTAATTTACTTCGTGCGGTTGCAGTTGTCTTGAGGCATATGCCACAACTTTTCCGTCCTACATTAATACTCCTCCTAGCCCTTGCCGGGACGCGTCACAGTATATGACGAAGTCTTTCTGGTTGTCCGGTAAAACCAAGATTGGGGCGGTGGTTAACTTTTCTTTGAGTAGGTCAAAGGCTTTTTGACTCTGTTCCGTCCATGCGAACTTCTTTTCTTTTTTCAGCAATTGGGTAATGGGCCGTGCTATCGTGGAAAATCCTTCAATGAATTGCCCTGTAATATCCGGCCAATCCTAAGAAACTTCGACCTCGATCGATCGCAAGTGTTTTCCACTTGGTGATAGCCTCGACCTTGGCAGGGTCTACTGCTACACCTCCGGCTGAGATTATATGGCCAAGGAAAGCGACCTCCTTAAGCCAGAATTCGCATTTGCTGAACTTCGCATACAGCTGATGCTCTCGTAACTTTTCCAGCACCAAGCGAAGGTGTTCCGCATGCTCTTCATCGTCCGGAGTAGATAAGGATGTCGTCAATGAACACTACCACGAACTTGTCCAAGTATTCCATGAATACTTTGTTCATGAGGTTCATGAAATATGCTGGGGCATTGGTCAATCCAAAGGACATTATTGTGAACTCATACAAGCCGTAGCGTGTAGAGAATACGGTCTTAGGAATATCTTTAGTCCTAATCTTTAGCTGATGATATCCAGATCAAAGAATACCCGGGCACCTTTGAGTTGATCGAACAGGTCATCAAATCCGAGGTAATGGGCATTTATTCTTGATGGTTACTTCATTCAATGATCTGTAATCTATGCACATCCTCATACTTTCGTCTTTATTTTTGACGAACAGTACTGGGGCTCCCCAGGGTGAAGAACTAGGGCATAAAAATCCCTTTTCTTGTAACTCCCTTATTTGCTTCTTGAGCTCTTCCAACTCATTGGCAGGCATCCGGTAAGGTCTCTTGGATATGGGGGTCGTGCCAGGCATTAGGTTAATGATGAACTCTATATCGCGGTCTGGGGGCATTCCAGGCAATTCTTTAGGAAACACATCTGGGTAATCCTGCACTATCGGCATTTCGACTGCTGGTAGCATGGTGAATATCCCTGTAGCTCGTTCGCAAAGCATAGGGTCTTGATCCATGGTTATGGTCATTGGCGATCCCCATGGGGTAGATAAGGTGACTTCTCTTCGACCACAGTCTAGGACTCCATGGTTCGTAGTTAACCAATCCATTCCTAGGATGACATCCAGGGTTTGGGGTGGCAATACCATAAGGTTTGAAAGGAATGCCACATCTCTGATCCGGATGGGCACATTGATGCATGCATGGGGTATGGTTATGTCTCCTCCGGGTGAATGCACTATCATTGGTCTCTTAAGATCTACCCGGTGCAGATTATGCTCTTTGCTTATTCATGAAGATATAAATGAATGTGAAGCTCCAGAATCAAACAAAACTTTAACTGGTGTGGAATGGATAGAGAACATACCCATCAGCACGGTCTGGTCCTCCTGGGCTTCTTCCGCACGTACGTGGTTCACTTGACCATGGCGAAATCCGGTGGCAGCTTCCTTTGGCTGGGGCATTTCTGAATAAGCTGCGTCTATGTGGCTGGGGCATTCTGAATAAGTCTAAATAGTAGGTTATGGCGGGGTGAACTAAGTCAGTCCGAGCTTCCTATAAGTAATGTTTGCTGATCGGGTGATTCTTTCTCGCTTACGCAAGCAAGGTCGGTCCGCCTTCTCCTCCTCCATTCCGAGCGGCGCCGGGGTCTCGCTCTCTCCTCCCGGTCGTTGCCATCGGCGGAGACCCGCCGTCGCCTCATCTTTCCGCGGCCACCGCTTAGATCTGGAGGAGGACTTTGGGGGTAAGCTCGTAGCGATTCTTCATTGCTGGTCGTTCCGTGCTATTTTGCTTTTTAATTTTTATTTTATTGGTTGGTTGGGGTGGGGTGGGGTATACGGGGTTCATCTAGACGTGGTGACGATTCCTACAGTTTTTGTGTGGTCGGCTACGCTGGTTCGTCCATTGGTAGTTGTTAGTTCCTGAGGTTCTTGACATTTGGGTTCTTGCAACCACATTCCTCTCTCACTGAAATGGGCTTTAACCGTGTGATGGTAAATTACCCTTCTAAAAGAAGATTTTAACAGTTGCATGCAAGCTAATAGTGCTTGCCACCTCTAATTGCAATACCTGGACCACAATGGGTGTGGGGGGTGTCACCCCGGGGTACCCCAAAGACTAGAATCAAAGTCCAGCTGAAGTCAAACCGAGAGTCCTCGGGACGTTGTTGAGAAACCGACCCCCTTGCGGGGTCGGTCGTCCCGACCTTCCCCCGAGTCTGACCTCGGCTCTTCTCTCGACCCCGACTTGTCGCCCGACCTCAAGCGTCCTCGGGACAAGACTTGGCACGCAAGGAGGAAGAGGGAGGAGACAACCCGGTAGAGTTTGACACCACCTGATAGCACAAAAGAAGGATACCAAGGCTGGAGAGAGTACAAGACGCCCACAGTGTATAGGACCTAGCAGACCATCATGTACCTTTTTCAGTTACTGTTTTGTGCTCACCCTTTATCTCTTAGTCTTAGCTTTCTTAGCCCCAAGTTCTCCTGTTTTTGCTCTCCTTGATCTATAAAAGGGAGGGCAGGACGACGGTGCCAAGAGAGGATTCTAGATCCAAACTCTTGCATTCTCACTCTTGTAACCCTTGTTCATCACACACCTCAACAAAGAACACTAGACGTAGGCCTATTATCCTTCGGGAGCGCTGGACCAGTATAACTTTCTGCGTCTCTGCTCTTTGGCTCGTCCTAGGACTCGAGTCGATCATCAGGTCCTTCGGAGGACAACATCTCTATTGTACTCTTTTTCACCTCCTCGGAGACTCCCCTTGGCGGACTGCCGATCCACCCATCGATAGTTGGCGCGTTAGGTAGGGGCGTTGTTCTTCGTCTCGAGCGATCTGATGACAAACTTCCTTTTCATCGAATCTTTGAACAGATACATATTTTTTTCTCTCAACTTTATTTTCACAAGCATATTCCATGCATGTCTTTACATCATCTATTTATTCCTGCCCCGTCGTCGAGCAGCCAACATGCACTCGACAACTTCCGCGCACTGCTTATGGCCATCCCTGAGCTATGCGGCCCCGACCTGACTTGGTCGGGGTTCCCCGATAGGATGTCTGTCGAGCCGGCTTTTGCTGCTCGGGGCTTGGCGATGTTTCTCGGTCGCCAAGTAACGATCTAGCGACTCGATAACATCATCTTTGGAACAACTCCGGATTCAATTGTTAAAGATGGATATTCTTAACATCATAATCTATGTATCTAGATTTGCGATTATATTAATAACATTTGCATAAATCATCGTGTTTCCATTTTAGATGAAATTTAAACTTTTAAACTACTATAGTTTAACGTACAAAATTTGGTAGCTCATGAGTTAGTGCAGAGCTAGAAGAGCTAGGCATTGTGTCTTTTGGAGATTGCAAGCTCCAACTTATACTAGTACGATGCGACGCACTTGAATCCTCCAAACGTGCACGCACACAAGGGCCAGAGGAAAACGTGCACGCGGCGTGAAAACGACCGGCGGAATCAAGCGAGAAAGCGTCAAAGGCGCCGCCCTCGCCTTACCTCGCCTCGCTTCTCCCGTCTCCTGGGCCAGTGGGCCGACTCTCTTCCATCCAGAATCCCCCACCGCCGCACGCACGATGTGTTGGGTGAACTCTCAGCCTTGGCCGCTCGTCGGGGAGGGCACCACTGCACAAGACAAGTGATTTCCTGGTGAGAGACTCCTCAAGCGAGAAAGCGTCAAGGCTCCAAACGTGAGAGACTCCTCCAAACCCTCGCCTCGCCCACCGTCGCCCTTCTCCGCCCGCACGCCGCACCCCACCCCTAGGTTTTCGCCGTCCTCGCCGCTGCCCTCCCCCTCCCCCTCCCCCTCCAGCCCTCTCTCCGGCGCACCCGGGGGTGCCGCCCTCTCCTCCTCCATTCCAGGCGGCGCCGGGGGTCTCACCCTCTCCTCCCCGGTCGTCGCCACCGGCTGGAGACCCGCCGTCGCCTCATCTTTCCGCGGCCGCCGCTTAGATCTGGAGGACGACTTTGGGGGTAAGCTCGTAGCGATTCTTCATTGCCGTTCGTTCCGTGCTATTTTGCTTTTTAATTTTTATTTTTTGATTGGTTGGGGTGGGGGTGGGGTATACGGGGTTCATCGGACGTGGTGACGATTCCTGCAGTTTTTGTGTGGTCGGCTGCGCTGGTTCGTCCGTTGGTAGTTGTTAGTTCCTGAGGTTCTTGAAATTAGGGTTCTTGCAACCACATTCCTCTTGTCACTGAAATGGGCTTTAACCGTGTGATGGTAAATTACCCTTCTAAAAGAAGATTGCGACAGTTGCATGCAAGCTAATAGTGCTTGCCACCTCTAATTGCAAGACCTGACCCACATACGACATCAGACAAGTGCTATGTTAATTTCAGATTTCGGGGAAGGTAGATTGAGAAGGGTCAAGTTAACGACAAAATGCATCCAAGGAATAATAAGCTGAATCCACTTGTGATAGTTTGCTCTTTAGTGGATGCGATGATTACTTAAGTCTACTGAATAATGTTGCAGTAGCGAAGGCTCATGACTTTTTTTCCTGTAGTTATTAGCCAGTGAAATTTGTCAGTGTCTTGTCTATAGCTGTTTTGGGCCATGCTATTGATTTTATTTGAGATTTAGCAGTACCTTTTTATCTTTAGAAGAATGATTTTATTTGTTCTGTTTCCGCTGTTTGCGATTGTACACCACCTATAGATGATTAGGTACTTGCCTATTCTGTTCATGTCCAGTTCTTTTCGTAATGTGAATTGCATACGCTTTTTCTGACATCTGTGGAGTTTAGAATGCGTAACCTACTCCCCCTGTTTGAGTGTGTTTGTTGTTAACAAGTATGACTGGCAACGTGGCTTATCAAAAGCTTCTAAATTGTCCATGACTTTTGAACAATTTGAGTACATGTTATTGTCCTCGTACATTTCTAGAGGAATATCCTGTGCCATCACCCTGTTGTTGTTTGGACACACACTCTCATAGCTTGTTTTCAGGACATGTATTTGGAGAGATGCTTCCAACATTTTCTTTTGAACTGTTCAAGGGCATGAAAACTGACCTGAACCGCGTATCCTCAAATTAGATTAGGCATCTTTGCTTAACTAGAAATCAGGATACTTCACCATGAGCCCTATCATCTTTGGGAGTTAATTTACTAATGTTGAGTGATGCGTCTTCTGTAAGCATGTAAATGGTCAGAGTGATTGGAAGTGGTGATTCCATGAACGAGTCCTCCTTGCAAGTATCAAGTAGCAGAAGGTCAATTGTGTGGGAACACTTTGAATAGGACTTGATAATTATTGATGGTGTCCCAAAGGCTATGTGCAAAACTACCGTGCACTCACCCTTCTGACTAGAATAGTGGTTTGTCGTATAGTCTATATATTTTGAAGTGTGAGCATGCTGATTTTACTGTTTGGTGTAAACATTGTCTAATTCAAAAATATGACAAGATATACAAACTATAAAGTTTTCCCACTTATTTTTCTGATGCCCAATTGTGCTCTTGATTTTTTTTAGGTAAATACTGTTTGTTAGGTAACACCACTACCATTCCTCCAAACACACATGGCGTCCTCCTCCTCTTCCCTTTCTCAATCTCACTCTCAGGTTCTCAGTTTTTCTTGATTCTATCTATTGTTTCTTAGTAATTTCTTTGTTAATAATAAGTCATTCATTTCTCACTCTCTCAATCCGATTCATATGCAGATGCAACAGACGCAGATGCATAAGGAGGAGGAGAAGCACGCTGACTTCGCATCGCCCTTCCCCTCCCGTAACGCCTCCTCCAAGTACGACTTCGTCAAAGTCAAGGTGTGGCTTGGCGAGAATGCCGATCATTACTACGTCCTCTCCAGGTTCCTCCTCTGCAGGATGCTCACCGTCACTAAGGTCACCTCCTCCCCTCTCCTCTTTATGGCTGCTGGGATCTCATCCCATGACGGATTCCTCTTCTTTTCAGATTCCTAATCATGTTGCCATTAAGATTGCCCTCGAACTTAAGAAATTGCTTGTTGACAACAGCCTTCTTGATGTGTATGTTCTCATCTTCATCCATCCTTCTCCTCCCCTTCCTCACTATCTTTTCTCTTCTTATTATCATCCATACATTGCATTCACTGTTTACTAGTATCTTTCAAGTTGTGCTTTCAGCTGTTACTCACATGTATGATATATCTATCGATTAAAAAATACCTTTTAGTTTTAGTTTAAGTTTTCCTTTTGTCTATTATTTTAACACATTATTGTTGTTTTGTATTGTTTTTGTTTTGGGATTGTCATCTGTATAGTATACTTTGTCCTACCTCCTGTTTTTTTACACTAATATATACGGATTGCCTCTTGGGTTTAAACTAATATAGCTTGGAATCTTGCAGTTCCCAGAGTGACTTAGAGGCTAACCTATTCAAGGTGATTTGTTTAATTTCTTTTTATTATCTCTTCCTGTTCTGTGCATTTCTTTTTCCTTTCCTGCGGGCTTGAGTGCACATGTGTGTTTTGGGTGTTAAAGATGCTCGTCAATATCTAACTCAAAAAGGTACTACTTTTGCAGCTGATGGAGAAGCGGGGATACGGCGAGGATTATATTAATCGGTATAAAATGATGACCAGGTATTTGCAACATGATGTTTGTACATCACTACGATAGTCCTGAACTAATAAAAAAGATGCATATAATTTGGTTTACTTGTAATCCATACTCTTATCTGCGTAACTGCTTCATTTTTTCACCATTATGACATTCATGTTATGTTTACCCTCGCGAACTTCTACTTCAGTTGTATTTGGACAATATGTTTGTGCTCTATTTGTCTTGCAGATTTCATCATCAAAGAGTACCACTAGTAGTTTTAGTGTGTGGAACTGCTTGTACGGGAAAATCAACTATTGCTACGCAACTAGCTGGAAGGCTGAATCTACCAAATGTTTTGCAGGTTTATTTTCCTTTTCTGTTGCATTTATCATGTTTTATGTTCTAATATTATTATCTTTTCTATCTTGACCACCGCATTTCCTGATTGTAACATGTAGACAGACATGGTGTATGAGTTGCTACGAACATCAACAGAGTTAGTTGTTTCATTTCTTTTGTCTCCATTACTCGTTGCTATATGATATCTTTGTTTCACTCTTGGACCACCTCCTCTTCTCTCTTTGCAGTGCCCCTCTTACTTCGGTGCCCGTGTGGGCTCGGGATTTTAATTCTCCTGAAGAGCTTATCACAGAGTTTTGCAGAGAATGCAGAGTTGTTCGCAAAGGTATGTGATCTTGTGGGGATTTTTTTGTTCACAATAAAATGTTCTCTGCATAGGATATGATTGGATACTGGTAGTTCACTGAGTTGTTTTCTTCTTGTCTAAATATTGACTAGGTTTGGCTGGTGATTTGAAGAAGGCCATGAAAGATGGGAAGCCAATTATCATCGAGGTATGATGTCTTGCCTCTTGATTACTCGGTCAACCATGGTCCACACGTCATATACGCATGACTGATAAACCCCTCAATAACCCCATCAGACCGCACTACCTCCTGTACATGTCATTGTGTGACATGGCTACGAAGGTCAGGAGGGGTGTCGGTGCTGCATAGATCCACTGGTAGTACTTATCTGAATTTTGTTAGTGCTGCCTCACAAGTAAGCATAGGACATGTAACCATCAATTTCTTTAACAGCATAAGCCATGTGCCATATTTCTATATAGATTGTATCTAATATTAACAAATATTTTCATTGCAGGGAATTCATTTGGATCCAAGTATTTATTTGATGGACGAGGAAAAGAGAGATGATAATTCCAAAATGGAGAAAAAGATAGCTGAATCTGAAAATTCACCAGCATCTGTAGAGAGCAAGACAGAAAGGCAACAAGAAAACAAACTACATGAGAAGAGAATGGATGACAGTCAGGAGTGCATGTCTGAGGAGGGCAGAATAAGTGAAGGGCTATCTTGTGCTAAAAGCCACGTAGTTAGCTCTTCTGATTCTGCATATTCTAAAGAGAAAAATCCCAGAGCTGAAGGTAAGCCAAATGGAAGTAAATTTTATTTCTATTGCTAGGGGAAAGGTCAGTAAAAACACCAGAAGCTTCGTGCAGACTCCAACAAGTTTAATTTGTATTACTATGTAGTATGCACTAGTTGGACAGTATAATCTAGGTGCAAGTACTACACTATTCCAGTATTTCAAAATACCTGGCACTAACTAGGCCAGTTTGTTAGTTTCGGTCGCACTGCTGAGCATAGTTATTATGGCGTCGCCATATCGTCACCATATCGACGCTATAGCGGCATGGCGTGAATTCGCCGCTCGCCACGGCCTCGCCACAGCTGAATGGTCTGTGGCGTCTGCCATGGTGCATGTGGCGTCCTTGTGCATGTGGCGTCGCCATATCCCCATCGCGCGATGTGGCGGACGCCATAGGAGGTTAGGGACCTAGGGTTACGCCAGCCATCTGTTTTATTTTCGCAAGATAGTTAGGGTTGCGCCGCCACATGTGCCCGACTCCACTGCACTGCGCCTCGCCTGCCCGACTCATTTTAGATGAAGATGAAATCATTTTAGATGATTTGGATGTGGCGGATGATTTTGGTGAACCACAAGTGGATGCTGTTGAAGGAGATGCAAATAACACAAGTGACAACAACGATCTTGATGAGTTTGCTCTTTGCTGATTTCTGAAGCTTTAAGCCTTGAACAATGAGGCATTTGATCATTTGATGTCTTTTGTGCTATCCTAGAGTGTATTATGTAGGATAATTCCCCTTATCCTTGACTATTCTGTGCTATAAACCTATATATTATGTGCTATGAACCTATATATTGCTATGGGCTATGGTTGTATCGTCACGCTGCAAAGTCTATGGCGTCGCCACGTCGCACGTCATAGTCGATATATCGTGTGAAGGTGGTTGGTCGCCGCGCCACGCCGTGTCACCATAATAACTATGCTGCTGAGGGGAGATCACAGTTTCTGCTGATTTGTAGGCGAGGGACATAAGGATTTGGACCTACCGGAAAACAACGCCACCAAGAAGGACAAACCTGCTGCTGAACCAATAGTAGTCCCAATTGTGTTGAGGATGTCTGATTTTGATCACAAGGTCTGTTTTCTCTCTGTCACAAATTTAGATACTTGTATGCACTCTTTTTTTATTAAATTAAACCTAGTTCTACACGTGAAAGAGTAGTTCGCATAAGATGCGATAATGATAGGCTCAAGGCAAGTGATTGGCCTGCTTAGTGTGGTTGGGTTCATCCCCAGCTAGCCAGCCAACCGTGACAGGAGGTTCCGATCCCTGAACTTTGGATTTAATTTGGTCTTTGATGATCAACCAAGAGACATATGCCAGTCTTATAGTTTATCTGCCAACTAACAAACCAGCTAACTGGAGAATCCTATTTCTAAAGCAATAACCTAGTAGAAACTTGACTAACAGCTAAATCATTCCTTGGCATCAATGATGCTAGATGCTGTCTGTTCTGGTTTGTCCTCCCATTCTCCTAATGAATTCGTCCACAACTTTTGAGTTTTAAACCCATCTATTTTTATTTCACATCAGTGCCACCTCTGAACACTATTGAGTAGAATAAGGGAACGGATGCACACTCCCAGTAATCAATACGATGTCATGGATGCTTATTTTTTAAATATTTTCTGCACTTGTCATTTGTTTCATTTGTTTATATTCACTATTCTCATTCAGATTGGCTTTGTTGTTTTGTTCAGGCATTGTTAGAGGAATGGATAGCCACCAGGGCTTCCAGGGATAATTGTCTTCCTCAGGTACTCATATAAGTTAGTGCACAAATGGTTTCTTGTTTCACGCCAGGAAAAATGCCATGTAATCCGGATTTGTAATCTGCACCTGTCATTGACTTGCTCTATGTTAGACAACTTATAAAAATAGGACCTAACTGTGAAATGCCACATGTGGTGCTGCACATTGTGTGACTTTCAGTAGTATTGCTGACAGTAAGAATTGATTCATTATACAATGGTTGAAATTTTTGTCTGATGTTATGGCTATTGACTAACATGTGTACTTTTCTTAGTAATGTACTCAGCTTTGTTATCTCATTTGAGTAAGATCTGACTTTGTGTAATGTTAACTTCCCATTATTCAGGATCATCGAAAGCTTATAAACAACCTTAAGCTTATTCAGGACTATCTTTGTTCTTTTGAGTCGCAGGTGATTTTTCCTTGATTACTGAAAATCATGAATTCTGTTCCTTCAAAAAAAATCTACCTACTACTGCATGCAGTTGCCAACCATGTACTCGTGCAATCATTTTAATGGAGTAAATATGTTCTAGTTCAAAAAATGGTTTGATGTATATTTTTTTCATGTACCCCTCATGTGCTACTGTTTTTTTCCCAGAAGATGTTGCATTCATTTATCTCGCATTGGATTATCATTTGGTTTCAGTATTTTCTTACCTTTTGTTAAATGTTATTCAGGGATTGACCGTTGTTGACATTTCAGCGAACTCATTCCCTCAGACACTAGATTGGCTTCACAGCTATCTTCTTCAGGTACCTGAGAAAAGGGCATATCCTAACGTGCTTTCCTTATAGCGATTGAATCCTCGTGAGCTATTTCCATTAAACTATGCAATGCCAATCTACATAACTTTTTTTTCTTTTACGAATTATTCAGTTTACATGCACAACAATATACCAAAACAAACCATTATTTATCTATAACAGGTCTTTTCTCAAGCTGTCATATATATGTGTATATGATCTGATCAAATTTACTTAATGAAGCTTCATTTTTTTATTAAAAAATCTTATAAGCTTGATTTGACAATATATTTAGTGGTGAATTGGTCATTGATTTCGTTATTATTTACTTGACAGTGCATCGAACATGGCCTTTTGGCTGCATGTTCAGAAAGTCCCAAGCAAGGTGGGAGCTAACGGATACAAACGAGAGAGGCAGGAAGCCCGCATTAGTGTTGCTTAACATACATTGTGCTTTTAGTTTACGCGCTGCGTGCGTTGTCGCCATTCGTAAAACATAAATGTTCGAGTTGGTTCAGTGGCAGTGGAAATGTAACCGAGTAGAGAACTCCAGAGTTCGATAAAAGCATTTTAGAGGTGGATTAGAAAAAGGAAAAGAAAAAAAGAACTCAACAACCGGAGTCCAGAGCTGTGTTGGCTTTCAAGGCCCATCGTGCGCAAAGGCCCAAACGAACAAATTGCGAATATACTCGTTGAAATAATGCGATCATTCACATGGACAGTCAGTCCCAGATGATGCTAACGATCCATTCCACAAAAGTTCTGTTTTTCCTAGAGCTAACATATGCTACTACATCACGCAGACATATTCTCCATAGGTTCCTTTTTGTTGTTGTTTCATTAAAAAAAATGGTATTTGTGCTTTTAGCCCTCAAAACTGCTGGTTCTGTTTAAGTTGCTCCTGTACCATGATGCGTTTCTGCCTGCTGTGTGATCTCACTAATAGGCTCCACTCAAAATGCTTATTTGGCACTGTAGTGAGTGATGACTGTCACTTCCTATGAATTCACATGCGCATCTTTAACCAGGGCTTGGGCAGAGGATGAAGCAAAGAAGGCCAGGGAGCATGCCAGGGCCCTTGAGGAAGCCCGGAACCAATGGGAGCGTCATGGAATCAAGGTTGTCGTTGAAGGAGGGCTTGAAGATGATGCATCAGCTGGAGTCACATGGGCTAATGCTGGCAAAGAACATCAAGTTGACGAAGTAATTAACCGAGCTGGGTCTTTGCTGGAGAAGCTGAAGTCAATGTCTGCTGAGATAAAAGTCCGGTCTTGCCGTTCTCTGGAGAGTAATACAGCATGTGAGGTCCTTCATCTCAATCCTAAAGCAGGAAGCAGCAGAAGCAACGCAGCGGTTTACAGATCTAGGGGCTGCTGCAGCTTTGAAGGCAAAGAAGTTGTCATCCGAAGCGCAGGACAATGTCTACGCGTTTGGTTCAACCATTGGGGATAAGTCGAAGAGGGTGGTGGAGGACTGCAAAGAGGGCCTGGAGAAGTTTGTACACAGATTCAAGACAGACTAGCCAGTATTGTCTACACCAACAGTTGATAGTTCCTGTCAAACTTAGAGAAAGAGGAACCATATTAGTTTCTTGGAATAAATTCCTCCATGAGTGCTGCTTCTTGGGTGTGGTGGACTGGTGGTGTTGTAAAGTATTGAAACTGGAACTAGCACCGAAGGTTCCATAGAATAAGCCCGGTTATCCTGTTTGTTCTGTAATCATCAGCATTACACCACAGCCATGTCGTTTTTATCATTTTCTTGAAGTTTTTTTTGCCTCCTCGAAACTTTAACACGTGGATCAGAGGCTGTACAATGGTTTAACAGTTAGGACACTGTTTATCCTTGCCCCCACCTGGCCTCGTGGCCGTGGCCGGTTCTGTTGTGCATGCATGCTACACGTCCTCCCTCACGTTTTTTTCACATAGGCTTTCGATGCACTGAAAAATAACGCAACAGTCTTCTCATTATTTTCATCTTATTGTGATTTTTATAGAAAAATCTTAATGTTCTGTAAAATATAATAGAAAGCAGAGAAAATGGGGGTAGCGTTGTAAATCGAGAAGCCCGAGGGTTTTATCGCAAGAAGTCGAAGACATATCCATCCCTATCTGTTCGCTGCTTGCCCGCCTTCTTCAACACGCATCTCCTTCCCCTTCCCTCCGCCACCCTCCTGCTGCCGCTTCACCCACTAAACTCGCTCCCTCGTCCTCCTGACTGCGGCGTCACGGCTCCGCATCTTCTCCTCCGAGCCGGTTGCGAGGTCCGCTCGAGCAGGGTCCTCGAGGAGGCTCGTCAGTGCATGCCAAAAGCCTCAACGTCCCCCTGCGCCTCCCGTGCCCGCCACCGCCAGCAAGGAGGTCGCCCGTGCCGCCTTCAACCGGCCGACGCCACATCATCGCCCGCTGTCCTCTTTCTATACGACGCATCAGTCTTTCGCTCTGCAGTGGCGACGTCAACGATTTGTTGACACGAAAAACCACACCGCCGGCGCGTGCCAAAAGATGTGTTGATGAGAGAATAACACACCGCCGATGTGAGTCTCGTGTGCCACACACGCTGGCCTGGGAGATCTGTTTAGCAAGTCCTAAAAACGATAAAGCGCAGGCGTGCCAGTCAGTCTGATCCTGCCACTAACAAGACATGAAATGTAACTGATTATAATGTGTATCAGCCAATAGGTCGATAACTATGACAAGTGATCGGCTTATATCCAGAACAACCGATTGGTCGACAGTCGATGCCGATATCAACCGATGTAGTTAGGGTCTTCACCTTTCGGCTGAGTATTAGGCAAACAATCATATACAAGCGATCGGCTGATGATAACATGACGAACACTCTATTACCATCGGCTAGAGACCAACTCATGTGCAATTCTCGCCGGCCGATGCAACATCCAGATAAAGAAATTAGATCTACTCTATCGGCTGTAGATATCAATAGTATACAATCTATGTCTCAATAATATGTTTAAACCAAGTGACTGGGATAGATCGGTAGCGTACCAAGACATTATAAATCACTTAGATCTAAAAACTCCTTAAGACAAAAATCATACGTATTTAGAGCATAGCCGATATCACAAATCTAATATGTATCGGCTAGTACCCCGAGACCGTCTTATTCTAAGATATCAATATATATCCAATACATTAAACAAGAATTAATCAAGTGTTAAGGTACCCTAACAGATTAATAACAAGCTTAACAGATTAAGTGAATGCAATGTATGGATGATAATAAGAGAGAGAAAAGATAGTGAGAAAGGGGAGGAGAAGGATGGATGAAGATGAGAACATACACATTAAGGAGGTTGTTGTCAACAAGCAATTTCTTGAGTTCGAGGGCAATCTTAATGGCAACATGATTAGGAATCCGAAAAGAAGAGGAATCCGTCATGGGATCTCATGACGAGATCCCAGCAGCCATAAAGAGGGAAGGGGAGGAGGGTAACCTTGGTGACGATGAGCATCCTACAGAGGAGGAACCTGGAGAGGACGTAGTAGTGATCGACATTCTCGCCAAGCCACACCTTGACCTTGACGAAGTCGTACTTGGAGGAGGCGTTACGGGAGGGGGAGGACGACGCGAAGGCAGCGTGCTTCTCCTCCTCCTTGTGCATCTGCGTCTGTTGCATCTGCATGCGAATTGGATTGAGAGAGTATGGAATGAATGACTTACTATTAACAAAGAAATTACTAAAAAACAATAGATAGAATCAAGAAAACCAGAGAACCTGAGAGTGAGATTGAGAGGGAAGAGGAGGCCATGTGTGTTTGGAGGAATGGTGGTGGTGGATCTGCCCCTCCTGCTGCTCGATCACCCCCCTCCCCTCCCTTCAAAAAAAAGATTTTAATTTTCTTCTTCCTTTGCATGATTGATTTGATAATATTCTAATAATTCGATCAAAACTATGGCTTTACAATGTGGGCTTGAAAGTTGATACATTCTTCCTCCGTAAGAAACATTGTAGAAATAGACTCAATGTAACTAATCTTTATTATTCAGATGGAGAAACTCTCCCCCCTCCCCTCACCCTCCCAGCGGTGTTTAAGTAAAAATAAAAACTATCATTTTGCTATAATTATAATTAACCATTTCGCAAAACTACAACAATAACAAATATTTTATCATAAAAGCTTTATTATCTACGTGTATAACCCAAGTATTGTATATGTGTATTACAAGTGGAACCGAAGCCGAACTTGTTAGATAATAAAGTTTACAAACTACCCTGCTATTGTAGTGCTTTGAAATACTTAGCTAGATTTACAGTAAACTAACAATTTCATCAGCGAAATAGTTGTAGTTTTTTTAAAAAATTACTCTTATGGATATCATCTACCTCTGCTTGCACTGCATTTTTGAGTTTTGCTACGAGTAATTACCATGCATGGTCCATGGCCAGGTTAAAATTACACCCACAAGCCACCACTACCTGTTTCTGTTTGCATACCGTTAGGGAATAGAACAAAATTCGGTCCAACTGTCCCAGCGAATGTAGGTAAGCAGGCAACATTATACTAGTAAGGTAGTAGTACAGTGAAAATATGAGATAATACACATGAAGCTAGGACACAACATACATCAGAGTTCAGAGCCTACCATCCCATGTATTAGAACTACTCTCTCAGTCTCAAAAAAAATCAACTTTTAGGGATAAATCTGGATATGTATTTGAAACCATGACCCTAAACCTAAACCCAAGCCCAAGCCCCAAACCCTAAGGCCCCCGAGCCCCTAGCCACTAGCCCCTAGCCCCCAGCCCTAAGCCCAAAATCTTAACCCTAAACCCGCCAATACTGTAAATTCCAAACCCCAAACCCTAATACGCTACATCTAATAAAACACCACCTCAAACAGGTGAATGCATTACAAAAATAGAACACGACCTCAAACAGCAAACTAATAAACATTTCCATTCATCTCTTTCCTCCATATGCAGAACAAAAATGGTACTTTTTATCCTATCAACATTTTGAATGGCAATGCAATAGACGCTAATTGCAATTCAACATGATTTAGTTCTAGCAGTACTGGTAATGCATATAGCTAAATATGTTAGATAAGAGTGGGCAACCCTAAAAAGAAGTTCAAATTGCAGCTTACTGTGTTATTAAGAATTCTAGTTGTATACAGAATTGGGATTGAAAGTGCATCTAGCCCCCTAAGTGAGTTTTGGTGGTTAATAACAATTTGGTTAAAGGACTAATGCGTTTAATTGAGATGTGTGCAGGAGAATTAGTCCCTAGATGCTTAGTTGTGCAGGTTTAGAGAAAAGAGAGCCCTCAAATATCAATTGCAAAGAGGGAAAGAGATTCGACGATGGTTTATAGTCCTATTTTTCTTGAATCTTGAGTTCTAGGAAAAACCGTACTATTAAGAGGATAAAACTCATGCCAAGAGATGATCTAATTGCTTGTAAGTATAAATATACTTGAGTGAGAATTTTTGGAGTAATTTTTGGAAATTACTTCTCTCCACGGCAGAGAAAGCCGCTCGGAAGTTTCGGGGTCCCAAGCCGGAACTTCCGGACATCATCACCTCGCAGCCAAATCCTGTGTGCTAAATGTGGACCGGAACTTCCGGTAGTCCTAGACCAGAACTTCCGGTCAGTATTGTAAAATCAAAATATGTTTGATTCTTCTATGGTGATGAACAATCGGCATCTGTGATTATTGGATTGTTGGTTTTCTTGTTTGGAGTTGATTGACAAAATGGTTCTTGAAATATTTGGTTTTTGGATGGTGAACAGTGTTAGATCTGTTGGCTGCACAACCGATCAGGTCGACAGTGTCCGAGTGTTGGCCGATTTAATTTCGGTTTCGGTTTCGGGTTGTTTTCTTTGTTTGATCATGGAAGTTTCGTATTTCTATACGCATGTATGTTTGTTTATGCTGACAATGAGTCAAGCTGGAGATAGGTTGTGCTCGGGTATGATTTCTTTGTTTAATTATGTGCAGGTAATCTTTATGCCTCGGGAAAGTATTACCAGTGATCGAGATAGAGTCAACTTGGAGATAAGGTGACGTCCAAGATGGAGATCATGCGGGATACTAAAGGGTAGAGATTGATGCACGTGATTGGTGAAGTTTCCATATGGCATACGATGGAAATATTGTATGCGTATGGAATGCGGAGTTTTAATTTTGGAAAGTCCAAGATTGTGACAATTGGAATATGTAAAGTTTGTTTCTTGTACGGGAAGGTTTCCTAGTGGATTAGGACTTCTTGTATGAGTAGGATTCGTGGCTTTGGGCTGCTTATCTTGTGTATAAATAGAGAGGGAAGATGTGGCTTCCCGGTAGGCTTTTCGGTATGCTTTTTGTGATGCCTTCGGTATGCTTTTGATATCAAGTTTAGAGTTGACAAGTTTAGGGTTTCGAGTTTAGCTCGAGATTTTGAGAGGAGTGCTGTGGATTGCACTTTATAAACACGAGAGAGATTCAATAAAGTTCAAATCTACTTTGAGAAATCTTTGTGTTGTGTTTTTATCGGCTACACTGTTTGATCAACGTTCATCGGCTCGGTACGGCAATCGGTTGTTTAAGGAGAATCGGCTAAGTTCGGGCGATCGGCTACACGTGTGGTCGGCGCACGCCATTAAGTTGTGAGGGTAAGTCTTATTTTTGCTAAGATTTGTTTTTGGGTGTACCAACCATTCACCCCCCTCTGGTTGGCTTTGTATTGGTTATTCGATCCTACAAGTGGTATCAGAGCCTTGTTTTTCTTGTTTGTATTTTATCGATCTAAAGTTTTTCGCCATGTCTGATAAATTTTCAACTAAGCCACATGTTTTTGATGGAACAGATTTTGCTTATTGGTGTAGTAAGATGCAATATTATATCATGGCTCAAGATTATGATGTTTGGCAAAAGGTAGCTATTCCTCATGAGATCCCTGAGGTGATTAATTCTGAGGCTTTGAAAACTGAGTTTAATAACAATTGCAAAGCTCGTAATATTTTATTGAATGGGATTTCTCGTTTGGATCTCGATCGTGTTTCACATCTTCAAATTGCCAATGAAATTTGGATTGCTTTAAGAAACTTTCATCAAGGAACTAATAACTAAAAGAACTTCGTCGAGATCTTTTCAAAAAGGAATACATAAAATTTGAGATGAAACCTGCAGAAGCTTTAGATGATTATCTTGGTAGATTTAACAAAATTTTGAGTAATCTTAGATCTGTTGATTGTTCTTATAATACAAATTATCCACAATCTGAGATTTCTCGCCACTTTTTGAATGGTCTTGACATGTCTATTTGGGAGATGAAAGTTACTTCAATTCAAGAATCTGTTAATATGGCTACCTTGACTTTGAATTCGCTTTATACAAAACTTAAAACTCATGAGATGAACATTCTTTCTCGTAAAACGGATTCTAAGTCAAGTGCTTTAGTTTCTTCTTCTGCTGATGTTGCTTCTTCATCGGCTCTCACTGCTCTTGCTTTAATCAATGTCATGTCTGATGAGCAACTCGAGCTATTCAAGGAGGAGTATTTGGCTTTGGCTGCTAAGAAACTTTCTCGAGCTATGAATAAAGTCAGGTTCAGGAAAAGAGATGGACCAGCTCGCTGCTTTGAATGTGGTGCCCTAGATCACATTCGCTCCAACTGTACCAAGCTCAGAAGAGGCAAGAAGGAAGACAAGAGTGGGGAGAAGGCCAAGGACAACAAGCCCAAAGGGAAGCGCTCAAAGGAGATTATAAAGAAGGTGCTGAGCCAATTCTATGCCGCTTTTGAACCATTAAGCGACATAGATTCTGATAGCGAGGAAGAGAAGGACAAGAACATCTCCGGCATCTGCCTCATGACTCACGAAGATGAAGTTTCTGAAAATGAGGGAGATGAGGTAAGCTCTCTTGAGGAAGCTATTCTTGTTTTAAGTGCAAAAAATAAAAAATGCGAAAAGATGTTTAAAAACAAGAATTTTTGATTGAGTCTTTGAATGCTGAAATTGCTAGATTAAAATCTCTTATTCCTAATGATGATGAATGCAAAAATTGTGAGGTTTTAATGCTTAAAATTTCAAAAATTAGAGATGTCAATGATTCTCAAATCTTGGCTACTAAATCTTGTTTAACATGTGATGCTAATGAATTAAAACTAAAAGATGCTTTAGCTCGTGCTAAGCACATGGAAGACATCATTAAACAAGATGAGGTAGTTTCTTGCTCTAAATGTCGCAAAAATAAAGATGTAATGATAGGTTGTGAAAATTGTGCTAATCTTGAAAAGAGGTTTCTTATTTAAAAAGTTCTTTGCAAAAATTTTCGATGGTAAGAAACAACTTAATATGATTTTGGATCAATCTAAAGTGTGTTGCGACAATAGAGGAATAGGTTTTAATGCTCGTGATTATTTCACCAAAAATCCTCCAAATGTTTTGAGAATGACTAAACATGGTG
This sequence comes from Oryza australiensis, assembly GCA_019925245.2. Lineage (NCBI taxonomy): Eukaryota > Viridiplantae > Streptophyta > Magnoliopsida > Poales > Poaceae > Oryza > Oryza australiensis. The sequence goes on from JAIFGZ020000170.1 coordinate 4,129,092, forward strand.
AAATTTTGACAAAACCTAATGATGTGAAAACAATTTTTAAATCGTCTAGAAATATGCCATCTCTTTCTACTTATCTACAAGAAGCTAAAACTAATGTTTCAAAACCATCGACTGCTAGGGAAAAGTTCACTTGCTCCTTTTGTGGTAAAGATGGTCATCTTGTTGGTTTTTGCTTCAAATTAGCTCGAAAACAGAAAAAGGAAAGAGAGGTTAAGTTTGCAAAATCAAAGTGGCAAAAATCTTGTTTTCCCTCAGGTAGACCGGTCAGACCGGCTGCACCACATCGGTCTGATCGGCTTGCGATCAGATCGGCCGCACCGCATCGGTCGATCGGCTTGCCATCGGATCGCTGCATTGCATCGGTCGGATCGGCCCCGAAGGAATTTTCTCGAAAATTCTAAAACTGCTTTTCACGTGGATATATGCCTATTGGATCTACTGGTCGTGTGTCTCAGTACTGGATTCCTAAATTTCTTTTATCTAACCCCAGTACTGAGGCTTCGACATCTTCTCATGTGTAGGTTTTTGTGGCAAGGAAGGAGAACGTGTGGATCGTGGACTCCGGCTGTTCGTGGCACATGACCGAAGATAAAAATTGGTTCTCCTCCCTCAAGATGGCATCTAAGACTGAATCGATTATCTTTGGAGATGCTTCGCAAGTGCCGTTCTCGCTACCCGATCCGTCAAGGTAAGTGACAAATTCGAATTGAAAGAGGTAGCTTTAGTCGAAGACTTAAAGTATAATTTACTCAGTTTCACAAATTGTTGATGAAAATTTTGAAGTTCATTTTAAGAAAACTGAAAGTAAAATATTTGATTCTTGTGGTGATTCTATGTTGAATATTTCTCGTTATGGGAGAGTCTTTAAAGCTAATTTTGGAAATCCTATTTCTCCCGTTGTTACATGTTTGGTTGCGAAATTCAACAAAGATTTAATGTTTTGGCATCGTAGACTTGGACATTTTGGTTTTGATCATTTGACTAGACTCAGTAGTTTGGATCTTGTTCGTGGGTTGCCTAAACTTAAGAAAGATCTTGATTTGGTTTGCGCACCATGTCGTCATGGTAAAATGGTTGCTTCTTCACATACTCCTATTCTTTCTGTGATGACGGATACACCGGGATAGCTTTTACACATGGACGATGTTGGTCTAGCTAGAGTGCAATCCGTCGGAGGAAAATGGTATGTGTTGGTTGTAGTTGACGACTTTTCTCAATATTCTTGGGTTTTCTTCATGGCAACTAAGGATGAGGCCTTTGGACACTTTCGGAGTTTGGTTCTTCGCTTGAATTGTGAAATTCCGGTTCTTTGAAAACCATTAGAAGTGATAATGGCGGTGAATTTAAAAATGCTTATTTTGAACAATTTTGCAACGAAAAAGGCATTGAACATCAATTTTCTTCTTCTCGTGTTCCTCAACAAAATGGTGTTGTTGAACGAAAAAATCGTTCTTTGGTTGAGATGGCTAGAACAATGCTCGATGAATATCACACTCCTAGAAAAATTTTGGGGCGAAGCTATTAACACTGCTTGCTATGTTTCCAATCGTATTTTCTTGCGATTTAAACTTGGAAAAACGCCTTATGATCTTCGATTTGGTCGTCACCCCAAAATTTCACATTTTTGTGTTTTTGGTTGCAAGTGCTTTGTCTTAAAATCTGGAAATTTGGATAAATTTGAATCACGTTCTACCGATGGTTTATTTCTTGGATACCCCGCACTTTCTCGTGGCTATCGTGTACTTGTTTTGGAAACTAACAAAATTGTTGAGACTTCGAAGTCACTTTTGATGAGGCTAGTCCAGATACTAGATCAGAACTTTCAGGCACCTTGCCACAGGCTCAGGGGGAGGATGGTCGTATCTTTGAAGATAAAAGTGACGATGATGATGATGAGGTCAACCTAGCCGATCAGAACAGCCGATTGTCGGCTGCTCGGTCAGATCGGCAGGAGGTGTTGTCTGATCGGTAGGGGCCGTCCACCTCAGATTATGTTGATTCCAATCAAGGAGATTCGTCGGGAACTACGACCAATGCAGGTACAAAACGTGAATCAACTTCTGAAATCACTGCTCCATTGCACATTCAACGACAAGATCCGCTGGAACAAATAATAGGTAATTTACATGAGCGAATTACAAGATCTAAGGTAACTGCACATGACTTTGCAAATTCTGCTTTTGTTGCTTCTTTTGAACCCAAAGATGTTACTCATGCATTAAATGATGAATCGTGGATTAACGCCATGCATGAAGAACTTGAAAATTTTGAAAGAAATAAAGTTTGGTCTTTAGTTCAACCTCCTTCAGGACATAATGTTATTGGAACCAAGTGGGTTTTCAAAAATAAACAAAATGAGGATGGTTTAATTGTTAGAAATAAGGCTAGGCTTGTTGCTCAGAGTTTTACTCAGGTGGAGGGTTTGGATGTTGATGAAACTTTTGCTCATGTTGCTAAGATTGAGGCAATTAGACTTTTGTTAGCTTTTGCTACTTCAAAAGGTTTTAAATTGTATCAAATGGATGTTAAAAGTTCTTTTCTAAATGGCTTCATACAAGAGGAAGTTTATGTTAAACAACCACCGGGTTTTAAAAATCCTGCTTTTCCCAACCATGTGTTTAAATTGTCAAAAGCTTTGTATGGTTTGAAACAAGCACCTAGAGCATGGTATGATAGACTTAAGAACTTTTTGCTTAAAAAGGTTTTCAAATGGGAAAGATTGACAAAACGCTTTTTGTTCTTAAGCATGGTGAAAATCAACTTTTAGTTCAGATTTATGTGGATGGTATCATCTTTGGTTGTTCAACTCACTCTTTGGTTGTAGAATTTGCTGAGACTATGCACAGGGAATTTGAGATGAGCATGATGGGTGAATTATCGTACTTTTCGGGATTGCAAATTAAGCAAACACCTCAAGGTACGTTTATCCATCAAACTAAGTACACCAAAGATCTTTTGCGAAGGTTTAAGATGGAGAGCTGCAAGCCAATCTCTACATCCATTGGTTCTAGTGCTGTTCTTGATCCCGATGAAGATGGTGAAGCTGTGGATCAAAAAGAGTATAGAAGCATGATTGGATCTTTGGTGTATCTAACTGCTTCTAGGCCAGACATACAGTTTGTTGTGTGTTTGTGCGTACGCTTTCAAGCTTCTCCTCGTGCTTCACATCGTCAAGCGGTCAAGCGTATAATGAGGTATTTGAATCATACACTTGAGTTTGGAATTTGGTATTCTACTTCATCTTCTATTTGCTTAAGTGGATATTCCGATGCTGATTTTGCGGGTTGTAGAATTGATAGAACAAGTACTAGTGGAACATGTCATTTTCTGGGTACATCATTAATTGCATGGTCCTCTAGGAAACAATCTAGTGTAGCTCAATCAACTGCTGAATCTGAATATGTTGTTGCTGCTAGTTGTTGTTCATAGATTCTTTGGCTTATTTCTACCTTGAAAGATTATGTACTTGCTTTTGAGAAAGTACCTCTTTATTGTGATAATACAAGTGCCATTAATATTGCTAAGAATCCTGTTCAACACTCGCGCACAAAGCACATTGATATTCGCTTTCACTTTTTAAGAGATCATGTTGAGAAGAGATATGTTGAATTGAATTTTTTGGATACAAAGTTGCAACTTGCGGATATTTTCACTAAACCATTGGATTCTTCTCGCTTTGCTTTTCTTCGAGGAGAGTTGAGAATTATTCATCCTTTTGGCATGTTTTGAGGGGGAGTTTTTTTGTGGTCTTGTTTTTATCAAGCAATTCTTCAATGAAATAACTTGAAAAAGAGAGCTTTGTCTATACATATTGTATTTTCATGTGCATGCTAGCAATTCTACGAAGATTTATTTATCACTAGCATAGCTTATATGTACTCTAGTATCTTTATGTGGTCTAGATTTTACTTTTAAGTGAAATGATGCATGACACTTTAATATTCTACTTGAATTAAAGAAATATGCAATGTTGATATTAAGTGCATGTTTTGGATTATAAATGCTTATATATGTATTGTTTCCTCAAATTACTTTAAAATTGCTCATTTTATAAGAGAATAAAATTTTATCTATGAAAAAAATGAATACCGAATCCTTGGCAACAGTCTTGACAACAAGGACGTATTCAAAGTGAGCAAAATAATGGGTACCGAATCCTTGGAAACAGTCTTGACGACAAGGACGTACTCGGATTAATTGAGAGAAAAATATAAGCAAATTTTTGACTCAAATAGATATGAAAAAATTCTCTTGATTATTATGTGCAAAAAGGTTAATTTGAGAAAGAGTAATGGTTGCAATAGGTATATATATTTGGATTTATTTTTTAACCTATGTGCTTGTAAAGATGTTGCATTATAAATCATTTGAATACATGAATTTTGATTGTATTATTGATCTTAATTATAAAATCCTTGATTCATAATTATACTCTAGTGCATGTTTGTTATATAATTGATGAGTTCATCTTCTTATTATTGCAACACATGACATGATTTGCTCTATGTATGGTGCTAAGCTCTTGAACATTCATGCACATAATTCTTTTGCTTGATAAAATCATTGTCAAAAGGGGGAGAACAAATCGGTAGAACAAAAGTTTTCTTTGGGAGAACAAAGTTTGAAAGAACAAGTGCAGGTTTTTAGGATTTTCCTTCTTTTCAAAAGGGGGAGAAATTTTTTGGATTTTTGAGCACTCCGATGCTTTTTACACTTTTTGTTTTTAGTTTTCAAACATCAAAACAACACTTTTTTACTTGGTTTTCCAATGTGTTCATCAAGGGGGAGATTGTAAAATCAAAGTATGTTTGATTCTTCTATGGTGATGAACAATCGGCATCTGTGATTATTGGATTGTTGGTTTTGTTGTTTGGAGTTGATTGACAAAATGGTTGTTGAGATATTTGGTTTTCGGATGGTGAACAATGTTCTATCGGCTGCACAATGATCGGTCGACAATGTCCGACCGTTGGCCGATTTAATTTCGGTTTCGGTTTCGGGTTGTTTTCTTTGTTTGATCATGGAAGTTTCGTATTCTATATGCATGTATGTTTGTTTATGCTGACAATGAGTCAAGCTGGAGATAGCTTGTGCTCGGGTATGGTTTCTTTGTTTAATTATGTGCATGTAATCTTTATGCCTCAGGAAAGTGTTGCCGGTGATCGAGATGGAGTCAACTTGGAGATAAGGTGACGTCCAAGATGGAGATCATGCGGGATACTAAAGGGTAGAGATTGATGCACGTGATTGGTGAAGTTTCCATATGGCATATGATGGAGATATTGTATGCGTATGAAATGCGGAGTTTTAATTTTGGAAGTCCAAGATTGTGATAATTGGAATATGTAAAGTTTGTTTCTTGTACAGGAAGGTTTTCTAGTGGATTAGGACTTCTTGTATGAGTAGGATTCGTGGCTTTGGGCTGCTAATCTTGTGTATAAATAGAGAGGGAAGGTGTGGCTTCCTGGTAGGCTTTTCAGTATGCTTTTTGTGATGCCTTCGGTATGCTGTTGATGTCAAGTTTAGAGTTGAGAAGTTTAGGGTTTCGAGTTTAGCTCGAGATTTTGAGAGGAGTGCTATGGATTGTACTTTGTAAACACAAGAGAGATTCAATAAAGTTCAAATCTACTTTGAGAAATCTTTGTGTTGTGTTTTTATCGGGTACACTATTTGATCAACGTTCATCGGCTCGGTACGGCGATCGGCTGTTTAAGGAGAATCGGCTAAGTTCAGGCGATTGGCTACACAGGTGGTCAGACTGCACGCCATTAAGTTGTGAGGGTAAGTCTTATTTCTGGTAAGATTTGTTTTTGGGTGTACCAACCATTCACCCCTCCTCTGGTTGGCTTTGTATTGGTTATTCGATCCTATAAGTATTCCAGCAGGCTATGTGAGTAACGGCTAGGTGACGTGAGCGTGTACCTATATATAGCCCACATTGTCCCCAGCCCACTTTTGGTCGTCCAAACTTCACATTTTAGTCCCCTAGCCTCTCCTATGGTGTTTTAGCTCATTCCAACTCAATCCTTGAGCCACAAAACCACATTTGTGAGAAGATTTGAGTGATTGGTGTGATTGTGAGAGTGAGAGAGCTAGGTGACTTGAGCACTTGGTGATTCTTGCAGGGCTTTGGAGTGGTGCCTATTACTCTTGGAGAGCAATCTCCTAGATGGTTAGGTGTCTTCCGCGAGCCTCCGGAGAAGTGTGGATTGGCCCGGGAAAGTTTGTGAAGGATCACTTCTCGTCCGCAAGGAAACGAGGTATGAATAGTGAGAAACCAAGCTGATATTTTGGATGTTGTCTAGGTAGAGCAATTCACGTTTGTGGTTCTCGTTAGAGGATCGAATTTGGATCTTTCTGGTCAATTCAATCTCTAGGCAAGAACCTAGAAACGTTGGAATTGAAGGTCGTAGACTTCATCCCAGGGATTTGCTTGGTGAGGCAAGGGGTTAAGTGAGACCCAACTCTACGGAGTTCCTCAACGGAGAGTAGGATTCTTTGAATCTGAACTTCGGGTAAAAATCCGTGTGTCTCGCATGCTATTCATTTACCTTTTGTTGATTGTCTCTATTGCCTGTGTGATGCAACCTATTGTTAGTCATATGCTTGTGTAGAAAGTCTTTACATTCGATTTCAGATTCTTTTAAGTTTCAGAACACCGGAGGTTCTGGACAGGAACACCGAAAGTTTCGGACAGCTTGAGCCGACCGGAAGTTTTGGAGTTCAGTACCGGAAGTTCCGGTGTCTGTGTTTTAACCGCTACATTTCAAAGAAAATTTCAGGATCGCCTATTCACCCCCTCTAGGCGACATCTACGGGCCTGCAATTGGTATCAGAGCGTACACTCTTGATAGGCTTCACCGCTTAGAGTCGAGCCAAGATGTTGGGAGTGGATGATCAACCTAAAGACGATGCAAATAAAGGAAAATCTCCAATCAAGGAGACAGGGGGAGCTTCTATACCTTTTGATTACAGCAAGCTTAATGTTCCCTCTAACAACTTCATCTCCGTGCCTTCCGGGCATGCACCTCAATTTGATGGTACACACTATGCCGCTTGGAAGCACAAGATGAAGTTGCATCTAATCTCTTTGCATCCTAGCATTTGGAGAGTTTTTTGCACATGTATTGAAGTGCCTACGGAGGACATGGACCTCACACCGGAGCAAGAGCTAAGCATCCACCGCAACGCTCAAGCCGCCAATGTCATTCTCTCCGCCTTGAGCCCGGAGGAATTCAACAAGGTTGATGGGCTTGAGGAGGCCAAGGAGATTTGGGATACATTGCAAGTGGCTCATGAAGGCACCCCCAGAGTGAGAGAGTCCAAGATTGAGCTCTTGGAAGGAAAGCTCAGAAGATTCGTGATGGAAGACAATGAGACTACTCAAGAGATGTATGACCACATGATGATCCTAGTCAACAAGATCTGAGGCCTTGGAAGTGAAGACTTGACGGATCACGTGGTGGTCAAGAGACTTGTTCGAGCCTTTGGACCAAGGAACCCTACCTTGGTCATTCTCATCCGTGAGAGAAAGGACTTAAAGAGGCTCACACCACGTGACATCCTTGGAAGAATTGTTGCACACGAGATGCTAGAAGAAGAAGCGAAGGAGGTCAAGCAAATGGCCACGAATGTGGCAATGATCAAGAACAAGGAGGTTGCTTTGAAGGCGTCAAATGATCAAGCATCAAGTGAAGATGAAAGTGATGATGAAGAGATGGCTCTTATGGTGTGGAAGTTCAAGCAATACCTTCTGTAACACCCTGAAAACCTGGAGTTTTAAAAATCGAAACACAAAAATCGGAACTTGCAAAAATCTTTTGATTGAATGCATCTTGTCGTATTTATTTGCCTTTTATTCGCGAGTCTTGATGCCAAGTTAAAATAAATGAATGATTGTTTTGAAAAGGATAAGTTTGAGGGCAATTTCTGTAAAATCAAAGTGTGTTTGATTCTTTATTTAATGATGAACAATTGGTTTTTGGGATTTATTGGTTTGAGTGTTTTGTTTTTGAAAGAGTTGAATTTTTGGACGATGAACAGTGTTCAGTCGGCTGCCACAGCCGGTCTGACCGGGCGTGTTCTGCCGGTCTGACCGGAGGTGTTTCGGCGGTCAGACCGGGCAGTTGCCTACGGTCAGACCGGCCGAGCCAGTCCGACTGGTTGCCGATTTCGTTTCGGTTTTGGTTTCGGTTTGTTTTCTTATACATACATGGAAGTTTCGTGTTCCTATGCACGTGTCCGGTTGTTTATGCTAACAATGAGTCAAGTTTGGATAGCTTGTGCTCGGATATGGTATTCTTTATTTAATTGTGTGCAGGTATTCTTTACGCCTCGGGAAAGTGTTGCCGGTGATCAAGTCGAGTCAACTTGGAGATAAGGTGACGTTCGAGATGGGGATCATGCGGGATGCTGAAGGGTAGAGATTAGTGCACATGATTGGAAAGTTTCCATATGGCATACAATGGAGATATTGTTGCATATGGAAAGCGGAATTTCGGTTTTAGGAAAATCGAGATTGTTACGGTTGGTTTATGTACAGTTTGTATCTTGTACGGGAAGGTTTCCTAGTGAATTAGGGCTTCTTGTATGAGTAGGATTCGTGGCTCTTGGCTGCGGATTTTGTGTATAAATAGTGAGGGGAGGCGTGGCCTCTCGGTATCGCTTCTATTGCTTTTGAGTTCAAGTTTTAGAGTTTCTCAAGTTAGGGTTTCAAGTTTAGATTGAGATTTTGTGAGGAGTGCTTTGTTTGCACTTTGTAAACACAGAGAGTTTCAATAAAGATCAATTTTCTTGATAGTTCTTTGTGTCTACTTCTTCCTCGGTGCGACGGCGTAATTTGGATCTGTTAACCGGTCAAACCGCAGACGACACGGCGGTCAGACCGCGTCTTCTTCCTGGTTAGACCGCGAGTACATTGGCGGTCAGACCGGCGGGCATTGGTCCTCATCGGCATCGGCTACTACAGGCAAATCGGCTGAGGCGATCGGCTACGGGTGGTCAGACCGAAGGCTATCAGGGTCGTCGACACCATGAAGGCTGCGGTCGGAGGCGACACTGCGGTCGACCGGACGTCGGAAACAGAGGTAAAGTTTTATTTCCGCTAAAACTTTGTTTTTGGGGTACTCAACCATTCACCCCCCTCTGGTTGGCTTTTCATTGGGCATTCGATCCTGCAATTTCAAAATCCCTAAAAAGAAAAAGAGAAGTTGCAAGAATGAAATAATTAAAATAAAATTTTAAGAAAAATAAATTAGGGAGAGCTATGATCTAATAAAACTTGCTTTTGGGAACAATATTAAAACATTAGGATAAAATGCCAAGAATTTCTAAATATAATTAAGAAGGAAAATATACATGTGAATATATATATACATACAAAATATACATATGGATATATATATATATGTATATATATAATAAAGTTGGGCAAAAGATTGAAAATTTGGAGTTAAACTAAATTTACAAAATGGCTAAATTATGTTTCATATTAGGGAAAAATTAAGGAATAGAAATGAAAATTTAAAAAGAAAAGGAAAAGAAAAAGAAAAATCGGGAAATTGGAAAATTGCGTGCGCGCCACCTGTTCGACGCCGTACCGGGCCCCGGATCGCGCCACGCCGTCGTACCCACGCCGTGCGCTGCGCTCGCCAGGTCGGCCACGCCGCGCGCGCCCTCGCGCCCTTGCGCCACGCGTTGCTGTGCCATACCGGACCCCGCCCCGAGCGCCTCCACGCGTCGCACCCTCGCCTTGACCCCGCCGCCCTCGCGCCCACGCGCCGCTCGCCTCGCCCGACCCCATCGCCCCTTGTGCCCACGCGTCTCGCGCCGCGCCCGCCCCCCCCCCCAGCGCCGCCACGCGTCGCTCCTCACCCCAGGCCCCTCTTTGGCGCTCGCCGCACGTCGCCATGTTCCTCCCCCACGCACGCGCGCCATGGCCGCTGGCCTAGCCCGAACTAATGCTGACATAGAACACCTATAAAAAGCCATGACAGATCAAACTTCCTATACAAAATTTCTTCGTGAGTCACTCCTCTCCAATTCCCTCAAATTTCCCTCACCGATTACGCACTGAGCTATTCCAATTTGATCAAGGACCGAAGAACCCTAGTTGTAGCCGCCCAAGGCCGATTCTCCAAAATTCATCATCTTCGGCCAATTTCCTCCCCGATTGAAGGTACGAATACAATCCTCATGTCAAGAGCTTCCTTTTCCCTAGCTTTCCCGAGCCAAAAACCCACCGGAGTTCGTCGACGACGAGCCCCGCCATGCCGCTCTGTTCAGCCGCCGCAGCCGTGCACGGTGCTAGGCCAACCCGAGCCTATGTGAGCAAACTAACCACCTAGGGATGATCCTTGTAGTCTCTAGATGCTCTAAAGCGGGAAATTTGGGTTCAATTGGGGCCGGAACCCACCGGCGACGAGTGCCGCTGTCGCCACGGCCGCCTCGCCGTCGCCGGACCTCTTCGCCGCCTCCCCGGCCCGGGTGTGCCCTGGAATGGGTTCCCCACGTCACCTAGATGTAGGACCCCTTTGGCCCCTTGAGCCGGCCCTCCCTCGCCGCCGTTCGCCCTCCTCCCCGTCAGCCGCCGGCGCTAACAGAGAAGGAGAGGGAGAACAGAGGAAGTAGTGGAGGGGAGAGCAAAAAGAAAAAGAAAAGAAAAGAAAAAGAAAGAAAAAGAAAAGAGAAAGAGAAAAATAGGGAAAAATTTAGGGAAAATTTAGAAAAATTAGGAAAAGTTTTTGGAAAATATTTTAGGAAAATCTCTGGGAAAATATATATTTTTCTCTCGGAAACAAATTTGGATTTCAAAAATGATTAGAGACTAATTATTAAATAGGGATTTGGAAATATTTAGCCATCGCACAAATTATTTATTTATCTAGGAATTCATTTATCTTAGCTTGTCACCAAATATTATTTTTAATATATGGATTTTATAAACTTAAAATCTAGATTATTTAGTATAATACTTAGCTTCGAGATTATTTTTAGGATCGATTATTATTAACCCTAGGGCTTCTCGACCCAATGAACATTTTGATAAAATTGAAAGATAACCACATTCTTTTTATTAATTAAATCATCAACCCTAATATTTCTCAAACTTTACACATATTAACTTAAAACAAATATCACATCATACTTAATTAAATCGGATTCAATACAAAACTTCAAATCCTTACAACTCTTTCGCTCTAACTCGGATTTCGCCGGAACTCGAACCTAAGCTTACATAAAATCATAACCTAGTATTAGGAGCCGCTTTCGCGATTCATTTGGCTTTTATTGGATCTTATTGGGTTTTATTTGAATTCTAATCGAATTCAAATTGGATTTCTCACACGTATGATAGAGTCCGAGGGAACCATCGAGAACGTTGAAGACTCAAGCCAACAAGGTCACGAGCAAGGCAAGTCAACACTTCCCTTTGAACATATTGAACCTATTTTGTGAAATGATGTTGATTTAAACTTCAAAACATGCATGCTATACACAAATGAATACCTATGCTTGATGTACCATGCCTTGATATTGATTACCCTTAGAAATATTCCTTGTAACCCTCGATGTGATACAACCGGAGGATATCTTCGGTAAAATGCTTAGCCATGCTTATACTAGAATGTTGCATACTCATGTTTTTACAAAAAGCTATATGCTTAGGAAACTACCTTAGGGAAGGTAGTTGAGATACGGCATGTGGAGACATGAGCGCCACATTGCCTTGATCATGATGAAAATAGTTTTGATGGAAAAATGAAAATACAAAACCAATGTTTTTAGACTGGGGCGGATGGATGGATTTGGGTGGATTCCGGCAAAGGCTAGTACCGTCCCTGGTCAATTAAGGACCGAGCCATGAGACTTATAACTTAGAACGAGTCAGTACAATCGTACTTCTCGAATGGTTATAGACCTAGCGGAGTAGATAGCCGAGCGGAGTCAATATCCCTGCATAGTGGTTCAGGTGTAGGTGTTGAGTTAAGGACCTACCAATAGGTAGAGTGTCCTGGGCCTACCAATGGTAGAGTGCCCGTATTTGTGATAAGACAAAGGCCTTTATCTGAATAATATACTAAACTTAACAATGACTTAAAGATTAAGTGAGTTTTCTCTCTTACCCCGGGAACGCCAGAACTCCTCTCACTGCTAGGAAATGATAGCTAGAGTGCATGAGGACTTAAGTTCATGGAGCGGGTACTGCCAAAGTGAGGTTATCGAAAAGCTTTGCCGTGATCGTCCCATATAGAGGGATGAAAGCTCATTCAATGAGCAGTTGTGGAGTACGGGTAAAGTGTACATCCACTGCAGTGTGAGTAAATCAATCTATTCGAATAGCCGTGCTCGTGGTTAATGAGCGACGTGACAAGTTTCTCCCGTGGCTAGACTCATAAATTTTAAAATGATGGGTTGGTATGCATAATGATTTTGTGTGATGGTGGACTCAACTTCTCGACCTGCGAGAAGGGACAGACTCCCCAGAAAAACCATGACGATCTGGAGACGAGAAACCATCCTTGGTATCACGATGGATGGCAGACAGAACCGACACCGATTTAATATACTCTGAAACTAAAACTTGACTAGCTAGATGTTAGGTTTGTGAAATGATTTACGAAAATTGGCTTTGTGCAAATAAACCACAACCACCCTTTGAATGACCCTATCATGTGCATCATTCCGTGTTGGCTTGCTGAGTACGCTGGGTACTCACACTTGCTATACGCACAAACCTTCAGATGGTGGAAACAAAGAACTGGAGGACCCCTATGCTTACTGCCAAGTGGGCGAAGAAGGAGAAGGCGTCTACTAGGTCTTAGTCCCCTGTTGTTGCCTATAGGCGATCGACATGCCGCTGCCTTCCGTCTGCTATCTTATCTAATTTCTGTTTTTGCATGTATCCGGACCAGTTGGTCTTGCATGTAATGATACTGCCTTCAGGCCTATTATTGTAATACTTTTGGTGTAAGACTATTGGTGCACTTTGCACCTGATAATTCAGTACTGTATTCGTTGGTACCAAGCTACTCGATCCAGGGAAATTGTACTATGAACACGAATGATTCTCGTTCCAAAAATGGGGGTCCATAGAGCTGGTATCAGAGCAGTGCGAATGTAGGATAAGACCAACTGGCGCCCTACCCCTGAATAGCTGGTTAAAGGGAAATATTCCTACATAGGATTATTTTGAAAATACAGACTATTTTCACAAAACAAATATGTTTTTCCTTACACCCTTGACCCCCAATTATCTACAAACATTTGATCTTTACCACTACCTTTCTCTAACCCTAAGCTATCTTCAAAAATAGATGTCAGACTATGACCATGTTGGAACTTGGGAGATTGTTTAACCCACTAAAACAATGAGAGTACACAGAATAAGGCCCCATCCATAGCTTAACCTCTACTTTTCTCTTTCTCTCTGACAATAGATGGGAAATGCCAAGGACAGTAAATCAAGATCCCAACAGTCTCATGGATTAACCCAGAGCGACCCTGTGGACACTCCACCTCCTTTCCCTGTGAACCCGACCTTAGCCTAGGTAGTGGCTAACCAGACACAGTTAATGGTCATGATGATGCAATAGATGCAACGACTGTTCCAACAGCAACAGATGCAAACTCAGGGTTGGTACCCAGAGCAACGCCGGTACGTTCCATCGCAAACCCTGATGACTCCCGCAAGTATATTGTCAAGCCCACAGAGAGCGGTAACACCAAACCCGCCATTGGGATGGAAGGAAACACTTGACCCCCGCTACGGTTTTATGGAACAAGGACATGGAGTAAAGAACAGTACATGGGACAAGTACACCAGGACCCCGATCAAGGGAGAGATACAGTACAGAAGAAAGGATAAAGAATACAATCAAACAACCGGCCAAGGTTTCAGTTTGCCACCATCTAACCCCAAGAAGAGGAAGTCACCAAAATGGACTACAGGTGGTACTGGCAGGATGATCATCACAAGCACATTGTGTATCCCTGAAGATGCTGAGGAGATTCCCCGACGTCTAAGGAAGAATGTGCACTGCTTCAACTGTGGAGAGTTAGGGCACTATGCCAATGACTGCCTTAGGACAACTACCGCACTGTTTTGCACTCCAACACCTATCCTGGCAGCCCCAAGGAAAAAGAATGTGAATTGCTTCAACTGTGAAGAATTTGGGCACTATGCCAACCAATGCCCCAAGCCACGCAGCATCCCTCCTCATACCGGTGCCAATGCAACAGCCATAGGTGGCAATCCCAGATCGGGCAACAACCCGGATGACTAGACGAGAAATCTGCAGCAACCCTGGTTTTGCTTTGAAAGGAGTTAAGACAGCAACGACCATGCCCTTACCCTTATGTATGAGAACCCTAGATCGATATTAGTGATGTTGTATTGTGTTGTATGGGACTACACATGTCCAATGTATCCCCCTGATGTAACATCTATGAACTGATATGAAGTTCCATGTTATGTCATAAATGAGTTTATTCCACCAAGCTTGCTTCAAAAGATCACCTTAAACAACTCAAAGAAAAATTCCTTAGAATCGTGACGTTAGCAAATCAAGTCCCTTACCTTATCCACGTTGTTCAGATGGCGCACCATCGCAGAGCCTCAGCAGCTACTGAGAACCCGCCGGAGCCTAACCCCTCCACCCTAGCGGAAGTCATGGCTTTACAAACCCAACTGTTTCAAGCCATTACCAACAACCAGGAGAATCACAGAAGTTAAAGTTTAGGAGAGTTTATGAGAGCCAAGCCACCGACATTCTCCTCGGCAGAGGAACCAATGGATGCTGAAGATTGGTTGAGGGTAATAAAGAAGAAGTTGACTCTCATCCGAGTATGGGAGGCTGACAGAGTCAGCTTCGTCACCAATCAGCTGGAAGGTCCCGCAAGTGACTGGTGGGACACCTACAAGGAAACCCAGGCCGAAGATGCTGGTGAACCAACTTGGGAAGAATTCACGGTTGCCTTCCGTGAAAACTTCGTGCCTGCTACAGTCATGAGGATGAAGAAGAATGAGTTCCGTAGGCTGCGCCAAGGCAACACCATGGTACAAGAGTACCTTAACAGGTTCACGCAGCTTGCGCGTTACGCCACAAGCGACCTGACAGACGAGGAAGAAAAGATGGATAAATTTATTGAAGGATTGAACGACGGGCTGAGAGGACCGATGATCGGTCAAGACCATGTCAGCTTCCAAAGCCTCATCAACAAGGTCATGAGGCTTGAGCATGACTAAAGGATGGTTGGAAACAACCGAAAGAGAAGGCTCGCTCTGGCCCATCCAATTCAAGGGACATCTCAGCGACCCAAGGAGCAACACCAACAGGATGGAAACCAGCCATCATAGCGGCCAATCGTTCCTCTGCACCCAACAACGTTAGCAGGCCACCGGCAACACCTTTCTGCACCTCGGCCCCCACTTTGGCAGCACCGGGAAACCAGAATGTTAATTGCTTCAACTGCGGAGAATTCGAGCATTATGCCAATCAATGTCCCAAACCGCACAACACACCCAACCGTACTGGAGTGTCGACCCCCGTTTTTGAGGACGGGAATCATTCGTGTTCATAGTACCATATCCCTGGATCGAGTAATTTGATACCCACGAATACAGTTCTGAATTACCAGGTGCAAAGTGCACGAATAGTCTTACATCGAAATTATTACAATAATAGACCCGAAGGCAATATCCAGTACATATAGGACCTACTGGTCCGGATACAACCAAAAGCATAATTTAGATAAGATTAGCAGTCGGAAGGCAGCGGCATGTCGATTGCCACAGGCAACGACCGGGGACTAAGACCTAGTAGACGCCTTCTCCTCCATCGCCCATCTGGCAGTAAGCATAGGGGTCCTCCAGTTCTTCGTTTCCTCCATCTGAAGGTTTGTGCGTATAGTAAGGGTGAGTACCCAACGTACTCAGCAAGCCAACATGGAATGATGCACATGATAGGGTCATTCAAAGGATGGCTATGGTTTATTTGTGCAAAGCCAATTTTCACAAATCATTTCACAATCCTAACATCTAGCCAGGTCAAGTTTTAGGTCCATAGTATATTAAGTCGGTGACGGTTCTGTCCACCATCCATTGTGATCCCAAGGATAGCTTCCCACCTTCGATTTGTCATGGTTTTCTGGGGATGTCTTTCCCCTTCTCTTAGATAGAGAAGTTAGTTTCCCAGCACATAAAATCATTATGCAATCCCACCCATCATTTTAAAATTTATGAGTCTAGCCATGGGAGAAACTTGTCACGTCGCTCATTAACCGTGAGCATGGCTATTCGAATAGATTGATTTACTCACACTGCAGTGGATGTACACTTTACCCGTACTCCGCGACTACTCATTGAATGAGCTTTCATCCCTTCATATGGGATGGTCACGGCAAAGCCTTTCGATAACTTTGCTTCGGCAGTACCCGCTCCATGAACTTAAATCCTCTTGCAATCTAGCCGTCCTTTTCTAGCAGTGAGAGTAGTTTTGGCGCTCCTGGGGCAAGGGAAAACTTTCACAACATTCTCATTCATTACTCAACACTTAGGCCGCAGCCTTATCTCAAAAACTAAAACCACCTCTTCACTCAAGAACCACTATGTTGGGATACTGCCTCCGCTCGGCTATCTACTCCGCTAGGTCTATACCCATTCGAGAAGTACGGTTGTACTGGCTCGTTCCAGGTTATAAGTCTCATGGCTCGGTCCTTAATTGACCAGGGATGGTTCTTGCCTTTACCGAAATCCACCCAAATCCAACCATCCGCCCGTCCAAAACATTGGCTTTGTACTTTTTGTTTTTCATCAAAACTATTTTCATCATGATCAAGGCAATGTGGCGCTCATGTCTCCACATGCCGTATTACAACTACCTTCCCAAAGATAGTTGCCCAAGCATGAAGCTTCTTTGTAAAATCATGAGTATGCACGAATCTAACATCAGCAGGGCTAACAATAAATCTCATCCCCGAGATTTCTTACCGTTCGCGAAATAGGTTCGGGTACTCGGTCTTCAAAAAGTCTTCTTTTTCCCAAGTGGCTTCATCTTTAGTGTGGTTGCTCCATTGCACCTTGTACATTCGCCACGTCTTGGTCCTAGTCTTTTTCTCAGCTTCGTCCAAAATCTTTACGGGGTGTTCGGGGTATGTGAGGTCTTTGCTGATAAGGACGTCTTTCGAGGGGACTTGTTCTTCCGGTACTCGCAAACATTTCTTCAGTTGTGACACGTGAAAGACAGGGTGTACATCGGAAAGATTTTCCGACAGGTCCAGTTGATAGGCCACTTCGCCTCTTCCGGCGCTTATCGGGAAAGGTCCAACATATATTGGCATCAGTTTTCCTTTGACCTTGAACCTCTTGGTTCCTCTTAGTGGTGAAACTTTCAGGTACACAAAGTTGCCTATTTTGAATTCCAACTCTCTGTGGCGAGTGTCCGCATAGCTCTTTTGCCGAGACTGGGCTACCTTAAGCCGATCTCTTATCAAATGAACTTTCTCTTCGGCTTCTCTAATGAGGTCTGGTCCAAATACGGCTCACTCACCAGTCTCTGACCACATCAACGGAGTTCGGCATCTTCGTCCAAATAAAGCCTCGTTTGGCGACATCTTCAGACTAGTCTGATAGCTATTGTTATAGGAGAACTCTGCATAGGGCAGGTATTTCTCCCAGTCTTTAGTGAAATCCAACGCATAGGCTCTTAGCATGTCCTCCAGGACCTGGTTCGTCCTCTCAGTTTGTCCATCAGTCTAAGGGTGATAAGCAGTACTGAAGGCGAGGTGAGTTCCCAATGCCTCGTGAAACTTATCCCAAAAATAAGATGTGAATTGAGTACCACGATCCGACACAATCCTCTTGGGCACTTCATGTAGGCACACAATTCTGAACATGTATAGCTCTACCAATTTAGAGCCGCTATACCGAGTCTTGACTGGGATAAATCGAGCATGTCTTGGTCAGTTTATCCACGATCACCCAAATGGAATCGTATCCGGTAGTAGTTTTGGGTAGTCCCACTATAAAGTCCATACCTATTTCATCCCATTTCCACTCAGGAATTTTGAGTGGTTGTAGCAATCCTGCTGGTCGCTGATTCTCAGCCTTAACTCGTTGGCATACATCACATATGGCCACATATTTCGCTACATCTCTTTTCATGTTGGGCCACCAATACTCCGTCTTCAAATCCTGGTACATTTTGGTGCTACCCGGGTGTAGCGAGTATGCTGACTCATGGGCTTCTTTTAGGATTAGCCTTCTCAATCCGCCTTTCTCTGGTACGTAAATCCTTTTACGATACCATAGGACTCCATCGTCATCGACCGTGAATTCCTTGGCCAAACCTTCGGCCATGCGCTCCTTGATTAGTCGGATTTCCTCACAATCTTTCTGGGATTCCTTAATCTGACTTCGTAGGAGCGGTTGTATCTCAAGCGAACTCAGTTGTCCATGAGGAATCAATTGTAGGTTGAGCCGAGCCATTTCTTCTTGAAGCTCATTGGCCAAATATTCCATCCTTAGTTGGTTGCACTGGGCTTTGCGACTCAAAGCGTCAGCTACAACATTGGCCTTACCAGGGTGGTAATGGATTCCTAGGTCATAGTCCTTGATTAGTTCCAGCCATCTTCTCTGGCGTAGGTTAAGATCTGTCTGGGTGAAGAAATATTTCAAGCTCTTGTGGTCCGTGTATATATCACAGTGGTTTCCGATCAAGTAGTGCCTCCAAATTTTTAAGGCATGCACCATTGCGGCCAATTCTAAGTCATGGGTGGGATAATTCTCCTCATGAGGTCGCAGTTGTCTTGAGGCATAAGCCACAACCTTTCCATCTTGCATTAACACGCCTCCTAATCCTTGTCGAGATGCATCACAGTATATAACGAAGTCTTTCTGGTTGTCCGGTAGGACTAAGATCGGAGCGGTGGTTAACTTTTCTTTGAGCTGGTCAAATGCCTGTTGACACTGCTCAGTCCATGCATACTTCTTTTCCTTCTTCAATAGTTGGGTCAGGGGTCGAGCTATCTTAGAAAATCCTTCAATAAACCTCCGGTAATATCCAGCCAATCCTAAGAAACTTCTAATCTCTGTTACCGACTGGGGTGCTTTCCACTTGGTAACAGCTTCGACCTTGGCGGGGGGTCTACTGCTACGCCTCCTGCTGAGATTACATGTCCGAGGAAAGCTACTTCCTTAAGCCAGAATTCACACTTGCTGAATTTGGCATATAGCTAATGCTCTCTCAGCTTCTCTAGTACCAGGCGCAGATGTTCTGCGTGTTCTTCATCATCCTTGGAGTAGATGAGGATATCATCAATGAACACTACCATGAACTTGTCCAGATATTCCATAAATACTTTGTTCATGAGGTTCATGAAGTAGGCCGGGGCATTGGTCAGTCCGAAAGACATTACTGTGAACTCGTACAAGCCGTAGCGTGTAGAGAACGCAGTCTTGGGTATATCCTCAGTCCTAGATCGAAGATCATTCTTTGAGAACACTCGGGCTCCCTTGAGCTGATCAAACAGGTCGTCGATTCGAGGTAACGGGTACTTGTTCTTAATAGTAACCTCATTCAATGATCGATAGTCTATGCACATTCTCATGCTTCCGTCCTTTTTCTTAACAAACAGTACTAGGGCTCCCCAAGGTGAAGAACTAGGGCGTACGAAGCCTTTCTCTTGCAGTTCCCTTATCTACTTCTTAAGTTCCTCCAATTCGTTCACCGGCATCCGGTAGGGTCTCTTAGCTATGGGGGCGGTGCCAGGCATGAGGTCAATGATGAATTCTATGTCTCGGTCTGGGGGCATTCCCGGTAGTTCTTCAGAAAATACATCCGGGTAATCCTGAATTACTAGCATTCCAACTATAGGTAACATGGTGAATATTCTCGTAGCTCGGTCACAGAGCATAGGGTCTTGATCCATGGCTACTGTCATCGGTGATCCCCATGGGGTAGTTAAGGTAACTTCTCTTCGACCACAGTCTAGTACCCCTTGGTTCTTGGTTAACCAATCTATTCCTAGTATGATGTCTAGGGTTTGGGGTGGCAAAACCATAAGGTTGGACAGGAATACCACGTCCTTGGTCCGAATGGGCACATTAAAGCACGCATGGGGTATAGTTACATCTCCCCCGGGTGAATTTACTACCATTGGTCTCTTAAGGTCTACTCGATGCAAGTTGTGCTCTTTGCTTATTCTTGATGATATAAATGAATGCGAAGCTCCAAAATCAAACAAAACTTTAACTGGTGCAGAATGGATAGAAAACATACCCATTAGCATGCTTTGGTCCTCCTGAGCTTCCTCAGCATGCACGTGGTTCACTTGGCCACGGCGGATTCCGGTGGTAGCCTCCTTCAGTTGGGGGGTTTCGAATAGTCTGCGTCTAGGTGCCGGGGCAGGGGTTCCTCTCACAGTAATGGTGTTGGCTCCAGTACGGACGGGGGTGTTACGCGG
This sequence comes from Oryza australiensis, assembly GCA_019925245.2. Taxonomy (NCBI): domain Eukaryota; kingdom Viridiplantae; phylum Streptophyta; class Magnoliopsida; order Poales; family Poaceae; genus Oryza; species Oryza australiensis. The sequence continues at coordinate 4,149,555 of JAIFGZ020000170.1, forward strand.
CTTAGGGCAGTGATTGGCGAAGTGTCTAAACTCCCCACAGTTGAAGCAGTTTACGTTCTTAAGTCTTGGGGTCGCCAAGGTAGGTGCCGGGGTGCGAAGAGGGGTGGCAAGTGGTCTGCTTGCGTAGCCGGGTGCAGAGGGGCGATTGGTCGCCGCGATGGCTGGCTTTCAACTTGACAATGTTGCTCCCTTGGGTTGCTGAGATATCCCTTGTGTTGGACGGACCAGAGCAAGCCTTCTCTTTCGGTTGTTTTCAACCGTCCTTTGGTCATGCTCGAGCCTCACGACCTTGTTGATGAGGCTTTGGAAGCTGGCGTGGTCCTGACCGATCATCGGTCCTCTCAGCTTGTCGTTCAGTCCTTCGATAAATTTATCCATCTTCTCTTCTTCGTCTGCCAGGTTGCTTGTGGCGTAGCGGGCAAGCTACGTGAACTTGTTAAGGTACTCTTGTACCGTGGTGTTGCCTTGGTGCAGCCTACGGAACTCATTCTTCTTCATCCTCATAACTGCAGTAGGTACGAAGTTTTCACAGAAGGCAACCGTGAATTCTTCCCAAGTGGGTTCACCGGCATCTTCAGCCCGGGTTTCCTTGTAGGTGTCCCACCAGTCACTTGCGGATCCTTCCAGCTGATTGGTGGCGAAGACGACTTTGTCAGTTTCCCGTACTCGGACAAGAGTCAACTTCTTCTCGATTACCCTTAGCCAATTTTCGGCATCCATGGGTTCATCTGCCAAGGAGAAGGTAGGCGGCTTGGCTCGCATAAACTCGCCGAGGTTTGACCCTCCGCGTTGTCCTTGGTTGTTGGCGATAGCTTGAAGTAGTTGGGTCTATAAAGCCATGACTTCCGCTAAGGTGGAGGGGTTAGGCTCTGGCGAGTTCTCAGTAGCTGTTGGGGCTCTGCGACGATGCACCAACTGAACAACGGGGATGAGGTAAGAGACTTGATTTGCTAACGTCACGATACTAAGGAATTTTCTTTGAGTTATTTGAAGTGATCTTTCAAAGCAAGCTTGGTGGAATAAACTCATTTATGACATAACATGGAACTTTATATCAGTTCATAGATGTTACATCGGGGGATACAGTGGACATGTGTAGTCCATACAACATAATACAACATCACTAACATCGTTCTAGGGTCTCATATATAAAAGGGGTAGGGGCATGGTCATTGCTGTCTTAACTCCATCCAAAGCAAGGCCAGAGCTGTTGCTGGTATCCAAACTAGTCATCCAGCCATTCGCATGATCCAAGTGCTAGCAGAGGGTGATCCTTGGCCGAAGCGAATCTAAGTCCCCATGGCTCAGAGGTAGTGGCCTCGGAGTCAAGTCCGATCCTCCTGCTTGGTGGCCTGGTGCTCTTCCGGGCAGTCCTGAGGGTGATAGGACCTCCGGTGAGTGTCATGCGGCGGGTAGGAGCTTCCTCCTCTGATGGGTCTGTGTCACTGAGCTCCCACTTGATCTCCATAGGTTCTGTCTCGGATTCAGAGTCAGTGCTGATCTGGATGGGGTTTTCCTCTCCCGAACCCAGCTCGGATGGTACAGCCGTGGAAATTGGGGTGGGCTCCGATGAGGTAGCAGCAGTGGGGTCGATCAGGTATGGTCCCGACTCAGTGCTCAGCATGAAGGCTTGCTCCATCATGGCTTGAAAGGTGGTCAAGCATGCTGGAGTCATGAAGTAGTAGTGGTCGGGCACAGGAGCAGGGGGTGTTGGTGTAGCTGTAGTAGAAGTACCAGCGGCGGGGACAGGGTTGAAGCGAAGTTGCTCTTCCAGTTGGCCAACCTGTTGCTGGCTCTTCCTAAGCTGTTCCTCCAACTCAACCAAAGCTTCTCCACGAGCCACATAACGATCAGAGAGCTGCTCGTATTGGGCGCCGTTAGCTTGCAGCTGGGTCTTTAGCAAGTTGATCTAATCTCCACAGTTTTGGTGTTTCTCCACCAGATCATTCAGGCGTCGCTGCTGATCATCTATCTTGAGTAATGCTTCTTCATAGCAATCATCAGTTGTTTCTACCCAGCGGGACAGACGGGTAACCATGGGATTATAGCAGTAGGGGGTGGCCTCCACAGTGCAGACTGGGTTGCCTTCCTCCCGGTAGGGATGGTGTACGAACTCGGTCACTGTAAGCTCAGCACGGTGAATGGCATTGAGGTGTAGGAATGCCTCGCGGGCTGCGTCCTGAAGGGCTGCCTCTATCAAATCTCTGTGGTAACATGTGTGGAAGCAATAGGGTGTCTCGCTCCCAATACGGGCCTCAACTGAAACCGCAGATTCCCATACTGGATGTCCCTCGGTGCCATGTCTTCTAATCCGATAGGTGGGTGCATCTGGGTATCTTAGGCACCATAGCAACAGCCGGAGTTACGACACGAATCCTTCCTCACGCGGAACCTTAATCTCCCAAACTCCAACATGGTCTGGCATCTGTTTTGAAGGTAACTTAGGGTCAGAGAGGGGTAATATCAAAACAATTTGAGCAAAGGAGATGGAGATAAGAGTATGAGGGAAAACATATTTGTTTTGTGAGAATAGTTTGTATTTTCAAAATACTCTTATGTAGGGATATCTCCCTTTAACCAGCTATTCAGGGGTAGGGCGCCAGTTGGTCTTTCCTACAGTCGAACTGCTCTGATACCAGCTCTGTCAACCCCTGTTTTTAAGGACGGGAATCATTCGTGTTCATAGTACCATATCCCTGGATCGAGTAGTTTGGTACCCCCGAATACAGTTCTGAATTACCAGGTGCAAAGTACACGAATAGTCTTACATCGAAATTATTACAATAATAGACCCGAAGGCAATATCCAGTACATATAGGACCTACTGGTCCGGATACAACCAAAAGCAAAATTTAGATAAGATTAGCATCGGAAGGCGGCGGCATGTCGATTGCCACGAGCAACGACCGGGGACTAAGACCTAGTAGACGCCTTCTCCTCCATCGCCCATCCGGCAAGAAGCATAAGGGTCCTCCAGTTCTTCGTTTCCTCCATCTGAAGGTTCGTGTGTATAGCAAGGGTGAGTATCCAACGTACTCAGCAAGCCAACACGGAATGATGCACATGATAGGGTCATTCAAAGGATGGCTATGGTTTATTTACGCAAAGCCAATTTTCATAAATCATTTCACAATCCTAACATCTAGCCAGGTCAAGTTTTAGGTCCATAGTATATTAAGTCGACGACGGTTCTGTCCACCATCCATTGTGATCCCAATGATAGCTTCCTGTCTCCGATTCGTTATGGTTTTCTGGGGATGTCTTCCCCCTTCTCTTAGATAGAGAAGTTGGTTTCCCAGCACATAAAATCATTATGCCATCCCACCCATCATTTTAAAATTTATGAATCTAGCCACGGGAGAAACTTGTCACGTCGCTCATTAACCGCGAGCACGGCTATTCGAATAGATTGATTTACTCACATTGCAGTGGATGTACACTTTACCCATACTACGCGACTACTCATTGAATGAGCTTTCATCCCTTCATATGGGATGGTCACGGCAAAGCCTTTCGATAACTTTGCTTCGGCAGTACCCGCTCCATGAACTTAAATCCTCTTGCACTCTAGCCGTCCTTTTCTAGCAGTGACAGGAGTTCTGGCGCTCCCGGGGCAAGGGTAAACTTTCACAACATTCTCATTCATTACTCAACACTTAGGCCGCAGCCTTATCTCAAAAACCAGAACCACCTCTTCACTCAAGAACCACTATGCAGGGATACTGCCTCCGCTCGGCTGTCTACTCTGCTAGGTCTATACCCATTCGAGAAGTACAGTTGTACTAGCTCGTTCCAGGTTATAAGTCTCATGGCTTGGTCCTTAATTGACCAGGGACGGTTCTTGCCTTTACCGAAATCCACCCAAATCCAACCATCCGCCCCAGTCCAAAACATTGGCTTTGTACTTTTTGTTTTTCATCAAAACTATTCTCATCATGATCAAGGTGTTAACGCTGGAATTTGGTAGTAAGGTTCGTGAGTTATAAAGGAGCAAGGTGGAATCAGAATCGGCTGAAGACAGGGGTTTGTATCGGCTGAAGGAGTAATCGGCTGCAATGCTGATCGGCTGGGAATGAGTTGAATGGAGCAGCCGACGGCCGATTCCAAGTTTAAAAGGGATAAAACCGTATCCAATGCGGAAACTTGAAGTTTAAGTGGGGGTTCGGATGTTAATGGCGCGTTTAAGATACTGCCACTTGTGGATAAAGTTTTGAAATGGCAGTTGTATCTGTAATTTAGGAGTTTGTTAGATTGTTTGTTGTAATAGATCTTGTTAGGGATAATGTGATGTTTAGATAGAGTCCGAAGTTGTTACGGATATTCATATTTTGGGTATAAATAGGGCCCGAGGTCTGTGTAAAAGGAATCGAAATCAATCTAATCTTCGGCGCATCGCCATCCTTTTCCTTTTGGACGAACACCTTGTTTGGCTTCGGGCTGCATCGTCTTGATCCCCGACTCGGGTAAATGTTTGTCGTTAGTGGTGAGATTACTCGTTTCTAATGCTTCCATCGCAATGACACATTGGATTCAGTAGTTTTACTACGCTATGTATCATATGGTGCGTACGAATCAATCTGGTGTTTAGATCTATTGTGCGGTTGACTCATCTTGTGGAGGATGTGTGGTCAGCGACACTAGGTCTAAAGGTTGGTTGGTTCGTATGTGGTATCTACCATCTTGCGGAGTGTAAATCGAGAGTGATAGATTGAATGCCTCTTTTGATACTCGGCTGCATCAAGATTGAACTATTGAGTCGTCTTTAGAGTCGTTGGCAATGTATTCTTTTGGATTTACATTATCGGGGATAGCGTCGGGGTTTCACCGACCTTATCTCGTTTTTACGTGTTTCTTTCAATATGACGTCGTCGATCTGCTATAGAGCCGTGGTTTGCACCTGTATTGTGTTTACTTATGCCTTTGACACGGGAATGTTACATTTGTGCGAGAATTATTGGAGCATCGGCTGATTTGATGACGGTTTCCGGAAGCGGTTGGTTTCGCGGGAGTTTGAACTAACGCTTAATGGGTACTTTCTTGTATTTTTCTTGTTGATTGGCAGATCAAATCAACTGGCACGCTCTGCACATTGAAGGCAGCTAGGAAGGACCTGCACCGGAGTCAAGCGAGATCTCCCGAGCCGGCGCGTGAGAGAGATTTCTCGTCAACACGCTTCTTGGCACGCCCGGTGGGACGATCGTTGTCGGCTCGACTCGGACGAATAGACTCACGGCAAGATGGTCGATTCCAAGATCCTCGGGATCACACAGACAATGTCGTACTGTAAAAATGGATCAATTATCGGCTGAATAGCAAGCCGAGTATAAGAAGATGGTGGAGGAACTCCAGAAAAATTACCTTCAATCCTACACTCAAACAAGGTCTGGAACGGTCCACCAAAAGTACAAGTTCAGCCTTAGCGATACTATAGCATCCTCGTCAAGTGAAGCGAAGGGCAAGCAGAAAGTGGAAGAACCAACTCAAGTACAAGATGATCAGGCCGTGTATTCTTTGCAAGATCGGATCGACTCGGTCGTCCATCACGCGTTGGTCAACCAGAGTAGCATCCTGGTCAACACCCTCAACAATATGATTTCTCATGTAGTTGATGCCAAAGTGGCCGAGCAGCTGCAAAGGGGTCCTACATATTTCACGGATGGCAAGTTCCCCGATTACAGGACACTGGTCACCCAAGATCGGCCGCTTCCGTTAATAGCACAGCCCAACCCGACGGGAGGGATCAGCCACTTGACCCCAAGCGAGACGGCTGCGAAACCAACGGTCACTATTTTAAACCGACAACAGCCGTTGCCCCAAGGTCAATTCGACATGTTTCACCATAATCGGCGGCCGAACCACCGATCATGGCAGACATCAAAGTATCGGGACGACACAGTTTCACCCGCCAACGCCACCACCGGAATCCCAGCCGCCACCCGCTAATCATCGGTACCAATACCAAGGGGGTCGTCAGGATCATCATTACCGGCCTCAAACACCTCCATAGCTGTATCGGCATGCACGTATGCCGTACGACCCATACGAGCCGATACAGCAAGACAATAGGACTTGGGCTGAACTGATCGCAGACGTCATGCGAGACCAGTTCGGCCTCAAACCAAAAGACTCAGGGAATATGTACCGGTACCCTTACCCAGAACATTTTGAAAGAATTCCATTACCCAACCGGTACAAAATTCCGAATTTCTCTAAGTTCTCAGGGCAAGACAATGTATCTACGTATGAGCACATCAGCCGATTCCTAGCACAATGTGGTGAAGCATCGGCTACTGACCCTTTAAGAGTTCGGCTTTTTCCCCTTTCCCTTTCGGGATCGGCCTTCACTTGGTTCTCCTCGTTACCTTACAACTCGATTCGAGTTGGGCCGATCTTGAAAACAGTTCCATAGCTATTTTTATTCCGGCAACCACGAAATGAAGTTATCGACCTCACCAAAGATCGGCAAAAACATAATGAATCAGTCCAGGACTACATTCGCGCTTGAGAAATGAGAAACCGATGCTACAGCTGGTGCTATTGGATGCTCACCGCCGATTTAGCCTTCCATGGTCCGATTGCGCCAATCGAGGAAAGATTCTCTCGCGCAGGACTTCGAAAGTCTAGCCCACTCGGCGCAGAGGGTAACGGCCCATGAACAACGCTTCCAAGAAACCAGAAGGCTATCAAAACCATAACACAAGTCGTCGTCGACTCGGACTATGGATCCGACGACGACGAAACAGTAGCGCACCGAATGGCCTAAAAACAAGAAGGCCATCGTCTGCCAGTGGCTGCTCAAAACGGCTAAAGAAGAAAAATACGATTTTGACATCACCAAAGCCGACAAAATCTTTGACCTACTACTCAAGGAAAAGCAAATTCAGTTGCCTGAAAATCATGTGATCCCGTCGGCCGAAGAGCTGAAAAAGAAGAAATACGCAAGTGGCACAACTCTACATCTCACGCCACCAACGATTGCAAAGTCTTTAGACAGCAGATTCAATCGGCCATCGAGGCCGGGAAGTTGAAGTTCGCTGACTCAAGTCGGCCCATGAAAGTGGACGGCAATCCGTTCCCGATCAACGCAGTCCATGTTGGCCTCGAACGAGTTAACCGGCAGGGCAGAACAACGTGCGACTTAGCCGATACGGCGATCGAGGCCGAAGCAGTGAGGGTCGAGAGGAAACCCCTCTACACAAATAAACATGGTGCGCCTAGTTATCGGATCGGTCGGCCAACACCCGATCCGCGAACGAGCGAGATACCACCGTCAATACCGGCTTCGACGCGAAGAAAGCTACGACGAAGTACCTCACCGGCATGATCCAAGAGTCCGAAGCCGGAGGAACATGGCGGGCCATGACGACCCACATTGGCATTGCGGCTTCTTCGGCATTGGGAGTCCGGCATGAGACTACCAACATTGGAAAAGCGCCGGCATGTAACGACCATCATACTCATGACGAACAAAGGAGCTCGTCAACATCAAGTCCAGTCCGTTGCATTCCGAGAGCCGTCCAACTGAACCGGAAACGGCGACCGGTCCATGATCGGCTCGGCCCGGTCCATCAAGAATTCTTCGTCGACGAAAATCAAGATGGAGACAATCGCAACAAAAGGGAAGCCGAAGAGGAGGGACCGCCAATCCCAGTGGTGCCGTCCGATCTATTTACAAAAACTCGAAAAGGAGAATTCAGCGGCTTAAGCGTGAAGGAAGAGAGGACGAGGTGGCACAAATGATATACGAACAACGTCGTCGGCTGGGCAAGATCGGAGACGGTGGGTACCTAAGCATGAGAACACTACGGCCACCGAAGGGCAAGGCGGAGAGAGCCCCGCCGACCAAGCCAGAAGGGCAGCCAAAGGGAAGGGTAAAGCTGCCGCATCGGTCAACATGGTCTTCGTGTTGCCCGCCGAATCGGTGCCCCGAAGCCGACGCGGATACCGTTGAAGATGACCCGGCAAACCGATGATCTCCCTGACCAGGCCATCTTCGACAAGCCGAAGGAACCGAAAATAGACATCCGAAGCCGTTGTACGTTAAAGGTTTCATCAACGGTAAGCCGATTTCCAAAATGCTAGTCGATGGGGGAGCGGCAGTCAATCTCATGCCTTACGCAACTTTCCGGAAGCTTGGAAAAGGAGCCGAAGACCTGATTAAAACCAACATGGTACTCAAAGACTTCGGCGGTAACCCATCGAGACCAAAGGCGTTCTCAACGTCGAACCGACCATCGGCACAAAACTGTGCCCACGACGTTCTTTGTCATCGACGGGAAGGGGTCGTAGCCCGCTGCTCAAAAGGGATTGGATCCACGCTAACTGCATCCCTTCTACGATGCACGAGCCTTATCCGGTGGGACGGCGACAAGATCGAGATTGTGCCGCCGACGAGTCGTTAGTATCGTTAATGCCGATTTGCCGCTTTGGGAAATCGAAGGCATCGAATGTTTGTGCTGGGAAAGTCCGGCAAGCCGATTTTCTAAACGTGTCCAATTCAACAATACAGCCCATCGGAAGCGACGAGCCGCAGCTTGCTGTTTTGAACAAGACATGGTGGAAGGATCCAGCGTGCTCGCGTAGCCACGACGGATGAAGACGATGGCAAGTTAGGGCAAGGCTTCACGTCGGCCGACGAGTTAGAGGAAATCGACATCGGATCCGCGACAAACCAAGGCCGACGTACATTAGTAAATATTTATCTCCTCTTTGTAGATCCCAACTTATTGAGTTATTAAAAGAATAGAAAGATCGCTTCGCATGGGAATATTTCGAAATGCCCGGTCTAAACCGATCGATAGTGGTCCATCAAGCGCCAATCAAAGCAGGATATCGGCCATTCAAACAACCTCCCGGGAGGTTCAAGGCCGACATGTACGACGCAATTAAGTCCGAAATCACTCGGCTATACGACGCAGGTTCATTCGGCCTTGCCGATATGCCGAATGGGTCTCTAATATCGTCCCAAGTATTAAAGAAGAACGTCAAACTTCGAGTATGCATCGATTTTAGAGACCTAAACAAGGCAACTCCAAAAGATGAATACCCAATGCCAATAGCCGATCTTCTTGTCGACGCCGCCTCAGGCCACAAAATCATTAGCTTCATGGACGGCAATGGGGTACAACCAGATCTTCATGGCCGAAGAGGACGTCCATAAAACGCTTTTCGATGCCGGCGCAATCGGCCTCTACGAGTGGGTGGTGATGACATTCGGCCTAAAGAATGCCGGCGCAACATATCAAAGAGCAATGAACTACATTTTCACGATATGATCGGAGCACTTGTGGAGATATACATCGATGATGTCGTCGTCAAATCAAGAGAGATAGAAAGCCACATTGCAGATCTAAGGCAGGTGCTCGAACGGACGAGGAAGTACGGATTGAAGATGAATCCGCTCAAGTGTGCGTTCGGCATGTCGGCCGGGCAGTTCTTAGGATTCCTCGTTCATGAAAGAGGAATCGAAGTAACACCAAGGAGCATCAACGCAATTAAGACAATTCAACCCCCTAAAGATAAAAGGCAGCTCCAATCATTGATCGGAAAGATAAACTTCATTAGACGATTCATAGCTAACCTTTCAGAAAAATTGGAGCCGTTCACACCATTGCTTCGGCTTAAGGCCGATCAGATATTCACATGGGGGGCAGAGCAACAGAAGGCGTTAGACAACATAAAAAGTTATTTAAGTTCTCCTCCAGTTCTAATGCCCCCACAAAAAGGAAAGCCGTTCAAGCTGTACTTGTCCGCCGACGACAAATCCATCGCTCCGTCCTAATCCAAGAAGTCGATGGCAAGGAAAGGGCCATTTTCTATCTTAGCCGTGTTGCTAGATCCAGAGACTAGATATTTGCCGGTCGAGAAGCTATGTACGTGCCTCTATTTCTCATGCACAAAATTAAGACACTATCTCGCTGTCCAATGAATGCATCGTAACATGCAAAGCGACGTAGTCAAGTACATGCTATCGGCTCCAAGTGCTCAAAGGGAGGATCGGAAAATGGATACTTGTGCTGATCGAGTTCGATTTGAGGTATCAGGCCCCAAGGGCGGTAAAAGGACAGGCCCTGGCCGATCTCATTGTGGAACATAGAAACGACTCAATCGGCTCGATAGAGATCACGCCTTGGACCCTAACTTTCGACGGCTCAGTATGTACAAGCGGCTGTGGAATCGGCTTGGTTCTTATCTCACCCAAGGGGACAAGCTTCGAATTCGCTTTCGTCATCGACCCCCACGTTACGAATAACCAAGCCGAGTACGAAGCCGTCCTCAAGGGGCTACTCCTACTCAGGGAGATGGAAGCCGATGCGGTCGAGATAATGGGGGACTCGTTGCTCGTCATTAGTCAATTGTCGGGGAGTATGAGTGCAAAAATGACGTCGGTAGTCTATCATCAAAGGTGTCGGGAATTAATGGAAGGATTTCGGCTAGTAACTTTGAAGCATATTCCCAGGGAGCAGAACACGGAGGCCAATGACCTGGCTCAAAGGGCATCAGGCTACCGGCCGATGCTAAGAAATGTCGACATAGGCATCGCCACCATCACGACCAACGATTGGAGATTCGACGTTTATAATTACCTCAAAACCCTTCTCAATCAGCCACAAGGAAGCTACGGTACAAGGCGTTGCGGTATGTATTGCTCGACGATGATTTATACTATCGGACAATCGATGGCATACTGCTCAAGTGTTTGAGCGCCGATCAAGCCACAGTGGCCATCGGAGAGGTACACGAAGGAATCTGCGGTACACATCAATCGGCACACAAAATGAAATGGCTACTTCGCCGAGCTGGGTATTTCTGGCCGACGATGCTAGAGGACTGTTTTAAATACTATAAAGGATGTCAAGATTGTCAAAAATTTGGCACAGTGCAATGAGCTCCGGCGTCGGCCATGAACCCGATCATTAAACCGTGGCCTTTCAGAGGGTGGGGCATTGACATGATCGGCCAAATCAATCCATCTTCGAGCAAGGGGCACAAGTTTATACTAGCGGCCACGATTATTTCACAAAATGGGTAGAAGCAATTCCCTCCGAAAAGTAGATTCTAAAGACGCAATCAAGTTTGTCAAAGAACATATCATCTACAGGTTCGGCATTCCGCAAACAATAACGACCGACCAAGGGTCCATCTTTGTATCCGACGAATTCATCCAGTTCGCTGACGGCATGGGGATCAAGCTACTTAACTCTTCGCCGTATTACGCACAAGCCAACGGTCAGGCCGAAGCGTCAAACAAAAGCTTAATTAGATTGATCAAGAGAAAGATAGCCGAGCAACCCAAACAATGGCACACCCGATTGGCCGAAGCTTTGTGGGCCTATCGAATGGCATGTCATGGGTCCATCCAAGTTCCGCCATACAAACTGGTTTATGGACACGAGGCGGTGCTTCCATGGGAAAGCGTGACCGGCTCAAGACGCATTCGGTTGCAAGACCAACTCACGGCCGATGATTACTACAATCTCATGATAGACGAATCGGAGGATCTCGCCTTATCGAGAATGCGAGCATTAGAAAAGGTGACGAAAGATAAGGAACGGGTAGCCGGGCATTACAATAAAAAGGTAGTCCCTAAATCATTCGAGGAAGGCGAGCTTGTTTGGAAGCTCATACTTCCAATCGATCCAGAGATAACAAATTCGGCAAGTGGTCGCCGAATTGGGAGGGGCCTTTCAAGGTCCACAAGTGCGTGTCCAAAGGAGCCTACATGCTACAAGGATTAGATGGGGAGGTCTTCGGAAGGGCCCTCAACGGAAAATATCCGAAGAAATACTACCCGAGCGTATGGATCAACGCGTGAGTCGGCTATCGCCACAATGGGCCGACCCACAACAGCCGATGCCTTATGGGGGCATCGCCTTTAGGCATTCGTTCCCTCCCTCACCCCATGACCCCGGCAACGATCACCGGGACTATCGTCAACAAGTTTCGTCGACATCGATCTGTCACCAAAACTTGGGGGCATACACCTACGCCACACACGCGTGAGACAATCATACAATGCGCATAGCCGGAAAAGCCAACTGTAGACCAATCAAGTCATGAAGTTGAAGAAGTCTCAAGTCACGAAGAACCCAGGGATATTACAACGCGTTTTATTCCGAGCCAGCGCACGGCCGTCTAGGGCTACATGTTTGCCGGGAACTCTCTAATAGCCGCGTGGCCCGCTCGAAAGGCTTTGTGGTTTCCATTTCCGAGCATCGGGATCGGGTGCTCCAACCGAGTGACCCGATGTCGGTAGTAGTGATCAACAACTCGTTGGCAAGCCGGGCTGCCTCCTCCAGCCGGTCGAGGCGCGCAAGCGTCGGGTACGCCATAGGAGCAGCAGCCGGGATGCCGCCAAGGCGGAAAGCCGGCCGCCGCTGGGTGGCGAGCCTCCAACTCCCTAAAGCGTTTCACCGCGCCTTACCCGTCGTCTGGTTGACCGATAGCTCATACGACGTTTCCATGATTCCTGGATCACCCGAAGCGGGTGCGGTGGCTGCAATGGATTCCATCCGTTAGTTTTTGGAAGCTAGAATCCGTTGAAAGTAGAAAAGTTGAGGTACCACCGGTTCACCGACGAGCTAGAAGACGCCATGAGAAGCTCCGGGGAGAATCAAAGGACTAGGTGTTTCGCTATTGGGAGTTCGTCGCTTTCGGCCGTGAGCTATTCAGAGAGCCGGGAAGCCCATTTATAGAAAGAAAAGATACGATTCTTGGATGGGAAAGATCGCTGCCGAACCGAGAGTCAAAGAGGTCATTATTACGAGTGTCGGGAATCGTTGAAAATAAGCAATGGCGCAGGAGTGGATGCCGCCATCCGGGGCTCACGGGTTCCGGGTGCAGATTCGTGAGGATCGGCCTACGAAAACAGAGTGGTGACGTGATTGGGTATCATCCCGATAGCTAGAGGATCGAATAACGAAAGACGGACGCCAAGCGATTGGGCGTCACTTCGGGGCGAATTCCAAACAAACGATACGAGTGTATTTGATACGAACTATCCGGGTACATTACAAAGCACATGTCATAGAAACGCGGGCCAACCTCGTAGGGTCGGATATTTTACAACCTTCATTTCTTTAAAAAATCGGCTATCGCCGATAGAGCTGTCAGCCTAACCTGATCGATCTCGCCAATTACCCTGAGATCGTCGGCCTCGGACCCCGTCACCAGCCGAGCGCTTTGCACCAAGCCCCGCAGATGCGCAACGGCCGCCACGATGTTTCTGCGTTCAGCTTCGCACCCGGCCGATAAATCGGCCATATACCCTTCATGGATATCGATCTCGTTGGTAATCTGAACGAGGTCGGCCACCAGCTGATCCCGGCGGGCACGAAGTTGTTCAAGCTTGGCGGCCGGCTCGGTTTTTAGGCGGTCAAAGGCGGTTTTCTGGGCTTCGATGGCGTCTTTGGTCGATTAGATCACGGCCGCCCGCGCCTCACTTTCACGCCGATCGATGGCTCGCCGCCGGCTCGTTCGTATTTTAGCCGATAAGCTTCCATGAAGGTCGCCGGCGCGATGGCTTCGGCTACAGCATCCGGCAGTTGATCTTGGATATCCCGGAATCGTGAGCGTATGGAGCTACGGCGCGCCACGGTGCATCTAACGACGCATCCAGTCGGTTGCCGATGTCGCCAAAGTGGCCTTCGGTTCTCACCGATTCGCAAGTGCTTCCTCGCCAAGCATCGCCGAGCTCTTCGAACTCCGATAAGTCAAAGTTGAGGAGATCGGCCACGCGCGCGAAGAAAGAACGGATCGAGACATGGCAAAATCGATGGCGGGGCCGGTCGGCTTACCGTCGGCACCGTCGTCGGGATTACCGATTCGCCGGTCGTTCCCCACGCCCGTTTGGTTTTTCCCGCCGGTATCGCGTCGTCGCCCCCAGCAGCACGGGCATTCACTCGCGTCCGGGAGCGGCCGGAGGGTCGCGGAAGCCGCAAAAAGGAAAACGGGGTTAGCGAGACGAGCTGATTAGTTGTTACGAGCAAAGGGGTAAGGGTCGGTTACTGGCAGAGTAGGACGGGGGCACGACCGCGGTTTCTTTGACTACAAAGAACGGACAAGTCAGATACGAGTAAACATCGCAAAGCCGGGAACAAGGAAGTGAAAACCTACGGGAGGACGTCTCATTGGCGGGCTCGGAGCTGCGGAGCATCGGTTGGGGCGTTCACCGATTCGGGACTCGAAGCCCTGGTTTCGACACTGCCGTCGGACGGCTAATGGCGCCTCTTCGTCGGAAGCATCATTGAGGGGCTGCTCGACGGCCGAATCCGGAGGAGGAGGACTGTTGGCCAAGACAATCGGCTCTATCTTTTCACTCTTTTGGGGCAGCACAACCGATGAACGCGGTGGTGGCGCCGTTTTCCTTTTCGGTGCGATCGGATGACGCACTCGCTCTCGCAATAGAGACGAGAGCTTGGGCGCCCCACCGATAGCCGACGGAGCCGCCCCCGTGTCCGGAACTCCTGTTTTGTATTCAATAGGGCGCCCAGAATCGCTTATCGTCGGTTGTTCCGTTTCTGTTTCCTGCAAAGTCAAAACACAAATGTTAGATCGGCTGGATGCATGGTGAACGAGTTGTAGGATGAGGTTGATCGGCCGAGGGGTAAAAGCATACCGAGGGGATCTCGTCCGGCGGAGTGGTCGATGTAGCAAGACAGTCGTTGGTGGAAAATGTGGCGTCTAAGTTCCGACCACCATCGGTCATAAGCGGCGCTTCTCCTTGTCGACAGGGTAATTCGCGAGCTTCGCCAAAGGGGGACCGGCTATGTTCGATAGCGAGTTCATTATCGATCTTGGCCGACCGCTCCTCCGGTCTCGATCTTATTGGCGTAAAAGAAGCCGATTGGAAGCGCCCGAGGCCGAATTGTCTTGCGGCCGATGCCGGGTAGTAAAATTCATAACTCCGAGCCGTTGATCGGCCTTGATGTACCCTCGGCAAGATGCGGGGATAAACAGATGAAGAACAATTTCCCGCACCTTGGGTCAGGCTGAATTGAGGTCGTCCCATTTAAAATCGATCGCAGCGCTCGAAAGAGCCTTGATCGAGTAGAAATACGTGTACGGTTGTCGCGGGATAACCCATCGTAGAAAGCTACGAACCAATCGGCCAACGGCTCGCCGATTGTCTTGAACTGCATGGGCGGCGGCTGCTTCCCCATAGTTGGTGCATCGCCTGGTGGTGATTTGGTCGCCTTCCTCGTCCACGATTGGCTCCAACCTTGGGAATCCGGCATCTGCCAGGCGGGGCCGACCGGCTACGTTCTGGGTAGCCAATACCAGCCAAATTTGAAGGAACCACCAGGGTCCGCCTGTGTTGACTGCGGCATTGGCGGCTATTTTTGTGGCGGTCTGATGCAACATTTGGTATGTGTAGCCGAGGAGGTATTTTCCCAATGTGAACTCCGTCCCGTCGGCTAGGATTTTGGCCATTATTTGCCAATTGGCGGTCGGCCCACGCTCGATCCGAGAACACGAATTTCTCTAACCACATCATAAGGAAGGCGGTGTATTCCCGGTGGCGACCGTTCCATCTTTCATATTTTGGGCAATGAAGCCACTCCACCCACCGATGGCTTTGGTCTTAAACTGGTGTTGGCCTTTTCGGTTCAAAACGCACGGATTAACCAATGATTAAATGTCCAGCCCAGTTGTCATATGCACATCGGCTAGTGTGACGGTCATCGGCCCTTGCCTGAAGAGGAAAGCATTGAAACTATCGTTCCAAAAATAGGCTGCAAGATAGGAGGGGTTCGTCTTTTCCATATTGGCTATGGACAATTCTAAGCATTGGGCAAGTTTCTTTTCCTCCCATTGGGTGTACTTGGCCGATTGTATTCTCTTGTACCACTCAATCCAGGCTGTGTCAGTGGACGACCAAGCTTTGAAAGTCCCGTTCCAGTGGGAAAGAGATGGCTTGGCAGTGTTGAAGGGCATGCGGTTGGTTTCGGAGTTATAAGGTTCGTGAGTTATAAAGGAGCAAGGTGGAATCAGAATCGGCTGAAGACAGGGGTTTGTATCGGCTGAAGGAGTAATCGGCTGCAATGCTGATCGGCTGGGAATGAGTTGAATGGAGCAGCCGATGGCCGATTCCAAGTTTAAAAGGGATAAAACCGTATCCAATGCGGAAACTTGAAGTTTAAGTGGGGGTTCGGATGTTAATGGCGCGTTTTAAGATACTGCCACTTGTGGATAAAGTTTTGAAATGGCAGTTGTATCTGTAATTTAGGAGTTTGTTAGATTGTTAGTTGTAATAGATCTTGTTAGGGATAATGTGATGTTTAGATAGAGTCTGAAGTTGTTACGGATATTCATATTTCAGGTATAAATAGGGCCCAAGGTCCTGTGTAAAAGGAATCAAAATCAATCTAATCTTCGGCGCATCGCCATCCTTTTCCTTTTGGACGAACACCTTGTTTGGCTTCGGGCTGCATCGTCTCGATCCCCGGACTCAGGTAAATGTTTGTCGTTAGTGGTGAGATTACTCGTTTCTAATGCTTCCATCTCAATGACACATTGGATTCAGTAGTTTTACTACGCTATGTATCATATGGTGCGTACGAATCAATCTGGTGTTTAGATCTATTGTGCGGTTGACTCATCTTGTGGAGGATGTGTGGTCAGCGACACTAGGTCTAAAGGTTGGTTGGTTCGTATGCGGTATCTACCATCTTGCGGAGTGTAAATCGAGAGTGATAGATTGAATGCCTCTTTTGATACTCAGTGCTGCATCAAGATTGAACTATTGAGTCTTC
Source organism: Oryza australiensis (assembly GCA_019925245.2). Classification (NCBI taxonomy): domain Eukaryota; kingdom Viridiplantae; phylum Streptophyta; class Magnoliopsida; order Poales; family Poaceae; genus Oryza; species Oryza australiensis. The sequence continues at coordinate 4,166,309 of JAIFGZ020000170.1, forward strand.
TTTAGAGTCGTTGGCAATGTATTCTTTTGGATTTACATTATCTGGGGATAGCGTCGGGGTTTCAGCCGACCTTATCTGCTTTTACGTGTTTCTTTCAATATGACTATCGTCAGATCTGCTATAGAGCTGTGGTTTGCACCTGTATTGTGTTTACTTATGCCTTTGACCTGGGAATGTTACATTTGTGCGAGAATTATTGGAGCATCGGCTGATTTGATGACGGTTTCCCGGAAGCGGTTGGTTTCGCGGGAGTTTGAGCTAACGCTTAACGGGTACTTTCTTGTATTTTTCTTGTTGATTTGAGATCAAATCAAGCGGCACGCTCGCACATTGAAGGCAGCTAGGAAGGACCTGCACCGGAGTCAAGCGGATCTCCTGTGCCGGCACGTGAGAGAGATTTCTCGTCAACACAAGGCAATGTGGCGCTCATGTCTCCACATGCCGTATTCCAACTACCTTCCCAAAGATAGTTGCCCAAGCATGAAGCTTCTTTGTAAAATCATGAGTATGCATGAATCTAACATCAGCAGGGCTAAGCATTTTACCGAAGTTATCCTCCGGTCATATCACATCGAAGGTTACAAAGAATAATTCTAATGGTAATCAACATCAAGGCAGGGTATATCAAGCATAGGTACTCATTTGTGTATAGCATGCAATTTGTAATTTAAATCAATATCATTTCGCAAAGTAGGATCAATATGTTCAAAGGAAAGTGTTGACTTGCCTTGCTCGCACACTTGTTGGCCGGGGTCTTCAACGTAGTCAGTGCCTGCTCCCTCGGTTGCTATCTGTACGTGTGAAAAATCAATTGAATTCGACCAGAATTCAATAAAGACATCAAGAGATCGAAAGAACCATAAGAACAACTCCGAATACTTAGCCTAAAGTTCTACTCGAGTTCGGACGAGAGTTTTTGGGATAAAATCCGATTTAAAAAGCGAGTTCAGGATTTTAGGGTTTTCGCAAAATGTCGATCCAATTTAATTAAGGATAAATTTAAAAAGAGCTGATCAAAAGAATTAGTGCTCGAGGTTTTGGAGGTCCGAGCACCAAAAGATTATATTTTTAATGGTGGAAAGAAAATAGATAAACTCCGGATTAAAAACGACGCAAAAACGAAATCTTCAAAAATCTGATTTTGAATTCCAAATTTGCACAGAGAAAATACACAAGAAAATAATATATTTTTGCCCAAATATTTTCTAAATACTTTTCCTAATTTTCCTGAATTTTTCCATATTTTTCCCATTTTTCCTTTTTCCTTTTTCTTTTCTTTTTTTCTCTCTTTTCCATTTTCTCTTTTTCTATTCATTTCCTTCTCTCTGTTCGACCGGCGCTCCCTCCTCTGTTCGACCGGTGGCCGGCGCAAACGCAAGGACGGCGGCCTGGGGACTTACCGGCGGCTACGGCGACGGCGAGGGAGGCGGCGCTCCGGCACATGGCGGCGACGGCTCGCGGCGGCTTGGCGGCCGGCGCAGGCGAGGGGAGAGAGGGAAACGAGGCGGTGAGGTGGGGAAACGGGAGGGTTGGCCCCATTTTATAGGTGCGGTAAGAGAGGGGAGAAAGAAGGGAAGGGGCCGGCGCGGCGGCGTACGGCGGAAGGCACGCGGCGCGGGTTGGGGGCGGGCGCGGCGAACGCGGTGCGCACGCGCGCGAGGACGGCGGGGTTCGCACGGGCGACGCGTGGCGCGGCGCGGACGAGGTCGGGCGTGGAGTCGAGGCGCGGCGCGCGCGGCGGGGGACCGGCGCGGGGTCGACACGTGGCGTGCGCGGCGCGAGGCGGTGGCAAGGGGCGTGCGCGGCGCGGCGAGGGCACGCGCGGCGGGGTCGGTCGAGCGGGCGACGCGCGACGCGAGTGGCGCACGGCGCGGTGGGGTCGGGCGCGCGGCGTGCGCGGCACGGGCGCGAGGCCGGGCTGGCGTGGCGCGGCACGGCGTGTGGCGCGCGGGAGTGGGGGTTGGGCGGGCGCGCGGCGCGAGGGCAGGGCCGGCGCGGGCGAAGCGCGGCGTGGCGCGTGGCGCGTGCACGAGCGGGGCACGATACGGCCGGTACGGCGTCGAACCGTGACATTTCCGATTTTCCCCGATTTAATTTCTAATTTTCAAATCCTATTTTCTTTCACCCCAAAAATTTGAAATAAAATATAGTACACACAAAAATTAAGTTGTAAAATATATTTTCAACTTCTCACCCACTTTTATTATTTTAAAAATATATTTCACACATTTAATTTAATCCTTTTCCCTTAAATTCCGGAAAATATAATTTTGATTCCGAATAATCCCTTGACTTCATATATACCCTTTAAAATATTTTATTGACCATTTTATTTTCTTATTAATATTACACAACCACCAAAATAATGTTTTGTTCCCAAATATATATTTTTACGAATCCATAATCCTTTTCCTATTTTATATTAAAATTCCCAACTCTAAACTCCAAATTTTTCTTCCGAGAGGAAATTCAAATCGTTTGGTTTTTATCAAACATCGAGACGAATCGCTCACATATAACTTTAAGCAACCAAGCTGGCAAATAAGAAGCAATAAATACGGTCAAGAAGCAACAAGCAAAAGGTTTTTTTGTAAGTTCCGATTTTTAATTTCCGGTTTTAAATTCTCCGATTTTTAGGGCGTTACATGGAGCCAACGCCACGGTTGTGAGAGGAACCCCTACCCCGGTGCCCGGACGAAGCTTGCTCAGAATGCCCTAGCCAAAGGAGGCTACCACCGGATTCCGCCATGGCCAAGTGAACCACGCGCATGCAGAAGCAGCTCAGGAGGACCAGATCGTGCTGATGGGTATGTTCTCTATCCATTCTGCACTAATCAAAGTTTTGTTTGGTTTTGGAAATCTGCATTCTTTCATAACCTCAAGAATAAGCACAGAACATAACCTACGTTTGGTAGACCTTAAGAGACCCATAATAGTAGATTCACCCAGGAGAGATATAGTTGTACCCCATACCGGCGCCAATATACCCATCAGAAGTAGAGACATAGTATTTTCTTCAAATGACATGATATCGCCACAGACCCTCAGTATCACTCTAGCATGGACCAGTTGAATGGGAACAAGGTAACCCATGACCAAGAGATAGTCACCATAACCACCCCAAGGATTTCACCATAGACCAAGATACAATGAGGTATGAGCAAACCACGAGGAAAATCACCGTACCCAGGGGCGAAGGAATCGCAAACAATGACTCAGAAAACCCAGCCCCGGATATGATATGAAGAGCCCATTCCGATGAACCATTCCTACTCAAAGGTTGAAAGAAAAGCCTAGGAGATCGACGGATAGACCCAAAAAAGGCAAGCCAAAATCTTGAGGACATGCTAGGAACTTGTGCGTTGGACTCTAATTAGGAATGATGAAGATGCCAACCAAAACTGAAAATGCCAATATAGCCCTTACCCTAAAAAGGCAAGCTTGAACTTATTGTTAGGGGGGTAGAGTGACATGACCATGGACCCTCAGAGTGGACACTATGTTGAAGCTAGGTAAAACCAAACCTTCTCTAGATAACCTCTTGTCGCCCACAAAAATCACACGACTGCAATCCTACCAGGATAACCACTCGTCTGCAGCTAAAGGTTCCAACAGTTTAGAACAGCAAGTCTATTATACAACTTAAGGAAATTAGAGACCTACTGAATCTTGCATGCTTGAAGGATGCCCCAAGGATTAAGAGCTGACAACATCATGTTATCAGAAACAAAGAATTGAAGTGGACCACCCTTAGAAACTCAGTGATAGATTCCTGCGTCACCCGAAGCAGCCAACCTATTCGTCGTTCTGTTAAGAAGGAGTCCTAACGGATCCATCCTAGATGTTTATACCGACCAACTCCCAATCACGACCTGACCCAAATCTTGGGGATGAGATTTATTGTTAGGGGGTAGGTTTGTAACACCCTGAAAACCTGGAGTTTTAAAAATCAAAACACAAAAATCGAAACTTGCAAAAATCTTTTGATTGAATGCATCTTGTCGTATTTATTTGCCTTTTATTCGTGAGTCTTGATGCCAAGTTAAAATAAATGAATGATTGTTTTGAAAAGGATAAGGTTGAGGGCAATTTCAAAAACCCTAAAAAGGAAAAGAGAAGTTGCAAGAACTAAATAATTAAAATAAAATTTTAAGAAAAATAAATTAGGGAGAGCTATGATCTAATAAAACTTGTTTTTGGGAACAATATTAAAATATTAGGATAAAATGCCAAGAATTTCTAAATATAATTAAGAAGGAAAATATACATGTGAATATATATATACATACAAAATATACATATGGATATATATATATATGTATATATATAATAAAGTTGGGCAAAAGATTGAAAATTTGGAGTTTAACTAAATTTACAAAATGGCTAAATTATGTTTCATATTAGGGAAAAATTAAGGAATAGAAATGAAAATTTAAAAAGAAAAGGGAAAAGGAAAAGAAAAATTAGGAAATTGGAAAATTGCACTGTTCAGTGCGCGCCACCTGTTCGACGCCGTACCCCGGGCCCCGGATCGCGCCACGCCACTGTACCCGCGCCGTGAGCTGCGCCTCACCGCGTCGGGCACGCCACGCGTGTGCCCCCGCGTCCTTGCGCCACGTGTTGCCATGCCGTACCGGACCCCGCCCCGAGCACCGCCACGCGTCGCGCCCTCGCCCGGACCCCGCCGCCCTCGCTCCCACGCGCTCGCCATGCCCGGCCACGCCTCCCCTTGCGCCCACGCGTCTCGTGCTGCACCCGGCCCCCTCCCGAGCGCCGCCACGCGTCGCTCCTCACCCCAGGCCCCTCTTCGGCGCTCGCCGCACGTCGCCATGTTCCCCCCCACGCACGCGCGCCATGGCCGCCGGCCTCGCCCGAACCAATGCTGACATAGAACGCCTATAAAAAGGCCATGACAGATCAAACTTCCTATACAAAATTTCTTCGTGAGTCACTCCTCTCCAATTCCCTCAAATTTCCCCCACCGATTACGCACTGAGATGTTCCAATTTGATCAAGAACCGAAGAACCCTAGTTGTAGCCGCCCAAGGCCGATTCTCCAAAATTCATCATCTTCGGCCAATTTCCTCGCTGATTGAAGGTATGAATACAATCCTCATGTCAAGAGCTTCCTTTTCCCTAGCTTTCCCGAGCCAAAAACCCACCGGAGTTCGCCGGCGATGAGCCCCGCCATGCCGCTCTGTTCGGCTGCCGCCGCCGCGCACGGTGCCAGGCCAACCCGAGCCCTATCCAAGCAAACTAACCACCTTGGGATGATCCTTGTAGTCTCTAGATTCTCTAAAGCGGGAAATTTGGGTTCAATTGGGGCCGGAACCCACCAGCGATGAGTGTCGCTGTCGCCACGGCCGCCTCGCCGTCGCCGGACCTCTCCGCTGCCTCCCCGGCCCGGGCGTGCCTTGGAATGGGTTCCCCACGTCACCTAGATGGTGTAGGACCCCTTTGCCCCCTTGAGCCGGCCCTTCCTCGGCCGTCGTTCGCCCTCCTCCCGGTCGGCCGCCGGCGCTACCGAGAAGGAGAGGGAGAACAAAGGAAGCAGGGAGGGAGAGAAAAAAAGAAAAGAAAAGGAAAGAAAAAGAGAGAAAAAGAAAAAGAGAAAGAGAAAAATAGGGAAAAATTTAGGGAAAATTTATAAAAATTAGGAAAAGTTTTGGAAAATATTTTAGGAAAATCTCGGGAAAATATATATTTTTTTCTCTCGAAACAAATTTGGATTTCAAAAATGATTAGAGACTAATTATTAAATAGGGATTTGGAAATATTTAGCCATCGCACAAATTATTTATTTATCTAGGAATTCATTTATCTTAGCTTGTCACCAAATATTATTTTTAATATATGGATTTTCTAAACTTAAAATCTAGATTATTTAGTATAATACTTAGCTTTGAGATTATTTTTGGGATCGATTATTATTAACCCTAGGGCTTCTCGACCCAATGAACATTTTGATAAAATTGAAAGATAACCACTTCCTTTTTATTAATTGAATCATCAACCCTAATATTTCTCAACCTTTACACATATTAACTTAAAACAAATATCACATCATCCTTAATTAAATCGGATTCAATACAAAACTTCAAATCCTTACAACTCTTTTGCTCTAACTCAGATTTCGCCGGAACTCAAACCTAAGCTTACATAAAATCATAACCTAGTATTAGAAGCCGCTTTCGCGATTCATTTAGCTTTTATTGGATCTTATTGGGTTTTATTTGAATTCTAATCGAATTCAAATTGGATTTCTCATACGTATGATAGAGTCCGAGGGAACCGTCGAGAACGTCGAACACTTAAGCCAACAAGGTCACGAGCAAGGCAAGTCAACACTTCCCTTTGAACATATTGAACCTATTTTGCGAAATGATGTTGATTTAAACTTCAAAACATGCATGCTATACACAAATGAATACCTATGCTTGATGTACCATGCCTTGATATTGATTACCCATAGAAATATTCCTTGTAACCCTCGATGTGATACAACTGGAGGATATCTTCATCAACTCTTCTTGCTTCATGGCCCATGTGCGCAAGTTAATACCCTCATCCAAGTTCTCTATTGATGATGATCTTGAGAGTGATGAGGGAAGTGAGAATGATTTAGATGATGTGATGAAAAGCTTTAGCAAGCTGGCAATGCAACATGTGGCTAAGCTAATGAAGACATTGGACTACAAGGAGAAATCTCTCGAAAGGCAAGAGGACTTGCTCATTCTTGAAAAGAAGAGAAACCTTGCCCTAGAAGAGGAGTTGGCTAAGGAGCGAGAGAGGATTGAGAAATTGACCGAAGAGCTCTCTTTGGTCAATGGATCAATGGCTAGCATAAAGTATATCAATGACACACTCCAAGAGAAGCTTGTGACATTGGACCAAAGTCACAAAGCACTTGAAGTGCAATTTGATACCCTTTGGAATAGCACCTCTCCCTCCAATGAAGCCGCCAAGTCATCCAATGCCTCCTCTAGCAATGGTTGCGCTAGATGTTATAGCTTTGATTTGGATTTCTATGCAACTAACCTTGAAGCTATAACGGAACTCAAGAAGAAAAATGAGAGGTTGGGCACTTTGGTGAGATATGAGTGTTTGAAGAATTTCCACTCAAAAGATGCCTTCTACAAGACCATAGCCTCCCATGTCAACAAAGATGGGCATGGTCTTGGATTCTCCGAAGAAAGCAAGCCCTCAAGAAGGGCAATTGTGAACGGGAAGCCATGCTTGAAGTTCATCAAGGAAGGAGGGAACCCACAAGTAAGCAAGGAGGCTGGTCCTTTGACTGGTCAGAGCGCCGGAAGTTCCAGACCAACTGACCGAAAGTTCCGGCAAGGAGATCTCTCAAACGAAAGAAATTCCCGAAAGTTCTGCGTCCGGAAGTTCTGACTCCGCAGACCCAAGGCGCCGGCAGAAGTTGCCAGCCAGGCCGAAAGTTCCGGCTAGAAGGTATATACTATGAATCATTTGTGATCCACAAGAACCACAATGGTAAGGCGGTTGCGCACTTGAATGGAGGTCACAATGATGAGTATTGTACTTGTGTGTGGGTGCCCAAGGCGCTTGTGGCTAACATTCGAGGACTCAAACTTCGACAAGTTTGGGTACCTAAAACCCCAGCGTAACTTTCTTTTGTAGGCATACTACTCCGGTGGATCAAGTTGGGTGGTGGACAGCGGATGCACCAACCATATGACGGGGGAGAGGAGTATGTTTACAAGTCTTGATGAGGATGGAGGAAATCACAAAAATATCATATTTGAAGATGATGGTAAAGGAAAGGTAATTAGGTTAGGTAAAATTGCTATCTCAAATGATCAATCCAACTCCAATGTCCTCCTTGTCAAGTCATTGAGCTATAATCTTCTTTATGTTTCACAATTATGCAAAATGGGTTACAATTGCTTGTTCACCAACGAGAATATGACCGTTTTCAAGAGAGATGACTCATTCGTGGCCTTTAAGGGAAAGTTGAAGGGTGATCTCTATCTTGTTGATTTTGACATAGATAGAGTAAACCCCAAAGCTTGCTTAATGGCTAAATCCTCCATGGGTTGGCTATGTGTAGACCCCCGTTTTTGGAACGGGAATCTTTCGTGTTCTTAGTACCATTTCCCTGGATCGAATAGTTGGTACCCACGAAATACAGTACTGAATAACCAGGTGCACATGCACGAATAGTCTTACAACGAAATTTTTACAATGATAGGCCCGAAGGCAATGTTCACCACATAGGACCTCATGGTCCTGTACAACACAAAAGCGAAATTAGATGAGGCGGCGGAATAGAGGCGGCGGCATGTCGGTTGCCACAGCAACGACCGGGGTCTAAGACCTAGTAAGCGCCATCAGCTTCTTCGCCTTCCTGGTAGTAGGCGTAAGGATCCTCCGATTCTTCATTCCCACCATCTGAAGGTTTGTGCGTATAGCAAGGGTGAGTACCAACCGTACTCAAGCAAACCAACACGGAAGTGATGCATATGATAGGGTTATTCAAGGAATGGTGGAGCTCTTTTGCATAAAGCCAATTTTCACAAATATTTTCACAAGCCTAACAACTAGCCAAGTCAAGTTTTAGTTCCATAGTTCATTAATTCGGCGACGGTTCTGTCTACCATCCATCGTGATTCCAAGGATGGCTTCCCGCCTCCGATTCGTCATGGTTTTCTGGGGAGTCCACCCCTTCTCGCATCTCGAGAAGTTGATCCACCAGCGAATAAAATCATCATGCAAACCCATCCCAACATTTTTAAGTTTAAAGTCTAGCCAAGCGAAAGTCTTGTCACGATGCTCAATATCCGCGAGCACGGCTATTCAAATAGATTGATTCATTCACACTGCAGTGGATGTACACTTTACCCGTACTCCGCGACTGCCCATTGAATGAGCCTATATCCCTTTATATGGGACAGTCACGGCAAAGCCTTTCGATAACCTCACTTTGTGTGGAGATTGTGGCAATCGGGTATATACATGGCAAGCTTATCCGACTGGAGGTAGGGATGGATTGCGCCTGCCATATCTGTAACCCGAACTTGACTTGGGTGTTACGATTGCCGATAGAGATAAGGCAATCGGCCTATAGTCACAGTTTGGTAAGATTGAGGAAACCGACTTAGAGTAAGATAGGGTTTCCGATCTGTAAGCTCTCCTCCCAAGACTATATAAGGGGGGTAGGGGGCGTCCCTTGAGGGATATTAGATATCAGAGATCAGATTCTAGGTCTGAGATATACGATTTCATAAGCAAGAGCTTTAGACACACGAGATCAATAAAGACACTCGACGGATCAAATCCACCAAAACAGGAGTAGGGTATTACCTCACGAGAGGGCGAACCCGTCTAAATCTTCTTCTTCTTCTAACCCATTGTGCTTGACAATCTCGACTGCGACCCCGAAATCATATTGCCGAAACCAAGTTTCGACGGTTGGCGCGCGTAGGGGACCACGCTCGAGACTTCTTCAACAATCTCGCCGACAAGCGTGATGGGATCTCCTTCGAGATTCGGCGACTTCGCCGCCAACTTCTTCGACGACACCTCCTTCGACTCGGATTCAAACCAGTCGGAAGGAAAGACCCACTCGGCTCCGTTCGGGCTCCCCAACAGCGTCGAAATCTTCGACAACGTCTTGAAGGCCAAGATGCAATCTACCTTCTCCGACGACGGACTTCACTCGGCACCATTCGGATTACCGAATACCGCCGAGATCTGTGCCAATCTTCTCGCCTCCCCGACGGAAGCGATCTATACGGACGAAGACCTCTCGGCGCCGTTCGGGTTACCAAACGCCGCTGAGATCTACGGCGAACTTCTCTCCCCGAGTCGGCGGTGACCCACTCGGAGGAGTCCACACCCCCAAGTTCGACTCGGACTGGAACGATCCCATCCGGGTTACCCAGATCAAGGGAGGTCGCCTGTCATCCTCCCGTCATTCGGCTCCCGCTCATCTTCGGAGCTCAACGGATACCTCGGCTCCGCCGGCCGACAACCTCTACGGCATCCCTTTCGCGAAGCCGACAACTCCGATCGCCACATGGTGTGAGCCGAAGTGCTTGACGTCCTCATGGCCGAGCGACGAGTCCGACTCAGCCATGGCCGAAGGCTTTCGAAGAAGAGCGAGCGAGTGGAGCTCGAGCGCAAGACATCGAGGAAGAAAAACAGCGCAAGGACGAGGCCGACAAAAGAAAGCAGGATCTACGTGCGGCGGACGATCCGCCCAGAGGCCATACTCCAAACACGGGTTCGCAACACCAACATCTTCCGGACGCCACAGCGGAACGCCGTCGCCGCACTCACGCTCTTGGACACCGTCATGGAGACGGCTCGGCCAACGTGACTCCGATACTTGACAAGATCAAGACCATCGTCGCGCCACGGCTAACGGCCATCCCACCACTTCGGCACGAAGGCCAAGCGAATCTGTGGCCGAAACACCTGACAAGAGCCGGCTTCCACCTCTAAAGTCGGAGACTATAGGAGGCCCGAGCCGGCTCGCCGACAACTAGGCCAAGAGGCCCACCTCACGAGTCCACAATGAAGTACCGGGAGCAGACGGCCGACTCCGCGACAAACGACATGGACGTCCACCCGTCCACCACCGAGTCCGCCGCAACGGTTCGGCTACCCAACCGCCAACCGAAGACCCCGCCGAGTGATCTGCGGGAGGTCCTCGATCGTTGCTACCGGGAGTGCGACCAGACACACTCGGGAAGATCGGAGGATCACCCGATAGCGGCGACGACGGAGTACCGCCTTCACTCGGGAGCTCCGCCGAGTGCACCGGCCGAGTGGCTTTAAGCCTACAGGATCGAAAGGTATGATGGCAAGACCGACCCCGAATCTTGGCTAACCGTATATACCCTTGCCATCCGAGCTGCAGTGGCGACAATAAAGCCATGGCCAATTACCGCCCGTGGCCCTCGCAAACTCAGCCGAAATTGGCTCACGAGCCTCGCCAAGAGGCTCAATCGGCTCGTGGAGCGAGCCGAGGATCACTTCATCGCCAACTTCCAAGGTACCTTTGAGAGGCCCGCACACACTTCGACCTTTACAACGTCATCCGAGCCGGACGAGCCCCGAAGGATTATATTCGTCGTTTCTCTGAGAAGCGCAACAAGATCCCGAATATCACCGATGACATCATCATCGCCGCCTTCCGAAGGGAGTCCGTGATGAGCCGCTCATCGGGAAGTTCGGGCGCAAACCACCGAAGACGGTGAAGCAAATGTTCGAGACGGCGAACTCATACGCCAAATCAAATGACGCCATTAAGGCTGCCCGTCAAGACCGGCCCGATAGAAGGGAGGACAAGCAAGCAGGAGGAAGCCGAAATCCTAAGAAGGATGGCGGCAACAACGGCAACCAAGGCCGAAAGATCGCAAGCGTCGATCCGAAGACCTAGTGGCCGCAACCTCCAACACTCAACGCCGTCCCCAGTCGCCGCCTACGACACCATCATGAATGCCCAAGTGCACCCACCATCCGAATCATAAGCACGCGGCGAAGGACTGCTTTATCTACAAGCAGTTCGCCGAACAGTACGCGGCACAGCTTAACAAGAAGCCAACTGACGAGGCTAGCCCATCTGGCGCCAAAAAGAACAATACGGTTGAAAATGCCGAACCTTTTCAAGACCCAGTGGGGGAGCTCAACCATATCTTCGGGGGTCCGCTAGCCTATGAGTCCAAGAGGAAACAGAAGCTAACTGATCGGGAGGTCAATGCGGCTCAACCCGAAGTCCTCGCATTCGCGATGGTCGGAAGTGGCCATCACCTTTGACCGCTCGGATCATCCCGACCGAGTGGTCCACCCGGGCGCTATCCACTCGTCCCGGACCCCGTGGTCCGCAACATCGAGCTCAAGCGCATCCTCATCGATGAGGGCAGTGCCCTCAACATCTGTTCGCCAAGACCATGGATGAAATGCAGATCCCGAGGGCTGGCGAAAGCAAGCTCAGCCCCCTTCCACGGAGTTATCCCAGGGCTGTCTTCAACACCACTCGGGCATATCTCTCTCCCAATCACCTTCGGAGCCCGAGAGAACTTCCGAACGGAGAACGTCACCTTTGAGGTGGCCAACTTCGAAACAAGCATATCACGCAATCATCGGAAGGCCTGCGCTTGCCAAGTTCATGGCGATCCCTCACTACACCTACCTTTGCATGAAGATGCCGGGTCCCAACGGCGTTATCACTCTTCGCAGCGACGTGAAGCAAGCCTTCACCTGCGATAAGGAGAGCTGCGACATGGCCCAATCTCGCGAGAGATTACGTGGCCAACAAGAATTCCGATTGGCTGCATCAACTTCGGCAGAGGGCGAAGTCCCCGTGAAGAAGATAGCCAAATCGGGATCCGGCGACGCCAAGACCAAGAAGATCTCCCTTGATCCGTCGGATCCCTCGAAACCGCCATGTAATCGGTGCGACCTAGATCCCAAATAGGAAAGCGCGCTCGTCACCTTCCTCCAAAATAATAAAGATGTCTTTGCTTGGAAACCATCGATATGCCCGGAATTCCTAGGGAGGTGATCGAGCACTCTTTGAACGTCAAAGATGACGCCAAACCGATAAAACAACGATTACGCAGATTCGCGCAGGATCGAAAAGACGCTATCAAGGAAGAACTCGCAAAGCTCTTGGCTGCCGGCTTCATTAAAGAAGTCCTTCATCCCGACCGGTTAGCCAACCCAGCTCCCGGTCCGCAAGAAGACGGGGCAATGGCGCATGTGCGTTGACTATACCGACCTCAACAAAGCCTGCCCCAAAGATCCGTTCGGGCTACCTCGCATCGACCAAGTCGTCGACTCAACGGTCAGCCAACTCCCGAGCTTCCTAGACTGTTACTCGGGCTATCATCGATCAGCTTAAAAGAATCCGACGCCTAAAGACATCGTTCATCACGCCGTTCGGGGCCTACTGCTACATCACCATGCCTTTTGGCCTGAAGAACGCCGGAGCCACATACCAACGCATGATCCAAAGATGTTTCCGGACGCGAGATCGGCAAGAACGTTGAAGCTTACGTCGACGACGTTGTCATCAAGACCAAGCGAAAGAAGACCCGATCGCCGACTTAGAAGATACCTTTGCAAACATCCGGGCCTTCGAATGAAGTTAAACCCGGAGAAGTGCACTTTCGGCGTTCCATCAGGCAAACTGCTCGGCTTCATGGTGTCACATCGCGGCATTGAAGCAAATCCAGAGAAGATCAACGCCATCTTAAACATGAAGCCCCCGAGTAACCAGAAAGACGTCCAGAAGCTCACTAGCTGCATGGCGGCACTAAGCCGTTTCATATCGCGACTCGGCGAACGAGGCATGCCCTTCTTCAGGCTGCTAAAGAAGACAGACAACTTCCAGTGGACCGCGGAAGCCAACAAAGCGTTTGAAGAGTTCAAAGAGTTCCTCACGACGCCACCCGTCCCGGCCTCGCCTCGCCCCAGGAACCTCTCGCTGCAGTACGTTTCAGCCACTCACCAAGTGGTTAGTACAGTCCTCGTGGTCGAACGCGAGGAAGAAGGATGGGCTCAGAAGATTCAAAGATCAATCTACTTTGTTAGCAAAGTATTGGCAGGAGCCAAAATTTGCTACCCTCTGTCGAAACTTGGTTTCGGCAATAGAAAATTGGGGGTCGTAGTCAAGATCGCCAAGCACAATGGGTTAGGAGGAAAAGAAGATTTAGACAGGTTCAGGCCCTCTCGTGAGGTAATACCCTACTCCTGTTTCGGTGGATTCGATCCGCCGAGTGTCTTTATTGATCTCGTGTGTCTAAAGCTCTTGCTTATGAAATCGTATATCTCAGATCTAGAATCTGATCTCTGATATCTAATATCCCTCAAGGGACGCCCCCTACCCCCCTTATATAGTCTTGGGAGGAGGGCTTACAGATCGGAAACCCTATCTTATTCTAAGTTGGTTTCCTCAATCTTACCAAACCGTGACTATAGGCCGATTGCCTTATCTCTACCGGCAATCGTAACACCCAAGTCAAGTTCGGCTTACAGATATAGCAGGCGCAATCCATCCCTACCTCCAGTCGGATAAGCTTGCCATGTATATACCCGATTGCCATAATCTCCACAGTAGCCCCGAGTCCTTTTCGTCGACGAGACAACTCAGCTTCAAACCAAAATAGTACGCAGCCAAAAACCTCTTTGGCCGAGTGCTCCTGGCGCAGAGTGATTCCATCATCTCTGCCTGAATCTTTTCGAGTGGCTCCAAAGACTGTGAAGGGCTGGAAAATATCTCAAAAATTCTCAAAAATAAATATCTAGGTGCATCTCCTGATGCACCAAATTAGGTGTAGCCCCCGACTATGTGGTTAGTCAAAAATAGACTAAACATATAGTCAAGAACTATAAAAAATCATTCTTATGTAGATGCTTAGCTCAAGCTAAAGCAACCTCATCACTCGTCAAGCTCGTGCTCGTCCGAGTGAATTTGCCCGAATCATCCCAGAGCAAATAACTCAATTAACCCTAGTGGGTGGAAAGCACTCGGTAGGCTCACGTATATCCGAGTGGATCTGCCCGAGTCATCTCGGAACAAATATTTCAATCATCCCTCATGGGTAAGAAATCAATTCTCTCGGTAAGCTCATGCTTATCCGAGCTGATCTTCTCGAGTCATCCCGAAAATTTGCTCGAGTCATCTCGAAAAAATAATTCTCATATAAATGCTTAGCTCAAGCTAAAGCAATCATAGAAAATCACATCACTCGGCAAGCTCATGCTTATCCGAGTAGTTCGCCCGAGTCGTCTCGGAACAAATAATTTATTTAGCCCTCATGGGTAAGAAATTAATTCATTCGACAAACTCATGCTTATCCGAGTTGATTTGCCCGAGTCATCTCGGGACAAATAATTTAATCAACCCTCGTGGGTAAAAAAACACTCGGCAAGCTCATGCTCGTCCGAGTTAACTTGTCCGAGTCATCTCGGGACAAATAATTTAATCAACCCTCATGGGTAAACAAATTTTTCAGTCATCTGAAAAATATGACCAAAATATTAAATAGCTCCTGCCATAATATTGGTCTTAATCTAAAAAGATCTTCACCAAGGTGGAAAAAATAGCATTGATATAATCATTTAATCAAATGCTTAAAAACCAAACAGTTCTGTCATCGGGACAGCCATGAAAAGCTTAAGCTGTTTGTCACCTTTCAAATTGCATCGTGCCAACTTCTCATGAAGTTATGCAAACCGCGGTATGAAAGGATTTTAAAGGTATTGGGCTATGTGACACGCGCATATTGCCGGGGAAATCTGCTCAAGTCCATCCACTTAAGTCCCTAAGGACACGTGTCAAGCCACACCTTAGCGGGCCGCAAGTCTCTCATGGGCTCGGCCCAATCGCGAGATAACTTGGCAAAAACCCTCAAGTCTTTTATGAAGCCTCGAGGTCATCCTCGACACTTCATCTTCCCCAAAAATTTCCTCTTTCGCAGACTTGTTCACCGGCTCTCGTGGAGAACCCTAAACTCGTGTACATGCAAATCCATCCATCTAGGAACTCTTGTTCCATCACAAGCCGTCTTCCGCATCCGCCTCCAAGATTCCCTTGTCATCCGAGGTTCAGTCGGGAGTAAGTTTAATCATCTTGGTCTCTTTATGCCTCCGATGTGAACTTGTAGGTATCTAGCTTATTTATGTTAATGCCTTGACCCGAGTCTTCATAGAAAATTTTTAAGTAATTTTCGTCCGACTGTCACCAAGCCTAAGCTTGATTAGGTCATCAAAAATTCTCAGTCCTTATCTATTAAACTCAAATCAAGAAACATTAAACAATGATAAACCAAATATAAACAAGTTGTCGAAGAAAACCATGATTTATTGACACGTATGAGCCCCGATTGTCAACTCAAGAAGTCATCTTGCTTGAGATTGGCGAGTCAAGAATAACATGAAACTTACGGCAATTTAAGCATAGTATCGTTGAAGATGTTCAATATTCCGGGAGTTCTTCACCATAGATCCATCTTCGCACTTTAGTTGAAATGCTCTTGGCCGAGTCACCTCGCGATTATGTATGGTCCTTCCCATAGTGGAGATAATTTGTGATGGTCCTTGATGGTCCGGATCTTGCGTAGAACCAAATCATCGACAATGAAAGCTTGCGCCCGAACATTGCGTTGTGGTATCTTCTAAGTCCTTGAAGATATCTTGACGATGGATCAAGGAAGATTTTCTTCGTTTTGGCGTCGCCTTGTCCCGACTTGGCTATCCTCTTTGTAGAAATTTCACCCTCTTTAGATGTTGATGTAGCGGTCGGATTTCTTCCGGCCACGTGATCTCTCACAAGATTGGGCCATATCGCAGCTTTCTTCGTCGCAGTGAAGGCTTGTTTGACGTCGCTGGGGGGCACAGGTGATGACGCCGTAGGCCCAGCGTCTTCATGCGGAGGTAAGTGTAGTGTGGTATCGCCATGAATTTGGCGAGTGCGGCCTTCCGATGATCGCGTGGTAGGCCGTCTTTGAAGTCGACCACCCCGAAGGTGGTATTCTCCATTCGGAAATTCTCGCGAACTCCGGAGGTGACCGGAAAGGCGATGTGCCCGAGTGGTATGGGCGACCCGGGATCACTCCGTGGAAGGGGCTGAGCTTGCCTTCAACTCGTTCTTAGGATTTGTATCTCATCCAGGGTCTTGGCGAACGTAGATTGAGGACGCTGCCCCCATCGATGAGGACGCGCTTCAGCTTGATGTTCCGAACCACCGGGTCGAGTACCAAGGGATACTGCCTTGGGTGAACCACTCGGTCAGGATGATCCGAGCAATTAAACGTGATGGCCACCTCCGACCATCGTAGATGTTGTGGGACTTCGGTTTGTGCCGCGTTGACCTCGCGGTCCATCAGCTTTTGCTTCCTCTTGGACTGATAAGCCTGCGGCCCCCGAAGATGTGATTCAGCTCGCCCACGAGGTCTTGAAAAGGCTCTGATTTTCCAGTCCGGTTGTTCTTCTTGGTTCCCGATGGACTGGTTTCATTAGTCGGCTTCTTGTTTAACCGTGCCGCATATTGCTTTGCGAATTGCTTGTAGATGATGCGTGCACTGAGCGTTCACGATCGTTCATGATCGTGTCGTAAGCCGCAACTCGGCAACGGTGTTGAGAATCGGATGTTGTGGCAACCAGGTCTTCGTGCGGCGCTTGCGATCTTTCGGGCCACGATTGCGCTGCCGTTATCCTTCCTCGGATGCCGGCTTCCTTCCGAGTGCTTGTCAACCCTTTTGTCGAGCCGGGCTTGGCGTGCCGCCTTGATTGCATCGTTGGACTTGGCGTAGGAGTTCGCCGTCTCGAACATTTGCTTCACCGTCTTCGGTGGCTTGCGCCCAAACTTTCCAATTAACGCTCATCACGGACTCCCTTTTGGAAGGCGGCGATGATGATGTCATCGGTGATGTTCGGGATCTTGTTGCACTTTTCGGAGAAGCGCCGGATGTAATCCTTCAAAGGTTCGTCCAGCTTCGGATGACGTTGTATAGATCGAAGTGTGTGCGGGCCTCTCGAAGGTTCCTTGGAAGTTGGCGATGAAATGGTCCCTCGGCTCGCTCCACGAGCCGATTGAGCCTCTTGGCGGACTCGTGAGCCGTTTCGGCGGAGTTGGCGAGGGCCACCTTGGAAGATAATTGGCCATAGCTTTGGTGTCGCCACTCGCTGCGCGGATGGCGAGGGTGTAGACGGTAAGCCATGACTCGGGTCGGTCTTGCCGTCGTACCTTTGATTCTGTGGGTTTGAAACCACTCGGCCAATGCACTCGGCGAAGCTCCCGAGTGAAGGCCGGCACTCCGTCGTCGCCGCTATCGGGTGATCCTCCGATCTTCCCGAGTGCGTCGGTCCCGCTCCCGGTAGCGGCGATCGAGGACTTCCCGCGAGATCACTCGGCGGGGTCTTTGGTTGGCTGGTTGGATAGCCTGGGTGTTGTTGCGGCGGACGCGATGGTGGACGGGTGGACGTCCGTGTCGTTTGCCGCGGAGTCGGCCGTTTGCTCTGGTACTTACGTGTGGACTCGCGGGGTGGGCCTCTTGGCCTTGTTGTTGACCGATCGGCTCGGGCCTCTTATAGCCTCCCGACCTTAGAGGCGGGAGTCGACTTTGTCGGGCGTTTCAGCCACGGACTCGGTCGGCCTTTGTGCCGAGGTGGCGGGGTGGTCGTTAGGCGTGGCTGCGACGATGGTCTTGATCTTGTCGAGTATCGGAGTCACATTGGCGGTGCCGTCTCCATGACGGTGTCCAAGAGAGTGAGCGCGGCAACAGCGTTACGCTGTGGCGTTTGGAAGATGTTGGTGTTGCGAACTCGTGTTTGGAGGATGGCCTCCGGCGGATCGTCGGCGGCGCCAGATCCTGCTTCCTCTTGTCAGCCTCGTCCTTGCGTTGCTTCTCCTCTTCGGCCGTCTTGCGCTCATGCTCAATCTTGGCTCGCTCTTCTTCAGCAAGCCTCCTGGCCATGGCTGAGTCGGACTCGTCGGCTCGGCCATGAGGACATCAAAGCACTTCGGCTCATAGTCCATGCGGCAATCGGAGTCGTCGGCTTCGTCCGAGGATGCCACGAGGTCGTCGAAGCCGGCGGAGCTGAGATATTCGTTGAGCTCCGAAGATGAGCATGAGCCGAATGGCGGGAGGATGACGGCGACCTCCCTTGATCTGGGTAGCCCGGGTCCGGATCGTTCCGGTCGAGTCGAGCATGGGGAAGCAGCTCCTCCGAGTGGGTCAACCTCAACTCGGGGGGGGGGAGGAGTTTGCCGTAGATCTCGGCGGCGTTTGGTAACCCAAATGGCGCCGAGAGGTCTTCTTCCGAGTAGATCGTCTCCGTTGGGGAGACGAGGAGGTCGGCGCAGATTTCGGCGGTGTTCGGCAATCCGAACGGTGCCGAGTGAAGTCCTTCGTTGGAGAGGGTGGATTGCATCTTGGGCTTGAAGATGTCATCGAAGATCTCGGCGCTATTGGGGAGCCCGAAAGGCGCCGAGTGGGTCTTTCCTTTCGACTGGTTTGAATCCGAGTCGAAGGAGGAGTCGTCGAAGAAGTTGGTGGCGAAGTCGCCGAATCCTGAAGGAGATCCCATCACGCTTGTCGGCGAGATTGTTGAAGAAGTCTCGACGCGCGGTCCCCTACCTGGCGCGCCAACTGTCGAAACTTGGTTTCGGTAATGTAATTTCTGGGGGTCGCAGTCAAGATCGCCAAGCACAATGGGTTAGGAGGAAAAGAAGATTTAGACAGGTTCAGGCCCTCTCGTGAGGTAATACCCTACTCCTGTTTCGGTGGATTCGATCCGCCGAGTGTCTTTATTGATCTCGTGTGTCTAAAGCTCTTGCTTATGAAATCGTATATCTCAGATCTAGAATCTGATCTCTGATATCTAATATCCCTCAAGGGACGCCCCCTACCCCCCTTATATAGTCTTGGGAGGAGGGCTTACAGATCGGAAACCCTATCTTATTCTAAGTTGGTTTCCTCAATCTTACCAAACCGTGACTATAGGCCGATTGCCTTATCTCTACCGGCAATCGTAACACCCAAGTCAAGTTCGGCTTACAGATATAGCAGGCGCAATCCATCCCTACCTCCAGTCGGATAAGCTTGACATGTATATACCCGATTGCCATAATCTCCACACCAGGTACAAAAATTGCTCTATGGTGTTCTAATAACCATGAGGAAATTGGCGCACTATTTTCAGGGTCACTCGGTCGCCGTCATCACCTCCTTCCCACTCGGCGATGTCATCCACAACCGCGAGACAACCGGACGCATCGCCAAGTGGGCCCTAGAGCTGATGCCGCTAGACCTGACTTTCAAGGCTAGGACGTCCATAAAATCGCAAGCCTTGGCAGACTTCCTGGCCGAGTGGACTGAACACCAAGAAGACGTGCCTCGGGAAGACCTCCAACACTGGACCATGCACTTCGACGGATCCAAGAGGATCACCGGCTTGGGAGCGGGAGTTGTGCTTGATCTCCCGCCGGGAAAGGCTGAGATATGTCCTCCACCTCCACTTCTCCGCCTCACACAACGTTGCGAGTACGAAGCCTTCTACATGGTGCGCCTCGCGGTTTCACTCGGGATACGTCGGCTTATTGTGAAAGGCGACTCCGTGGTCATTAATCAAGTGATGAAGGATGGTCCTGCTTAAATGACACTATGGAGGCCTACCGAGCAAGAGGTCCGTAAGCTTGAGGACAAGTTTGATGGGCTCGAACTCTCACATGTCCGAGACATAACAACGAAGCTGCCGATGGCGCACGGCTCGGATCTAAGCGCAAGCTGCCCCAACGGACGTCTTTGTCGAGCATCTCTACGAACCAACCATCACGGCGAAGACAACTCTCACCGAGCAAACCACGAACGAAGTCGCCATGACCGACACCGGCGGAGGACGCCGCTCATCAAATTCTTAACCCAGAAGAGCTGCTGGATGACCGGATGAAGCAGAACGCGTCCGGCGTCGTTGCAAGCATACGTCATGGTTGACTCCGATCTATACAAAAGAACCCCCTCCGGAATTCTAATGAGGTGCATCACACCCGAAGAAGGGAAACAGCTACTACAAGACATCCACTCGGGCATATGCGGGAGCCACGCGGCAGCACGCACTCTAGTCGGCAAAGCTTACAGGCAAGGTTTCTTCTGGCTTACCACAGTCTCCGACGCGGATAAAGTCGTACGAACCTGCGAAGGCTGCCAGTTCTTCGCCCGACAAAGCCATGTCCCGGCCCAGGAGCTTCAAACAATCCCACTTTTCTGGCCGTTCACGGTATGGGGCTGGACATGGTTGGCCCTTTCAAAAAAGCTCCAGGAGGATTCACACACCTCTTCGTCGCAATTGACAAGTTCTCCAAGTGGATTGAGGCCAAACCGGTCGCCACAATTACTGCCGACAAAGCACGAGACTTTTCCTCAACATCGTGCACCTCTTCGGCGTCCCAAACAGAATCATAAGCGACAATGGGACTCAATTCACGGGAGGCATCTTCAAGGAATTCTGCGAAGACTTCGGGATCAAGATCTGCTACGCATCAGTAGCTCACCCCAAAAGCAACGGACAAGTCGAGAGGGCCAACGGCATGGTCCTCCAAAGCATCAAAGCCCGCGTTTTCGACCGCCTAAATCCTTACGCCGGCAAGTGGGTCCAAGAACTTCCCTCGGTTTTATGGTCGCTGCGAACCACACCCGGTCGGGCTACCGGCCAAACTCCTTTCTTTACGGTCTATGGCGCGAAGCCATGTTGCCAAACGAGATGGAGTATGAGTCCCTCCGGTCCGCAGCTTCAACGATGAACGCTACGACCCGACCGAGTGGATGACCTCACCCGATTGGAAGAGGCCCGTGAGGCAGCCCTCATCCAGTCGGCTAAATACCTTCAAGGGCTTCGAAGGTACCACAGTCGCAACGTGCGAGCACGAGCTTTCATTGTTGGCGACCTAGTCCTACGCAAGATCCAGACCACCAAAGATCGACACAAGTTATCCCCTTATGGGAAGGACCGTACATAATCGCTGAAGTGACTCGACCCGGTGCATATCGGCTAAAGCGCGAAGACGGGTCTATGGTGGAGAACTCCTGGAACATCGAGCATCTTCGACGATTTTATGCCTAATTTGACTAAGGCCTTATGTTTTCCTTGACTGCCAACCTCAAGCAAGATGACTTCTTGAGTTAGCAGTCGGGGGCTGTACACATGTCAATAAAGCTCAAGTTTTCCTCGTCAAATTTTGTGCATAATTTGGTTTATCATTATCTAATGTCCTTCGACTCGAGCTCGGCGTCTAAGGCGAGAGTTTTCCGATGACCTAATCGAGCCTAGGCTTGATAAAAGCCAGACGAAAACTACTCAAGAAATTTCACGCAAAAGCTCGAATCAAGGCATTAGCATAAATAAACTAAAAATATCACAAGTCCTACATCAGAATGTTACAGATATGCGACGTTTACAAGACAAAGTCAGAAAGACAAATCAAATCTTGAAATTGTTCACTACATCAAGAGATATTTTCTTCGCCGCCTCCTGCGCCTCACTTAGCATGTCCAAGGCCTGCTCGTCCGTCGTCCCGTCAGCAAATCCTTCTCCGATTGAATGGATATCCACTCGGGGGTAAAGGGACTTGGTCTGAGCAAGAGCCAGACCAGCCCCCATGCTGGCTGCTTCGGTGATATTGGCCAGGTATCGGTCGGGAGCCAGCCGCAGCTTGTCGAATATCTCGATTGGCTCCAGCGA
Source organism: Oryza australiensis (assembly GCA_019925245.2). NCBI lineage: Eukaryota > Viridiplantae > Streptophyta > Magnoliopsida > Poales > Poaceae > Oryza > Oryza australiensis. Next base: position 4,188,527 of record JAIFGZ020000170.1, read on the forward strand.
GCTGGTCCCAACTCCTTGATCAAACAAGGACAGCAAGATCGGCATGGCGGCATTGGCGACCTCTTCCCGCATCTCGTCGCTTCGTTTGATCCGCCCAAGTAAGACGTCGTATTGGGCTCGGGTCTTTACCTTGTAAGCTGCCAAAAGTCCCGGATCATTCAAAGTACTCGAAAATAAAGCAGCGCAGGAAATTTGACTTCAAAGAAGATTACCTTCAAACTCGGCCTCCATTTCGGCCTTGTCAAGGCTGACCGCTTCTAGCTGGACTTGAAGCGAGTGGACCTCCGAAGAATTTTCTACAATGAAAGAAGATCGTCAACAGCCAAGATCAACATGAGAATCGTGAAGAAGCTGGGAGAGGCGGGCTTACTCCCGATTGATCCGCGGAGGTCGAGGTTCGCTTCTCGAAGCTCCGCAATCTCCCTCCTTAAAGCCGCCTCTCTTGACGCGGCCTCCTCCCAGTGGCCTTCGGTGTCGCCGAACGTCCTCCAAGGAGTTTAAGTGGGGGACCAGCTTCTCCGGCACTTCGAGATTTTGCCATTGAGCGGCAATACTCCTTCTACGCGCGAAAGCAGAAGAGTGATCGACTGAAAGATAATGATGATATAATTTAATAGAGAGAGACGAAGGCTTACGTTGAGCGGTCGGGTCGCCTCGTTCAAGCTCTCGACAAGGGCATCCCTTTCATCTTTTCGGCTTGCCGGTCTAGGACGATGCCCCGTCTCTCGCCTTCCGAGTCCCGCCACTCGATCCTAATCGGAGGAACCCAGGTTTCAGAGGACTGCAACCTGGGGATCTCTTCTACTGTGGCTGACAAGCAAGAAGGACAGATGAAGACATGAAAGATTCAAATTGAAAGAGTGAAAGAGCACTTCGAAACAAGTCTCACCGGTTTCGGCGGCCGCTTGCCTAGGTGGAGCGGCCGGGCTGGCCTTTTTCTTCTGGCTCTACGCCGAGTGGCCCCCAGTCGGGGGCGCTTGAGCCGTAGCCTCGGGTTTCCGCCGGCCGACGGTTTCCGTCGGGATATCCCGACCGATGGCCGGGGCTCCTTCCTCGGGGCATCCTTCTTTGGAGGTGAAGGTTGTTTCCGGAGCACTTGCACTTGGTTGTGGGCTCCGGGGCTTTGGCTCTGATGGCCTTGGCACCTCGGGAGCAGCGGCTGGGTTTGGTCCTTCACTTCCCCCGGCAGGATCTATGTCCTGGGGCCTCCTGCAAAAGTGAACACAGCAGGGGTAAAGATAAAGAAAAGTTTTCAGCGAAAGAGTTCAGACTTCGGTTTCAAAGCATACCTGGATGACCGGCGGATCTTCGGCGCTGTCAGCGACGATCGTCTTAAAGGTGGGGTCTCGGTGGGAGGAGCCGGGACGTCGTCATCCGAGTCCTCTATAATCAGCCTCCTCTTGCTCGCGCGCTTGTTCGAGTCTTCACTCGGCGCCGCTCTTCCCGGACCAGGTCGTTTTGGATCTTGATCCCGCCGGTCGGTTTCTTGGCGGGGCGACGCGGCGCGTCGTCATGAGACACTTTCTATGGCTTGGAGGAGATAGAGACGTTTTCCTGCAGAAGAAAGAAAGTACAATGTTAAGAAACAAGATGTCAAGATTGAAAGATACTATGAAGCAACCAGTCGGCTTACCGGAGGAGGAGGTCGGTGGATGCTGAAGGGAAGGACTGGCAGAATGAGGGCCCGCTCAACTGCAATTGTCGAAACTTGGTTTCGGCAATATATTTTCTGGGGTCGCAGTCAAGATCGCCAAGCACAATGGGTTAGAAGAAGAAGAAGATTTAGACAGGTTCAGGCCCTCTCGTGAGGTAATACCCTACTCCTGTTTCGGTGGATTCGATCCGCCGAGTGTCTTTATTGATCTCGTGATCTAAAGCTCTCGCTTATGAAGTTGTATCTAGAATCTAATCTCTGATCAAGTCTAAGATATCCCTCAAGGGACACCCCTTACCCCCCTTATATAGTCTTGGGAGGAAGGGTTTACAAGTCGGAAACCCTATCTTATTCTAAGTCGGTTTCCTCAATCTTACCAAACCATGACTATAGGCCGATTGCCTTATCTCTATCGGCAACCGTAACACCTAAGTCAAGTTCGGCTTACAGATATAGCAGGCGCAATCTATCTCTACCTCCAGTCGGATAAGCTTGCCATGTAGATACCCGATTGCCACAATCTCCACAGTAGCCCCCGAGTCCTTTTCGGTCGACGAGACAACTCGGCTTCGGACCAAAGCAGCACTCAACTAAAAATCTCTTTGACCGAGTGCTTTTGGCGCCGAGTGATTCCATCATCTCTGCTGAATCTTCCCGAGTGGCTCCAAAGACTGTGAAGGGCTGAAAAAATTTTCTTAAAAATAAATATCTAGGTGCATCTCCTGATGCACCTAATTATAGGTGTAGCCCCCGACTATGTGATTAGTCAAAAATAGGCTAAGCATATAGTCAAGAACCATAAAAAATCATTCTCATGTAAATGCCTAGCTTATGCTAAAGCAATCATAGAAATCTCATTACTCAGCAAGTTCATACTTATCCGAGTGAATTTGCCTGAGTCATCTCAGAACAGATAATTCAATCATCCCTCATAGGTAAAAAGCACTCGGTAAGCTCTTGCTTAACCGAGTGGATTTGCCCGAGTCATCCCGGAATAAACATTTCATTCATCCCTCATGGGAAAACATTGTTTTTCAATCATATGAAAAATATGACCAAGTTATTAAATAGCTTTTGCCATAACACCGGTCTCAATCTTATAAAGATCTTCACCAAGGTGGAAAACAAACAGCATCGGTAAGATTATCCGACCAAATGCCAAAAAACCAAACAGCCCTTGTTCGCCAAGGTAGCTATAAAAACTCAGCTGTTGGTCACCTTCCAAATTGCATCGTGTCAGCTTCTCATGAAGTCAGACAAACCGCGGTATGGAAGGATCTTTAAAGGTATTGGGCACTCGGACACGCGCATATTGCCAGGGCAAATCTGCTTAAGCTCATCCGCTTAAGTCCCTAAGGACACGTATCAGACCACACCTTAGTTGGGCCGTAGATTTTCTTATGGGCTCGGCCCACTCACCAGAAAACCTAGCGCAACCCTCAAATCTTTCTTATAAAGACGCGAGGTCGTCCCCGCCTCTTCATCTTCCAAAAATTCCCCTTCTTGCAATACTGCTCATCAGTTCATTGCGGAGAACCCTAGGCTTGCGCGCTTCTCAGTCCATCCACCAAGAAGCTCGCTTGCCGCGACAACTAGCTTCTGCAGCCAAAACTCCCACATCCATCGCCCAAGATCTAACCTTTCTCAGCCAGATCCACTCCCCAACAACCTCGCTCTCATGGCAGAGGAGAAGAATATTCCGTTCGACCAATGGGCCACCTCGGATGTGAGGGAATACACCCTCAAGGAGATGGTAAAGCATGGCGTGCTTCCGCCGAAGCAACTTGTGGGATGGCGCCGGCGGCGGGGAGGACTTCCCGACCCCAAACACCGGTGAGCTCGTTGTCTTTACTTCCTTTTTCTATTGCGGGTTCAGTCTTCCCACCTCCGAATTCTTTCGGGGGCTCTTGGACTACTATGGTCTTCACATCTACCATCTGAACCCCAACTCGATGCTCCACATAGCCCTCTTTATTCATGTGTGTGAAGCTTTTCTCGGCATCCTTCCTCATTTCAATCTCTTCCGTCGTATGTTCTACCTTAAACCCCATCCAAACAAGGACCAACCTTGTGTTGTTGGCGGGCGAGCTTCCAACTTCGCGGATCTCTCCGCAAAGACTACTTTTCTCTCCCTTTGAAATCTTCCAACAAAGGCGGCACGCGGGCTGGTTCTACATCGGTAATCTTGAACCCGCACTCGCCCGCTTTGTTGGTCTTCCTCCGTCCCCAAGCCATCCCGAGTACCGTCCCGGTAGCCCAAGATTGGGACGAAGCCAACGATCTGCTTGCGAAGATCCTGGCGATGAAGAAGAGGAATCTTCGCGGGGAACAAATCACTCAGCACTTCATCAGGTGCCGACTGGCGCCGATCAAGGAGCGGTCGAAGCCGGCCTTCGAGTACGAAGGCGGAACCGACCCCATCGGGAGGACCGGATCCTCTCACATACGAGATCCCGAAGATCCGGATGTACAAGCTCTTCTCATCCGGGATCTCAGTCGAGCGGGCTCTCATTCTGCCAGTCCTCCCATTCAGCATCCATCGACCTCCTCCTCCGGTAAGCCGATTGGTTGCTTCATAGTATCTTCGATCTTGACGTCTTGTCTCTTAATGTCGCACCTCCTCTCTTCTGCAGGAAAATGCCTCTATCACCTCCAAGCCATATAAGATGGCCCATGATGACGCGCCGCGTCGCCCTGCCAAGAAACCGACTGGCGGGATCAAAATCCAAGCTGATCCAGTCGGGAAACGGGCAGCGTCGAGTGAGGACTCGAACAAGCGCGCAAGCAAAAGGCGGCTGATCATCGAGGACTCGGATGACGACGTCCCGGCTCCTCCGGTTGAGACCCCGCCTCTAAGGCGATCACCACGGACGGCGCCGAAGATCCGCCGGTCATCCAGGTATGCTCTGAAACCGAAGTCTTGAACTCTTTCACGGATAACTTTTCTTTATCTTTGTTGTATTCACTTTCGCAGGAGGCCCCAGGACATAGATCCTGCCGGAAAGGGTGAAGGACCAACCCCGACCGCTGCTCCCGAAGTGCCAAGGCCATCAGAGCCAAAACCCCGGAGCCCGCAACCGAGTGCGAGCGTTCCGGAGAAACATCCTTCACCTCAGAAGGAGAGCGCCCCAAGGGAGGAGCCTCCCAGGCGCGGTCGAGATATCCCGACCGGAAACCGGTCGTGCCGGGAACCCACAGCTGCGGCTCAAGCGCCCCCGGCGGGGTCACTCGGCCGCAGAGCCCGAAGAAAAAGAAGAGTCCGGCTGCCCCACCTAGGCAGGCAGCCACCGAAACCGGTGAGACTCGCTCTGAAGCGTTCCTTCGTTCTTTCAATCTTGAATCCTTCATGTCTTCATTGGTTTTTCTTGTTTGCCAGCCACGGTAGAAGAGATCCCCAGGTTACAGTCTTCTGAGACCTGGGTTCCTCCGATCAGAATCGAGTGGCGGGACTCGGAAGGCGAGAGACAGGGCATCATCCTCGACCGGCAAGCTGAAAAGGATGAAAGGGATGCCCTCGTCGAGAGCCTGAATGAGGCGACCCGACTGCTCAACGTAAGCCTTCGTCTTTCTTTTTGATTACATCATTGTTATCTTTCAGTTGATCACCGCACTGCCTTCGTGTGCAGAAAGAATATTGCCGCTCAATGGCAAAATCTGAAGTGCTGGAGAAGCTGGTGCCTCACTTAAACTCCTTGGAAGACGTTCGGCGACGGTGAAGGCCACTGGGAGGAGGCCGCCTCAAGGGAGGCCGCTTTAAGGAGGGAGATCTCGGAGCTTCGGGAAGCGAACCTCGACCTCCGCGGATCAATCGGAAGTAAGTCCGCCCCTCCTAGCTTCATTATGATTCTTGTGTTGATCTTGGCTATTGATGATCTTCTTTTGTTGTAGAAAATTCCTCGGAGGTCCACTCGCTTCAAGTCCAGCTGGAAGCGGTCAACCTTGGCAAGGCCGAGATGGAGGCCGAATTTGAAGGTAACCTTCTTTGAAGTAAAATCCCGTGTGCTGCTTTATTTCCGAGTGCTTTGAACGATCTGGGACTTTTTTGCAGCTTATAAGATGAAGACCCGAGCCCAATATGACGTCTTACTCGGGCGGATCAAATCCAGCGACGAAATACGGGAAGAGGTCGCCAACGCCGCCACGCCAATCTTGACATCCTTGTTTGATCAAGGAGTTGGGGCCAGCTCGCTGGAGCCAATCGAGATCTTCGACAAGCTTCGGCTGGCGCCTGAACAGTATCTGAAGAACATCACCGAAGCGGCCAACATGGGGGCTGGTCTGGCTCTTGCACAGACCAAGTCCCTCTACCCCCGAGTGGATATCCATTCAGTCGGGGAGGGCTTCGCTGAGGGAACCACAGACGAGCAAGCCTTGGACATGCTGAGTGAGGCACAAGAGGCGGCGAAGAAGATATCATTGGATGTAGTGAACAATTTTAAGCTCTGAACTGTATTCTGTCTTCGCTTTGTAGATATCATGTAATTGTAACACTCTGACGTGAGATCTTTGTGACTATTTTTAGTTTATTTATGTCAATGCCTTGATTCGAGCCTTTGCGTGAAATTTCTTAAGTAGTTTTCGTCTGGCTGTCATCAAGCCTAGGCTTGATTAGGTCATCGGAAAACTCTCAGTCCTTAGACACTGAGCTCGAGTCGAAGGACATTAAACAATGATAAACCAAATTGTGCACAAAAATTTGATGAGGAAAATTTGGTCTTTATTGATATGTGTATCAGCCCCCGACTGCTAGCTCAAGAAGTCATCTTGCTTGAGGTTGGCAGTCAAGGGAAACATGAGGCTTTAGCCAAATTAGGCGTAAAACCGTCGAAGATGTTCGATGTTCCAGGAGTTCTCCACCATGGACCCGTCTTCGCGCTTTAGCCGGTAAGCACCGGGCCGAGTCACTTCGGCGATTATATACGGTCCTTCCCATAAGGGAGATAACTTGTGTCGGTCTTTGGTGGTCGGATCTTGCGTAGGACCGGGTCGCCAACAATGAAAGCTCGTGCTCGCACGTTGCACGCTGTGGTATCTTCGAGCCCTTGAAGGTATTTGGCCGACTGGATGAGGGCTGCCTCGCGGGCCTCTTCCAATCGGGTGAGGTCATCCACTCGGTCAATGTCGTAGCGTTCATCGTTGAAGCTGCGGACCCGAAGGGACTCATACTCCATCTCGTTTGGCAACATGGCCTCTGCGCCATAGACCAAAAAGAAAGGAGTTTGCCCGTGGCCCGACCGGGTGTAGTTCGCAGCGACCATAGAACCGAGGGAAGTTCCTGGACCCACTTGGCGTAAGGGCTTAGTCGGTCAAAACGCGAGCCTTGATACCTTGAAGGACCATCCCATTGGCTCGCTCGACTTGCCCATTGCTTTTGGGGTGAGCTACTGATGCGTAGCAGATCTTGATCCCGAAGTCTTCGCAGAATTCCTTGAAGATGCCTCCCGTGAACTGGGTCCCATTATCGGTTATGATTCTGTTTGGGACGCCGAAGCGGTGCACGATGTTGAGGAAAAAATCCCGTGCTTTGTCAGCAGTGATTGTGGCGATCGGCTTGGCTTCAATCCACTTGGAGAACTTGTCGATTGCGACGAAGAGGTGTGTGAAACCTCCGGAGCCTTCTTGAAAGGGCCAACCATGTCCGCCCCATACCGCGAACGGCCGGGAGAGTGGGATTGTTTGAAGCTCTGGGCGGGACATGGCTTTGTCGGGCAAAAAGCTGGCATCCTTCGCAGGTTCTTACGACTTTATCCGCGTCGGAGACCGCGGTGAGCCGAAGAATCCTTGCTCGTAAGCTTTGCCGACCGAGTGCGTCTTGCCGCGCGTGGCTTCCGCATATGCCCGAGTGGATATCTTGGAGTAATTGTTTCCCTTCTTCGGGTGTGATGCACCTCATTAGAATTCCGAGAGGGGCTTCTTTTGTATAGATCGGAGTCGACCATGACGTACGCTTGGCAACGACGCCGGACGCGTTACGCTTCATCCCGGTCATCCGGCGGCTCTTGCTTGAGTTAAGAATTTGATGAGCGGCGTCCTCCGTCGGTATCGATCATGGTGACTTCGTTCCTGGTTTGCCCGTTGGGAGCTGTCTTTGCCATGACGGTTGGTTCGTAGAGATGTTCGACAAAGACGTCTGTTGGGGCAGCTTCGCGCTTAGATCCGAACTGTGCTAGCTCATCGGCAGCTTCGTTGTTATGTCTCAGGACATGTGAGAGTTCTAGCCCATCAAACTTGTCCTCAAGCTTGCGGACCTCTTGTCGGTAGGCCTCCATAGTGTCGTTTAAGCAAGACCAGTCTTTCATCACTTGATTGACGACCAGCTGGGAGTCGCCTTTCACAATAAGCCGTCGAATCCCGAGTGAGGCGTGAGGCGATCCATGTAGAAGAGCTTCGTATTCGGCGACGTTGTGTGAGGCGGAGAAGTGGAGGTGAAGGGCATATCTTAGCCTTTCCCGGTCGGGGAGATCGGCACAACTCCTGCTCCCGAGCCGGTGATCCTCTTGGATCCGTCGAAGTGCATGGTCCAGTGTTGGAGGTCTTCTCGGGGCATGTGCTCTTGCTGTTCAGTCCACTCGGCCAGGAAGTCCGCTAAGGCTTGTGACTTAATGGACGTCCTGGGCTTAAAAGTTAAGTCCAGCGGCATCAGTTCTAGGGCCCACTTGGCGATACGCCCGGTTGCCTCGCGGTTGTGGATGACGTCGCCGAGTGGGAAGGAGGTGATGACGGTGACCGAGTGACCACGAAAGTAGTGTGCCAATTTCCTCGCGGTTATTAGAACACCATAAAGCAATTTTTGTACCGAGGGTATCGGATTTTGGCTCCTGCCAATACTTCGCCGACAAAGTAGATTGGCCTTTGAATCTTGGGCCCGTCCTTCTTCTTCGCGTTCAACCACAAGGACCGTACTAACCACTTGGTGAGTGGCTGAAACGTACAGCAACGGGGTTCCTGGGGCGAGGCGAAGCCGGGACGGGTGGCGTGGTGAGGAATTCTTTGAAATCTTCAAAGGCCTTGTCGGCTTACGTGGTCCACTGGAAGTCGTCTGTCTTCTTCAGCAACCTGAAGAAGGGCATGCCTCGTTCGCCGAGTCGGGATATGAAACGGCTTAGTGCCGCCATGCAGCCAGTGAGCTTTTGGACGTCTTTCTGATTACTCGGGGCTTCATGTTTAAGATTGCGTTGATCTTCTCGGATTTGCTTCAATGCCGCGGTGTGATACCATGAAGCCGAGCGGTTGCACGATGGGACGCCGAAGGTGCACTTCTCCGGGTTCAACTTCATTCGAAGGCCCGGATGTTTGCGAAGGTTTCTTCTAAGTCGGCGATCAGGTCTTCTTTCGCTTGGTCTTGATGACAACATCGTCGACGTAAGCTTCAACGTTTTTGCCGATCTGCGTCTGAAAGCATCTTTGGATCATGCGTTGGTATGTAGCTCCGGCGTTCTTCAGGCCGAAAGGCATGGTGATGTAGCAGTAGGCCCCGAACGGCGTGATGAAAGATGTCTTCAAGCAGTCGGATTCTTTCAAACTGATCTGGTGGTAGCCCGAGTAACAATCCAAGAAACTCAGAAGTTCGCAGTCGGCTGTTGAGTCGACGACTTGGTCGATGCGAGGCAGCCCGAACGGATCTTTGGGGCAGGCTTTGTTGAGGTCGGTGTAGTCAACGCACATGCGCCATTGCCCCGTTTTCTTGCGGACCAGGACTGGGTTGGCTAACCAGTCGGGATGAAGGACTTCTTTAATGAAGCCGGCAGCCAAGAGCTTTGCGAGTTCTTCTTTGATCGCGTCTTTTCGATCCCTGTGCGAACTGCGTAATCGTTGTTTTATTGGTTTGGCGTCACCTTTGACGTTCAAAGAGTGCTCGATCACCTCCCTAGGAATTCGGGGATATCGGATGGTTTCCAAGCAAAAACATCTTTATTATTTTGGAGGAAGGTGCCGAGCGCGCTTTCCTATTTAGGATCTAGGTCGGCGCCGATTACGGCAGTTTTGAGGGATCAGACGAATCAAGGGAGATCTTTTTGGTCTTGGCGTCGCCGGATCCGATTTGGCTATCTTCTTCGCGAGGACTTCGCCCTGCCGAAGTCGATGCAGCCAATCGGACTTCTTCTGGCCACGTAATCTCTCGCGAGATTGGGCCATGTCGCAGCTCTCCTTGTCGCAGTGAAGGCTTGCTTCACGTCGCTGCGAAGAGTGATGACGCCGTTGGGACCCGGCATCTTCATGCAAAGATAAGTGTAGTGAGGGATCGCCATGAACTTGGCAAGCGCGGCCTTCCGATGATGGCATGATATCTTGTTTAAGTCGGCCACTTCGAAGGTGACGTTCTCCGTTCGGAAGTTCTCTCGGGCTCCGAAGGTGACGGGAGGAGATGTGCCCGAGTGGTGTTGAAGATAGCCCGGGATAACACCGTGGAAGGGGGCTGAGCTTGCTTTGAGTTCGGCCCTCGGGATGCATTTCATCCATGGTCTTGGCAAACGGGATGTTGAGGGCGCGCCCCCATCGATGAGGACGCGCTTAAGCGATGTTGCGGACCACGGGGTCCGGGACGAGTGGATAGCGCCCGGATGAACCACTCGGTCGGGATGATCCGAGCGGTCAAAGGTGATGGCCACTTCCGACCATCGCGATCTCGGGGACTTCGGGTTGAGCCGCGTTGACCTCCCGGTCGGTTAGCTTTTGTTTCCTCTTGGATTCATAAGCTAGCGGGCCTCCGAAGATGTGGTTGAGCTCCCCCACTGGGTCTTGAAAAGGTTCGGCATTTTCAGCCGCATTGTTCTTCTTGGCGCCGGACGGGCCGGCCTCGTCGATCGGCTTCTTGTTGAGCTGCGCCACGTCTTATTGTGGCTGCTTGTAGATAAGAGTCCTTCGCCGCGTGCTTATGATTCGGATGGTGGGTGCACTGGGCATTCATGATGGCGTCGTAGGCGGCGACTCGGGGACGGCGTTGAGTATTGGAGGTCGCAGCCACTAGGTCTTCAGATCGGCGCTTGCGATCTTTTTGGCCTTGGTTGCCGTTGTTGCCGCCATCCTTCTTAGGATTTCGGCTTCCTCCGTTTGCTTGTCCTCTCTTCGTCGGGCCGGTCTTGACGGGCGGCTTTAATGGCATCGTTTGATTTGGCGTATGAGTTCGCCGTCTCAAACATCTCGCTTCACCGTCTTCGGTGGTTTGCGTCCGAACTTGCCGATAAGCGGCTCATCACGGACTCCCTTCGGAAGGCGGCGATGATGATGTCATCGGTGATGTTCGGGATCTTGTTGCGCTTCTCGGAGAAGCGTCGAATGTAGTCCTTCGAGGCTCGTCGGCTTACGGATGACGTTGTAAAGGTCGAAGTGCGTGCCGGGCCTCTCGAAGGTGCCTTGGAAGTTGGCGATGAAGTGGTCCCTCGGCTCGCTCCACGAGCCGATTGAGCCTCTTGGCGAGCTCGTGAGCCAATTTCGGCCGAGTTTGCGAGGGCCACGGGCGAGTAGTTGGCCATGGCTTTGTTGTCGCCACCGGCTCGGATGGCAAGAGTATATACGAGTTAACCAAGATTCGGGTCGGTTTTGCCATCGTACCTTTCTATCCTGTTGGCTTAAAGCCACTCGGCCAATGCACTCGGCGGAGCTCCCGAGTGAAGGCCGGTACTCCATCGTCGCCGCTATCGGGTGATCCCCTCCGATCTTCCCGAGTGCGACGGTCGCGCTCTTGGTAGCGGCGATCGAGGACTTCCGCGAGATCACTCGGTGGGGTCTTCGTTGGCTGGTTGGGTAGCGAGGCTTGCGGCGGACTCGGTGGTGGACGGGTGGACGTCCGTGTCGTTTGTCGCGGAGTCGGCCGCTCGCTCTTGGTGCCTCGGCGTGGACTCGCGAGGTGGGCCTCTTGGCCTGGTTGTCGATCGAGCCGGCTCGGGCCTCCTGTAGTCTCCGACTTTAGGGGTGGGAGCCGGCTCTTGTCCGACGTTTCGGCCACGGATTCGTCGGCCTTCGCGCCGAAGTGGTGGGAGGGCCGTTAGCCGTGGCAGCAACGATGGTCTTGATCTTATCAAGTATAGGAGTCACGTTGGCCGGAGCCGTCTCCATGACGGTGTCCAAGAGCGTGAGTGCGGCGACAGCGTTCTGCTGTGGCGTCTGGAAGATGTTGGTGTTGCGAACCCGTGTTTGGAGGATGGCCTCTGGCGGATCGTCCGCCGCACGTAGATCCCGCTTCCTTTTATCGCCTCGTCTTTGCGTTGTTTGTCTTCTGGGCTGTCTTTCGCTCAAGCTCCACTCTAGCTCGCTCCTCTTCGGCAAGCCTTCGGCCATGGCTGAGTCGGACTCATCCGGCTCGGCCATGAGGACGTCAAGCACTTCGGCTCGATCCATATGACAGTCGGAATTGTCGGCTTCGTCGGAAGGGATGCCGTAGAGATTGTCGGCCGGCGGAGCTGAGGTATCCGTTGAGCTCGAAGATGAGCAGGGAGCCAAAGGACGGGAGGATGACAGCGACCTCCCTTGATCCTGGGAAATTTGGATCTGGATCGCTCCAGTCCGAGTCGGAGTTTGGGGGATTAGGCTCCTCCGAGTGGATCGCCGCCAACTCGGGGGAGAGCAGTTGACTGTAGATCTTGGCGACGTTTGGTAACCCAAACGGGACCGAGAGGTCTTCAGCTGAGTAGATTGCTTCCGTCGGGGAGGCAAGAAGATTGGCGCAGATCTCGGCGGAATCCGGTAATCCGAATGGCGCCGAGTGAAGTCCGTCGTCGGAGAAGGTGGATTGCATCTTGGTCTTCAAGATGTTGTCGAAGATCTCGGCGCTGTTGGGGAGCCCGAACGGCGCCGAGTGGGTCTTTTCCTCCGACTGGTTTGAATCCGAGTCGAAGGAGGAGTCGCCGGTGAAGTTGGCGGCAAAGTCGCCGAGTCTTGAAGGAGATCCCATCATGCTTGTCGGCGAGAATTGTTGAAGAAGTCTTGACGCGCGGTCCCCTACCTGGCGCGCCAACTGTCGAAACTTGGTTTCGGCAATATATTTTCTGGGGTCGCAGTCAAGATCGCCAAGCACAATGGGTTAGAAGAAGAAGAAGATTTAGACAGTTCAGCCCTCTCGTGAGGTAATACCCTACTCTGTTTCGGTGGATTCGATCCGCCGAGTGTATTTATTGATCTCGTGATCTAAAGCTCTCGCTTATGAAGTTGTATCTAGAATCTAATCTCTGATCAAGTCTAAGATATCCCTCAAGGGACACCCCTTACCCCCCTTATATAGTCTTGGGAGGAAGGGTTTACAAGTCGAAAACCCTATCTTATTCTAAGTCGGTTTTCTCAATCTTACCAAACCATGACTATAGGCCGATTGCCTTATCTCTATCGGCAACCGTAACACCTAAGTCAAGTTCGGCTTACAGATATAGCAGGCGCAATCTATCCCTACCTCCAGTCGGATAAGCTTGCCATGTAGATACCCGATTGCCACAATCTCCACAGCAATCCTAGACGAGAAGAGTTTGTACATCCGGATCTTCAGGATCTCGTACTTGAGTGGATCTGGATCTTCCCGATTAGGGTCCGTTCCGCCTTCATACTCGAAGGCCGGCTTCGAGCGTTCCTTGATCGGCGCTAGTCGGCACCTGATGAAGTGCCGAGTGATCTGTTCCCCGCGAAGACCCCTCTGCTTCATCGCCAGGATCTTCGCAAGTAGCTCGTTGGCCTCGTCCCAATCTTGGGCTACGGGACGGTGCTCCAAGATGGCTTGGGACAGGGGGAAGACCGACGAAGGCCGGCAGTGCGGGTTCGAGGTTGCTAATGTAGAACCAGCCCGCGTGCCATCCCTTGTTGGAAGACTTCAAAGGGAGAGAAAAGTAATCTTTGCGGAGAGATCCGCGAAGCCGAAACCTGCCCCGCCAACGACGCAAGGTTGATCCTTGTTCGGATGAGGTTTGAGATAGAACATGCGACGGAAGAGATGAAAGTGGGGAAGAATGCCAAGGAAGGCTTCACACACATGAATGAAGAGAGCTATGTGAAGCATTGAGTTGGGGTTCAGATGATAGAGATGAAGCCCATAGTAATCCAGAAGCCCCCGGAAGAACTCGGAGGTGGGAAGGCTGAACCCGCAATAGAAAAAGGAAGTGAAAACGACGAGCTCACCGGTGTTTGGGGTCGGGAAGTCCTCCCCGCCGCGGGCGCCATCCCACAAGTTCCTTTGGCGGAAGCACGCCGTGCTTCACCATCTCCTTGAGGGTGGATTCCCTCACATCCGAGGCGGCCCATTGGTCGAACGGAATCCTCTTTTCCTCCGCCATGAGAGTGGGGTTGATGGGAAGTGGATCTGGCTGGAAAAGGTCGGATTTTTGGCAAAGGAACGTGGGAGATTTGGCTGCGGAAGCTAGTTGTCGCAGGAAGCGAGCTCCTTGATGGATGGATTTGGGAGCGCGCAAGTCTAGGGTTCTCCGCAATGAACTGATGAGCAGTATTGCAAGAAGGGGAATTTTTGGAAGATGAAGAGGCGGGGACGACCTCGCATCTTTATAGAAAGATTTGAGGGTTGCGTTAGGTTTTCTGGTAATTGGGCCGAGCCCATAAGAAAATCTACGGCCCAGCTAAGGTGTGGTCCGATGCATGTCCTTAGGGACTTAAGCGGATGTGCTTAAGCAGATTTGCTCTGGCAATATGCGCGTGTCCGAGTGCCCTGTACCTTTAAAAATCCTTCCATATCGCGGTTTGCTTGACTTCATGAGAAGCTGGCACGATGCAACTTGGAAGGTGACCGACAGCTAAGTTTTTATAGCTGCCTTGATGATAAGGGTTGTTTGGTTTTTTGGCATTTGGTCAGGTAACCTTACCAATGCTGTTTGTTTTTCCACCTTGGTGAAGATCTTTTTGGATTGAGACCAGTATTATGGCATAAGCTATTTAATAATTTGGTCATATTTTTCATATGATTGAAATATCTGTTCCGGGATTACTTGGACAGGTATACTCGGATGAGCATGAGTTCACCGAGTGCTTTTTACCCATATGGGTTGATTGAATTATTTGTTCTGAGATGACTCGGGCAAATTCACTCGGATAAGTATGAACTTGCCGAATAATGAGATTTCTGTGATTGCTTTAGCATGAGATAGGCATCTACATGAAGATGATCTTTATAAGTTCTTGACTATATGCTTAGCCTATTTTTTGACTAACCACATAGTCGGGGGCTACACCTAATTAGGTGCATCGGGAGATGCACCTAGATATTTATTTTTGAGAAATTTTTCCAGCCCTTCACAGTCTTTGGAGCCACTCGGGAAGATTCGGGCAGAGATGATGGAATCACTCGGCGCCAAAGGCATTCGGTCAAAGAGATTTTTTTTTAGCTGAGTGCTGCTTTGGTTTGAAGCTGAGTTTTCTCGTCGACTGAAAAGGACTCGGGGGCTACTGTGGAGATTGTGGCAATCGGGTATATACATGGCAAGCTTATCCGACTGGAGGTAGGGATGGATTGCGCCTGCCATATCTGTAAGCCGAACTTGACTTGGGTGTTACGATTGCCGATAGAGATAAGGCAATCGGCCTATAGTCACAGTTTGGTAAGATTGAGGAAACCGACTTAGAGTAAGATAGGGTTTCCGATCTGTAAGCTCTCCTCCCAAGACTATATAAGGGGGGTAGGGGGCGTCCCTTGAGGGATATTAGATATCAGAGATCAGATTCTAGATCTGATATACGATTTCATAAGCAAGAGCTTTAGACACACGAGATCAATAAAGACACTCGGCGGATCGAATCCACCGAAACAGGAGTAGGGTATTACCTCACGAGAGGGCCTGAACCTGTCTAAATCTTCTTCTTCTTCTAACCCATTTTTCTTGGCGATCTCGACTGCGACCCCAGAAATCATATTGCCGAAACCAAGTTTCGACACTTTGGCAGTACCCGCTCCATGAACTTAAGCCCTCATGCACTCTAGCCGTCCTTTTCTAGCAGTGAGAGGAGTTCTGGCGCACCCGGGGTAAGGGAAGACTTCCTCAATCTTTAAGTTCAATTAATATCGATTTCATTTCAACATCCACAAAATGGGCCGCAGCCTCATCTTCATCACACAAACCACATAAAGAACCCTCTATGCAAGGATACTGCCTCCGCTCGGCTATCTAGTCAGCTAGGTCTATACCCATTCGAGAAGTACGGTTGTACTGGCTCGTTTCCCGGCTATCTCATGGCTCGGTCCTTAATCGACCAGGGTCGGCACTTGCCTTTTCCGGAATCCACTCAAATCATCCAGCCGCCCCAGTCTAAAACATTTGTTTAGTACTTTCATTTTTCATCAAAACTCATTTCATCATTCTCATGGCCATGTGGCGCTCATGTCTCCACATGCCGTATCTCAACTACCTTCCCTAGGGTAGTTGCCCAAGCACAAAGCTTTTCATAAAGTCATGAGTATGCATAAATCTAAGTATAGCATGGCTAAGCAGTTTACCGAAGTTATTCTCCGGTTGTTTGTATCACATCGAGAGTTACAAGGAGTAATTCTAAAGGTAATCAATAGCAAGGTATGGCATAACAAGTATAGGTAACTCTGTATAGCATGCATATTTAGAGTTTAAAATAACATCATTTCACAATTGGGATCAATATGTTCAAAGAGTGTGATGACTTGCCTTGCTCGCACGCTTGTTGAGTGGGGTCTTCCGTGTAGTCAGTGTTCGCCTCCTCGGTTGCTAGACATACGAGCGAAAAGGAAAAATTGAATCCAATTAAAATCCGATAAGAACGAATGAAAGAGCATGAAAAATCATAAAGAACTCTCCAAAATATCCCCCTACGATCCTACTCGGGTTACGGAGGATTTTTAGGGCAAAATCGACCGTAGCGACGAGTTACGGCTTTTTAGGGTTTTTGTAAAAAGGATCGGTAAAGCGACGAAGCGGGAATCTTGCAAATGTTGTCTAAGAGATTCATTGATACATTTTTATTGAGTTCAAAAGGTTAAGTATAGTTTGAAGAAAAGAAAAAGTACGAGATAAGTCTTCGGGAAGAGTTTTCGCAAGGTTCACCGAAAATTGTATATAGGAGCTCATTTCATTTAAAAAATACCTGTGAAAACTATAAAAATTTTGGCGTAAATATTTCCAAAATATCTCCAAAATATTCCCCAAATTTTTCTAAAATTTTTCCCATTTTTTCTAATTTTTCTTTTTCTTCTTCTTCTTCTTTTTCTTCTTTTTCCCTAGCCGCACTATGCATCACTCTTTCTCTTCGACATGTGGGCCGGGGAGAGGAAGGAAAAAGAGAAAAAATAAAATCAGCAAAATTTTGCACGGCTAGGGTTCGAACCCGCGACCTAACACTCAGCCCAGCTTACTCTCTCCACGGGCAGCACCCACTTCTCATCTTCTTTCCCTTTCTTTCTTTTTCTTCCCTCTTCCTCTGTTCTCTCCCCGGCCGACCGGTAGGGAGGAAGACGGCTCGTCGACGGCGAGGAGGGGCGGAGCTCGGGGATGGGGTGGCTTTGCACCATCTTGGGACCACGGGGTCCCATTTCCCACTCGTCGGGACCGGGAGCGGCGGAGATGGCTGGCGCGGCGAGGTGGTTCGGGCGGCGGTGGCGCTCGTCGGCGCGGACTCCGGCGATGATTTGGCCAAGGCAATGGGTCTCCGAGCATTTGTGAGTCCTAGGGATGCTAGAGGGGTGTTGGTTCGGCCGAGGAGGCGCGAGGTGTCTGGCGACGGCGGGGTGGCGGCGGCGGACAGGGCGCACACAACGGGGATCACCGGCGGCGGGCTCCGGTGGGAGTTCGGGTTCGGCAAGCTAGGGAAAAGAAAGGGCAGACATAGGGAACGTGTCCTCACCTGCAATTTGTCAAGAACTCGACCGAATCGCAGTGGAATCCGGGAAATCTCTCCGGCGGTCTTCACGGCGAGCTTCACGGCCGGTCTTCGATTCTTCGCGAAATTGGAACAATGCCGTGGGGGATTTTTGGGGAAAACAGGGGGAATAGCACGAGGGAGTTGTGGTGAAGATTTGCGGTGTTGGGAGCTCGGCTCGGGGTGGCTTCTTATAGGCAGTTGATGGAGGGGAAAAGGGCGACGCGACGGCGACCATGGTGCGGCACGCACTGCGGCGCGCGCGCACGAGGCAGCGCGGCGAGGGTGGTGCGCGCGGGCGGGAGCGCGGCGGCGTGGCAGGACGGCGTGGCGCGGCGCGTGTATGCGCGATGCTAACGCGGGCGGCATGGCGCGCGTGTACGCGTCGACCGGGAGCAACGGCATGGCGCGGCTGCACGGCGATCCCTGTGTGTGACCGAAGCCGATGACGTTGGGAACGTGCACGCGCGAGGTCCACGGTACGGCGGATGACGCGTGGCGGCTGCGAACGGGGTGATGGAACTAGTCGAACACCGCGATCAATGAATAGTGCCATTTCCTATTTTTTCCCGATTTAAAATTCTATTTTCCCATTTCCATTTCCTTTCTTCCTCAAAATCCCAAATGATTTTTGTATTCTCGAACAATCTTTAAAATTATATTTTCAACTTTTTCCCCACTTTTTAAAATATATTTTCCATGTTTATTTTATTTCTTCTTTTAAGTTCAAGAAAGTAGGGTTTTGATTAAAAATAAATTTTTAATTTCATTTCTCCTTTTCAAAAATATTTTTATCATCCAATTCCAATCATTCATTATCTTTCCTCTATCAATTAGGGTTTAAACCAAAATATATCCTTTTTAAGGTACCCTTTTGTAATGCACCAAATTATATTTATATATGCGCTTTTCAAATGTACATGTATATATATTTTGAAATCCTTTTCACCGGCTGAGATTTCAAAGCTTAGGGTTTTATTCAATTTTACCTCAAGGTAATTCTAGGAGAAAATCTTACACTGTTGAACTGGCAATTAAGATCGAAAAACATGATAAGAACAATGATTCAAAAAGGTTTTTGTGAGTTCCGATTTTTACGTTCCGATTTTAATTCCTTCGATTTTCAGGATGTTACAAACCTACCCCCCTAACAATAAATCTCGTCCTCGAGATTTCTTACCGGTCGTTGAGTAGGTGTGGGTATTCAGTCTTCAGAAAATCCTCGCTTTCCCAGGTGACCTCTTCTTCAGTGTGGTTGCTCCATTGTACTTTGTACATGCGCCATGATTTGGTCCGTGTCTTCTTTTCTGCCTCGTCCAGTATCTTTATCAGATGTTCCGAGTATGTGAGATCACTGTTGATATGGATGTTTTTCCAAAGGAGCTTGCTCTTCTGGCACCCGCAGGCATTTCTTCAACTGTGACACATAGAATACTGGGTGGACTTCGGAGATGTTCTCGGGCAACTCTAGTTGGTAGGCCACTTCACCTCTTCTAGCGCTTGTCAAGAATGGGCCCACATATCTTGGCGCAAGTTTCCCTTTGACCTTGAACCTTTGAGTTCCTCGTAGTGGTGAGACCTTTAGATACACATAGTCGCCTACATTGAACTCTAAATCCCTTCGACGAGTATCCGCGTAGCTCTTCTGTCGAGATTGAGCAGCTTGTAATCGGTCCCGGATCAGACGGACCTTTTCCTCGGCTTCTTTGATTATGTCAGGCCCGAACACAGCTCGTTCACCGGTTTCTGACCACATCAATGGGGTTCGGCATCGGCGACCAAATAGGGCTTCGTTTGGTGACACCCTCAGACTGGCTTGGTAGCTGTTGTTGTAGGAGAACTCAGCGTACGGTAAACATTTCTCCCAATCCTTGGTGAAATCCAACGCACAGGCTCTCAACATATCCTCCAGCACTTGATTTGTCCTTTCGGTCTGCCCATCGGTCTGTGGGTGGTAAGCGGTACTGAAGGCAAGGTGACTTCCGAGTGCCTCATGAACTTTGCTCCAGAAATGAGACGTGAATTGGGTGCCGCGATCTGATATAATTCTTTTTGGTACACCGTGAAGACACACAATCCTACTCATGTATAGCTCCGCTAGCTTGGCGCTATTGTAGTTGGTCTTTACGGGAATAAATCCGGCGGTCTTGGTGAGACGATCTACTATTACCCAAATGGAATCATAACCAGTTGTAGTTTTGGGTAGTCCAACGATGAAATCCATGCCTATCTCGTCCCATTTTCATTCGGGAATCTTGAGCGGCTGCAGTAAGCCTGCCGGTCGTTGATGCTCAGCTTTCACCCTTTGGCATACATCGCATACGGCTACGTATTCGGCTACATCTCTTTTCATATTGGGCCACCAGTATTCTTCCTTCGTGCTTCCTGGATGTAACGAATATGCTGATTCGTGTGCTTCTTTTAAGATCAACCCCCTCAAACCACCTTGTTCAGGCACGCAAATTCTTTTCCTGTACCACAGGGTTCCCTTGTCGTCTACCGAAAATTCCTTAGTGCGTCCAGTGGCCATGCGCTCTTTGATTTCTGTGTTTCCTCATTTCCCTTTTGAGCTTCTTCTATTTGAGTCCTCAGAAGGGGTTGGATTTCCAGTGAGTTTACTTCTCCGTGAGGAATCAGGTGCAGATTAAGCCGAGCCATTTCTTCTTGGAGCTCGCTGGCCATACCTTCCAATCCCATATGGTTGCATTGGGCTTTGCGGCTTAACGCATCGGCCACTACATTTGCCTTGCCGGGGTAGTAATGGGTTCCTAGATCGTAATCCTTGATCAATTCCAACCACCGTCTTTGACGTAGATTGAGATCGGGCTGAGTAAATAAGTATTTCAGGCTCTTGTGATTGGTATATACATCACAGTGGTTCCCGATCAGATAGTGTCTCCAGATTTTTAATGCATGAACAACTGTCGCTAATTCCAAGTCGTGTGTGGGATTGTTTTCCTCGTGGGGTCGTAACTGTCTCGAGGCATACGCTACGACATTTCCATCTTGCATTAATACGCCTCTCAGTCCTTGCCGAGACGCATCACAGTACATCACGAAATTCTTCCGGTTGTCAGGTAGGGTTAAGATTGGGGCGGTGGTTAATTTTTCTTTTAGTTGGTCAAAGGCTTCTTGACACTTCTCGTTCCATACAAATTTCCTCTCCTTCTTCAGAAATTGAGTCATGGGTCGGGCTATTGTGAAAAATCCTTCTATGAACCTTCGGTAATATCCGGCCAATCCCAAGAAACTCCGAACTTCCGTTCTGACTTGGGTGCCTTCCATTCCGTAACGGCTTCGACCTTGGCGGGGTCTACCGCTACTCCTCCGACTGAGACTACAAGGCCAAGAAAAGCGACTTCCTTGAGCCAGAATTTGCATTTGCTAAATTTTGCATACATCTGGTGCTCTCGCAGCTTTTCCAGTACCAGCCGTAGATGCTACGCATGCTCCTCATCGTCCTTGGAGTAGATAAGTATATCCTCTATAAATACCACTACAAATTTATCCAGATATTCCATGAATACCTTGTTCATCAGATTCATGAAATACGCCGGGGCATTGGTCAATCCAAAGGACATTACTGTGAACTCATATAAGCCATAACGAGTAGAGAATGCCGTTTTGGGAATATCTCTGGCTCTAATTTTCAATTGATGATATCCTGACCGAAGATCAATCTTTGAGAACACTTGCGCACCCTTAAGTTGATCGAATAGGTCATCGATTCGAGGTAGTGGGTACTTGTTTTTGATAGTCACTTCGTTCAACGATCGGTAGTCCACACACATCCTCATACTCCCATCCTTCTTTTTGACGAAGAGTACTGGGGCTCCCCAGGGAGAAGAACTGGGGCGTACAAATCCTTTCTCTTGTAGTTCTCTAATTTGCTTCTTGAGTTCTTCTAACTCGTTAGCCGGCATTCGGTAAGGTCTCTTGGATATGGGGGCAGTACCAGGCATCAGGTCGATGATAAATTCTATGTCGCGATCAGGGGGCATTCCGGGCAATTCCTCGGGGAATACGTCCGGGTATTCTTGTACTACTGGCATCCCGCTTAGAGGTAGCATGGTGAATACTCCCGTAGCTTGCTCACATAGCATCGGGTTTTGGTCCATAGTTATGTTCATTGGTGATCCCCATGGGGTGGATACCGTGACTTCCCTTCGACTGCAGTCTATGACTCCATTGTTCTTGGTCAACCAATCCATTCCGAGTATGATATCAATGGTTTTGGGTGATAGTACCATGAGGTTTGAAAGGAATACCACGTCTCTAATCCGTATGGGCACATTGATGCAAGCATGGGGTACGGTTATGTTTCCCCCAGGCGAGTGTACCATCCGCGCAGCCTCGGGCCTCGCCCGCCACGCCCTGCGCCGCCGCGTCCGCGTCCCGCCGCCCGCCACTTCCCGTTTCTTCCACTCCACGCGGCCGGCCTGGAGGTCCTCCGCCCGGTGCCTCGCGCCGTCCCGCTCTCCGAGCTTACGGACAGCTTCCTCGGCGGCACCGGCGGCGTCTACCTCGAGGAGCTCCGGCGCGCTGGGAGGCCGACCCTTCCTCCGTCGACGAATCACAGGACAACTTCTTCCGCAACTTCCTCGGCCGGCCGCGCCCTCCTCCGCCGGCCTCTCCGGCGGACCATCCAGAGAGCATGCGGCTTCTCCTCCTCGTCCGGGCCTACCGGGTTAACGGCCACATGAAGGCCAAGCTCGACCCACTCCGCCTCAACGACCGCGCCGTCCGGACGACCTCGACCTTTACCTCTACGGCTTCACCCACGCCGACCTCGACCGCGACTTCTTCCTCGGCGTTTGGAGGATGGCCGGTTTCCTCTCCGACAACCGCCCCGTCCTCACCCTCCGCGAGATCCTCGGCAAGCTCGAGCAGGCCTACTGCGGCCCCATCGGCTACGAGTACATGCACATCCACGACGGGGACAAATGCAAGCGGCTAAGGGACAAGATCGAGACCGCCAAGCTCAACGAGTACCACAAGGATCGCCGCCTCGTCATGCTGGACAGGCTCATCGGAGTACCCACTTCGAGAACTTTCTCGCCACCAAGTGGGCCACCGCAGCGCTTTGGCCTCGAGGGCGGCGAGACCCTCATCCCGGCATGAAAGAGATGTTTGACAGGGCTGCCGACCTCGGTGTTGAGAACATTGTAATCGGCATGCCACACGGGGAAGGCTTAATGTGCTTGGCAATGTTGTCCGCAAGCCCCCGTCGCAGATTTTCGGTGAGTTCACCGGTGGGACTAGGCCCGTCGAAAGCGAGGATGGCCTCTACACTGGAACCGGCGATGTCAAGTACCATCTGGGCACCTCCTATGACAGGCCAACTCGAGGTGGAAAGAGGATCCACCTATCGTTGGTTGCGAATCCCAGTCACCTCGAGGCTGTCGATCCTGTTGTCATAGGCAAGACGCGGGCAAAGCAATTTTACTCCAATGATCTTGACAGGACAAAGAACATGGGCATTCTGATCCATGGAGACGGCAGCTTTGCTGGGCAGGGTGTTGTTTATGAGACACTTCATCTAAGTGCCCTTCCAAACTATACAACTGGAGGAACCATCCACATCGTTGTCAATAACCAAGTTGCCTTCACAACAGATCCAAGAGCTGGCAGGTCTTCGCAGTATTGTACGGATGTTGCCAAAGCCTTGAACGCTCCTATATTCCATGTAAACGGTGATGATCTGGAGGCAGTTGTACGTGTATGTGAGCTTGCAGCTGAGTGGCGCCAGACTTTCCATTCTGATGTGGTAATTGATCTGATCTGTTACCGACGATTTGGACATAATGAAATGGATGAGCCCTCCTTCACACAGCCAAAGATGTATCAGGTGATCCTCATTCTACTGATTTCAATTATTTGTTTATGAACAGCTGATTATTTTCTCATATAGGTTGCACTCACCCATTGCTGTATACCTTTGCCTTGTTTCTTCCTTGCATTTGATGTTCGATTGCTGTCAATATGATTGTTACTTGTGCTGTTTTACTATTCTTTTTTGCTTTCCTTTCCTTTTGGAGTGTTCCTGATGAAACTTTTTCTATGGTAGGTTATTAAGAACCATCCTAGTTCATTAAAGCTTTATGAACAGAAACTGCTAGGAACAGGCGAAGTCTCAAAACGAGATGTTCAGAAGATCCACGAGAAAGTCAACAGAATCCTGAATGAAGAGTTTGCAAAAAGCAAAGATTATGTTCCCAATAAGAGGGACTGGCTTTCGGCTTACTGAACTGGCTTTAAGTCTGAGCAGATTTCACGTGTCCGCAACACTGGGTAACTGCGTCATTTATACTGATCATCTCTTTGTAATTTATTCCTTCAACAAATACCATCCATCATCATCGAGAGTGCTTTCCCTGCAGGGTTAATCCAGGGGTGCTGAAACGTGTTGGACAAGCAATTACTACTTTACCTGAAGACTTCAAGCCCCACAGGGCAGTGAAGAAGATTTTTGAGCAGCGTGCAGCAATGATCGAGAGCGGTGAAGGAATTGATTGGGCCGTTGCTGAAGCCCTTGCCTTTGCAACGCTCATTGTGGAAGGCAACCATGTTAGGCTGAGTGGACAGGATGTGGAAAGAGGAACTTTTAGCCACCGTCATGCGGTTTTGCATGACCAGGAGAACGGGAGGAAACACTGCCCACTTGACCATGTTGTGATGAATCAAAATGAGGAGCTGTTTACCGTTAGCAACAGGTAATTACACTTTTGGATTCACAAGTCATGTCATCTTTCATATGTATTTTTTTTGTCTAGACGTTAAACTTGGATAAAACATCATCTGCCTTTTCCTAGTCTTCAAACAGGCCTCTAGAACCTTATCGTAAATGAGAACAAATATTGTTTGACATTATGTGTTATTGCAGTTCACTGTCAGAATTTGCTGTTCTTGGTTTTGAAATGGGTTACTCCATGGAGAACCCTAATTCATTAGTGCTCTGGGAAGCTCAGTTCGGTGACTTTTCCAATGGTGCACAAGTGATGTTTGACCAGTTTTTGAGTAGTGGAGAGGCAAAATGGCTGCGTCAAACTGGCCTTGTCGTTCTACTGCCTCATGGTTATGATGGCCAAGGTCCAGAGCATTCCAGTGCCCGTTTGGAGCGCTTTCTTCAGGTAATTCTTTGCAGCAGACTTTCTTCCTCTGTCAGATGCAGCTAGTTCAGCCCAATCCCATGCCATCAGAAGACTCTTTGTTGATTCAAAGAAAATGCGATGCACTTCTAAAATGCCAATTCTATATGTTTTGGTGAATAAGTGGCCATGTCAGCACAAAGATATGATTTCAAATTCTCAAGGCATAACTTTTTATATACTTGAGATACTGTAGCCATAGTGATGATCGAGCTTTCTTGCATTCTCATAATTTCTGGTTGAACGGTATGCTCAATTCTTGTGTATACATTGCTCACATGAGATACTAAATTCTGTCCAGATGAGTGATGATAATCCTTTTGTCATACCTGAGATGGAACCAACACTCCGCAAGCAGATCCAGGAGTGTAATTGGCAAGTTGTGAACGTGACAACGCCTGCAAACTATTTCCATGTGCTGCGTCGTCAGGTCTGTTTATCTTCAGTATGTGTTCCAGATGCTCGCATGCAAATTGCTTGTATTGATTTTCGCCTGTTATTCTGGTGGCATTAGATACATAGGGAGTTCCGGAAGCCTTTGATTGTAATGGCCCCCAAGAACCTACTTCGGCACAAGGATTGCAAGTCAAATCTCTCTGAGTTTGATGATGTTGAAGGCCATCCAGGTTTCGATAAGCAAGGAACACGCTTCAAGCGGTTGATAAAGGATCGCAATGATCACAAGCAAGTCGAGGAGGGTATCAAACGCCTTGTATTGTGTTCTGGGAAGGTACATAAGACTTTGAAGTTTGATCAAATTACCAGTTCGATACAAATATGTGCTGTTCTTAAATTGCCATTTTGCAGGTGTACTATGAGCTTGATGAAGAACGGAAGAAGACTGAGCGCAGTGATGTTGCAATTTGCAGAGTTGAACAACTTTGTCCATTCCCATACGACCTTATCCAGAGAGAGCTAAAAAAATATCCAAGTATGAATGCTTTTCCCCATGTATTTAATCCATTACTTGTGTGAATGCATGATCGTGGTTTGCCATTTCCACCAGCAGTTCCTGGACTTTTTGGTCCTCCCAGAAACTGATGTTAGTAACCTAAACAACATTTCAAATATTTTCATGCGGTGATATTGCTTTCTTTATGGTATGCTTTGATATTTCTGCACCAATATTTTTGTTTTCTACTCCATGTGCGCACATATCTGAGGACTGAGTACACAGCTTCTTGTTTAGAAAATATTCACTTGTCCTCCACATGTCTGAGGACAGAGTTTGTTGCTTCTTGATAAGAAAACCTAGGCAGTCTTGGCTCTAATATTTGGTGATGCACAGATAGCGCACAAGTATCACTGGGTGGTCTTCGTTCCTTGCTGATTAGTGATGGTAGCTAGTCTCCACCAGTGCACTTTTTCGTCAAGTAGCAGTTATCACATCCCAAATTGTTACAATGTTGTAGAGATTATGGTAATCGGGTATCTACATGGCAAGCTTATCCGACTGGAGATAGGGATAGGTTGTGTCTACCAAATATGTAAATCAACTACGACTTGGGTATTACGTTGCCGATTAGATAAGGCAATGGCTCATAGTCTTAGTTTGGTAAGATTGAGGAAATCGATTTAGAGTATGATAGGGTTTCCGATTTGTAAGCCCACCTCCCAAGACTATATAAGGGGGGTAAGGGGCGTCCCTTGAGAGATATCAGAGTTGATGAGCAAGAGCTTTAGACTTTAGATACATAAGATCACGAGATCAATAAAGACACTCGGCGGATCGAATCCTCGAAACAGGAGTAGGGTATTACCTCACGAGAGGGCCTGAACCTGTCTAAATCCTTGTTTTCCACCTAACCCATTGTGCTTGGCGATCTTGACTGCACCCCCAATTTTCTATTGCCGAAACCGAGTTTCGACAGTTGGCGCGCCAGGTAGGGGCCGCGGGTCAAGATTTCTTCAACAATCTCGCCGAGAAGCGTGATGGGATCTCCTTCAGGATTCGGCGACTTCGCCGCCAACTTCTTCAACGATTCCTCCTTCGACTCGGATTCGAACCAGTCGGTGGGAGAAATCCACTCGACATCGTTCGAACTTCCGAACAGCGCCACAATCTACAACGACGTCTTGAAGACCAAGATGCAATCTACTTTCTCCGACGACGGACTTCACTCGGCACCACTCGGATTACCGAATACCGCCGAAATCTGCACCGATCTTCTCGTCTCCCCAACGGAGACGATCTACACGGAAGAAGACCTCTCGGTACCGTTTGGGTTACCAAACGCCGTCGAGATCTACGGCAAACTCCTCTCCCCCGAGTCGAGGTCGACCCACTCGGAGGAGCCCACTCCCCCATGCTCTGACTCGGACTGGAACGATCCAGACACGGGTTACCCAGGGCTAAGGGAGGTCGCCGTCATCCTCCCGTCATTCGGCTCATGCTCATCTTCGGAGCTCAACGAATATCTCAGCTCCGCCGGCCTTGACGACCTCTATGGCATCCCCTCGGACGAAGTCGACGACTCCGACTGCAACAAGGACTACGAGCCAAAGTGCTTTGACGTCCTCATGGCTGAGGTGGCCGAGTCCGACTCAGCCATGGCCCGCAGGCTTGCGGAAGAAGAGCGAGCCAGGATCGAGCAAGAGCGCAAGCTGGCGGAAGAGGAGAAGAAACGCAAAGAAGAAGCCGACAGAAGAAAGCAGGATCTAAGGGCAGCCGGACGATCCGCTCAAGAGACTATTCTTCAAACCCGAGTCTGCAACACCAATATCTTTCAGACGCCACAACAGAACGCTATTGCTGCCCTCACACTCCTGGACACCGTCATCGAGACGGCGCCCCCCGACGTGACTCCAATACTAGACAAGATCAAGACCATTGTTGCAGCTACAGCCAACGGTCATCCCTCCACCTCAACACGAAGGCCGACTGAGTCTGTGGCTGAAACGCCCGACAGAAGCCGGCTCCCGCCGCTAAGGTCAAGGGATTACAAAAGGCCCGAGCCAGACCGGTCGACTACCAGGCCGAGAGGCCCAAGCCACGAGTCCACACAGAAGTACCAGGAGCAAACGGCCAACTCCCGCGACAAACGACATGGACGTCCACCCGTCCACCACCGCGTCCGCCGTAACAACAGCTCCAGCTACCCAACCAGCCAACCGAACACCCCGCCGAGCGATCTGCGGGAAGTCCTCGATCGCCGCTACCAGGAGCGAGACCGACGCACTCGGGAAGATCGCAGGGATCACCCGATAGCGGCGACGACGGAGTGCCGGCTTTCACTCGGGAGCTTCGCCGAGTGCACCGGCCGAATGGTTTTAAGCCAACAGAATAGAGAAATATGACGGCAAGATCGACCCCGAGGCATGGCTTGCCGTCTACACCCTCGCCATCCGCGCAGCAGTGGCGACACCAAAGCTATGGCCAATTATCTTCCGGTGGCCCTCGCCAACTCCGCCGAACCGGCTCACGAGCTCGCCAAGAGGCTCAATCGGCTCGTGGAGCGAGCCGAGGGACCACTTCATCGCCAACTTCCAAGGAACCTTCGAGAGGCCCCGCACACACTTCGATCTATACAACGTCATCCGAAGCGGACGAGCCTTTGAAGGATTACATTCGGCGCTTCTCCAAAAGCGCAACAAGATCCCCAACGCCACGATGACATCATCATCGCCGCCTTCCGGAGGGAGTCCGTGATGAGCCGTTAATTGGAAAGTTTGGGCGCAAGCCACCGAAGACGGTGAAGCAAATGTTCGAGACGGCGAACTCCTACGCCAAGTCCAACGATGCAATCAAAGCGGCATGCCAAGCCCGGCCTGACAAAAGGGATGACAAGCACTCGGAAGGAAGCCGACATCCGAGGAAGGATAACGGCGGAAGCAATCAGGCCCGAAAGATCGCAAGCGCCGCACGAAGACCTGGTTGCCACAACGTCCGATTCTCAACACCGTCGCCGAGTTGCGGCTTACGACACGATCATGAACGATTGTGAACGCTCGTGCACGCATCATCTACAAGCAATTCGCAGAGCAATATGCGACACGGTTAAACAAGAAGCCGACTAATGAAACCGGTCCATCGGGAACCAAGAAGAACAACCCGACTGAAAAATCAGAGCCTTTTCAAGTCCCACAATATCTACAATGGTCGAAGGTGGCCATCACGTTTAATCGCTCGGATCATCCTGACCGAGTGGTTCACCAGGGCGTATCCCTTGGTACTTGATCGGTGGTTCGAACATCAAGGCGAAGCGCGTCCTCATCGATGGGGCAGCGTCCTCAATCTCTCCGTTCGTCAAGACCCTGGATGAGATACAAATCCCGAGAACCGAGTTGAAGGCAAGCTCAGCCCCTTCCACGGAGTGATCTCGGGTGTCGTCCACACCACTCGGGCACATCGCTTTTCCGGTCACCTCCGGAGTTCGCGAGAATTTTGAACGGAGAATACCGCCTTCGGGGTGGTCGACTTCAAGACGGCCTACCACGCGATCATCGGAAGCGACGTCAAGAAGAAATCCGACTGGCTACATCAACATCTGAAGAGGGTGAAATTCCTACAAAGAAGATAGCCAAGTCGGGACAAGGCGAGCCAAAACGAAGAAAATCTTCCTTGATCCAGTCGGCAAGACATCTTCAAAGGATTAGAAGATACCATAGTCGCAATGTTCGGGCGCGAGCTTTCATTGTCGATGATTTGGTTCTACACAAGATCCAGACCATCAAGGACCATCACAAATTATCTCCACTATGGGAAGGACCATACATAATCGCTGAGGTGACTCGGCTAGGAGCATTTCGACTAAAGCGCGAAGATGGATCTATGGTGGAGAACTCCTGGAATATTGAACATCTTCGACGATACTATGCTTAAATTACCGTAAGTTTTATGTTGTTCTTGACTATCAACCTCAAGCAAGATGACTTCTTGAGTTGACAGTCGGGGGCTGCATACGTGTCAATAAAGCATGGTTTTCTTTGATAACTTGTTTATATTTAGTTTATCATTGTTTATTGTTTTGATTCGAGTTCAATAGATAAGGACTGAGAATTTTTTGATGATCTAATTAAGTTTTAGGCTTGGTGACAGTCGGATGAAAATTACTTAAGAAATTTTCTATGAAGACTCGGGTCAAGGCATTAACATAAATAAGCTAGATACCTACAAGTTTACATCGGAGGCATAAAGAGACCAAGATGATTAGATGAAGTGTCGAGGATGACCTCGAGGCTTCGAAAAGACTTGAGGGTTTTTGCCAAGTTATCTCGCGATTGGGCCGAGCCCATGAGAGACTTGCGGCCCGGCTAAGGTGTGGCTTGACACGTGTCCTTAGGGACTTAAGTGGATGAACTTAAGCAGATTTGCCCGGCAATATGCACGTGTCATATAGCCCAATACCTTTAAAATCCTTTCATACCGCGGTTTGCTTAACTTCATGAGAAGTTGGCACGATGCAATTTGAAAGGTGACAAATAGTTAAGCTTTTCATGGCTGTCCCGATGACAGAACTATTTGGTTTTAAAGCATTTTGATTAAATGATTATATCAATGCTATTTATTCCACCTTGGTGAAGATCTTTTAGATTAAGACCAATATTATGGCAGGAGCTATTTAATATTTGGTCGTATTTTTCAGATGACTGAAAAATTTGTTTACCCATGAGGGTTGATTAAATTATTTGTCCCGAGATGACTCGGACAAGTTAACTCGGACGAGCATGAGCTTGCCGAGTGATTTTTACCCATGAGGGTTGATTAAATTATTTGTTCCGAGATGACTCGGGCAAGTTAACTCGGATGAGCATGAGCTTGCCGAATGTTTTTTACCCATGAGGGTTGATTAGATTATTTGTCCGAGATGACTCGGACAAGTTTACTTGGATAAGCGTAAGCTTGCCGAGTGTTTTTTGCCCACGAGGGTCAATTAAGCTATTTGTTCCGAGATGACTCGGGCAAATCAACTCGGATAAGCATGAGTTTGCCGAGTGAATTGACTTCTTACCTATAAGGGTTGATTAAATTGTTTGTTCTGAGACGACTCGGGCGAACTTACTCGGATAAGCATGAGCTTGCCGAGTGATGTGATTTTTTATAACTGCTTTAGCTTGAGCTAAGCATTTATAAGAGAATTATTTGTTCCGAGATGACTCGGGCAAATTTTCGGGATGTCTCGGGAGGATCAGCTCGGATAAGCATGAGCTTACCGAGCGAATTGATTTCTTACCCATGAGGGATGATTGAAATATTTGTTCCGAGGTGACTCGGGCAGATCCACTTGGATAAGCATGAGCTTACCGAGTGCTTTTCACCCACGAGGGTTGATTGAGTTATTTGTTCCGAGATGACTCGGGCAAATTCACTCGGATAAGCACGAGCTTGCCGAGTGATGAGGTTGCTTTAGCATGAGCTAAGCACCTATATAAGAATGATTTTTATAGTTCTTGACTATATGCTTAGTCCTGTTTTGACTAACCACATAGTCGGGGCTACACTAATTAGGTGCATCGGAGATGCACCTAGATATTTATTTTTGAGAATTTTTTAGATATTTTCTAGCCCTTCACGTCTTTGGAGCCACTCGGGAAGATTCGGCAGAGATGATGGAATCACTCGGCGCCAGG
Organism: Oryza australiensis; assembly: GCA_019925245.2. Lineage (NCBI taxonomy): Eukaryota > Viridiplantae > Streptophyta > Magnoliopsida > Poales > Poaceae > Oryza > Oryza australiensis. The sequence goes on from JAIFGZ020000170.1 coordinate 4,219,706, forward strand.
AGCACTCGGCCAAAGAGGTTTTTGGCTGCATACTATTTTGGTTTGAAGCCGAGTTGTCTCGTCGACGAAAAGGACTCGGGCTCTGTGGAGATTATGGCAATCGGGTATCTACATGGCAAGCTTATCCGACGGAGATAGGGATAGGTTGTGCCTACCAAATATGTAAATCAACTACGACTTGGGTATTACGTTGCCGATTAGATAAGGCAATGGCTCATAGTCTTAGTTTGGTAAGATTGAGGAAATCGACTTAGAGTATGATAGGGTTTCCGATTTGTAAGCCCACCTCCCAAGACTATATAAGGGGGGTAAGGGGCGTTCCTTGAGGGATATCAGAGTTGATGAGCAAGAGCTTTAGACTTTAGATACATAAGATCACGAGATCAATAAAGACACTCGGCGGATCGAATCCCCGAAACAGGAGTAGGGTATTACCTCACGAGAGGGCCTGAACCTGTCTAAATCCTTGTTTTCCACCTAACCCATTGTGCTTGGCGATCTTGACTACACCCCCAATTTTCTATTGCCGAAACCGAGTTTCGACAAATGTGGTATGCATTGTTATACCCTACCACATTTAGTTGCTGAACTGTTCTGATTATCATATTTGCACTATCTTAATTTGTAGATGCGGAGATTGTCTGGTGCCAAGAGGAACCCATGAATATGGGCGCATATAGTTACATCTCCCCTCGCCTGTATGCCTCTATGAAGACTCTTGGGCGTGGTTCATTCGATGACATCAAGTATGTGGGCAGGGCGCCTTCAGCTGCGACAGCTACTGGCTTCCTGTCGGTTCATGTGCAGGAGCAGACAGAGCTGGTAAAGAAAGCACTGCAGGCAGAGCCTATCAAGTTCCCCTGATATGATGCATCTTTGGTTTCCACTTGGTGCTTAAACTTGTGCAAGACAAGTGTGTGCGAGCTCAGCTCGTCCAGCCTTTGCACAAATACCATACCATCTTAAAAGTTTTGCTATGTATTTACAAGCTACTGTTTCTCTAGCTTGTTTGAGGCGATTCGATTTAAAATGTCGTGAATAATGCACTATTTGAGCCTTTACTGATGAGGAGGAATCTGTTTCGACGTGAGCAACAATTTTTGCAATATAGTAGAAGCTTCAGCTTCATAATGCAACCTTTCCTTCCTTTTTTTTCTTGATATGCACAAAGGGTGCTAAAAATTGCTCGTATGTACAGATGTGCTACAGCACTGGACTAGTCGTATGAAGATGCAGGGCTGCAGTCTTTTTTAATAGGAGCTATACAACATTTTTTTTGGCTAGCACCACGAGCTCTTGATGCACAGTCCCATGTTTCAAGTCTGCCTTCCTGCATGCTGTGATTTTTTTTGGCCTCAGCACGAGGTCCATAGATCGGATGTTTGTGAGGAAAAAACTGTCGTTATTTTTGTAGCAAAACCGGTTTATTTTTTTCAACTGCCTGCATATGCATGTCGGTGTTGCACGCACAAAAGGCGTACTCCGATGATTTCCAAGCGTGCATACAATGAAGTTGATAATGCCATTTGTTGGAGATGATTGAGGGGGGTTTGAGTGCTGAACTCAGATCCTCCGCATAGGCTCTTGTACTACAGAGTCGTCCTCTACGTTAGCCCAAATCTGGACCGCTCGTCCAGAATCTAACAGAAGAGGATATAAAATGGATTTCCAGATAATTTGATTAGCACACTAACATTGTTTGCTCTCATCTACTTCCTCCTTGCTACACTTGAACAAAAAAGTTAACGCGTTCAAGAAGAAAATGCTAGGAAGATGAGGGCCATCATTTTAGCAAAATCATGGTGAGTGCTGTATTGGTGAAGGTGTACAGCGTCGTTCTCGTGCCGATGGTCGTATCCAAGTAACAGTTGGCGGCGGACTGAGATCTCGATGCGCAACAGTTATTGAGGAATTTGGATGAGGAATTTGGAGGACGAAACAGTGGTGCTTATAGATTTTTAATCAAAGAAAAGCTCAGCCGTCCCTTTACCTATGAGTGCTTCGGGGCTAATGCAAAGCCCCGAACCACTCCAGTGCAGACAGCCAATACAGAGGATAGAAGTCCGTGTGGGCTGCAACTGCAACATGAGAAAACAAACATAATACTGCGCGTGGCAAAATTTTCTATATAAAAATTACTTTAAAATTTAAAATATATTTACTTATTAAGTTTATAATAATTAAAATTTAATTAGTTATATTTAATGATTTTATTGTTTTAAGTACGTTAACTTAATTTTTATCAACTCAATGTCAAACTCCTCGCGCGGTAGTGGTAAGCAGAAATGGTCCTCACCTCAAGTTTTGCCTTTGGAGGTCCAAAGCTTTGTCGCCTTCGGCCCAGCTGCGGCTGCGGGAGGCGTCACCGTTGTCCGTAAAAAGGAAAAGAAAAGAAAAAAAAGAAACAAAAGGAGAAAGACGGCCGCCGGCCGCCGCCATGACTCCCGCCGATGCCTTCCTCATCCTCGACTTCCTCGCCGGCAACCGCCTCATCCCCCACTCCGTCTTCACGACCCTCCTCGTCTCCCTCCCAACCTTCTCGCCCCACACATCTCCGCGCCTCCGCGCAGGCCTCGCTCTCCGCGCTCTCGACGCTGCCCTCTCGGTCTCCGAGTCGGAGATGGACGCCCCCACCCTTCTGCACAAGGCGCGGGTTGTCCTCGCCGACCCAGATCTTGCCCCCTTCTTTCCGCAGCACCTCGCTGCACCCGCCTCTGCCGACGACGCCCCGGCCGCGGCCGCGGCCGTGGCTCACCTCAAGCGCCTTCTCGACGTTGAGTGGGTGGGCCTCCCTCCTTCCGCGCTCGAGATCGCAGCCGAACGGATCGTCGGCTCTGGAGCCCTCCATTCGTGGGCAAACGCCGACTACACCCAACGTTCAAAGCTTCGTCTACTCGGTCGGTGGGCATCTCCTTTCCTAATCTTCAATCTCTCTTGCTCTTCCTGTTATTATGTACACGCCGGAATTTGGGTGTTAGCTCAAATTCCGGGTGTGCTACTTAGTGCTATTTCATATTTTTTTTTTGTCATATGCCTCTGTGCAGCTGAAAAATTACTCACCCTTAGCCGTTTCTGCAGTAGGAGAGTCCACAGCGCATGAGATTTTAGACAAGCTTCAACGGCAGGATGCTTCCACAAATCATCCAGCAGTGCTGCCTCAAGTTGATAATGCACCCAAAACACACGGTGCTTCCCCTTATGCTCAAGATAATGATAAGGCCAAGGCCGGTCTTGTTAAACAAAATGCTAAAGCCCATCGTCCTCAAGAAGATAGCACTCGGCATCAACAAGACACGGTGCAAGGAGCATCCAATTCCCAACTTAAAGAAAGTTCAGTAACAATGGAATCTATTAGAGGCACAGGTCCTGAAATCACAGGCTTTATGGAAGAAGCTACACCTCCTCGTGTTGCTGGACAGTTTGCCCCTGACAACATCAAGAACCATCAAGTCACAGGTTCTAAGCACAGTTTAATGGAGAGGAATCCGACTGCCAGCACTTATGAGGTGATTTCGTTATGCTTTTGTTGTACTGGTGATGGGAAGGAAACAACATTGCCAAGGTTGTGCATATTAGATGTAGTCATTCTATCTCGTAGCCCATCAACATGCTTAGCCAGCCCTTTAGTTTGTTATGACCATGGCTAGTCTAGACGTTGTCATCATGTGGTGTTACCTCCTTGTTTGAAATATTCTGTGTAACAGAATGAATGAGTTGCTCTTATGTATTACTTGCAGGTTGTTAGTTAGTCTAGTCACCTTTGATACTTTGTTATGCTTCTTTCTGTGCCCTTCGCGAGGAGTGGAGAAGGACCCTATGTCTTGTTGACTCTATTTTCTTTTCTTGTGAAGTGCAGTTGACTGGTTTAGCTACGATTTACTCATAACATATACTAATTCATGTGTGGTTATCTTTTGTACTTCCTCCGTCTCATAATATAGCAACCTAGAATCGGACGGAGCATATCTTAATACTACGAATCTGGAAAAGGAGCTTGTCCAGATTTGTCGTACTAGGATGAATGATATATACCATTCGGTTCTAGGTTGCTATATTATGGAACGGAGGGAGTATTATATAGGGGAAGCATTTGTGCAGTATTATGATGGTATCTCATCGCATTTTGAAGTGCAGTGGGATGGCAGCGATTCTGAAGGGAAAAGGCCTGCAGCAAAGCGTCAGTTACCCATTTTTGAAAGGACACCAAAACCTTCTCCTACAGCTGCACATAAGACGAGAAAAAAGTGGAGTGAGAAACAAGAAAAAACCTTGCTGGAAGGGGTGAAGAAGTACGTTTTTTTTCATTCAAGTGTGCATTCTTGGTTTGGATTTGCTATTTAACTTTCAACAAAAAATTTGGGGGAAACGTCGAATTTCCGACAATCGGATGTGCTTTGAGACGTGTGCAGGTGCAATGGGGTAAAAACCAACTTTGGGTTGATCGCAGGCAACCCACTTAGATACCACACCTTTTGTGACTTACACATCATTTACACCTTGGTTATATTGTAATTACATGCTAATTACATACATTTGACAGATATTTTAGGGGGGGAGGGGTCTGTCGAATGTGTTAGATAGGCAGTCCCTTGGTTTGGTTGTGTCGAATGTGTTAGATAGGAAGTTCCTTCTTGGTTTGGTTGCTCTCTGATGGTATTGATGCATTGATAATGATGAGTTTTCGTTGTGAACATAGGTATGGAAAAGGCAACTGGAAAGATATCAAAATGGCATACCCTGATGTATTTGAAGATAGATCGACAGTACGTACTTTGATTTGCTTATACTATTGCTTGTTTTTAGTAAACTGAAGGTTAATTTGGTCCATGTGCAGGTAGATTTGAAGGACAAGTTCAGAAATTTGGAAAGGCACATGTGTGCTTGAGGCTTGCCTACTTTAGGAGGAATTGTTATGGTATATATAGCGACTTGAAGTTTAGCTATGCCAAAGCAGACGTATTCTGGAGTCCTGGATGGATGATGGTAGCTATGTTTGTAGTGCCTTTCTTGGTTGTGATTTTGTGAAGTGTAGCCAGCTAGTTTTATATTTGGCCGGCTATCCTTGTTTTGTTTTGTACAGGATAGAGGAGCGATGTCGGTGGGAACTTCCTGCTCTGAACGCTTATTTTATCTTCTATCTTCATGTGTCTGTATTGTTGTTCTTAGTCCTTGCTAGAATATCCAGTGGTGCTGCTACCTGTGAATGGGCCAGTTAGTTTTCAGATATCCTTTCGCACTTGTCTCTTGTTTTCATAATTATTAACACCAGGAGAAAAACATAGAAGCGTTTCGGAAAACAAAATTGGTGGAGACCGGATGCAAACTGCATCCTGTGCAACCCCGTCCTAGATGCTCGAGGCGCCGCGCCAGAATGACGGAGGAGACTCGCCGGGCTCAGCTCCTCGGCTTGTTAGATCATCAGACGATCTCCTTCCTCTGTTCCTCATCGGTGTTTGACTCTGATTTGCATCTGCAGCTGCCGGCGCCGCCCGCCGCGTTCCCCTCCGCCTTTCTCGTTTTTTGCATCCTCGTGATCACGCCGCCGCCGCCGGGTCGGAATTTTAATTTCCGAACCCTGGGCCGGATTTCTTCAAGTTAACGGCAGGACCGTCTCCGTCGTGCTTCTCCATGGCTAGTGCACAAGAATGCGGCCCCGTCGTTCGTTGTCTAGTGTCGTGACCTGCCGTCTGTGGTACAACAGTAGCAGCCTGTAGGCTCTAAAATTCCAATATCAACAAATGACAATAGAACTGCTGAACTGAATGTCTGAAACTCTTCGAGTTCGTAGAGACTGTTTGGTCATTGACCGCACTAGCAATAGCATATATTAATTAAAAAACCTTGGCGTGTGAATTCAGAAACACCGCACGCAATGTTTTGATTGTGAGCATTTTTACAACACGTTCTGATTTCTGGACATCTCTACGTTCGGCCTTTTTACTCTTGAGGCTATCTTTTACTCGCTCCGATTATGACGCACGACGTTTTGAATCTGCAATGTTTTCTATCATAATATATACAATAAATTAATAATTTTATAAGACATATATATATATATTATTCTAATGTCTTTAAACTAAATAGCTTTAAAGTTATTTATATAGTCAAAGTTATAAAAGTTTGACATTGACCTTATCTAAAAATTATAAATTATGTAATTGGAGAAAATACACAATTATATGATAAATGTCTCGAGGATAATAACATTGATTAAGCAAGGCCTAATAAAAGATTGTTTGCTGATGTGCTCCGCCATGGTTTCTGCTCACAACTGCACCTGTGATGATGCCATATTCACCATCCCTCCGTGGCACCCCATCGGAGCTTGGCTGGCTACCTTGCAGTAGATGTGGATGAGAGAAACCAATAAGGGGATTGTCTAATGAGTTTTTTTATATGGATCGTCTAATGAGTTAATGAGCTGGTGAGCTGAGCCGACTCAGCCGAGTGAGGCTCCTCCATTATACTCACGCTGTGCCTCAAGGCCAAGCGGCACACGCCATCGGATAGTTAGGGTGTCCACGCTGCGCCGCATGGAGGAGCTCGACGAATTGGTCTAGCTCACGAAGATAGATGGCGACGACCACGTTGGGGAGCAAGGCGGAGCCACCGGATTGAGCTGCGAACTTGCTGCCCCTCCCTATCTCCCTATCCCACGCGGCGTCGTGCCGTGCCAGGCCGCGCTACAGTGTGTGCGTGTCAGGACCGGCACAGGAAAGCCCGACCCGTCTAGCCACGTATTCCAACCTTATTAGTGTAAAAAAGTTTTACATGATATGTTCATCTATTATGATATAAACACATCGTCACTATTTTGTAGATCATATAGAAAATCCTCACTAGCTTCTACATAAACTTCTATAATAGAGTATATAATAGAGTATCGTTCAGTATCATATGAAATCATCGCAAGATAATTTAAAAAGAAAGATAATTATCACAAGATGCCGTGCTACCTCGTTTCTAAAATTTTTTTCCTACATATCATAATCAAAATGAAAAGGGACACAAAAATTAGTTTTTGTTACCATGAAAAGCCCCAAAGTATAGATCACTTCTTTGTTACAACAAACATGATACGTTCAACCGCTAGTACAACTAAGGGATGTTTGTATATCTGGACTAAACTTTAGTTCGGGTCACATCAAATGTTTAGATACTATTCTAGAGTATTAAATATATACTATTTACAAAATCCATTTATAATCGGTGGAATATTCGCGAAACGAATCTAATGAGCCCAATTATGCCATGATTTGATGATGTGGTGCTACAGTAAACATTTGCTAATCATTAATTAATTAGGCTTAATAGATTCGTCTCGTGAATAATCCTTCGATTATGCAATTATTTTTATAATTAGTTCACATTTAGACTTAAAAATTGATGTTAAAACAACTTATGTGATACGGACTAAAAGTTTAGGCCACAGAAACAAGCGCCCTCTAAATATACTTGTTTGAAGCAATTTTTGAACCCTTTTTTAAAAGCTAACAATTTGTTGTTATTTTATTTTAAGCTATTATAGGAAAAAGAAGACCAACCAAACTGCTGCTACTTACTACACCTATCACTATAACAATAAAGTGCCATAAAAATAATAAAGTGCCATAAAGAGAGAGGGAGAGAGAGAGAGAGGAGAAAAGAGGAAAAGAAAAGAGCAACAAACGGCCGCACCTATCAATTACTTCAGTTTATTTAATCGGGTGGTGTCTGTCTACTAGTCCCCTCTCCTTCACTTTTTTTCTATTGCTGGTCTCCGTCTTCGTCTTGTCCTCCTCCACCTTCTCTCTCCTCGCAGTCCCCTTTGTTCCGCCGCTTCCCCTCCTCTCTCGAGAGGCGCAGGAAATTTTATTAGGAGAAATCCCCTTTTTGTATCCGTTTCTCTGGATCCGCACATCTGTTAATCTGCCGATTCTTCTTTGATTTGTTTTTATTCGTTCTTTTTTCCTTTCCCTTGTTCGCTTTTTATTCGTACGATTGGGGGGAAGAGTTGGTCGCCCGGATTTCTTGGTGGTTTTCCTGGATTTGGCGTCCTAGAGGCGCCCTCGTGCCCGAATCCTGATTCGATTCGCCTCGGCGCGGCGCCGCTCGCCTCGGCGGGTTTGGATCTCGGGGGGATTAGAGGTGAAAGGGGGACAGCTGATTCGTTTGGTTGAGCCATCGGAGCAGCAAGGAGATGGATCATGTAGTCGGGGACAAGTTCAAGCTCGGCAAGAAGATCGGAAATGGATCCTTCGGGGAGCTCTTCCTAGGTCAGTAGTCCATCTCTTCCCCCATGTTTTTCTCGTCTGAAGAACATATTATTATTATCATTTTTTTTGGAAAAATATTTTTCGATAATGACTAGATTGACTAAAATGGAGGGGATAATTAAGGATCGATGTAATCCAAAATCTGCGTGCGTGAGGATAGAATGGGAAACTACTCTGACTAATTGCTGCGTTCCAAAGGCCAGAAATGTGCATACTGATACGCAAACTGCATAGATATATATAACGGTGTCCAATGTCAGGCCCAGAGCTTGGTTGTCTGCCTGTATGGCCTTAACCAAATGGAAGATGTAACTTTGTTGATGTTTTCTTTTTTTTTGTTTGCAGCTGTTAATGTGCAGACTGGAGAGGAAGTCGCGGTCAAATTGGTATTGGATTCTGTCCTCCATTTCGATGCAACTAAAAAGAGTTCTTTTCTAGGGAAATAATTTGATCAAATTTCTTATTTACCGTAAGATCATGGGATGGATGAACAGTATAGTAAAATGTTTTAAAATTTCCTCACCATCTGATCAGCAAGCATGAGGACAGAATTTTCTACTGCAATAGTTGAATAGATCCATCCCATGATCTATACTGTTCATAGTATAGACTTCCCTTTGTCCAAAAAACAGCAGTACATTATTTGTTTGTTGCATTTTAATTTTTCCATAACTTCTTTGGATCTTCTTGTATTTGTCTTTTGCCTGTTCTCATACAATAGGTGTGTGAGGTCCTTGAAGATATGCCATAGATGCAAAGAGTGGCAACTCTGAATGTGAGCCTTGGGTGGTCACGTCTTGGCTGCGAGATCATCTGCTAGTTCCACAAGAGAGAAGGAATGCTTTCCTTTGGAAGAAGGTAATTTACCTTGTAGTATATTCAACTTAATTACATAGATTTTGACTTGTATTGATTAGCATTACCCAGATTCGAATTCTTAAAGGAAATCCATGGAGTTGCTATTTTTACGTAAATGTTACATATTATTAAATGAAAGTACATCATATTTTCGAGCATACGAAGCAATAATTCAAACATTTAAAATGTTTAGAAGCAATGTTTAAATAATGGGGCATAACAAAATTTAATAACATTTGGTTTCTTTGGATAATCGATTAGGTTACTATGTAGCATTTGAGAAGACACTTGTACGCATTACATTTTATTTTTTAATGGCGACAAATTAAAGTTCACATTTTTTAGTCCTAGGTGTTCATCATTACTTACACAGCTTTTTCTTCAGTTGCTCACATGGTATTTTGTTCTTTGACCACCGTCGCTGTTGGCTCAGCACACATAATTTCCTTGCTGCTGCCAGTTAAAATGTTGTTGAGGGAATGACTCAAGCAGCGCACATGTGCAGCTTTATTTCTGAGCAAAACTTGTGACATGAGTCTCATCTTCAACTTATCAAAACTTGACTACTAAAAGGAAGCGTTGTGTGGGCATTAATCTTCTCATGATCTCCTAACCGTCAGATCTGAAACATAGGGAATAGATACACCTCATCCCTCCAAAGTGTTCACCTCGTGAAAAAGACTGGATAGTTATATGCAACTAGAACTATGTTGGGAAAAGGAGTACACTGCCCCTAGTTTATTGACAAGTGCATTGTCCTAGGCTCAATATATGTACTAGTATATGGGCATAATAGAGATTGCCTCAGCAAGTCGCAACTTATTGGTCTAACCTTGTAATTTATATAGCTCTATTGCTGAAAATTTATCATTTCACTCTCCATTGTTGGTAAACTAATTTCCCTTTCTCTGTTGTATTGTGGCATAGGTGGAACTAATACTGGAAGATTCTCGCATAGATCAATACCCGAAAGTGGTCAAGGGAGAGTCGAAAGTTGTTTATGAGTGGCAAGGTACAAACATCGCTCCTGCTATTCTAATAGCGCGGAGTACAGACATTAACTAGCTATTCAGTGGATTGGAAGTATTGACCTGTTTGACAGATAATGTGCTGCTATTTTATTTCGTCGAGTAAATTACCTAGTGCTAGCTCATTGGATGTTCTTTTGTGGTTATGTGCAGCTGGTGGCGCCATAAAACTTGCTGAAGAACTGGATGCAGGTTAGAGCTGCCATTATGTACATACAATTGTTTCTCAAGCTAGGAGTATATAGTTAAATTTGTGTGCGGGCTTGATTGAATATTTGAATTAACAATCCCACTAGTAGCTAGTAGTAGTTTGTGATCTCCTTTTTTTTACAAGTATATCATAGTGCTTGGAATGTACTACTAGTAAATAACTAATGAAGATATTTAACTATTTGTTACTTTTACAAGTTGCAATTAAGAATTGCCACTGCACCCCTAAACCCAAATCTTTAATTGTCACATCTTAAAAGTGGCAAACAGTTAAATGCCCAGCTAATGGGTCATAGTGTACGGTGGTATATGCATATGAATGGCCACTGGAAGATGCTGATAGAGCAGTCGTCGTGAACGTGCCAGATGGTCTCGCTGCCATGTCTTAGCTTCATGTGTATTTTCTCACATTTTAACTGTACTACTACCTTATTAGTATAATGCTGCCTGCTTGCCTGCATTTGCTAGGACAGTTGGACCGAATTTTGTTCTGCTCCCCAACGGTATGCAAATAGAAACAGGTAGTGGTGGCCTGTGGGTGTAATTTTAACCCGGCCATGGACCATGCATGCTAATTACTCGCAGCAAAACTCAAGAATGCAGTGCAAGCAGAGGTAGATGATATCCATAAGAGTTTTTTTAAAAAACTACAACTATTTCGTTGATGAAATTGTTAGTTTACTGTAAATCTAGCTAATTATTTCAAAGCACTACAATTGTAGAGATAGTTTGTAAACTTTATTACCTAACAAGTTCGGTTCCACTTGTAATACAGATATACAATACTTGGGCTAAGATTTGGGGATAGTTCTGTTTCTTCATAAGTTATGGTGCAATTTACATGATTCTACCTTTTGCTAATCATAGCAAGTATATCTGTATGTACAATGGATTATGAACTGAAATTCTTAAAACTTGAGTCTTGAAACTAATAGATGATGATTTGTTTCTCTGAATGATTTATTGAATGTAATACATGATTATAATTTTTGATAAAAGAAGAGGTTAAGGTACTACTATTAGCAGAATTTCTGTTAGAACAACCAACCAAGTGAGGATGTACATACGTATATCCTGAACAGCTGCATCCGTTTGCCTAAGTGAGCGTACATTGATGTTGCTGACTTGTTTGCTTTGGTCTGACAGGAAAATGTGAAGACGAAGCACCCACAGCTTCATCATGAATCGAAGCTGTACATGCTTCTGCAGGGAGGAAGTAAGTTTGTCACTAGAGCCTCCTAGCTTCTCCGCTTTGTTGGAATGTTACTTTGTTATTGCCTTCAATTGACTGTTATGATTGAGTTTATCTTCCATTTTCTTGGCTAAAGCTGGTATTCCGCACTTGAAGTGGTTTGGCGTGAAGGGAGAGTACAATGTGATGGTGATCGATCTTCTTGCGCCAAGCCTCCAGGATCTATTCAACTATTGCAGTAGAAAATTCTCGTTAAAGACTGTCCTCATGCTTGCTGATCAGATGGTGAGGACACTAATGCTGTATTTTAATATTTCCTCAATTCATATCTTCTAATATGTTAATCATGTAGAATCAAACTGGTATCTGTATCTTGCCCTATATTGATTCCTGACGTAACACCATTTGTTTGTAATTCAGATTAATCGAGTTGAGTACATGCATCAGCAGGGAATTCTTCACCGTGATATCAAGCCTGATAATTTCTTATAGGGCTTGGTAGGAAAGCCAATCAGGTTTGCATTCCTATCTAGCTGTTATCATTTTGTGTATTATGCATGTTTAACCACATCAATAGTTTCATGATATTCTAGTTGGTACAGGAGGGCCCTAACGCCTTCAGTTTTTCATACCTTGGTGTAGTTTCATGATATTTTAGTTGGTACAGTAGGGCCCGAGCGCCTTCAGTTTTTTATACCTTGGTGCTCTTCATTGCAAAAAGATGTTCCAGCAGAGTGATATGACTTGTTTTAAAATTAATGCTCTGATATCTGGTGGATTTAGTTAATATATAACTTCGGTCTGTCAACAATAATTGTAGATAAACTTTGCTTTGCGGTAACTAAGATATAACTGTTAAGTTGCCTGGGATAACTTGTGTTTTACAAATAAACATGGTTTGGTAAGTAAATTTTTAAATCCAGCTAATTTTGAATATTGTTGAACTTGTCAATTATATATATGAAGGTTGGGGTTTGGGGTAAGGGGTCTAGGGTAGTAGGGGTGGCAATTTTACATGTGGGTTTCGTACCCGACTAGTATGGGAATGGATAGTAAAATTTATCCATGGAAATGCCTCGAACCCGAACCCTAAGTTTAGGGCTTAGAGCTTAGGGGTTTAGTAGGGGTGGCAATTCTACTATGAGTTTTATACCCGACGAGTATGGGCACGGATAGTAATTCACCCGTAGGTATGCCCGAACCCGAAGTTTAGGGCTTAGGGGTTTAGTAGGGGTGGTAATTCTATCTGTGGGTTTCTACTCGACGAGTATGACATGGATAGTAAAATTCACTCGTGTAAGCCCGAACCTGAACCCGAAGTTTAGGGCTTAGGGCATAAGGGTATAGTAGGGGTGGTAATTCTATCCGTGGGTTTTGTACCCGACAAGCATTGACATGGATAGCAAAATTCACCCGTGGGTATGTCCGAACCCAACCCGAAGTTTAGGGTTTAGGTTTGAGGGTTGGAGGTTGGAGGGTTCTGGGTTTGGGGTTCTGGGTTTGGGTTTAGGTTAGGTTTTAGGTTTTGGGGTTTGGGGTTTAGGGTTTGGGGTTTAGGGTGGGGTTCGGGGTTCGGGTTTGGGGTTTGGGGTTTGGGGTTAGGGTTAGGGTTAGGGTTAGGGTTAGGTTTGGGGTTTGGGGTTTGGGGTTTAGGTTTAGGGGTTTAGGTTTAGGGGTTTAGGGTTAGGGGTTAGGTTTAGGGTTTAGGTTTAGGGTTTAGGGTTTAGGGTTTGGGGTTTGGGGTCAGGGGTTCGAGGGTCAGGGGTCAGTGGTTTTCATCAAGGTTCAAGGTTGATGTGGAAGGATGGTCATTGGATTCGTGCTTGAGCTCATAAGCAAGCTGCTTACGGTAACATTTTGATCCTGCATTTAAAGGCACAAGTATATTTTGTAAAATGAAAACAAATCACACTGTTACTTAACAAGAATGTTACTAACCGTATCAATTTTATACATGTCACTGCGCTCATAGCGCTGAATGTATAAGAGGACATGAAACCCGCAGTCATTTCTACAACAACAATGCAAAGCATGAGTAAACATGCAGCAAAGAACTCAATGTCTAAGTTATCTTTAAGGAAGGAAAAATTACATGTTTTTCTAACTCAATGTCTAAGTTATCTTTAAGGAAGGAAAAATTACATGTTTTTCTGTTTTTCCAACTTCAAGTCCCTCTCCTTAGGATAGCCAGTATGCGGGTTGAATTTGGTCATTAAATACATCTCCACTGTGATGCGCATAAATGCATTGATGCCATTACACGGCAGTAACAAGTAAATAAATAGTTAAAGCTGTAATATATATATTATATAACTAGCAAGCTTTCATCTTTGCTATTTCCCTAAAAAGGAGTAAACATGAAGCTCGGGAATGAAGGAATAACATACCACTTTATAAGCGGGGACAAGATAAGTCTCGAAGCAAAGGAGTCTAGGATTTGCACTTTGTGTTTATCAAAGTCCATTACAACCAATATCCAGTGCACTCTTTCTACATTTACGGGCACAAATATCTAGGAAAAAAAAACTTGTCAAATTCAGGGTTTCGGGGACCTTCATTGACAGAATCAACTAAATCAAATAAAAATATAATAGAAAAGAGCAAAACCTGTTTAGCATTGTTTACATTTTCTTCATTAAGCTCCTTGTCCAGGGATTTTGTACCGTTTTGATCCAGCAATTCTTTCTATAAAATTCATGAGATGGTGAATATGTATTATGTAAAAGTTACAAGTATGATAAGAGAAGTTGGAACTTACGGAAGCGTAATTAGTAAGAATGATCTTGTCAGGCCATTGTGAGCGCCAGATTTCACATTGCGCATCCATCACAAATGAGCTCATCCAGCCATCGGCTTCAAGCTTTCTCTAAATGTAGTTTTGGTAACCATATGGTCACCTATCGTACCATGATATGGCTACCATCGCTGTCATTGTCCACTTCTAAAACATTGGCTTTGTAAAATGGATCCCAAAGATCCAGCGGCCAAATTCTGAAAAGATGAAACATTGGGTTAGGAAAAATGGAATTGATTTGAAAACTATTGCAGCAATACCGCTTCATGTTTACCTCATTGTGAGTGCATCAAAAGCTTCGGGGTGGATTCAATTGATTCTGTTGTTCTTCGGCAACATATGTTTCACATCATTAAGATGATCAGCCATATTCTTCATAATTATGTGAATATCCTCTTCATAGTCGGGAAAGACCCATTTTGCCCCATTTTATCCTCTTCATCAGTGCCATATTCTTTCATCATTCCTTTAATTAGATCAAGAAGTGTTTTCAACGTTTTCTTGTTGTAACCAATGATAGATGGTTTTGTCTTTGGACAGTGAGATGACACTAAGGCCTCGAAGACAGCAATCTGTCACAGAGAAAAACTGTAAGTTCCATATTTACTCTACACAAAGGACAGAGAAAACTGTAAGTTCCATATTTACTCTACACAAAGGAGGAGTTGAAGCTGCTTACCAGTAGAACAAGTGAACAACCAGAAAAATTGGTGTCACTATGCTTGTTCACTATGCAATCTGACAAGTCATCGAATACCACCTTGCACCAATCAGTCTTGGCTACACATTCAAGGTCCCAAGCTAATGCAGCCTGCCTTTCATTCAGATGAAAGCCACTTGCCGGAATCAACACCCGGTTCAGTAGGACCATCAAAAAGCACCTAACTTTGTCTTTTGAGTCAGGAACCTTCTTCATCAAATTGATCAAATTATTGGCACCAATTACCGAATTTTTAAAATTGGGCTTCGAAGGAAGGTCCTTATTGAGGGTATCGGGATCTGCAAGAACAAATCAAGAAACTTGTTTGTGTGCGAGATGTTGGCAAAATCACTTCCTCTCCCTCAATTCCGCGTGGAAGGCCTAATATTTCCTCAATCCTCTTAACTGTGACCACAATCCTTTGCTCATTGCTTATATGTGTCACAATTGTGCCATCTACCACTTCTGTTCTATTATATATAATTTCCACAATGTCACGCCTTTTCAAGCTATCCAGATCCAGCCCCATCATGTTATGAAACTTGAGGTCATCTTTCAAGATACGGGTTGCTTCATCATCCAAGTATCCTACTGCTTGGGCAACCGCCTTTAGAGAACATTTTACTTTTCGTCTACTCCCATTGTGCTTTCGATGAACACATAAACAGTTCATCGAACGTTATTAAGCAACAAGATACTAGACAAGGTATTTCATGCATGCATCAACTATTTCATGTCAAAATCTAATGGTCGAAGGTCGATTGACTGAAGGACAAAAGTGATGTGAAAACATTACAGTGGTTCATGTCATAGTAAGTAACAGATGAAAGATGGTGTTAAAATTCAAGGAATTTGGACTAGCAAGTGTAGATGTTTGCGTAAAATAACTCAACAAGAATCATGTATTCTGTAATTTATAAGTGGTTTCAGATTCATGATGAAATGTACTTAAAGGGTACTTCTACTTCATTTTTATGGTTCCTTGGCATCATTCTTAATCGAAGTTACTTTTCCTTTTAACATTTTTATTAGTACATATATACATTAAGATGACATATATATTAAGATGACATGCATCAACTATTTCATGTCAAAATCTAATGGCTTTGGGCAAGGTAGGGTGTTGGTCGACTATTAGGAAGAAACTTACAGAGGGATCAGTTTCAACTTAGTACTTACTACACTGTACCAAGATTACAGGAAAAATACAAACAGGGTTACATACCCCAGGTAGTGTGCGCTTGTTGTGGTATGCAGTCACAGCCTTGTCAGCCTCCTCCCTTGATGGGCAGATCACAAAGCAGCAGCCTGCAAAGGTCCAATACAATTGAATCAAATCTCAATTAAGGAACAAAAAGGGTCCAACAAGAACTAAACAAAAGGAGCAGGAAACAAAAACCTAAAGTAAAAAATATTCCCTAAGCAGTGGCGTAGCTAGGATTGTAGGTTAGGATGGTCCACCATAAAATAATTTTTTACAGCGCCTAAGTAGTATGTCATGTATACAAGCATCTTAAAAGGAACGAGTCTACTTTACCTAATGGCATTTGCATGCATAATGTGGGCTCTGTACTTTTCTATCATATATATCCAAATTAAAAGGAAATGTTTCAAAAAGTTGCTATGCATTCCCATTGTTTTCTATAATTGGAGGACAAACATGGTCGGAAGCTGGTGTCCTTAACTCCTGCACGTTTTCAGTCGAAGGATAGACCGGTCGGGATAACATTGTTCTCAAGGAGATGCAACAGGCGTTTAGGTTGCACCCTTTTTTTGTTTTTGTTTTTTCTGACACTTCTTGAAACATGAGTGACTTATAGAACACAATGATACCTCTAAATTGTAATGCGCTCATTGCAGGAACAAGAATGTGGAGAAGGGGTGCGAATCTTGAAGGCGCCACAGCAAATTTTGTAGAAACAGAACAGTTGGTTGAGTATGAAGGTCTCACATCCTCATTTATACAGGTTGCTTTATGACATAATAAATGAAATTTCTTGGTGCTGGTTGCTGGATAATGTTCATAATACATGGATTTTTTAACCAATGCTATGTCATCATAATGCATGCAAAACGCCTATAACCATCTAAATGATCATAGCTATTTGAACTAATTAACAATGAAATGTGATCACAAGCTTTCCTTAATCGTTACCCTAAGAACCTATTGGAAGACTCTGGACTACATAATCTAATTCTGCTAAACATAATGGGCAAGTAACAGCTTTAGGACGGTGGGCTACTGTTACAGAACCCTTCTACTGTTCATGTGTCCTACAGTCTGTGTGTGCAGTACTGTGGGCCTTAATGGGCCAGCTGTTGGGCTTACCTGCTCCAGAACCGTGACATGGGTATTATGGGTTTTACAAAGCAAAGCATTATTTACAACATGTTCACTAGTGGAACTTTGCAGTTTGTTTGGGAAGAATTTAGTTTACAGTTTTGCATTAATGCTATGGCATTCAACTCTTTGTTTGCTTGATTTCAGGCAAGACTAGTAAAATGATCATTGAAAGAAAAGGCAATATGTTTGGAATGCAAATACATTACATCTCCACTTTGTATATATTTCAACTTTGTATATATTTCAACAAATTTACAAGAGAGTTGTGCCTTGTTTCAATTTACTATTTCAATGATTCACTACAATCTTTAAATTGAAGTTAACAGAAGTAAAACAGTAACACCTTCTATTTATGGCTTTTAATTTTTTAGGAGGGAAAGGAAAATAAAAAAGATCAGATAAGAAGGGAAGGCGGCAGGCACACACTGTACATCACTGATCCACGGATTTCTACTTGCATGCAGCAAAAGGGGTAGTAACATTTGGCCCAAATTTCATATGCTACCAGCAAGCCACCAAAAGAAAGAGCCTAGAAAATATTTTGGCTATATTTTGGAATTTTGATTGAGGCCTCATTTAAAGCTTTGAACAGGGACGACCCTAATCTAAACAAAGCTTAACGATAGCAATGGGAAATCGAGAAAGGGAAAGTAAACCTAAACCCTAAAAATCTGACGGCCCTAATCTAAACAAAGCTTAACGATAGCAATGGGAAATCGAGAAAGGGAAAGTAAACCCTAAACCCTAAACAAAGCTTAACGATAGGGGTACTCACAAGAGAAGGCGGCGACCGGAGAGGTGGCCTTCGAGTAGGAGAGCTCGCCGGCGTCGGGGGAGAGGTGGCCTTCGAGTAGGAGAGCTCGGCGGCGTCGGGGGAGCGCACCGAGTTTAAAATCTAGGGCACCGATTCGCACTGGGCACCGATTCGCCACTCTCCACCACTAAAACAGTGCACCGATTCGCACTGGGCACCGATTCGCACTGGGCACCGAGTCGCACTGGGCCTGGCCCATGGGTGGCACATGGGCCAAAATCTTTCAGCCCATTCAGTGGCTGCCTTATCCAACTCCGGCGACCGCCCTGCCTCGCCGTCGAGGAGCGCCCGCCTCGCCTCCCGAAGCTGCCCAGGCCGCCGCCTGCGATCCTGCCCGGTGACGCTGGGCGCGACGGCGGGCCGTCGCCTCCAACCCCGGCGACCGCCCTGCCTCGCCGCCGAGGAGCCCCCGCCTCGCCTTCATGTCTCCTCGACCGCTGTGGCTCCGACGACCGCCGCCAAGCCTCCCAAAGCTTCCCAGGCAGCGACTGACGATGCTCAAACCCTAGGCTCCGAAGCGGCGCTCTGCGAGGAAGACGAAAAGCACATATGGCCTTTAAACGGAGGTAGCAGAGATGCGAAAAGCACGAGGAGGAGAGGGTAGAGGTCAAACCCTAGCCGCCATGGCTCACCCTGCGAGAGGACATGGCTTACCTTGCGAGAGGATGGAGCGCACTGAGCGAGAGGTGGCGACGGGGAAAGAGAAAAAAACTACTCCGCCGGTGTTGTTTTGTCCCCCCGTGTATCGACAGCGCAGCACCCAAGCCCACGAATGGTCCAGTTATGGAGGCAGCCTTTGCTTCCCTAAAAAACTATAATTTTTATTTTTATATATTTTACTATTTTTATATAATCATAATTTAATTTAAAAAGCTATAGTTTTTTTATAAAACTAATAAACATGCACGTGCTTAAATATTTATATTTACAATAAAAATATTACAATTAGCGAGAGTTCGCAATTATGGAATTTTAGAAATTAATTTTGTACTTTTCGGAGACTTATACAATTTCCTATGATTTTTCAAAGGTAAAAGGGTTTTATTAGCCATTTATTTATTTAGAAATGAATTCCCTTTTTATTTTTATTTTATAAAACTCTGCTGACGTCAACATAGCGTCAGCAGTGGACCTGGGTTGTTAATTAGTGGGCCGGTGTTGGGCCCAAAGTGGGATTGGGCCCAATTTAGCCCAGTGGGCTCGGCCCACCTGGCGAAGTCTGAAAACCTCCCTAAACTTTGTGCTATTCGTGCGATTCGGGGCGGTGGACCTGGTGGACCTCCTCGACGACAGGTTCTGACTTGGTTCGCCGTCGCCACCCATCCTGCCCTAGCCGCATCGGGCCACCGACGCGTCGCCATCCCTCTCGCCCTCAGTGACGGAACCAACAATAGGGTTTTAGGGTAGGGTTTAGGGTTTAGGGTTGTTTAGGGTTTATTTTTCTTATGACTAGGTCTATGCAGGAAAAATATGAGTGGTGAACAGAGTAGAGGGAGAGGCAAACACAAGAATCCCCCCGTTTCATCTTCTCCATTTCTTGGCTCGGGCTCGCCCGCGCGGCCGACCCTCCAACCACGCGGCGGTGCTAGGATACTTAAAGTAAACTTGCTTTGTCATGCAGCTGAAGCAACAGATTCAGCCAACGATTCTGAGCCCATCCTATCAGGTGAGGAAGAAGCACAAGGTTTGTTCCTTTTTTCAACATAACATTTGGCCATTGACCGTAATTCTTACTTAGGCAGTGACTTGCTTTGTCATGCAGCTGAAGCTGAGCTCATCCTCTTCTTCCAATTTACCCTATCAGCTGAAGAGCGAGCACGAGGTTTGTTCCTTTTTTTCAACTTAACACTTTGGCCGTATGCATTGCCTCTAATAGATACTGGTTTTGATATATAGAAGATGGATGATAAGAGGAGTGCACGTATATGGACGAAGGAAGAAGCCAAATATCTGGTGGAATTGTCTAAAGAAAGTGAATTGAATGAACTTTATAGAACTTGGAAATCGAGGTTTTATGAAATAGCTGTAGCAAGACTGAATGAAAAATTTGCAAATGATCCCAATTTTGTTCAATTTACTCCTGAAAATGTTAAGAACAGAATCAAATCTAGTAGAAGAGCTTATGTCGTATCTGAGGTATTTGCCCCACTCCTGCCCGTTCTTTATTTGCCCCACTCCTGCCCGTTCTTTGCCCTACAACTGTTCGTTTTGTTTGTCAACTTGAACTGAAATTTTGCATGCCAGGTGTCTACATCCTCGGGAACTCCGACGGGAGATCTCTTTAAAGAGTTTGGTCCGGCTTTCCAAAATTCAGTGAAGGTATTTGCCCCACTCCTGCCCGTTCTTTGCCCCACAACTGTTCATTTTGTTTGTCAACTTGAACTGAAATTTGCATGTCAGGGTACATCCTCGAGAACTCGGTCGGGAGCTTCCCATGCTCGGTCTGGTCCGTTCACAAATCCAGCTACAGGTTGTGGTGGTGTGCCGACATGTGCCGTGGTCTGGTCCGTTCACAAGTCCAGCTACAGGTTGTGGCGGTGTGCCGATATATGTGCCGTGGTCTGGTCCGTTCACAAGTTCAACTACAGGTTGTGGCGGTGTGCCAACTACAGGTTGTGGCAGTGCGCCGACAAATGCTACAGGTTGTGGCGGTGCGCCGACAAATGTGCTGTTTACCCCTGAACAAGCAGATGCTGTTAAGTATTTGTCTGCAGGGAATGGAGAAAAATTTTCCCACGGCAAAGAGCTGCAGATATTTACACTTATGCTGTGTCAAGTTCCACTCCTTGCGCAAAGCTTTCACCTTATGCCTGATGACTATGAAAAGAGGAGAAACTCCCTCATTGATCTGTTTGTAAGCTAATTTGCTCCTTTTTGCTAATTGGCTAATTTGCTCCGATTATTTTGCTAATTTGCTCTATTTTTCTCATTTTTGTAGCAACATTGAGGGGAAGGTGTGCCCAACATAGCTGAAAATGAACTACCTGAAGACTTCAGAAAGAAACCACCTCGAGTGACAGACTTCCAGTGATGTCTGTGACCTGCAGTGGGGCAATGATCAGTGCCCAAAACTTAATGTAGTATTCTTAGTTTGCTGAAGTAGAAGTCTAATGAACCAGTACTTTGTAGTTTGTAGTACTCATGTTGCATGCTTGTCCTGTTGTGAACAATTAAACTTGGTCTGTAATAATTTTGCTTGTCCTGTGGTGACAAGTTGTTGAACTTGGTCTGAATTTCTGAATGTTGAACTAGAAGCCGCGCCTCGCTTGCTTGCTGTTAGTGGATGAATCATGCTAGTTTGAGCTAATATACCTTTGTTTTATATGTCAATGATATTACCTTTTAAGGTCAAATTTACCGACCACAATACCTACTCATTACAATTTAATATCTGTGTTAGTAGCTAATATAGAGGGCATAGTATTAGACTTTGGAGACATAAGACCGTCCGCAACGGTGACGGTAAAGCCAAACTGTAAAGGATTTAGAGTCCCGCGGGCCCGCTGGAGGAGAGAGAAGGATGGGGAGAGAAGAACCGCTGGCCGTCGCCGGTACTGCCATGCTCGTCGCTTTTCGCAAGGTCGCTCGCCGTCGGGTGGGGAGGTCGCCGGCGCGGGGATGAGGGAGTCCGCCGGCCCCTCCCGCCACAGGAGCCGCGGTCCTATCACCTCGCGCGGAGCAGCGCCTGTGCGGGGATGAGGAGCAGGCCCCGTGGCCATGTCGGAGGAGCAAGAGAAGAGTAGCAGCGCCGCCTGAGGATGAGCTCCGCTTTGCCGGCCATGAGGGTGGAGGGCTAGCACCGCCGCGTGGTTGGAGGGCCGGCCGCGCGGGCGAGCCCGAGCCAAGAAATGGAGAAGATGAAACGGGGGGATTCTTGTGTTTGCCTCTCCCTCTACTCTGTTCACCACTCATATTTTTCCTGCATAGACCTAGTCATAAGAAAAATAAACCCTAAACAACCCTAAACCCTAAACCCTACCCTAAAACCCTATTGTTGGTTCCGTCACTGAGGGCGGGAGGGATGGCGACGCGTCGGTGGCCCGATGCGGCTAGGGCAGGATGGGTGGCGACGGCGAACCAAGTCAGAACCTGTCGCCGAGGAGGTCCACCAGGTCCACCGCCCCGAATCGCACGAATAGCACAAAGTTTAGGGAGGTTTTCAGACTTCGCCAGGTGGGCCGAGCCCACTGGGCTAAAGTGGGCCCAATCCCACTTTGGGCCCAACACCTAGCCCACTAATTAACAACCCAGTCCACTTGCCGACGCTATGTTGACGTCGGCGAGTTTTATAAAATAAAAATAAAAAGGGAATTCATTTCTAAATAAATAAATGGCTAATAAAACCCTTTTACCTTTGAAAAATCATAGGAAATTGTATAAGTCTCAGAAAAGTACAAAATTAATTTCTAAAATTCCATAATTGCGAACTCTCGCTAATTGTAATATTTTTATTGTAAATATAAATATTTAAGCACGTGCATGTTTATTAGTTTTATAAAAAAACTATAGCTTTTTAAATTAAATTATGATTATATAAAAATAGTAAAATATATAAAAATAAAAATTATAGTTTTTAGGGAAGCAAAGGCCGACCTCCATAACTGGACCATTCGTGGGCTTGGGTCTCTTTGTCGATACACGGGGGACAAAACAACAGGCGGAGTAGTTTTTTCTCTTCCCCGTCGCCACCTCTCGCTCGGTGCGCTCCATCCTCTCGCAAGGTAAGCCATGTCCTCGCGGGGTGAGCCATGGCGGCTAGGGTTTGACCTCTACCCTCTCCTCCTCGTGCTTTTCGCATCTCCGCTACCTCCGTTTAAAGGCCATATGTGCTTTTCGTCTTCCATGAGCGCCGCCGAGCCTAGGGTTTGAGCATCGTCGATCATTGCACAGGAAGCTTTGGGAGGCTTGGCGGCGGTCGTCGAGCCACGGCGGTCGAGGAGACATGAAGGCGAGGCGGGGGCTCCTCGGCGGCGAGGCGGGCGGTCGCCGGGGTTGGAGGCGGCGGCCGCCGTCGCGCCCGGCGTCACGGGCGGGATCGCGGCGGCGGCACGGGGCCTCGGGGAGCGAGGCGGGCGCTCCTCGATGGCGAGCGGGGCGGTCGCCGGAGTTGGATAAGGCGCCACCGAATGGGTGAAAGATTTTGGCCCATGTGCCACCCATGGGCCAGGCCCAGTGCGAATCGGTGCACTGTTTTAGTGGCGAATCGGTGCCCAGTGTGAATCGGTGCCCTAGATTTTAAACTCGGTGCGCTCCCAGCCGCAGAGCTCTCCTACTCGAAGGCCACCTCTCCCAGGCAGGCGAGCTCTCTACTCGAAGGCCACCTCTCCGGCGCCTTCTCTTGTGAGTACCCCTATCGTTAAGCTTTGTTTAGGGTTTAGGGTTTACTTTCCCTTTCTCGATTTCCCATTGCTATCGTTAAGCTTTGTTTAGATTAGGGCGCGTCGATTTTTAGGCCTTGTTCAAAGCTTTAAATGAGGCCTCAATCAAAATTCCAAAATATAGCCAAAATATTTTATAGGCTCTTTCTTTTGGTGGCTTGCTGGTAGCATATGAAATTTGGGCCAAATGTTACTACCCCTTTTTGCTGCATGCAAGTAGAAATCCGTGGATCAGTGATGTACAGTGTGTGCCTGCCGCCTTCCCTTCTTATCTGGTCTTCTTATCAGTGATGTTACTGTTTTACTTCTGTTAACTTCAATTTAAAGATTGTAGTGAATCATTGGAATAGTAAATTGAAACAAGGCACAACTCTCTTGTAAATTTGTTGAAATATATACAAAGTTGAAATATATACAAAGTGGAGATGTAATGTATTTGCATTCCAAACATATTGCCTTTTCTTTCAATGATCATTTTACTAGTCTTGCCTGAAATCAAGCAAACAAAGAGTTGAATGCCATAGCATTAATGCAAATCTGTAAACTAAATTCTTCCCAAACAAACTGCAAAGCCCAACAGCTGGCCCATTAAGGCCCACAGTACTGCATACACAGACTGTAGGACACATGAACAGTAGAAGGGTTCTGTAACAGTAGCCCACCCTCCTAGAGCTGTTACTTGCCCATTATGTTTAGCAGAATTAGATTATGTAGTCCAGAGTCTTCCAATAGGTTCTTAGGGTAACGATTAAGGAAAGCTTGTGATCACATTTCATTGTTAATTAGTTCAAATAGCTATGGTCATTTAGATGGTTATAGGCGTTTTGCATGCATTATGATAACATAGCATTGGTTAAAAAATCCATGTATTATGAACATTATCCAGCAACCAGCACCAAGAAATTTCATTTATTATGTCATAAAGCAACCTGTATAAATGAGGATGTGAGACCTTCACTCAACCAACTGTTCTGTTTCTACAAAATTTGCTGTGGCGCCTTCAAGATTCGCACCCTTCTCCACATTCTTGTTCCTGCAATGAGCGCATTACAATTTAGAGATATCATTGTGTTCTATAAGTCACTCATGTTTCAAGAAGTGTCAGAAAAAACAAAAACAAAAAAAAGGTGCAACCTAAACGCCTGTTGCATCTCATTGAGAACAATGTTATCCTGACTGGTCTATCCTTCTGACTGAAAACGTGCAGGAGTTAAGGACACCAGCTTCCTGACCATGTTTGTCCTCCAATTATAGAAAACAATGGGAATGCATAGCAACTTTTTGAAACATTTCCTTTTAATTTGGATATATATGATAGAAAAGTACAGAGCCCACATTATGCATGCAAATGCCATTAGGTAAAGTAGACTCGTTCCTTTTAAGATGCTTGTATACATGACATACTACTTAGGCGCTGTAAAAAATTATTTTATGGTGGACCATCCTAACCTACAATCCTAGCTACGCCACTGCTTAGGGAATATTTTTTACTTTAGGTTTTTGTTTCCTGCTCCTTTTGTTTAGTTCTTGTTGGACCCTTTTTGTTCCTTAATTGAGATTTGATTCAATTGTATTGGACCTTTGCAGGCTGCTGCTTTGTGATCTGCCCATCAAGGGAGGAGGCTGACAAGGCTGTGACTGCATACCACAACAAGCGCACACTACCTGGGGTATGTAACCCTGTTTGTATTTTTCCTGTAATCTTGGTACAGTGTAGTAAGTACTAAGTTGAAACTGATCCCTCTGTAAGTTTCTTCCTAATAGTCGACCAACACCCTACCTTGCCCAAAGCCATTAGATTTTGACATGAAATAGTTGATGCATGTCATCTTAATATATATGTCATCTTAATGTATATATGTACTAATAAAAATGTTAAAAGGAAAAGTAACTTCGATTAAGAATGATGCCAAGGAACCATAAAAATGAAGTAGAAGTACCCTTTAAGTACATTTCATCATGAATCTGAAACCACTTATAAATTACAGAATACATGATTCTTGTTGAGTTATTTTACGCAAACATCTACACTTGCTAGTCCAAATTCCTTGAATTTTAACACCATCTTTCATCTGTTACTTACTATGACATGAACCAGCTGTAATGTTTTCACATCACTTTTGTCCTTCAGTCAATCGACCTTCGACCATTAGATTTTGACATGAAATAGTTGATGCATGCATGAAATACCTTGTCTAGTATCTTGTTGCTTAATAACTGTTCTGATGAACTGTTTATGTGTTCATCAGAAAGCACAATGGGAGTAGACAGAAAAGTAAAATGTTCTCTAAAGGCAGTTGCCCAAGCAGTAGGATACTTGGATGATGAAGCAACCCGTATCTTGAAAGATGACCTCAAGTTTCATAACATGATGGGGCTGGATCTGGATAGCTTGAAAAGGCGTGACATTGTGGAAATTATATATAATAGAACAGAAGTGGTAGATGGCACAATTGTGACACATATAAGCAATGAGCAAAGGATTGTGGTCACAGTTAAAAGGATTGAGGAAATATTAGGCCTTCCACGTGGAATTGAGGGAGAGGAAGTGATTTTGCCAACATCTGCACACAAACAAGTTTCTTGATTTGTTCTTGCAGTATCCCGATACCCTCAATAAGGACCTTCCTTCGAAGCCCAATTTTAAAAATTCGCTAATTGGTGCCAATAATTTGATCAATTTGATGAAGAAGGTTCCTGACTCAAAAGACAAAGTTAGGTGCTTTTTGATGGTCCTACTGAACCGGGTGTTGATTCCGGCAAGTGGCTTTCATCTGAATGAAAGGCAGGCTGCATTAGCTTGGGACCTTGAATGTGTAGCCAAGACTGATTGGTGCAAGGTGGTATTCGATGACTTGTCAGATTGCATAGTGAACAAGCATAGTGACACCAATTTTTCTGGTTGTTCACTTGTTCTACTGGTAAGCAGCTTCAACTCCTCCTTTGTGTAGAGTAAATATGGAACTTACAGTTTTTCTGTGTCCTTTGTGTAGAGTAAATATGGAACTTACAGTTTTTCTCTGTGACAGATTGCTGTCTTCGAGGCCTTAGTGCCATCTCACTGTCCAAAGACAAAACCATCTATCATTGGTTACAACAAGAAAACGTTGAAAACACTTCTTGATCTAATTAAAGGAATGGTGAAAGAATGTGGCACTGATGAAGAGGATAAAATGGGGCAAAATGGGTCTTTCCCAGACTATGAAGAGGATATTCACATAATTATGAAGAATATGGCTGATCATCTTAATGATGTGAAACATATGTTGCCAGAAGAACAACAGGAATCAATTGAATCCACCCTGGAAGCTTTTGATGCACTCACAATGAGGTAAACATGAAACGGTATTGCTGCAATAGTTTTCAAATCAATTCCATTTTTCCTAACCCAATGTTTCATCTTTTCAGAATTTGGCCGCTGGATCTTTGGGATCCATTTTACAAAGCCAATGTTTTAGAAGTGGACAATGACAGCGATGGTAGCCATATCATGGTACAGATAGGTGACCATATGGTTACCAAAACTACATTTAGAGAAAGCTTGAAGCCAGATGGCTGGATGAGCTCATTTGTGATGGATGCGTAATGTGAAATCTGACGCTCACAATGGCCGGACAAGATCATTCTTACTAATTACGCTTCCGTAAGTTCCAACTTCTCTTATCATACTTGTAACTTTTACATAATACATATTCACCATCTCATGAATTTTATAGAAAGAATTGCTGGATCAAAACGGTACAAAATCCCTGGACAAGGAGCTTAATGAAGAAAATGTAAACAACGCTAAACAGGTTTTGCTCTTTTCTATTATATTTTTATTTGATTTAGTTGATTCTGTCAATGGAGGTCCCTGAAACCCTGAATTTGACAAGTTTTTTTTTCCTAGATATTTGTGCCCGTAAATGCAGAAAGAGTGCACTGGATATTGGTTGTAATGGACTTTGATAAACACAAAGTGCAAATCCTAGACTCCTTTGCTTCAGAGACTTATCTTGTCCCTGCTTATAAAGTGGTATGTTATTCCTTCATTCCTGAGCTTCATGTTTACTCCTTTTTAGGGAAATAGCAAAGATGAAAGCTTGCTAGTTATATAATATATATATTACAGTTTTAACTATTTATTTACTTGTTACTGCCGTGTAATGGCATCAATGCATTTATGCAGGCATCACAGCTGGAGATGTATTTAATGACCAAATTCAACCTGCATACTGGCTATCCTAAGGAGAGGGACTTGAAGTTGGAAAAACAGAAAAACATGTAATTTTTCCTTCCTTAAAGATAACTTAGACATTGAGTTCTTTGCTGCATGTTTACTCATGCTTTGCATTGTTGTTGTAGAAATGACTGTGGGTTTCATGTCCTCTTATACATTCAGCGCTATGGGCACAGTGACATGTATAAAATTGATACGGTTAGTAACATGCTTGTTAAGTAACAGTGTGATTTGTTTTCATTTTACAAAATATACTTGTGCCTTTAAATGCAGGATCAAATTTTATGTTACCGTAAGCAGCTTGCTTATGAGCTCAAGCACGAATCCAATGACCATCCTTCCACATCAACCTTGAACCTTGATGAAAACCCCTGACCCTGACCCCTGACCCCTAAACCCTGACCCTTGACCCCTGACCCCTGAACCCTGACCCCTGACCCCTGACCCCTGGACCCCTGGACCCTGAACCCTGAACCCTGAGGGTTTAGGGTTTAAGGTTTAGGGTTTAGGGTTTGGGTTAGGGTTTAGGGTTTAGGGTTTAGGGTTTTGGGTTTTGGGTTTTTAGGGTTTAGGGTTTAGACATGAGAAATTAATCTGTGTTTTCACATGAGAAACTCTTATAAAGAACTGCTATTCTGCCGGTCATTTATCAACTGAAACGAAAGGTACAAGAACTTTAAGCAATAGAGACATTAATAACAGCAACCAGTTGATAACAGCAAGGGATTCAGCACTCAGTAACAAGACAGATTAATTTCCCGTCATCTTTCAATTAGTTATTTTTTCTCTTGCATCTATAGTGAACTACAGCATTTGGATCACGGTGAAATATCAACAGATCACTTAATGGAAGAATAATGATGAGGTCAACAGCTCCAAGAGAATATTTAGGGGGAAATAGCATCAGAAGTGTAACATTTCATTTTCAAAGTATTAGCATGTCGGTGAGTGGCATACCTTCGGAAGAAGTCCTTCTGCAGACATTAGCTCATATAGCTTGCGCATGATTGTTTCTTCTTCGACCTGTACAGAACAACATTTTCAAAGTATTACTATCTAAAAAATTACTTCCTAGACATATCGACACCTCATATTCCTAAAGCTCACCTGAACTTTGTGCAACTCGTGGGACATTGCTCGGTAAGTTTCTATTAGGGCTTGATTTTGCTTGTCCAAATGCCTGCAGATCCTTTGTAATTAGTGTAATGAACTAAAAGCCTCAAGAACTAAGGGACGGAAAAGAAATCCTACTTGGACATTTCAGCTGAATGCTTTGGTTCCATCCTCACCAATAGCCTGATACCGGTTCCTGCAAATTGTTTTACATTTTAAAAGTCATTTAAAAGCAAGCTAGAAAGTTGCCCTTCATCTTATTAATTGAGGAATTCTGAGTTCACGCCTTGAGGGTGCAGTGAGGATGGCATCGTACTGCTACATTATGACCTCATTCAGAAAAAGGAAACAAATATATGCAATTGTATTTGTTTCTTACGCATAGGAGAAGCTGCCCGGGTACCCTAGGATGCAAGACTCAATTCAGTAATGAATGCCACATGATTAATTGATTTGACATCTAAAAACATTGCTAGTATAGTCCAATGTCATCTTGTATTTCTATTTTTCTAGAATCAAGACGCATTTTTCTCTCTTTAGAGGAAATTAAAAAGAACTCAGAAATAGCTAAGATGAATAAAAACAACATGTAATCAAATGGACATGGCAGGGTGCTATTTGACATGCCTATATTTCAACAGAACACAAAGCTCATTGAGGTACTAGAGAACAGTTTACATACTACACGGGCCCAGCAAATTTTAGTGGCGGCGTGGACACACCATGGGCGGATCTAACATGGGACATGGGGGTTCAGTTGAACCTCCAAACTTTTTGGTAACAAACAAACTGTTATTAGTATTAAAGTTAAGGCAAATTTCTAGAACAGAAGCTAGGGTGCGCTTGGTAACTGATCTTGGTAATTACCAAGCACACACAACAGGCTAAAAAGGTATTTCTCAGATCCGAAATCATTCAATTTCTTAGAATCGCACTACGGCCTAACATTCTTTCATTCACCGGAATAATAATGCAATTTCTTCAAGATCCAACAAAAAGGCGAAACCGAAGGAAGTGAGTCAAATTTTTTTTGGGTTTGGGTCATACCTGATTGAGGAAGCGACGGGAGGGGATAAGAATCGAGAATGTTCCTGTTCACCGCCATGCACTGAGAAGAGACATGTCGTCTCGCGCTGCACCGTATAAGCCGCCGCCGTCTCTTGTTGTGGCCAAGCCGTCGCCGAACCGCACCAGATCTGGCGGCGATTTGGGGCCGGCGCAGGTGGGGTAGCGGCGGAGTCGTGGATGGGAGCGGAGGAGGCGGGGCGAGCGGTAGGCAGGGCGCTGCAAGAAACTTGTGGGCGTGTGGTAGGTCGCATCATACCTTGGGGTGGAGGGCCGCGTCGGAGTCGAAGGGGAAAGACCAGCCGCGAAGGTAGGGGAAGGAGGGGCCGGAGGAGGCGATGAGGACCTCGCCGCATGCGGAGGAGGAGGAAGGTGGCGTAGGATCAGTCATGCCGGGAAGGCGTGGGGGGCATCGCGTGGTGGGATCGTCGACGCCGCCCCCACGCCACTGCAGAGCGAATGCCGGGGCCGCGGCGCGAGAGGAAGGCCCGTCGGGAGAAGCAAGTGGCGCCACGCCGCATCGCCGACACTGCCGGAGGAGCCGGAGCTGAGGCCGCCACATCCTCACAAAAGAAACACAACTCCCGCCCACCACCACGCCACGTCACCGATCCGTGCAACCCCCACTTCCCCCACTCCCCACCGTCCATATCCCATCGAACGGCGGAAGACCCACATCACACGGATCGTGCCCCAAAACCCACGCCTCTATAAAGCCCCGCCCCCACACGGTGTTTAGGGTTCTACTTTTCCTCTAAGTACTTTTAGGAAAAGTACTTTTCCCCGCTAAAGAGTAGTTTGGATTCGAAACGGATTCAAGACCATTGGCAGGCCTACTTAGAAGACCATTGGCAGGCCTACTTACAAGAAAAAGACATAAAACTTCAACACAGTGAAACAATCTTTAGCCTGCATTATGCCCCCCTATGGAAAGAAGTAACATTTTTTTGGTGGACGTAAAATTATTTTTTATAAAATAGGGATCGACAAAACCCCTAAATTTTCTTTTTTTTTCTGAGTATTCAGTACTGTAGAGAATTGTTGACCAACAGCAAAAAAAGGAAAATCAATAATACATCTAGGAGATAAATAATTGTATACTTGCTAGATTACAAAGATTAATTTCTTCTTTCCAGACAAAAGAGGAATATATGCAGCAAGACTAACAGTTAGTTGCACTTTGCATTACCTTTGGTTTCAACTTTAATTAGATGCAAATGATAAAGCATCAGTCAAAAGGTTTGAGAATCTGAAAAGTGTGATGTGACCAACA
Organism: Oryza australiensis; assembly: GCA_019925245.2. NCBI lineage: Eukaryota > Viridiplantae > Streptophyta > Magnoliopsida > Poales > Poaceae > Oryza > Oryza australiensis. The sequence goes on from JAIFGZ020000170.1 coordinate 4,250,949, forward strand.
GTATTGCGTCTGAAAAAAATCAAGAGCACAATTATGCATCAAAAAGAATAAGTGGGGGAAGCTTTATAGACTGCATATCTTGTGACATTTTCAAATTAGACAATAGTTACAATTTATAGTAAAATCAACATGACCACAGTTTAAAATATACAGGTTATACAACAAATCACTCTTATAGGAAAAAAGCTAAGTGCACAGTAGTTGCCGAAGCCTTGGGGACATTATGAATGATACAAGTCATGTTCAAAGTGTTCCCACACAATTGACTTCTGCCACTAGATACTTGCAAGGAAGGCTCATTCACAGAATAACTGGTTCCAAAGCACTCTGAAAATATTACATGCTTGCATACCTATGTATCACTCAACGTTATCAAATTAACTCCATAAAATGACATGACTCATGGAAAAGTATCTGGTTTGTACTTAAGCAAAAATACATACCAAATCCAGAAGAAAATTCTGGCAGTATCACCCTGCTATTCTCCAAATACATGTTCTGAAAACAAGCTATGAGGTTGTGTATCTAGAGAACAACAGGGTAAGGCTGCACGAGGATAAAAACCAACCCAAACCACATATACTTAAGCTATCCAAATATCATTGCCAATTCAGAAACTTTTGACTATAAATATGCCAGGATGTCATGACATATTTAGTAACAACAAACACCCACAAACAGGACACTATGCAGTCTAAACTCTACATATGTCCGAAAGAGAGTATGTGATTAGACATTACTAAAAGGAGTGTAGATTAGCAGAATAGGCAAGTAACTAGTCATGCATAGGAGATAGGTGGTACAGTGGCAAACAGCAGAAATAAAACAATAATAATATAATTCCGATCCATATTCTTCTAAAATTGTATATTAAGAGAATAACAAAGGTTTGCAATTCACAGTACCTTTTGGTTTCAAGTTCAACCAAATGCAAATGATATAGCATCAGCCAACAGATTTGAGAATCTCAATCTTGTTACCTAACAAACAGTATTTACCTGAAAAAAATCAAGAGCACAATTGGGCATCAGAAAAATAAGTGGGAAAACTTTATAGTTTGCATATCTTGTCATATTTTCGAATTAGACAATGTTTACACCAAACAGTAAAATTAGCATGCTCACACTTCAAAATATACAGACTATACGACAAACCACTGTTCCAGTCAGAAGGGTGAGTAGTTTTGCACAAGCCTTTGAGACACCATCAATAATTACCAAGTCCTATTCAAAGCGTTCCCACACAATTGACCTTCTGCTACTTGATACTTGCAAGGAAGACTTGTTCATGGGATCACCAGTTCCAAATCACTCTGGACCATTTACATGCTTACAGAAGACGCATCACTCAACATTAGTAAATTAACTCCCAAAGATGATACAGCTCATGGTGAAGTATCCTGATTTCTAGTTAAGCAAAGATGCCTAATCTAATTTGAAGATACGCAGTAATAGAGGAACCTAAAAAAAATGTATACTCTTCAATCTCAATAGCAGAAGTAAAAAAAATCCCAGACACGGGTTGAGAGGATTTGCAACAGACCCTGTCTCTTCCTGCGCGTGCGAGCTGAGCGTGCACCAAATCAGGGAAGAGAAAGAAAAAGAAATGAAGCCTGAAAAAATCAGAAAATGATACTGTTACAATCGAGAAGCATCACCAAATCAAGAACGAGGAGAAACTCCCCGCCAGTCCCCGGATCAGATAGGGGCTCGCCCGCTCGCTCTTGATCCGATCGGGCGTGCGCAGCAGCGGATCGAGGCATGTACCAGGGCGGCGGCGGATCGTCAGCGGGGATCGAGGCGGAGTTGATTAGAGAGGAGTGGAGAAGAGAGAGAGAGAGTATGGCGTATGGCTAGAGAGAGGAGAGGAGGAGGAAGAAGGGGGAGGAAGGAAGGAGATTGAAAAACTCACCTCACAGGAGTCAATGTCCTCATGTTGGATGCCATTTGAGAACTTGGGACTCGGGGTCTGGGGATCGAGAGCTTCTTGTTCTTGGGGCTCGCTATTTCCACCCTCCCCTGCTGCAGCGTCGGCGGCGGCGGCGATGTCGTCTGGTCGCGATGCACTCTCTTCGGTTTTTTCGGTTGCGTCGGTGCTCTCCCCGGCTTTGGCGCCGACGACCGCGGGAGGCGTGTCTCCGGAGGTGGGAATTGGGGTTGAGTTTCACTCTCCCGAAGCAGCGGGAGGAACGAACGAGGTAGGGGCGGTGAGGCGGGAGGAGAGGATGGAGAGGGATTGCGCGGAGGGGTCAAGGAAGAGGAAGGCAAGGGCAAGGAGCGCGGACGAGGAGGAAGAGCGACAACGAGAGGAGGAAGGGGCGCCGCTTGCGTTGGTCGGAGGAGGGGACGGCCACCGCCGCCGCCACTGCGCGAGCGTGTCGCGCCGGTTGGGGAGGTGGTGTGGTGAAGATGCCGGAGAGGCAGAGAGAGATCGAGGACGACTCATCCGACGGAGGACGTCTCTCATGCACGCTGCTTCATCCACTTCCCCCTGACTCCGTCCTCCCACGATCCGTGTGATGCGGGTCTTCCGTCGTTCGATGGGATATGGACGGTGGGGAGTAGGGGAACTTGGGTTGCACGGATCGGTGACGTGGCGTGGTGGTGGGCGGGAGTTGTGTTTCTTTTGTGAGGGGGAACTGGGGGTTGCAAGCAAGCCTAAAAAAACTACAAGTGACAGAGCAGGCAAGCCTTTACAGTTCTTCTTAAAAGGCCAAACATCAAGGAATGAAGAGAGTTCATATATAAAGTGGATATATGATGGCACATTTGATGGAAGCAATCACGCGAGGTGAACAAAATGTCAGCAACATTTTTACCATTAGCAGGACAGGGCAGTGGCAGCATGCAGTAGTTGGGCTGGTGGAAACAGCAATGTTGCAGGTAGCTTTAGCTTATATGTATACACACACCCAGTTTTGTGCTTTTTCAAAAAAAAAATATTGCTAGTAGCAAAAGTAAGCAGGAAGTAAAGCAGACGGTTCTTTTTTTCTTTGACAAAATAGGATAAAATATGTACTGAAGTATAATCATAAACAAACTAGAACGCTCAGAAAGGCTATGGTTATGGGCAGATTGCTTATTGCCATTGGTACTTATCCCATGTGTCCATAACACAAAGTGCATATATTAAATGAGGCAGAGTACAAATAACACACAAAGAAACACAGTGCCACAGTCCATAAAGAGTATTGATAAAACATTGATTGCTAATGTAAGACACAGAATTAAAAAAAAAGAGGTGTACGTGCGGGGGAGGGGGGTGTCTGTCTGCAAAGTTAAAAGGCCATGCATGGGGCTAGGATTGCCTCCTTATGGAAAGAAAGGATATTGAATAACATCAAAGACCAATTATGCTGATCCCCCAAGTGTTCGCAGCTTCTCAATTTAGGCTTCGCGCGGACTGATTGTAAGGGAATAAATGTCTAAGGAAGGCGTTGCTCCTTCAAGTACTGTAGCGCATAAGAGATAAAGTGATATTTATGGTTTTGCTTATTTCGATAGATCAAGTAGAAAACAAATAACCTTACACAAGAACATCACAGGGTAACCAGCATAAATAGATAATGAAATCATAACTCTAAAAAGAAATTGCTGGTCAAGTTGTGTTTTTGGGACTGTCGATGTCCAACGGGCAACAGGACATATATGACTGTGAGGGAGTAGTATTTTGTATTACTACCTATCCAACACTTGAGACTGCAGCTGCCACGATCACATATATAGTGGTTATCTTAATATTACTCAAATAAGTTATTTGATGAAATCTGAATGTGTCTAATTTGAATGGATGTGAGTCAACAGAATCCCAAAACATGATATTGATCTATCAAATGCCCTATTCACAAACTCTCCTTCCATGTGACCATCAAATTCATTTGAATGGAATCAGTTCAAACTTCTTTCAGAAGTTTATAGTTCAGGTGAAGCTACTCATTTTATTTCATTAAAGAGGTTCTCGTATTTTAATTTCCAAAAGTACGCTTTGATTAAGAAAAGTGTTACAATTGACTACTGCAGATAATATGAGGTTGTGTATCTAGAGAACAACAGGGTAAGGCTGCACGAGGATAAAAACCAACCCAAACCACATATACTTAAGCTATCCAAATATCATTGCCAATTCAGAAACTTTTGACTATAAATATGCCAGGATGTCATGACATATTTAGTAACAACAAACACCCACAAACAGGACACTATGCAGTCTAAACTCTACATATGTCCGAAAGAGAGTATGTGATTAGACATTACTAAAAGGAGTGTAGATTAACAGAATAGGCAAGTAACTAGTCATGCATAGGAGATAGGTGGTACAGTGGCAAACAGCAGAAATAATACAATAATAATATAATTCCGATCCATATTCTTCTAAAATTGTATATTAAGAGAATAACAAAGGTTTGCAATTCACAGTACCTTTTGGTTTCAAGTTCAACCAAATGCAAATGATATAGCATCAGCCAACAGATTTGAGAATCTCAATCTTGTTACCTAACAAACAGTATTTACCTGAAAAAAATCAAGAGCACAATTGGGCATCAGAAAAATAAGTGGGGAAAACTTTATAGTTTGCATATCTTGTCATATTTTCGAATTAGACAATGTTTACACCAAACAGTATAATCAGCATGCTCACACTTCAAAATATACAGACTATACGACAAACCACTGTTCCAGTCAGAAGGGTGAGTGCACAGTAGTTTTGCACATAGCCTTTGGGACACCATCAATAATTACCAAGTCCTATTCAAAGTGTTCCCACACAATTGACCTTCTGCTACTTGATACTTGCAAGGAAGACTTGTTCATGGGATCACCAGTTCCAAATCACTCTGGACCATTTACATGCTTACAGAAGACGCATCACTCAACATTAGTAAATTAACTCCTAAAGATGATACAGCTCATGGTGAAGTATCCTGATTTCTAGTTAAGCAAAGATGCCTAATCTAATTTGAAGATACGCAGTAATAGAGGAACCTAACAAAAATGTATACTCTTTAATAGGTTAAGATTAACTGTGACAACCAATAATACACTTTAATAGAGGAACCTAAACCTTGGTCCATTACAGTTCTTGATGTCTTAGAAAATGATAAACTTTATCTAGAAAAAGAAAATGATATAGTCCAAAAAGGCATTCCAATTGTGTATGCAACAAGATGTAGATCGGGTACCTTAAAAACCCTGTCTGAACGGAATATGTTGATTTTATCAATAACAACTGTTTCAGCCAAATTACCATCCCTGAAATGCAAATTACCATCCCTGAAATGTGGAAAATCACAACAATGCTACTGAAACAGTTGACCCTAAACCCTAAACCCTAAACCCTAACCCTAAAACCCTAAACCCTAAACCCTAAAGCACCACCAATTAATTAATCCTAATTAAACCAGCTAATGGAGATTGTTTTTTTAACGAGCTAACCACCCGATCAGAGCCAGGATAAAAACAACTTTCGCTACAAACTCATCCCTACAAACTCATCGGTAAATTTAGAATGTACATCCTCACTTGGTTGGTTGTTCTAACAGAAATTCTGCTAATAGTAGTACCCCCGCCCCCCATTTTCAGTAGTTAACCTCTTCTTTTATCAAAATCACTAAATCATTCAGAGAAACAAATCACCGTCTATTAGTTTCAAGACTCAAGTTTTAAGAATTTCAGTCCATAATCCATTGTACATACAGATATATCTTGCTATGATTAGCAAAAGGTAGAATCATGTAAATTGCTGCATCATTTCTCTCAAACATAACTTCTGAAGAAACAGAACTATCCCCAAATCACTCCCTAACCTTCTGATGCAAAAAAAATTACTCTCAGATCTTGGGGATAGTTCTGATGCAAAAAAAAAAATTACTCGCAGATTGGGTAACTATCCCCAATGAACTATCCCTAACCTTCAATCATAACTAATGAAGAAACAGAACTATCCCCAAATCATAGACAACATAGCATCTCACGGGCAAATCACAGACAACACGGCATCTCACGGGCAATTATATACCTTGGACAGCGGCGGCGGTGGAAAACGGGCGACGGCGACGGTGCTCTTGGGGCCGGCGGTGCAGATCTTGGGGCGTCGCCGGCGGTGGCCACCTCGGAGCCCCGGGTGAGGGAGGTGGGCGACGAGGGTGGCGGGCGGAGCGAGGAGGACACGCCTTGGATCGGGAGGAGGACGTCCACGGCGCTGACGAGCGGGGGCTTGAGGTCGCCGGCGGTGGCGCTGGAGGGCGACGGGCCGGAAGGACGCCGGGCGGTGGCGCTGCAGGGGACGGGCGGGGGTGGCGCTGGAGGGATCGCCGCCGCCAGATCCGGTGGCACGCGAGCTCCAAGCGGCCGGATCTGGTGCTCCCGAGCTCTAGGCGACGGGGCAGAGGCACGGAGAGGAGAGGACGACGGGCGGCGGCGCCGGATGCGGCGATGGGCGGTGGCGATGGATGCGGCGCTGGCGGCGATGGATGTGGCGTGGAGGGAGAGAGGGAGTGTGTGTGAGAGAGAGCCGGATGGACACCTTGAGAGTTGGGGAATTGCAGTAACTTCCATATACCTTGCAGTTGCTGATAATTAGCTATCATATTATATGTTTGGTGATGCTTCTTTTCTAGTTACAACTTATAAGATCTTAGCGAACAACTTGAATAGTTGTATGTTCAAGTTAGTGATGTCAATCTCAATACAACATTTTATGTCACTGTTTTCAATACTACTTGTCTTGAAAACTGAAACATGAAAAACCTTCTCTCGATGGGATAGTTTTATTGCATAGTTTTATAAGCTTTTGTAACATTTATTTCTTATCATTTGTTGGGATAGTTCTGAAATCCTAAACCCAACAATAGAATTCTAAACCCTCAACCCTGAACTGCAAATTTGTACAAACTGCATTTCCACATGTCTTCCTCACTCACAAATTTAGGCTCCCGTGCCCCTTGCCAAAAGCCGAAGACTTCCTGAATTTGATCCTTGAACCTTGAACCCTGTGCATCTCATGCCCAACCCTAACCTCGTGCATCTCATGCCCCATATATATATATATACTAGCAAAAATGTCCGTGCGTTGCAACGGGACGACGACGCAGAAAGAGAAGCAGGCGGCGGCACGGGAGCTCCGAGCGACGACGGGAGGGAAGGACGCAGGGGCGGCGCGGGAGCTCCGAGCAGCGATGGGAGGAGGGACGTAGGCGTGGCGCGGGGCGCGGCGCAGATGGCAGGCAGCACGACGAACTTCGTCCGAAATTCATGAAAGTGCAATGAACAGTAATAAATTTGAATTTGAACGATTTCGTGCGTACCGAAAACCACGCCAAAAACCGCAATAACCGCGAAAAACCGCAATTGCCGAAGCTTTTAACAACGCTTTCGGCATACATACTAAGGTTAAAGAGCGTACATATCAAAAACCCTATTCTGACCATTGTAAAAAGGATCCACATTTTTTTAATGGTATTACCAAAAGCTAAGTAGTTCAAAGAACAGTTACTATGTCCCAACATAGAACAATTTTCCCCTTGATTCGGGTTTGTGCTCCCGCTGCAACACCCTCAATTCCAAATACATGGCCAAATGGACAGCCTGACCTAGCACGGAACGAGCACGGCGGCGACACAACCTGTTAAGCATGGTTCCTGTAGCGGGCCGTGCTGTGCTGGCCCACGTGCCTCCCCCCGGCCCAAGCACGACTCAAGGAGAGGTCGTGCAGTGTCGTGCCGCACCACGGCCCATCAATGGCCCATGGGCCGAGGTCGCCGTTTTAAATTTTTTCCTCGTCAAGATTTTTTTCGGCGTCATCGGCGAATGAACGAGCGGCACGACCGGCCTCAAGCCCTCCCCTCCCAATCCCCTCCCCATTCCCTCCTCCCCAATGCCGCGCCCTCGCCCCGCGCCATCGCCGACGGGGCCGTCGCCATCGTCATCTACCCTCCTCCCGTTGCCTCCGCCGTCCCCGTCCTCCCGCGCCATCCCCTACCGCCAACAACGAGGCCCTCCCCGCCCGTTCCCCTATGTCCGTCGTGTGCCCCCACCCGTCACCACTGTGGAGCTTAGCGGGTAGCGTGGAGGAACTCGATGACTTGGTCCAGCTCACGAAGATAGATGGCGACGACCACGTTGGGGAGCAAGGCGAAGCCACCGGATCGAGCTGCCACGGGCCATCGTGCCGTGCCAGGTCACGCTATAGTGTGTGTGCGTGCCAGGGCCGACACGGGAAGGCCCGACCCGTCTGGCCACGTATTCCAACCTTACTATGAAGTTTAGTGTAAAAAAGGTTTACAAGATATGTTCATCTATTATGATATAAACACATCATCACTATTTTGTAGATCATATAGAAAATCCTCACTAGCTTCTACATAAACTTCTATAATAGAGTATCGTATAGTATCATATGAAATCATCGCAAAATAATTTAAAAAGAAAAATAATTATCACAAGATGCCGCACTATTACCTCGTTTCTAAAATTTGTTTCCTACATATCATAATCAAAATGAAAAGGGACACGGAAATTAGTTTTGTTACCATGAAAAGCCCTAAAGTATAGATCACTTCTTTGTTACAACAAACATGATATGTTCAACCACTAGTACAACTAAGGGGTGTTTGTATACCCGGACTAAACTTTAGTCTGGGTTACATTGAATGTTTAGATACTATTTTAGAGTATTAAATATATACTATTCACAAAACCCATTTTATAATCGGTGGATTATTCACGAGACAAATCTAATGAGCCTAATTACGTCATGATTTGACGATGTGATGCTACAGTAAACATTTGCTAATCATGAATTAATTAACCTTAATAGATTCGTCTCGCGAATAATCCTCCAATTATATAATTATTTTTTATAATTAGTTCACGTTTAGACTTTGAAATTGATGTTAAAACAACTCATGTGACACGGACTAAGCAATTTTTGAACCCTTTTTTAAAAGCTAACAATTTGTTGTTATTTTGTTTTAAACTATTGTAGAAAAAAGAAGACCAAACAAAGCTCGTTGTATGCGTACTACATCTATCACCCTAACAAACAAGAAACAATAAAGTGCCATAAAGAGGGAGAGAGAGGAGAAAAGAAGAAAAGAAAAGAGCAACAAACGGCCGCACCTATCAATTACTTGTTTATTTGTTCACTCTCCTTCACTTTTCTCCGTCTTCGTGTTGTCCTCCTCCACCTTCTCTCTCTCGTCGTAGTCCCCTTTGTTCCGCCGCTTCCCCTCCTCTCTCGTGATAAAAAAAGGCTCTCGTGAGGCGCAGGAAATTTTATTAGGAGAAATCCCCTTTTTTATCCGTTTCTCCGGATCCGCACGCCTGTTAATCCGCCGATTCTTCTTTGATTTGTTTTTATTCGTTCTTTTTTCCTTTCCCTTGTTTGCTTTTTATTCGTTCGATTGGGGGGAAGAGTTGGTCGCCCGGATTTCTTGGTGGTTTTCCTGGATTTGGCGTCCTAGAGGCCCTCATGCCCGAATCCTGATTCTATTCGCCTCGGGGCGGCGCCGCTCGCCTCGGCGGGTTTGGATCTCGGGGGGATTAGAGGTGAAAGGGGGACAGCTGATTCGTTTGGTTGAGACCATCGGAGCAGCAAAGAGATGGATCATGTAGTCGGAGGCAAGTTCAAGCTCGGCAAGAAGATCGGAAATGGATCCTTCGGGGAGCTCTTCCTAGGTCAGTAGTCCATCTCTTCCCCCATGTTTTTCTCATCTCAAGAACATATTATTATTATCATTATTTTTTGGAAATGGAAGATGTAACTTTGTTGATGTTTTCTTCTTTTTTGTTTGCGGTTAATGTGCGGACGGAGAGGAAGTCATCAAATTGGTATTGGATTCTGTCCTCCATTTCGATGCAACTAAAAGGAGTTCTTTTCTAGGGGAATAATTTGATAAAATTTCTTATTTACCGTAAGATCATGGGATGGATGAACCGTGTAGTAAAATGTTTTAAAATTTCCTCACCATCTATCAGCAAGCATGAGGACAGTCTTTAACGAGAATTTTCTACCGCAATAGTTGAATAGCTCCATCCCATGATCTATACTGTTCATAGTATAGACTTTACTTTGTCCAAAAAACAGCGAGTACATTATTTGTTTGTTGCATTTTAATTTTTCCATAACTTCTTTGGACCTTCTTGTATTGGTCTTTTGCCTGTTCTCATACAGTAGGTGTGTGTGAGGTCCTTGAAGATAATGCCATAGATGCAAAGATTGGCAACTCGAATGTGAGCCTTGGGTGGTCACATCTTGGCTGCGAGATCATCTGCTAGTTCCACAAGAGAAAAGGAATGCTTTTCTTTGAAAGAAGGTAATTACCTTGCAGTATATTCCACTTAATTACATAGATTTTGACTTGTATTGATTAGCATTACCCAGATTCGAATTCTTAAAGGAAATCCATGGAGTTGCTATTTTTACGTAAATGTTACATATTATTAGATGAAAGTACGTCATATTTTCGAGCATACGAAGCAATAATTCAAACATTTAAAATGTTTAGAAGCAATGTTTAAACAATGGGGCATAATAAAAGTCAATTACATTTGTTTTCTTTGGATAACCGATTAGGTTACTATGTAGTATTTGAGAAGACACTTGTATGCATTACATTTTATTTTTTGATGGCGACAAATTAAATTTCACATTTTTTAGTCGAGGTATTCATCATTACTTACAAAGCTTTTCTTCAGTTGCTCCCATGGTATTTTGTTCTTTGACCACCGTTGTTGGCTCAACACATAATTTCCTTCTTCGCTGCCGGTTAAAATCTTGTTGAGGGAATGGCTCAAGCGGCGCACATGTGCGCTTTATTTACGAGAGAAGTTGACATGAGTCTCATCTTTAACTTATCAAAACTTGACTACTAAAAGGAAGCGTTGTGTGGGCATTAATCTTCTCATGATCTCCTAATCGTCAGATCTGAAACATAGAACTAATTTCCCTTTCTCTGTTGTATTGTGGCATAGGTGGAACTAATACTGGAAGATTCTTGCATAGATCAATACCCGAAAGTGGTCAAGGGAGAGTCGAAAGTTGTTTATGAGTGGCAAGGTACAAACATCGCTCATGCTATTCTAATAGCGCGGAGTACAGACATTAACTAGCTATTCGGTGGATTGGAAGTATTGACCTGTTTGACAGATAATGTGCTGCCTAGCTCATTGGATGTTCTTTTGTGGTTATGTGCGGCTGGTGGTGCCATAAAACTTGCTTGAAGCTGGATGCGAGCTAGAGCTGCCATTATGTACGTACAATTGTTTCTCAAGCTAGGAGTATATAGTTAAATTTGTGTGCGGGCTTGATTGAATATTTGAATTAACAATCCCACTAGTAGCTAGTAGTAGTTTGTGATCTCGTTTTTTACAAGTATATCACGGTGCTTGGAATGTACTACTAGTAAATAACTAATGAAGATATTTAACTATTTGTTACTTTTACATGTGGCAATTAAGAATTGCCACTGCACCCCTAAACCCAAATCTTTAATTGTCACATCTTAAAAGTGGCAAATAGTTAAATGCCCAGCTAATGGGTCATAGTGTACGGTGGTATATGCATATGAATGGCCCTCGTGAACGCGCCAGATGGTCTCGCTGCCATGTCCTAGCTTCATGTGTATTATCTCACATTTTTATTGTACTACTACCTTACTAGTATAATGCTGCCTGCTTGCCTGCATTTGCTTGGACAGTTGGACCGAATTTTGTTCTGCTCCCCAACGGTATGCAAACAGAAATAGGTAGTGGTGGCCTGTGGGTGTAATTTTAACCCGACCATGGACCATGCATGGTAATTACTCGCAGCAAAACTCAAGAATGCAGTGCAAGCAGAGGTAGATGATATCCATAAGAGTATTTTTTTTAAAAAAACAACTATTTCGTTGATGAAATTGTTAGTTCACTGTAAATCTAGCTAATTATTTCAAAGCACTACAATAGTAGGGTAGTTTGTAAACTTTATTACCTAACAAGTTCGGCTCCACTTGTAATACACATATACAATACTTGGGCTAAGTATTTGGGGATAGTTCCGTTACTTCATAAGTTATGGTGCAATTTACATGATTCTACCTTTTGCTAATCATAGCAAGTATATCTGTATGTACAATGGATTATGAACTGAAATTCTTAAAACTTGAGTCTTGAAACTAATAGATGATGATTTGTTTCTCTGAATGATTTAGTGAATGTAATACTTGAGTATAATTTTTGATAAAAGAAGTTAACTACTGAAAATTGGGGGGGGTACTATTATTAGCAGAATTTCTGTTAGAACAACCAACCAAGTGAGGGTTAAGGGTTTAGGGTTCATGCGAAAGAATGCTTACTTGCTATCTAGCCTTATTTTTCAAAATTCTCTTTGGCATGGAATCTGGCTATTTGTTCAATCTAAAATACCTTAGTGACTTAACCATGTATCTTCCCTTAGTTTCTGTGCAGCAATACTGAGGTATTCCTTTGCCTTATGGCTGTTGGTACTGTCCTCTGTGCATCATACTGGTCCACATGGAGTGCTAGAGAAGCACTTTGTGAACAAGAGAAGCTCCTCAAGGTTCTGATATGTTAATGCCATGATACTTAGCTTTCACCTATTCTACCTATAATGGAGGACTGACAAATGCACTAATTGTAAAAGATGGATGTGAAGTTTTACTAAATGTTGAGAATGGAGGTTCTAGTGGCATGGTATATATCAATGTGGCGTCGCCATAATGTTTGTAGCGGTTGCGTCATGCTTCTTAGTAATGCTTTACAAGATGATGTCTTCTGGTTGTGGAGCTACTGGTGGTAATTTTTGCGTCGGTGGTGTTGAGGTGTGGTTTCATGACTTTACTTTCCTTTCGGTGACTTAAAAGTTTGTCTTTGTAAACGATAAATAATATCAGTTCCTCTTTGTCTTTATTAATAGTACAAGTTCATTATTAAGTGACTAGGTAGGATAGTTGGTGGATACTGCAGTGAAACTAATATTGTTTTAAACTTGTTCGAAGCGCCTCTTAAGCAACCTCATTGCTTTTTCTTCCTTCAACTAATCCGTTGTTTATATTTGCATATGCAGAGGGTCTGCAAACATGCCTAGTGGCTCTATTATCAAGTTATATTGAAGCTGCGTCGAGTTTATTTGAATCAAGAATTTGTTCTTAACTCATTGCTGAATTTTATTATTAATGACTGAAAGTAATTGAATCTTCCGGTGGTTTAGAGTTGCTTGAATCCCTTTTTAAAGTGCCATTCTTTGGAGTGTTTCATACCTTACTCTTGCGGTTTCCCCATTTTGCATTGTATTCTTTGTTCTTTGGGTCATTCACCGCCATTTCACCTATGCTGGATTGGGCAAGATATCCTTGTGGGTGCAACTAGCTGTAGTATTTTAAATGCGTTCTAATGTAACCAATTCTTGCACACCTCAAGGTAATCTAGCTGCTCTTGAATTTTGAATTTCTACATGGTGTTAAGCTTCATTGCAAGTTTCATTTTATTTTAGCGTTTGTTCTTCAAGTTATCTTTGTGCGAGGCCATGAACAGTGGGTTCGGTTCTCCTCGGTGAGCCTTCTTTTATGACATCTTATGGGTGTTTGTCTTGAAGAGATGGTTTCATGAGAGAGTGATGATTGTGGTAAGTTTTGTGAAAGTTTATTCTAGACTTCTGGTAGTTGGTGACCTCATTGCCTAGGCTAGCGGTTATGCTTGGTGTGCTTCTCATAGGTAGCTCGTGGTGACAAGACCGATGAAGACGGCGTCCCCATGTTACTAAAAATTCCACAAATGTTTGATCCATGGGGAGGATACAACATCATTGGATTGGGTGACATCCTTCTACTTGGGTTGTTAGTTGCATTTGCATTAAGGTTAGTCTTGCAAAGAAAAAGAAAAGGTCTGTTCTTTCATGTGGATATGAGCAAGCATGTTAGAGATATGATTGCCATCGAAAAAGTAGTTTTTCAAAATATTAATCTTTCTCCAGATATGATTGGGCTGCCAAGAAATGCTTGCACTTTTTGTGGTCAATGGTGGCCTACGGTTCTGGTAAGTTTCAGCGCCGGCCCAC